>JAGPOW010003648.1:119823558-119861018 GCA_030014935.1 Caiman crocodilus | reverse complement strand
CCAAGGAAGCCTCCTGGCCCCTTTCCCTCTTTTTCCTCGCATTGGGATCGTCTCGCTTTGTGCCCGAAGGATCGTTTCCTTAAGGCACAGCCACCCTTCCTGGGCTCCCATCTCTTCAAGACTCCTACTCTGCAGTGTTTCCTTGACTAATCGCCTGAGTTCATTGAAATCAGCTTTCCTAAAGTCCAGCACTTTCACCCTACTAGTTACCTTACCCACTCGACGTCTTATGATGAACTCTGTTATTTGGTGATCACTGTCCCCCAGGTGACTACCGATCTGTAGGTCCCCTACCATGTCATCCCCCGTTGCCAATACCAGGTCCAGTAAGGCATCCCCCCTAGTGGGACCGTGTACCTCCTGCGTCAGGTGGAGGTCCTGGACACAGGATAGGAACCTGCGTGAATGGTGGGACTTTGCCGTCTGCGTCTCCCAGCAGATGTCTGGGTAGTTTAGGTCCCCCATGACTACTGCCTCCTTAGCTTTTATGGTCTCCGAGAACTGCCTCAGGAGCCCCAACTATATTTCTTCCCCGTGGTGTGGGGGTCTGTAGCAGCCCCTACCACCAAATCCCTTTCTCCTTGCTCCCCACGTAACCTAACCCACAATCCTTCTACTTTCTCCTCCTTCGATTCCGTCCTGATGAGGATTGATGTACATTGCTCATTGACATAAAGCGCAACCCCCGCCCTTCCTTCCCCGCCCTGTCCTTTCTGAAGCACCCTTGTGCCTCAAGCAGTCAGGGCAGCGTCTATATGTGCACTGCTGTGTAGTGTAAAACTTTGCAGCAGGATAGTACTTGTATACAGACCTGGGAGCTGAGAGCTGACTGGTGCAGAGGCAGGAGACAATGCTCCCGCCCTAGCTCTGCAATCAGTCAGCCCTGGCAGCAGGCAGCTGCCCGTGGGAAGGGGCAGGCCAGGGGACAGTTCTCACTCTTGCTGCCTAGAGTAGAGTGACCATTTACTCCCAGTCAGTTATATAACCGTGTGCTACCGTGCAGTAGCTACTGCACAGTAAATCTACTACCTCGATTTACGGGTACTAGAAAACCATGTAGTAGATCAATCTACTGCACAGAAAAGTGGCTCGTAGACACACCCTTGAAGTGTGAATGTCATTTCTGGCTGATGAGACGCTCTCAGAGATGATAAGTCCCAGGGAGAGACTCTTTTCAGGTGGGCTAGGAAGATTTAAAATGTTGGGATTATATGGGATTTTTAGTACAAAATCTCTATAATGCTTGGAGCAGAAAATGTGGTTATTTAATCACTAGCAAATTGCCCTTGGGTAATGATGGCAGGGACAAAGTGATGGCAGGAATGGAGCGCGGGGCATGAAGCCAGTGCCGCACCACCATCGCCCCACGCCACTGCTGTCTCGGAGAGCGGGGCTGAGGGGGTGGGGGAGGCCGGCAGTGCCTCCTGCTCTGTGCCCTCCATCCCTGCCATCATCCTCCCTGACCTGCCCCCAGCTCTGACACCCTCCCCCGCTGTCATGGCAGCGCCCCATTCCCACTGTCATTCTTGACGGCAATCACCCCACGTGCAGCGCTCGCTGGAGCCACACTCCCCAAGCCCTTTACAGACAGATAGATGGACTAAGCCCTTTATATAGAGAGAATAATAAAATTAATTCAAAGAAAATTGCCCTTTCAGGTAACACCTGTATAGAAAATTTCTGGAGTAACGTGTTTTGCCTGTTTGTGCCGTGACTCTTTTTGTTTTCTGAAGTTTCCTGCTCTTTAAATTGTGTTATTCTCCACAAGAAGGAAATTGCTCTTGCTGTTTAAGCACGAGAGATCCAGCTTTGCCATTGAGTTTCTGGGTATCCTTCAGCAAATCATTTGACTTTTGGGTGCCTCTGTTTTCTCATCTGTAAAATTAAGCCGATGACTCTTCCATGTCTCACAGAGGTATTGTGGGGCTAAGCCAACATTTGCAAGCATTTTGAGGCTTTTCAGTTGAAGATGCTGTTGCCATGCACAGTTACAGTATTCTTTCCTCCGGTACTCTATTAGTGGAGCTTGTGGCATGAATAAACATTGAAATGTGCTAAAGGGCAGGCAGTTCAATTCACCGTCGTAAATAACGACTCTAATGAAAGCTATAAGCTTTTCTGTCTCACAGAAACCTGCAGGCTATTCCTTTCTAGCTTGGTTTTTCTTGCTCTGCTGCAACTGCTCAGCCGGCCTGAAAGTGCCATGAAAGAAACTTACACTGTGGCACTGTATTGCAGCTCCTTAATCTTTCCCTTCTTTTAGGAGCTTGAAAGCAAGGGCCTCCACAGAGGATCTAATATCAAAAGAGGGTAATGTCACTACACAGAGGAGAAAAATAAGTACCAAATTTCCTGAATAGTAAACAGGTTTCTTTTTCTTTTTTTAAGGAAGCTGAACTCTTCCCTGGCTTGGCCTTTGGCCTGCAGCGCTCTGTCCCTGCCTGCTGCAGCTCGGGCTCCAGCAGCAGTGCCCCGGAAAGAAAAGTATCATAAATGCTAACACTGGCGGGACAAACTGAGCAAGTTCTTCAACGTCTGTGGCTAGGAGCGAGCGTCTCAAACGCCGCTTCTCCTCCACGGAGGCTGACCCGGCTCCCAGGCTCCATCCACGGGCTTCGCTCGGAGACGGAGGCGGCGGCGGGGCTCGGCCGCGGCCCGGCGTGCACTTGCCCCAGGCTGGCACCAGGGGGCAGGCCGGCGAAGGCCGGGGCTGGCGCGGCCGCAGCAGCCGAGCGCGACGCGGGCGCGAAGCCGGAGCGGAGCGCGGCGGAGGAAAGGCCCTCGCGCTCGGCCCCGCGCCCGCCTCGGGAGGACAAGGCAGCCCAGCCTCCCCCAGGGCCGCCCGCGGCGGATGCGGCGTGCCCGGCTCCCGCCCGCAGCATGGGCGGCTGCGGGACCCCGGGCTCCTGGGCGCGGGCGCCGGGTCTGTGCCGTCTGGGGCGGGAGCCGAGAGGCAGGGGGAGGCGGCGCCGGGCCCGGCTCTCCGTCCGCGCCAGGAGGGCTGCAGCCCGAGACGGGCGCCGAGCCCCGGAGCCCGCCCGGCTCCCCGGCTCCAGCCTGGCCGCTTCCTCGCTCCCCGCGGGTGGCGCGGGCTGCAGCGCTGCGGGCGCGGAGCCGGGGCCGGCAGCTCCTCTTCCCGCTCGGCCCGTGTGGCTGCGGCGGCGCGGCGCGAGCGGAGCCCGCCCGACACGAGGGGCGCTCCTCCGCCGCTCCCTGCCCCGGGCCCGGCGCATCCAGCGCTCGCCCGCCGCCGGCTGGCCGGCCCGACCCGCAGGACCTGCGCCTCAGGCCCGCTCCGCCAAGCCAAGCGAGCCAGAAACGAAGGAAGGAAACAAGTAGCGGGGGAGGCCCCGGCCGCGCGAGCGGAGATCTCGGGGAATTGCCCCGAGGGGGCACCGGCCCAGCCTCTCTCCTCGGCGGGGATGCAGTCACACCTCCCCGGGGAGCCAGGCCCCCGCGCCCGGCTCGGTTTCCTTGCCAGAGGCTCTGCCTGGCAGACGAGAGTGGAGCTTCCCCGCCTTCGGGGCCAAACCCGGCCTAGCCCAGCCCTCAGGGCCAGTGTACAGCTCACCTAGGCAATCCGCCCCGCTGTCTCACTCCTCTAAACGGTGTGGAAGTTTCCCCTGGCAGCCCACCTAAGCCACTTTGCTGCAACTTCACCCCACGGGCCTGTGTTGTTCTCGGCAGCAAGAGAGGAAACATTTCCCCTCCTTTTTTATGGCAACCCTTCCGGTTTATGAAGGCTGCTATCATGTCCCCTCTTTTGCTGCAAGCTGGACGTCTATTTTTTCCAAGCCCCTTATCGTTATTGATGCTTGCCTCTGGACCCTCTCTAACTTCTCCATGCCTAAAACTACTCTGCACTCTAAATGAGGCCTAACTAGTGCCAAGTAAAAAGGCACTATCAGTTCTCATGTCTTCTCCCTTGTGAGCCTGGAAGCTGCCAGAGAACCCACAGGGCAGCCCACGGGGGAGACCTGGCCCCTTGCTGCAGGCAGCTGGGGGCAGGGGGGGTGCTGTGCTAGGACCCAGCTGGCTGCAAGAGCAGAGAGGCATAAAGGGACGCAGTAGACAGTTTCACAGTTTCATAGTTGCTGGGTCCGGAAGGGACCTTACAGATCATCAGGTCCAGCGCCCCTGCCTCTGGGCAGGAAAGACTGCTGGGGTCAGATGAACCCCGCAAGTTGGGCCTCAAGACTGCTGTCAAAGAAGCTTATCTGCTACAGCCCCTGCACAGTCTCTCTTACATGCTACAAGAGAAAACATACCTGCCCCGACAGGTCCTGCTCCAGAGCCTTTTGCCTGCAGGTGAAGCCCAGGAGAGTGGGAAGGAGAAAACCTGCTGTTCAGAGCACCTTGCAGCAGGTGGCTTCCAACGGGAAATCAGACTCCTCCCTGGGCTTCAGCCACATCAGAGATCCACACTTGATCTGTCTGCTGGGCAATGCCCTCCCCTCACCCCATGCCCCCATCACACACATCTAGTGCTGACAAAAGGGCAGGCTCTGTGGTGGGGCAACAAGATGCTCCTTCATGCATTTCCATGGGACTCATGGGAAGGCAAGCCTGAAATATGACAGGAGGTTTGGATAGGGCTGAGGGGACCAACTCTTCTATTCTATCCTATAAGATGAGACCTGGGCCTCCTGGAGATCACAGCAGGAGTTGACCAGTATCACATCAGTAGGGTGGCTCCAGGATCCTGCCTTCCTGTTCCTTCCCAAGGCCACTCCGGGAGCCCCAGACTCTTTTGTCATCTTGGCTGCAGGCAGGAGTGAATAAGAGGATGCAGGGGACCCTATTTGCAGCATCCTGGGGTCTAGACCCTGTCCCGACCAGGGACTCAGGCTACAGGCAAACTGGATGAGGCTGGTCTCTCCACATATCTCACAATGTGGGACTGGTCATTTCTGCAACAGGGAAGCAGGACTGGATAAGAAGGGTGCATGCCAGTCTCAGGAGGAAATGAATCACCATCTAGTCCAACTCCCTGCTCAAAGCAGGACCATCCCCAGCTAGATCATGCCAGCCAAAGCTTTGTCTAGCCAGGTTCTGAAAACCTCCAAACCCTCCAAAGGATGGAGATGCCACGACCTTTCTAGGTAACCTGTTTCAGTGCCGTCCTAGTGAGAAAGTATTTTCCAATATCCAACTTAGACCTCCCTTGCTGCAACTTGAGACCATTGCTCCTTGCTCCTTATTCTACCACCATCTCCCCTTGGGATACAATTACTGTTTGAATCCAGCTGAATGTTACCTATAATTTTTTCTGCATATTCACTTAAAGTAAACCAATACTTTATTTGCAAACCAGGTTGGGTAAGGCGGGGGCGAGGGTAAGAGATTGCCCAGGGCCTTCACCTGTGGCGCCCTATGACAGCAGGTTCAGGTCCGAGGAGAATGGGGAAGAGCTATTCCAGAGTAAGTGCAGGTGCCCTGGCTTCCGCGATGAGACCGCACAGGCAGCAGGGGTCTCGGCTCTCTCGTTGCGGGGCTCCGAGAGCCGCCAGCGAAGAGACGGCCCGGACCCGGCTTCTTTCCTCCGACAAACGAGTCCAGCAGCGGCCTCTCCCCGGCGCGGAGGCGCTCAGGATTCAGGCCCGCGCTCCCAGCTCGCCGCCCGCAGGCCCCCGTGGCCCGAGGATCTTTTCTGCCTCTCCCACAGCCCCGCGCCCCGTGCCCCCAGGCCGATGCCCGCCGTCCCCGCCGCCAGAGCCACTCGGCTCGGGGCAGTCCCGGCCCAGGGAGAGCGCATCCGGGAGCGGAGCGGGCCATCTCGGGCCTGCCAACGAGGGGTCGCCCCGCGGCAAAAGCCCGCGTGCTAGCGCACAAGCACTCGCCGCCCGCTCGCATCAAACAGGGACACGGCTCTGCTGTAACGAGCGCACCCTGGGGCGGCCCGGCGGAGCGAGGCTTCCCGCTGTGCTGCGCAGGTCCCGGGCTCGAGGGCACGGGCTGTGGCAGCGCAGGGTCCCCAGGGCCTCAGCCCCGGCGCTGGCTCAGCCCCGCTGCCTCTGCCCGGGCCAGGAGCCCAGAGCTGTGCCGGGCCGGGCGCCCCTGGGAGCCGCAGGCGCTCGCCCCGGGGCGCCTTGTGGGCCCCGTGCCTCGGAGCGCGGCCGCCTGCCAGCACCCCCGGAGCGGGGCAGGCAGCAGCCAGGCCCCGGCCACGCGGGCAGCGGCAGGGCACCAGGCACCGCCGCGCCGCGCCGCGGGACGGCCTGCCGGCCCATCGGGAACACGAGGCAGCGCCACGCGGCTTGGCCGGAGCGTGGCACCACGGAGCAGCGCCGGGGAGCGGGCACCCGCCGGGCGTTTGCGGCGGAGGGGGTGTGCCGTGCCCAAGGGCCGCGCCGGCCTGCCCGGGGGGTGCTGGCGGCCTGGCGCGCTCTGCCGCCTGGCCTTGGCCTTGGCTCCGGCCAGTCCGAGCCGACAGCGGCTGCCGGGGCCCCCAGCACAGGCGGGAAAGCCAGGACAGGGCCCGGGCCCAGGAAGCAAAGCCACGGCCTGTTTTGTGGTCTGGCGATGGCTTGACCAGAGGGCAGGGGCGGCAGGGATTCGCACCTCGGGGGAGCATCGGGCGCCAGCTCCTGTCGGGCCGGGACAGGCCGGTTGCGGCGGGTCCCTGCGGGGGTCCTGTGCCCGCGCCCAGGCACGTGGCCGCGGGGCTCCCAGCCCCCAGCACCGCGCCCGACCGCCTCGTGATCCCGCACCGAGCGCGGCTCCGCGGTGCCCGCCCCGTCGCGGGAAGGCGCTGAGGCCGGGCCGTGGTCCCGGCCGGGGGAGCACAGCAGGCCGCGGGCCTGGGGCTTGTCCCTGCTCCCGCGGCCCCGGCGCCCCCGAGCGCCCCGCCCAGGGTCCCGCCCCGCGCAGCGCTCGCCCTTGGGCCTCGACGTCTCCCGGCCCCGGGGCCTGAGCACTGGGCCGCGGCGGTGCCCTCAGTGCCTCGTGCCCGGCCTGCCCCGCGCGGAAAGCAAAGGCACCTGCGGGCGGGCGCAGCTGCGGAGCGCCCCCGAGGCGTCCCCGGGCCGACGCCGGCCCCGCACACACGCCTTCCTCCCCCGGCCGGCCCCTTCGCCGGGAGCCGCCGGCCCTGCTCGCCGGGGGACGCCGCGTGTCCGCCCGGCTGCGACCTGGCAGTCGCCACCGCCCCGGGCCACAGCAGGTAGCGTGAGCGAGCGCCCCCGCGCCGGCCGTGCTGCACTGCCTCCAGCGCTGCGGGGCGCGGCGGCAGGTGTCCAGGTGCGAGCGGGGAGCCCCGGGAGACGCGTGGGCCCGGGCCTGCAGAGCCGCCAGGAGCCGGTGGGAGCGCGGTGCCTCCCCGCCGCGCCGCCTCTGCCCCGGCGCCCTCGCCCTTTGGCCCCGAGCACGACGGCGGGCGGGAGCGGGGCCGAGGAGGGAGCAGGCGGGTGGCGCGGGGTTTTATTGCCCTCGCGCGTAATCGGATTGTTGCTGTCCTGATGGAAAGCAGAGACGTGCGGAGGGCGAGCTAAGAGAATAATTGCAGGGGGAAGGCAGTTAAATTTTATTTCGAGTCCCACAGGCAGAACCTGCCATTTTATTGCAAACATCTGGAAGGCCCGAGAGCCGGGCGCGGGTTCACTGCAGTCCGAACCGAGATGCTGATGCTGTGAACGGCAAGCGCCGGCGTTGCCGGCCGGCGCGGGGCGCAGATCCCTGGCGGCGGCAGGCGGAGTGTCTCTCGGCACCCGGGCCCCGCGCAGCCTCCGCCCGCAGCCTCTCCTGGCCCGCGTGCGGGAGCCAGTGGCTCCTTTCTGAGCCCGCGGCCCGGCCGGCGACCCTGGCTGCCGCCGCTTTATTGCACGGAGGCTGCCGAGATCTAAAGGGAGCTGCTCCTGCGAGCCGAGGCCGCGGTGGGGGCCGGGGCTTGGCTCGCAAACCGCCTTCATTCTTCCGCGTCCCGGGCTCACGCTCTGGCCCCAGCTTCTGGTCTAAGCCCGGAGTTTACCGGCAGCGGCCGCGCTCGGTCCCGCGCGCGAGTCCCCCGCTCTCCGCAGGAGCGCCGCTGGCTGGGCCGGGGCAGGCCCCGGGGCTTCGCTGCCCGCCAAGTCCGGCCGTGCGGCTGAGACACGGGCGAGAGCTGCTTTGGCCGCGGGGCTCCCACGAGCAGCGCCTAAGTACCTGCGGCCGGGCCGTGCTGGGGGCAGCGGCGCCGCCCGGCTCCTCTCTCTTCGGCCTTTGTTGCGAGTCTGCGAGGAGCAGTATCGGGGCGGGCTAGCGCACAGCCGCGTTTGTCAAGCGCCGGGGAGAGCGGGGCTGCGACGCGGCGCCCGGCCAGCCCCGCGGGATGCGCGGAGCCCCGCTCAGTCCCGGGCGCTTGCGAGCTCGGCCGGTCTCCGCGCGGCCGAGTCTGGGGCCAGCTATAGTTTTGCGGGTGGTTTTGCCAGTTTGAAATCGCTCCCGTCTTAGGGCCCTTCCAGCTCATCCAGGGAAGAAAACTTAAACAAGACACAGGACCCGATAGGAGAACGAGAGCGGGGAAACCGCGGAGACTAGACCTCGGTAGTGTGAGAAACGGATTGCAGAGTTGGAAGAAGCCCTCAGCTTGTTTAAAGCGTCCCGCGTTTCGAGTGCAGTTTCTCCTGCAAAATGTCACAAACTAGCTCGCGATTGAGGGGATCTTTTCCGGCAGCCTACCTGCTTATTCGCCTAAACCTATGAGACCTGCTTGGGCGTCTCTGCCGCGCACGGGAGTCTTACCCGGACTTTCAGATCACAGGAAATCGTTTGCTTTTTTTCCCCAAGGAATTTCTTTTCCAACAGGTTCAGGGTGAAAGTCCCTGGGAACAGTGTCAAGCAGCCCTGTTCCTCCCAATCGTACAGATGCCGGTGATTAAAAAACAAAAAATGAGTTTCCTAAAATCCACCCCTAGTCCGGCGTCCTTGGAACCAGACTTCCCAGAGCGGGCTGAGCCCCCAGCTAGGCGGCATGCGGGAAGCGCCAGCCCGGAGCAAGCGGCGTGCCCGCGTGCTCCCTGGAAGCAGCCCAGTCATGGCGGGAGAGATGCGGGATTGAGAAACGGGCCGCGCTGACCCGCTCTCCAGCGAGGGGAGCCGCACTCCCCCCTCACCCCGTAAGTTCTCGCTCGGATGGTTGATTTTGCCACCGCAGCGCGTTGTCAGGCAAGCAGCCCGTCACCTAGGCCGGGAAAAGGGACCGGGAAGAAGTCTGTTTGTTTCCCGAGGCGCCGGGCATCCGCCTATGTCCCTCTGGCTCGTGCCACTGCTCCCAAAGCCTTGCTTGTGCCCGAGCCTCTCTATTTAAACTCCCCTAACCACGACCAGACGCTCTGCGCTCATTGTCTGAGAGCCGCCCAGGGCCGCCATTTCGGGATGTTTCAGGAGCGGTTTCGAGAAAAGAAAACCCCGCACCGAGTGTGACTCCACTTTCTCTTAGTTTCTCCTCGTTTATTCAGCGCTGCAGATCCACTTATTGCTTCGCCTGTGGGCTTGCGTTTTTCTGAATGTTTCCTGGCCGCTGTTCTCTTTCAGTTCTTTCTTCTGCATGCAAATAAAAGAAAGTAAAACCGCATAGCGGTTTGTGTTTCGTTGCCCGACCATGACCTCCTGCCCACTGTGCTAGCCACCTCCGCACCATTCGCGACGTTTTTATTCGGATCAACTAGGGAAAGCGTAGAAGGCGTTGTTCCTTAACAAGTTAGGTTCTTTCCCCCCCCTTTTCTTACTACGAGCTCGCTGCCCGAACGACCGCTGCACGCACATTGCCCGAGTGCGGCCGTGCGTGCAGAGCTGCGCTGCACACGGGTGGACACGGGCGCACGGTGCACGGGCGGGCACGGCCACGCTCCACACGAACGCGCACCGCCGCATCCGTGCGGCATGAGCTGGGCATCGAGTTCGTAGGAAGAAGAGAAAGGGCGAGACTGACTTCCTACGGTTAAACTCTTTTATGTGCATTTGTACGCGCCTGCAGACTGGATGAATCTCAAAGGCTGCTCTGTGAACCCCCGCACCGCGTACAGCGCTTGAATAAATTTCCAGGCAACTGCCTGAGCCAGAGCTGACATTCAACGGGTTTTCTCTCCGAGGCCAAAACGATGCTGCACTCGCAAAAGCAAATACAATTTTTTCGAAAGACGGGAGACTTCTTAAACATATTCGTAACTCCCGCAAAATGTCACAGCCAGATCTCGCAGCCTGATCGCTCCGAAGGGGGCTGAGCAAAGAGCGCCCAGGCGGGGTAACGCTTGCGAGACGCAGCGAGGACCTTCCCGAGCGGGACCCCGCTGCCCCGGCCGGCAGCAGTCAGGGCATTAACATGGCATGCGCTGGGTTTTCTAACTCTCCCCATTCCCCACTTTTCGATCCCAGGTTTTAAAGCCCTTTACAAGGCGGCGTTTGGTGCTTAGTGACCGAGAGTCCGCAGCGAAGGCGCGCGTGGAGACTGGCCAAACGTGGGAGCTGCTCCCCTCTGCCTTTATGGGCGCTCGTTTCCTAGGGGCCTCCGCTCTTCAAAGAGTTAACCCCGTCCGGTGCTCCGAGGCACAACTGGCCGGGATCCTCTGCCTCGAGCCGCGGCTCCCTCCCCTGCTCATTGGGCCGCGGGTTTTGGGTCTTTCTCCTTCGCGGCCTCCCATTGGCCACCGCCGCTTCCCCCCCCACCCCTTGACAGGCGCACGCAGCCTGCTTAACTCGGAGGTGGGGGGGGAGGTGGAATTTCCCAGAAGTTTGGATCCATCAGAGAGACAGGAGGAAAGGGGAGGGAAAAAGATGCACTGCAGCCTGGGCCCCTCTGAGCCCGTGCCCCGCACAGCTCCCGCCGCGGCGCGCCCCATGTAGCTGCTTCCCGGAGAGGGCTAGCTGCTCTGCCGCTGCTCCCCGGCCGCTGCCTGCTCGCCCGGCCGAGGGCTGCGCCGCGGGTAAGATGAGCGAGCGGAGAAGGTCGGCAGTGGCCCTCAGCTCCCGAGCGCACGCCTTCTCGGTGGAAGCCTTGATTGGGACGAATAAAAAGAGGAAGCTGCGGGACTGGGAGGACAAGGGCCTGGACCTGTCCATGGAAAGCCTTAGCCCCAGCGGCCAGCTGGGTGAAGATGAAGACCCGACGCCGTGCCTGGATCTCCACCCCGGTTAGTGCCGCGCCGGCCTCCTGCTGCACGCGGCCTGCGGGGAGGCCCGGGGGAGGCCACCGCATGCTCCCCGACCCTTCCCCTCCCCTGCGCGGCTGGGCCGGGGCCTGCGGGCCGCGCCGTGCCCCCTCCCGGGCCGGCCAGCGGGCTGCGAGCCGAGCGGCTGACTGGGCCCCCGGCGTCCCCGCCGTCCGGGCGGCGGCGGACCCACTTCCCATCCCGGCGGAGCCGGACCCGCTTCCCATCCCGGCGGAGCCCGCGCCGGCCGGGGAAGGAAAGGGCTTTTGCCCTCCGTGCGAGCGGGATCGGCCCTGGGCACACGGCTGCGCTCGGGCTACCGCGGGCGCTGGGCTGAGAGGAGCCGCGCGCCGGAGCGGGGCTCCCCCTCACCCGCCTGAGCTCCCGTCCCCGTCCCCGCGAGCTGCGAGGCGGCGGAGGCGCACACACGCAGCAGGCCCCAGCGGCGGGCAGCGCCCCGGGCCGCGGCGCGGTGGGAGCGGCGGGACCCCGCTGGTCTCCCGCCTCCGGCTGCCGGCGCCGCCCCGGCCCTCGCGAAGGGCGCTGCAGCCAGCGCCTCGCCCAGCCCCGGGGCCGGCTGAAGGCTGCTCGCGGGGCGTCCGGGGTCCCCAGGGCGTTTTGCGTGTGTGCCTGGCGGGCAGCTAGCTAATGCTAAGTCCTTAGCACTGAGTTTCCTCTTCCCCCGTGCTGAGGGGAGCCGCCGTGGCCGGGAGCGCGCCGAGGACCCCGTGAAACTCTCTGGGTTCCGGAGAAAGGCGCCGGGCCGAGGGAGCGGGCAGGGGCTGCCGGAGCGCGAGCCCCCGTGTCCCGGCGGCCGCAAGCCCGGCGCAGACGAAGCGAGCCGGGGAGCCGTCACCTGTGCGCAGCCCGAGGAGCGGGCCCGGCGGCGGCCGCGTCCCGCCAGCGGCACGGGCACCAGCAGCCGTAGGCAGGACTCTGACAACAGCCACGATTTCTTTTCCCCCCGCAACGCCAAAGCGCCCGAGCTAACGAATACGTGCTGCGGGCAAGGGGGTGGCCCGCAGCCCGGCGGCAGGAGGGCGACACGGAATGAAGCCGCAGGGAGAAAAAGAAAAGCCAACGCACGTCTGCCGGCCAGTCGCTTCTCGGTTAAAATAATAAACGAATACTTGAACAGCAGGCCCCGGGCCGCCCAAGGGCCAGCGCTTGGAGCTGGTTACTCGGCCCGTTTTTCCCGGAGTAAAAAGGGAGCCGGGGAGGGTCCCGCGCCGGCCGAGGAAGCAGGCGGAGCCGCGCCGGTGTCTTTCGTGGAGGGAAGGAAATCAGGAACAATTTACACCCCAAGCTTGCGGAGGCCGATGGCCTTTAAACAAAGCCCGAGAGCGCCGTTAACCCCGATCCGCGCAGCTGCCCGCGAATTGATCAGCGGCTCCGAGCGGCCCCGCTCCCGCCTGACCGAGCTCGGGCCGCGGCGGGACGGCGGCGTCGCGCCGCACGAAGAGGGTGCATCGCCGCCCGCCGGGTCCGGCTGCAGTGCGGCGGGTCGTCTCCGGTGCTCTTCGCAGCGGATTTCGTTTTTAAAGCGAAACACGAGCCAGCGCCGGAGCAGCAGGCACGGCCCGCGCTGTCCCTTCCAGCCCGAGGGCCGGCCGCGAGGCCGAGGCGCTCCCCCGGGCCGGCTTCCCCCTCGGCGAGCTGCAGCGGGGCCCGCGGCCCTGTCCCGCCCGAGCCGGAGCCCGCGGCGTGGCCGCCGCGCAGGCCCAGTGCCCGGGGCGGCCGGGACGCGCCGCGCCCGGGGCCGCAAAGCCCGGTCCCGCTCCGCGTGCGTGGGGACCCTGGGCCGGGGCTCTTGTCGCGGGCGGCGTTTCACGAGGGCAGGGAGCCGCGGCTCTGACCGCCTGGCGGGCGGCTGCGAGGGAGCGATCCGGCCCGAGGCGGCTGCGGGCGGGCAGGCAGCCCCCGCCCCACGCACGCTTCCCCGCGGCCGCGCGTGGGGGTCGGGCCGGGCCCTCAGCTCGCGGCTGCAGAGCGACCCGCTACAGCTGCGCGAGCGCGCACGTCTTTGGTTAGCAAAGGCCCCGGGGCAAAGCTGTCTCCGCAGTTCCCGGGGTAGCGGCCCGGGCCGTGCCGGGGGCCGTGCAGGCAGCGCGTCGCGGGGCAGCGGCGGCGGCGGCAGCGGCTTTGCCACGTGGCCTTAGCGGCCTCGCCGGCGAGTTACTCGGCCGGCGCCCGGCGGGGTGGCGCAGCCGCGGTCCGCGGCCCGAGCTCGGCCCCGCTGCTTCTCCGGAGCTTGTACGTGAACCTTTGCGGGGCTGCTTGAGATTGAGCGCTCGCCTGTGGGCTCCGGGCTGCGGCGTGCCGGCTCAGGTGCCGGGGCTGCGCGGACTCCAACCAAGTCCTGGACGTGCAGGACTGCCTTCCTCGCACGCAGGCAGCTGCGCGGATCTTGTTAAACAACTTCATCTAACGCCTTGCTGTTGTAACCAGCCCACGCTGTTTCGGTACACTGCGAAACAGTCGTTCAAACGTTGTTGTTGTTGTTGTTGTGAGGGTTTCACTTCTCTTTCAAAGTGGATTCAAGCGCTGGATTTGGGGCCCTTTACTGTTCCTTTCTTAAAATCTGGTAACTTTCTCATTGCGGGGCCCTGGAGGGAGAAAATGTCTTAAGTGCCTTTTAGGCAGATTCCCAAAGCAACTAAAAGGTTCAAGAAAACGTGGTCATTCTAGGGTCTCAGCCTGCACAGATTGGTTTTACAGTTTTACAGCATTGATAAAGGTGGGATCCCATTCTCCTTTCTGAAGGTATAATGTTTTCATATCCACCCCAAGGATTCAGGAGACCTCCATCTTAAACCTGCCACTGGTCCAGGGCAGAATACATGAGGTACTGACCCGCAGGAGGAGTATTCATGTTTGCAGACAAAATCCCTGCGTTGTGGACACGAGGTTGCAAGAATATCAAAAGCAAGAGTAGCTCCAAGTGGCAGCTGGCTAAAGCTGCTCAGAAGCTTAGATCTTGGATATAATCTTAGTGGAAACATTTTTGTGGGAAAGAAGCAGGTAAAGGAATTAAAAGTCCAAGGCAAGTGCAGGTCCTGAAACAGTAAATGCAGTCTGTCACTAACTTGCTCTGGTTATCAGAGCCACCCCTTTACCATGCATTAGATGTTATGAATGCATATATACACACCCAGATTTGGGAGTGTGCACACAGAGTGTATGTTTGGAGTATTTGCGAGTGTACGCTCTATACATCACTACATATACTGTACAGCTGTGCATAGCCTTTGCATAAACTCAAGCTGCAGACTGTGGTTCCAGATGTGATTGCTCAGGCGTGGCTTTTGTTGGAGGCTGTTGGGTACAGCACAATGTAGTGAACAGGGCACGAAACCTTTCCTTCCAAGCTCCCCCATTTCCCAGGCATAGACCTCTGGACAAGGCACATCACTGGTCGTCAGTGTAACTATCTGTGAAACCGGGAAAATAGTCTCTGTGCCTTCCTTTGTTAGTTCCCTGAGTCACGCTGAGGGTGAGTGACGTATGGTAGGGTTAAACGTGTTTGTGCAAAAGTGACTGATGCTGGGAAGGGCTGAAATTAGTGCAGCTGATAATTCAAGAACTCTTTGAAAAGCAGACATCCAGACTGTACGTGCTTCTCCTGTGCTTTGCCCACAGTGTGGACCCCAGCATTGTTGCAGCCGAGGAAAGTGATGGAGCTGTCCAGATGGGAACCAGGAGGGCTGTTTGGGAGCTCCGAGTGGATTTGTGTTGGTCAAGTTCACGCACCTTTGACCTCTGAATTTAGAGGGAGAAGGGTGGGGGGGATTGATGCCTGCAGAAATATGTACCTTATTGAATTGGCGATCTCCTGCAGTTAGGCCTGCTAAACTTTTCCTACAGAGAGGCAAATTACTCAGACTGAAATAGGGTTGCAGGCAATGGAACCGTACAAGCAAATCTGGAAATTGTTTCTAAGACAGAAGAGTCTTCAAAAAGAGACAGGATTTCCAGCAATGTCTTCCTTGCTTTCATACTCACTTCTAGCATTTTCATTCAAGATCACTCCATCTTCAGTGAGTGGAAAAAGGTGGGAATTCAGGAGACATTCCTCTTTGGGTTTGAGATCTCAAGGAACCTCCAAAGGGTTTCTCTTACAGGCAGAGAGTCAAATAATTCCTTATAAACCATCGATCACTTTTCCCTCCTCTCGCTTGGGGCTGAGCTTTTATATCAAATGTCTGTTTAGCTAGTCTCTCTCAGGCAGAGGTGTCCTGCCTTATCTAATCTGTCTTTGCAGAAAACTTTTTTTTTTTTGAAGAAGGAAAAACTGAAAAGGGTGTTTCCAGCCTGGTACTTTCAGGAAAGAACATTTCTCTTGCTTTAGGGCCTGATCCTAACATTTTTATTTTATGTGAGTAATCTACATTCACAGAAGTCTTGTCTTCCCATTGAAAGCAACAGATTTCTTGCATGAATCACAGCTTGCAGACAGGAGCCCTCAAGGACCAAGGTAATTCTTAAATTTATCTCTGCTGCCTGGTCTATGTTTCAAAACTTACACTAGTTTAAATAAATCTGTTTAAAATCAACCTAATGATCCTAGTTCAAACTTGTGAGAGTGCTGTATTAAAACTAGTTTAAATAGCTCTCAAACCAGTTTATGTTGCAAGCTGTGTTTCCGTATGTGCAATTGAAACTGTTTCAGCGTATATTAGGAGTTTGACCTGTTGTTACTAGATCAATTTGTGTGGCATTGGTGGTGTTTTTCTAAAATAGACAAACCTCAGCGATGACTGTAATTTCTTAGAAGGGCTGGGTGTGTAAATGCCAAGTTCTGAAAAGCTGGAATTTTGAGAGGCAAACTCTCACAATTTTTTAATAATACTGTTTTATTTTTGCTTTTTTTTTGGTGCTGGGAAGGAGGCTCCATTTGAAACTTGGTAGCAAAAGTACAGTGGAAAAAGACTTTGCCAGTCAGAGAGTGGAGGGTGATTCCCAGCTTTCGCCTAATCTTTTTGTGGATATGCCTATGATAACGTCTTTTTCTTCCTTCCCCTAAAAAACTTTTCACTTTAGCTAAAAACAGTACAGCTCTGTCAGGAAAGGCAGTGACTGGAGCGCCGGTGCAGAGAACTGCTGTTTGCGTGGCACAGCATTTTCCAGGTTTTCGTTATCTAGTACCTTCTCGCTGCCGATCTGTGCTGCTACTAGTTGTGCTTCCACCAAACGGGTTAGCGACATTGAGGCATTTTGAAATAAAAAGGGTAATGCAGACAAAACCTTCCAGTCCTGATTTCACCATGAGAAAACACGGACAATAAAACTATCCTCTCCTATCACAGAAGCATTTTCCATCCAGAGATTTCCATGCACCGTATAAGTGCAACCTTATCATCGTCTCCTTGCAGAGAGGGTTGCAAAGCACTTTTATGAAAATGGTTAAAGCAGGGTAGGGCGCTGTTGTAAAATTCAATTGAAATCTCACTGGAGAAAAGATTTCAATACTGTCACATGATCAGAAAAGCAAGGTCCAGTTAAATTTCACAGCAGTGTTCATACCAAGCAGAATCTTTTAGCTGAATTGGTGGCAAATCTAGAAAATAATGAGCTACTAGGAAATCAAAAAACCAACAAAAGCATTTGTTAGGTGGTCACCTTCATGCAGTGTGTGCTAAGGAGAGCTGATGATGTGAGGATATTGTGAAAGGATTTTATGCAGAAAGCTTTCGGGACAGTGTAAAATTTAAGATTTGATATTTGTAGATGTAAAATTACAGCTGCCAGAGGGAGTCCAGACCCAGAAAATGCCTCAGGCCAACCATTACCAGTTCAAAAGAATGCCGGGTGGGAGGGGTCTGCCTGGGCAGAGCCGGGGAAGAGAGCGCTCCTCAGTTCCCCGGCCAAGCCGAAAACTGAAGGGGAAAAAAATGAGTTTGGCTTGAACAAAAACAGATTAATTTTTTTTTCAATTAAACAAAAAACATTAAAAATAGTTTTTCTTCTTAAAACTTTTCTACATTGAAATCAATTTTAAAATGAAAAAAATAAAGTGGCATTGCAAAAACATGCTAAAAATGTTCACTTCCAGCACATCTGAATGAAACATTTGTGAATTTCTGAAATTAAATTTCCATTTGGGAAATATCACAATAAAGTATTTTGACACATGCAAAATCTTTCCCCCTACCATTTCTCCTGCAAAGCTGTTTGCCAGATTCAGCCTGCCTTTACGAACAGTTTCGGTCCTCCCAGAACTCTGGTTTTCAGAAAATATACTATTTATTTGTCACCCCCCCCCCAGCCCCACCACTCCCTGGCAAAACAAAAACAAATCCCACAAAACTCAAGTTACTACATTTTAAGTGGGAACAGAATGTATAATGTGCCTTTAGAAATATGTCGAATCCCCTCTTTCTCCTGAGCTGTCAAATCCAGTCCCTTTCTGTTGCAAGCCGCCGCATGGTACGGTCCGTTTGAAAACCAGTCAGCCTCCCACATTGTTCTACAGCCTCATCCCTCTGATGGTTAGAAACTTTTTCTAATTTTCAGGCTATATTTATTCGTGGCCCATTTGCAACCATTTGTTCTTCTGCTAGTGTTTTCTTTTAGCTGACACAATTCTTTTTGCTCCATGTCATTTACCCATCCTGAAGTATTTATAGATAGCAGTCATATCTCAGCCTTCATTTTGCTTGGCTCAGCAAGCCTTTTCCAGGCTCTCCCTTGTCCCTGGCATCCCTGTCAGATTTTTCTCCTCCTGTTCTGTTTGAATCCATCTTGCGATTAATTCTTCCTAGGGCTTAATTTCATGTTGCTCTCCAGTTTGTCCCTATTCCCACGCTACTCTGCAGAATCCCTACCTTCCAAGATGAGCACCTAGAAAACATCTACACATTTTCCAAACAGACATGTTCAGTGATTTCCACATCAGGAAGCTTGGGAAAAAATAGCGTTACCTCCCTTTACAATTTCTGAAGTGTCGCTTGCTGACTGGCAAGGAAACAACAGGCATTGTACCTTCTGCTTGCGTCTGTCTGCGGATGCGTTCTTGGGTTCAAGCCTCCCTGCTCAGTAGATGAGTGCACTAGTACCTCATCCAGCCTGTGGGGCGCTACATTCAAACTGGTACCGTGAAGCCTGTATTTTAATTTAAATCCAGCAATGAATCAATTTAAGAAGTAAAACTAATGTTGTTTGGACTGCTCTTAGGCAGGGATGGCTAGAATAATATTACACTTAGCTCTTATGAAAATGTTCTTCTCTCATAGATGCACATTGTCCTTCAGAGCCAGTTTGACAAGGGTGGATGTTTCTCAGTCCCACTCAGAGACCCTTTGGTAAGATTAGAGATATTAATTGTTACATCTCAAGGGGTTTCGGTTTGTTATCACCATGGCTTTTACAACCCATGTATTGTATAACTTGGCGTCCAGATATTTCTAATGATGCCTTTTTGTCTCCGCATCTTTGAGCTTCTCATATAGGTTCTCAATATATATATACAATTATATATTGTTTCTTTTTTAGCTTGCCCTCGTTACTTGTATAACTTCTGGGTTAGAGAAGTGTAGGAAATAAAATGACCAGGACCTGCTCATGCTCTCATAGATCTTAACAGCAGCAGGCTTCCTGGTTCCTGTGAAAGCTGGGTCTAGCCCAGGGATTTTACTGGATGTCACTGCCTTAACTATAGTAAATCTCTGTGGGATAAATGAGAATGAAACCACTATAAATAGGTAACATTTCTGCTAGCAAATGTATACATTTAATTTGAAATTGCTCCTTTATACCCGTCTTAAGTAACATTTAAGAACATGAAATTAAATAATCAAATTGTATTCTCTATCGTGTTGCAGAATAGAATAAACCTAAAGTTGCAAGGAAACCTTGTTTTACTTGTTAGTTTATATTATTATACTTGTATAAACTTATACTTATATATACTATATAGTTTTTATTATTATACTTGTTAGTCTGTATTAGGGCCTGATCCTGCAAGGTGCTGCCCATTTCTTACATTTCTGAGTTGGTGCTGACCTTTTAACTTTCAGCTTCTGTGACCTGATTGTCAGTGGTGCCAACCACCCAAAACTCCACCTGAGTTCGTGTCTACTCACTTAGACAGTCATCTTGAGACCTCAGCTATTCTAGTCAGACAGCCAGTGCTAGGAAGTAGCTTCCCCATTCATACTGTATACAGGAGAACGGGGCTTTCAGAGCTGGTGGTTTTGAAGTATGAAACTGGATCGCACCTGGAAAGCTACAAATCCGTGTGCTTAGGGGGTGTGGAAAATCTTGGGAACACATAATACAGCACATGACCCTGGATGCCTAACGCTTTTTATTTTACACTAAAATTTTAAAACATAAAATATTAATTTTGGTCGGATTTTTTGGGTTTCCTGTACCAGACTCCTTGGAGCAAGTAAAAATGTCACCATCAAGCACCCCAGCAGTCTCCCTCCGCCCCACGGCACCTCAGATGCATTCGTTTCACAGCAGGCGTCTGCTCCCCGCACAAGACGGTACCGTCGTAGCTCTGTCAGGCCGGCGCTGGTCACATTTTGACTGGGAGGCAGAGGTTACATTACCCTCTCAGAGACTCCACACAGGGATCCTGGAACAATAATTTTGTTTGCTCCCAGACTCAGAAAAATGGTCAGAATGAGTTGCTGGGGGGGAGGCTGTGATAATGTGTAGTAACAGAAATGTTGTAGAAAATGGTGTTGATGACTTTGGGAAAATACAATTATAGGGTAAGAACAAATGTAAGAACATCCTCTATTCTGGGTGTATCTACAGATGCACCGGACTGCACAGTTGTTCCTATGCAGTCATTTAGTACTTGCTTAAGCTGCATTGTAACCCAGCTTTACTGTGCAGCCCAGTTTTGCACAGTCCTTGCTGGACACGGCATGACTGCACGGTACCTGGCCGTACTGCGCGGTCCCGATGGCGCGCGGCTCTCATTAGCAGCTGCTGTGCAGCAGTCTCGATGTCGTGCTTCATGCCTGCCAACGCTACATCACCACAGCAATGAGCTACCGCAACAGTTTGTCGCTGTGGCCACGTAGCATATTGTGTAGACCTGCCCACTATTCCCTATCGTGAAGAACCAGTTGTGCTGTGGTTATTCTGCTGAGGTGATTCAGGCCTATTGATTGATTAGCAGGAAAAGGTGTGGGGGTGTTTGTTATTCGTGGTAATTTAAAGGATAAGTCACTTCAGAACGTGAACACAGGCTAAATGAAATACATAGAGGCCACAACAGCAAATGACCTGGTATAAGCATGACCTTTCACAGAAGTAATGCATCTCAAAGAGGATTTGGGTGCTGGTAGTCCCACCTCTGCTTTCATCAGAATTAAGTCTTCCTCTGAGGAGGTATTCAGCAATAGCAGCTAGGCTGGGGCTCCATTGATTGCTGGGGTTGTTGTTTGCTGCTATGACTCAACAGGCTGATGTTTTTTTCTCAATTTTTTCTTTCAGCATGACAGATAACCAACTTTAATCATGAGACAATAGAGTCTTTTGTCATTAACATTTGGGGATGTTTATTGTGCTTGCATTGTAAGCTGTTTGGTGAAGGGAACTTTTTTGTATTCTCTGTTTTTGCACTGCCTAGTAGTAGTTGGGTCTTGGATTAGGGCATGTAGGCAGTATGACGACAACAGCACCAGAGGTGGAGTTGATTAGCCATTTTTCTGAGAACCTAAGTACCATACTAATTCGGACCAGTGGTCCTTCCAGCCCAGTATCCTGTGTCTACCAGTGACAGACAGAGAGCATGAAACTGGATATATTATTCATTACCCTTTCCAGTATCCATCATTATTGGTTTGGAGGTGCCAAAGGAAACATCTCCAAACATTTTGTTCACAGCTATTAATAGATAGGTATATCATAACTTTTATTAAACATCGGCTAATTGGACCACGTGTATATATGTAGTTCTGGTTCTCCTAGTCCTTCTGGTCTTCAAGGGCAGGCTTTATTCTGAAATGAAATGCGGATGATGACAATGATGGAAAGAAAGAAATTATAACCTGAGATCTGTAGGCACCAGGGTACAAATTGGTACAAAAAAGAGCATAAAACGGGCTGTTTACTCTTTTTCCCGTTTATATTTGATGGCTTCCTTTCAACACATGTTAAATTGTAATCTCTGCGAGTGGGTTTTAGAAATGACATCAACCCTTTGTTTTTTTCAGTTCAATAATCCTAGCTTCCTTCCTGACCTCTTCTGAAAAGAGACTAAATGGTCTCGAATCAGAAACACGGCAAGTCTGTTTGTCTCTAGTCGCAAGTTGGTGGCACTTAATGATCAGTAAGAAGAGACTGTTATAGTTATTAGTCTAACAGAGGACACAGGGACACAAAAGCTTAATGCTGTGGAAAGTGCTTAAAGAGAGTGGGAAAGTAGTGAAATTACAGTTACAGTGAAGCAGACTGCAAGCCCCACATTGTTTCAGTTTATTTTAGATTAAGCCTACCTTTTTATTCTGCAAACGGCTTCATACTTTATCTGGCGTACCAGAAGAAATCGTTAAAGTAAAGTTTGCCACACATAAATTAATAGGAAAAAAGGGCTTTTTGTCTGCTCGTATGCAAAGCACTGTTGATGCAAGAAAGCTTAGGTCACAGAGGCATGTCAAACCTTTCTGTCTGTGTTACACTTTGAAACTGATCAGTACAACATTTGAAGTCAGATTAAAAAACAAGGGAGTCCACTTTCAGGATCATCAGATCCAAATGTTTCCTGATTTAATAAGGGACATGCAGGCAAAAGAAGACAGAGATTTAGTCTCTTCAGGAAAAATTTTGCACAGATCAGAGCTACCATAACTTTATTTCTCCAACTAAATGCCAAGATGTGGTAAAAGAGAAATAACAGTTACAGTTTAATGAGGAAGCAAGACAATCTTTAACCTTAAAAATTATGGTTGCTTTTGCATCTGGACAGCATATTCCTTTAGACATTAAATTCCGGGATAGATTCTGGACACTGCTCAGCGCCCTGGCCAATCCAGAGTACCAAAATATGTGCTTAACACTGCAGTTAATAGGAGTATTCCCATGCTTAAATTAAGCATGCATTTAAATTAATTGCTGTGGTAGGCCAAAGTGCTCAGCGGCTTGCAAGGCTGACCCATTAGCCTCCAGCAGTTTTTTTCCATCCCTTGTTCTGAGTGAACAGTGACAACTGGGATTTGCTTTACAGGGAAGCAACACCCTTTGTTCGTGTCAGCTCAGCATGATAACCGTACAATATCAGTCGGTTAAGGCTCTTTTCTCATGTAATGATCTTTAGGACCTTTTTATAACATTTGTGCACAGTTTACTTTGAGTAAGTGATGCGATCTAGGCTATGACATCACCCATCCCGACTCATTTTCAATTCCTGCAGGCTGTTATGTGGATAGATACACTGCGGTAGGACGGGTAGAGGGAGATAGATACAAGTGTCCTGGCAGCGAGAGGTTTCCAGGAGGTTTAAAGGTGGATAACTAAAATCACTGGAATTCAGGCACCTGCTTGGGGCCACGGGTCGGAGAGGATTGCTTTACATTTTTAAAGGTAGGCGCATTGATCTCTTCCTCCATTTGACTGCATCTACACTAGATATCCGATGCTCATGAGGTTTTTAAAAGGTGCCTGTTTAAAAGTCATGAGAAGGGAGGAAAATTGTCCGAATCTTTGCTCAGAGCCCCTCTGCAGCTCCTCATTTTCCATTTATCTTATAGATTTGTTTCTCTGACCTTCCCCCAAGGCAACAGAGGTTGGGGGAGAGATCCCTCTAAAAAGGGCAATTCAAAAAATCCCTAGTGTTAAACAGAAGTGCAAAAAACTTTTTAATGAAAGACAGATTGCGAGCGCTTGCCTGAGATTATCACTCTACTAAACTGAAGCAGAGCAGAAAAAATTCCTGCAGTATTTGCATCCACTGAGTGAAGCCGAGAGAAAAGATTGATGGAAAGTTGTTGAATAACGTGGGAGCAAATAGCCGGGAGGGAAAGAAATCTGGACCTTCAGCCGTCGAGTCTTTTAGCAAAACAAAATAATGGTTCTCAATCACTTCAGATTTGAGGCACCCCTTAATATACTCAGGGCATCCCTCATAAAATGCCAGCTCTTAGTTTTCATGGTTTTGACTACAGAGAAATAATAGAACAATACTTTCCTTGCAAAGGAACACCTCAGTAAGTCAGAATGTTTTTAATGCTGCAGATTCATATTTGCAATCTCTGGGTTTATTTTGTGAACCGTGTTTGCACACCAACGGTGATTCCTTTGATACCTTTGAATGGCACTCCGGGGTACTCCTGAAGGATTTCAAGGCATCTCAAGGTGCTGTGACACCCCAGTTGAACAAAAGACACCTGGTCAAGTAAAAGCCTATCCAAACACTCCAGCTGAATGCTGAGTTGCATCGTGACCTCGGTTTCTAAAGGAACGCTGTCAATTTGAACTTCTTTACACTAATTTTCAAATATTCTAGTTTCTAACAGAACCTTCTTTAAATAACATGGCTTGCATTTAAAACCACATTAAGTATTTTTTGTAAGAGCCTTTTTTGCTCCCCTGTTCCTGTTTATATTTTTGTTAGCCAGCTTCCCTGGTTTCATAATAAGGCCCAATTCTGCAAACACTCCAACGTGTCCTTGGCTTTCCTGCCGTGACTAGTTCCGCTGAAATTGCTCCCGGCACGCAGAAGTTTTTGGAAGATCAGGACCAAACTGTGCAAGGGAAACTGAAACTTTTTCTGTCTGAAGTGCTGTCAGAGGCACAAAGGATTCACATGGGGAACGTAGATTCAAATGATTTTCTGTGACCCCTCAGCTGCAGAAAGCTTAGAGGCTACTTGCAGCTCTAGCAAAAACAGACATTTCAGAGATGTGTGATTTTTCATGTTGAGAGCAACACTTTACACAGAACTGTCCCTGTGGCAGGGGACAGGAAGTATGATTTGACATGTATTTGAATTGGGGGGCAAGAAGGAGAATTGGATTATTTTTCAATTTTAACATTTTCTTGCCTTGTTAAGGCCAAACTGTTTATTTTTGGGGGGGCAGCTTTGAAGTTTATTTCACCTGCTTCCCAATTTCTCTTTGCATATTCAGTATTTCTGATTGTGGAGCCCAGGAGAGTCACAGAGATGCCAATGTTAGAGTGTGGTAGAGGTGATATCTTTTATTAGACCACCTACATTTTGCAAAAAAAATAAAAAAATACAAAAATAAATATTTAATTGCAAGCTTTTTTGCAATCCCGCCCCTTCCTCCTCCAAATCTAATTGTTCTAATAAAAGATATCACCTCTACCACAAGTCTTGATTCTTTTTTGCCTCTAAACCAATATGGCTACAACCGGGATACCTGGCAGTGCTACTGTGCGTCCTGTGTGGTGATACAGGCTAACAGGGAGATAAACCCATCCTCGGTCAGGTAGATAGTCCCATTTTGGGCAACAAGACTATTGACTGGATAATACGTTTGGTTAAACGTACAATTCCTATGCGCTCAAGTCCTTTTGGAAGTTGAAACCTAGGTTCCTAAATCACACAGATGCTTTAGAAAATGTTACACCTGGTCTAGAACAGGATTTAAAGTGTGACATTAGTGCATGCTAACATTTAAAGAGTCTGGTCTGGACAAGACAGAGACTGTCTCTAGCATATGCTGAACTAGCAAGGTCAACACTGGGAACCCCCACTGTAAGACCTACTACTGACAAGGCTGGTGAGCATAACAGGGAGAGGCCCAAAATAACAAAGTCAGAATAATTTGGGGATTGAAAAGTATTTGGTGTAAAGGTTGTTTTATTTCCGAGTATCTATCTGAGCCAAAAAGAAGGGAAGGGGGTCTGCTCTCCCCTATTTTTTTGGATTTTGATTGCTGGAAATGTATGAAGGAGACAAGCAATCATTGTTTCCAGGTCCCAGTCCTCTTTTCCTACACAATAGTTCAGCTATTTTATTCTGAGTGCCATTTGCACAGCACAGGGAAAAATGTCAGTACTTTGATCTTTAACACATGTGGGAAAAGCAGCTAGAGAGCAATGCATTGAAAGATTGTACACTCTGAAGGCCTGTTTTTGCGTTTTCCCCCACTCTCCGAATTCTTATTGACCCTTAAAAAACATTTTGATAATATAAAAAAATACGGTACAGATAGTGAAACTGTCCTTACTTTTTTATATCCAAAGGCATGTTTCAACCCCTTTTTATTTTTAGAAGAGAGGTACAGTATAAACTCATCTATTCCACTATTATCAACGCTATTCTAATATTGCTTTTATAGTTTTTGAAATCATAGCCAAGTTCAGGAAAATGAAACCAATTGCACCTCTGTCTGTAGCCCAGCCATGTGACTTTCCATTCTGATGTATCCATCTTCTGCGCTTTTGGCTCCCGGCTGTTCTTTCATACCATCACCCTCACAGGGATGCTCCATCCCATAGTGGAAAGAATTGGTATTGATTTTCATAAAGTGAAATTTACCCTCCTTTCCTACAATATTTGATGAGCAATAAAATAGCAGCATTCAGAGGACCGTCTTTAGCCCCATGGTTAGTGCCCACTGATATGAATAGAGAGTTATTCACAACCCAAAGCTGTTGTTCCAGACTCTGCAGACTAAGGTCTGAAGTGCACTCTTTGCAACCAGAACAGTAAGAGTATGACATTTTTAAACAAAAGCTAAGACTTTGAGAAATAGTTGCAAAGTCTCCTACCCCATCTCATCTTTATTACCCTTTATCTAAGGATTTGTGCCCTACACGTTGGAAAGCACTGTTTTAAGGAATATGGCAACTTCTTAATCATGAGAGCAAGGGAATTTGAATCAGGAGACCTATTCCAGGCTCTGCTATTCATTTTGTGACTTTAAGCAGTTTTTCAGGGTCTGTAGTTCTGTGTGCTGCTGCACTTGTGAGACGGACAGGTTTTCGTGGCTCTGTTTTCCAATCTATAAAATGGGAGACGATAATACTGTATCATTGACAACATAAAATACATTAAGCTTCTCACATGAAAAGCACCTTCTACAGGGCAGCTATCACTCCTAATAACAGATGTATAAAGTCAAAATATTTTAAAATAAAAAAGAAAGCATTAAATACCTCCGTATTTCATGGTCATCGCTTTATTTATGTCCCCGTGATTTGTGAGGGCAATGACATTTGAATCATCGGGCATGTGAATGATATAATAATATCTTTTTCATTTGTTTTTTATAAGTTGTTTTTGGAACATTTTTATGAGGACATTCCCTGCCTGGCCCCTTCCCTCTCCCCTAGTCATTTTCTAATACAGAAAAACAATATTTAAATCCATTTGGTATAAGTTAATATTTTTCCTATAACAATTATTAGAGGATTAACTTGTTGCAGCATTTTTAATTGATTTAACATAAATAGTTAGATCCTTCAAGTGAAGTTGTCCCTGCTATGGAAACCTTTCTTTATACCCTGGTTACCACATAAGGTTTGTTTAAATCCTAGAGTAAAGGTTTTTAATGCCTATTGGCTCATGTGGAGCATTGGGAAAACATTTTACACAGAATACACACACACAGCCGCGCGTATGCACACTTCAGCCTTGTCTGAACAATCCTGAATCGTCACACACGACAGCAGCCGCATCCTTCCATGGAGCAAGGAGAAGATGGTGTTACTCATTGACTTGAATCAGATTTCTTTTGTGCCACGGGAGTTTGGGAGATGCAAAGAATGCAGGATCTGGCTCTGTATCGTACTGTTATAGATAAAATGTTTGTCCTCTTTCTCCTGTCCTCTGGCAGGCAAGGACTAAGGTGTAAAGAGAATGCAACAATACAAAGCAATACCATAGAGCCAACAGAAGAAATGGATGGGGACTCAGTTAAAATCTAAACAGAAACTGAACTACTAGTCATAGTATTATGTACCCATAGTAAATTATTAATGGTACAGTTGTGCTGACTTTGAGCCCAGCCCTGCACTGACTGTAAGAATAGCCCATAAAGTTAATACAAGCAAGATTGGGTCCTTGTGTTGGATAGTATCTCACCACATATGAAAGGTGGGATGAATTCCCAGCAAGGCGGCTGCCAGCACTGCCTTCTGGCACATTTTAGTACGTTTTATTTATACAGCTTCATAGTCAGTAGGTGCATCTGTACCAGGCACTAACTGTGCAGCAGCCGAATGCTGCTGCTGAATAACAGAGCTGGGTGAAACAGCAGTGTTTTGTTTCGACGTTTTGGTGGAACAGCTTTCCATTTTGAATTTTGTTTTGATTTGAAACAGATGTTCCCTTCCGTTCCTGCGAAACCGGGTGGAAACAGTGAAACTGTTTCAACGTTTTGCCCATAGGATATAATGGGGAAGGTCAAAACAGCTTATTAGTTTGTCATTTCTGGCCTAATTTGGATGAAACTTGCAGGAACTGTAGCCCCTTCTGAAAGCATGAAGCCTGCCAAGTTTCAAGGAGATAGATAAAGGGGTTTTGGGGAAATGCTCCGCGAAGTCTTCAAAGCAAAAAACTCATGTCACGTCTATGTGTTAAGCCACAGTGGGGTCAAAACTGCAGGGATGCTAGCCCCTGTTGAGGCCACAAAGTCGGCCAAGTTTCAAGGAGATCGGTGCAGACCGCAGCATGAACATGGGCCGGCAGCGCGATGCTGTAGCCAGCAGGGCCAGCAATACCCTGGTATGCATCAGCTGATGCATCTCAGCAAACCCAGCCCCCTGCCCCAAGCAGGAAAGACAGCTGGGTGACAGGTGACCCCAGCAAGGTGACTGTCTAGTCCCTTCTTGAAGATTTCCAGGGTAGGTGATCGCACCACCTTTGGGGGGAGCTTATTCCACAGTCTGGACACCCTAGTTGTGAAGTAGCCTTTCCTAATGTTGAGTCTGAAATGAGCCTGAAACAATCTTCTAGGAGTTTGTGACCATTACTCCTAGTTTTTCCCAAGGGTGCCCTGGTGAAGAGTTGTTCACCAAGACCTACATGTATGCTTCTGATGTAGCGGTAAGCTTCTACCAAGTCCCTTCTCAGCCTTCTCCTTTTCAGGCTGAAGAGTCCCAGGTCCGTCAGCCTTTCTTCACACAGCTTGCCATGCAAGTCTCTGATCATATGGGTAGCCCTTCTCTGGACTCTCTCAAGCTTTACCACATCCTTGTTAAAGTGCGGAGCCCAGAATTGGGCGCAGTCCTCCAGCTGTGGTCTCACCAGTGCCGAGCAGAGCTGAGTAGAGCAGGAGAATCATTTCTTTGCAATGGTTTTGCTGGTTTTGCTGGAGATGCCTCAATTGATGCATGCTAGGGTATTGTTGGCCCTGCTGGCTCCAGCATCGCACTGCTGGCTCATATTCATACTGTGGGCAGTTATTACCCCCAGGTCTATGGTGGCAAGTGATGGGAAATCTTCAGTCCTGCTGCCTGACGAGAGGCAGCAGTTGCACAGACACCCATGTCATGAGTTTTGCCTGTCAGCAGCGAGGGGTGCAGGGCCCCAGAACTGCTCCCCCCCCGCACCCATCTCCTTAGCAGCTGGCAGGCTTTGTGGCCTCAGCAGGGGCTAGCATCCCTGCAGTTTTGACCCCACTGTGGCTTAACATGTACACATGACATGAGTTTTGCTTTCAAGACTTTGGGGTGCAGTTTCCCTGAGCCCTCTGCACCTACCTCCTTGAAACTTGGCAGGCGTCATGCCCTCAGAAGGGGCTACCATTCCTGCACGGCGCAGCATTATGTTTATGTCAATCGTGTTTATGATCCTAAAACTTTTTTACTTGTTACTCCCACTGAGCTCAGTGGGTCAGACTTTAAAAGTCCTTGTTAGCAATGGCATGCTATCATTTCACACTGCTGAGAAAGAAACCAAGAAATGGGAAAGATGAGCATAAAAGCAAATGAAAGAAAAGCCTAAATTTTCAGTGAGTGTAGAGCAGCTCCTTTGGCCTCAGTGAAGCTGTACTGCTTCGTAGCAGCGGAGGATCTGACCCAAAGAGAAGACTAAGGAATAAGCTTGAAACACATTTACATAGGAATAATCTGTGTAATCTGAACTAAACTTCATCTGCGTTTGTTCATTTTCCATAAGAACAGGAATTTTACAGCGTAGGCCATAAGGATGAAATCACTATATGCCACATCTCACGTCACATCTTTTCTCTTTGGTTGCTGCAGGGCAGCAAACTAAAACAGCTCTAAAGACCATGTCATTGAATTAATTTGTAGATAGTGACAGCACTCATGTTTGCAGTCTAGGTCATGCAGGTATTTGGAAATGCAGGTTGAAAAGGGGCTGTTAGTGTGGTGTTCCTGGGTGCTTCTACATGTGTGATTGATGCACATGAATAAACTCTGGAGTTTTTTGCTTCTGGGTGTGCCATTTGAATGTGTACTTGGGAGCAAAAAACTCCAGAGCATATTGCTTTGGAGTTTTTTCATGCCCAGCATGTGGAGGCCTGTTGGAGTAGCCTGGGTTGGCAGGGGACCTGGAGAGTCAGCCTGCCAGCCCAGGGATGCTCTGATGAAGCTCCGCATGCTGCACAGGGGGTGGCTAAGGCCTTAGGAAGCACCCTTGTGCTCCAGTCAGCTGCTTCACTGCATATGGAGCCAGCCCAGGGGTGCTCTGACTGGGCTCCATGTGCTGCAGAGGCACTGACTGAGACATGATTGTGCTTCAGCACAGCTCTGGCAGGAAGCCTCTATGCCAAGGCACCCTCTCCACAGCCTATGGAGCCCCGTTGCAGCCCTGGGTTGGCTGCTACCTCTGGCCCCATGTGCTGCAGGACAGCTGGCTTGGGCATGAGAGTGCTTGAGTGCGGGGCTGTAGTACCCTTATGTCTCAGTCAGCCCCTCTGCAGCACGTGGAGCCCTGTCGAAGTACCTCTGGGCTGGCTGCTCCCATGGGGGCCCATACGTGGTGGAGGAACTGGCTGGAGCACAAGGGTGGTTTAGCACCAGGGCTGCCTGCCAGCTAACCCTGCACTGAAGCACTCTGTGCCCCTGCCAGCCAGGACAGCATCTATGCATGCACTGCTGCACATGAAAAAACCTCTGCAAGTTTTTACAAGACTACCCTGCTGCAGTGTTTATGCATCTCACGTGCCCTCATAGGAGTGCAGGTGTAGATGCTGAGTCCTTTCCTGTGCAATTGCCAAAAGCGTAGTAAACATCTCATAGAGGTGCCCACTGTGCATCAGGCCTACCCGCAGTTGAGGAAAATCAGGTCTGAGGATACCAAAGGAAAAGAACGTGCACATTTCTTTTTCCCACCGCAAAAACTGAAGGAAATGCTATTCCCTAAAGAACTGGAGATTTAGGGTCTTCTAAACTTGTGCCACTTGTGGGTAAGGATGGTGAAAAGAGATCCTTAGCACTCCTGTCATTGTCCCATTGTTAGCTATTTCTAGTCTTAAGCCACACGTGCTTCAGGGGGAGGCATGATAACAGCACGTGTAGGCATGTGCCTGAACTTTAAAGTAGCTATGTAGTTAGCCCCTGGGTTTCAGCAGGGGCTAACTAGCCAACCTGGTATCCATCTTCTTTAGCAGGCACATACAGCCACGACTGAAGCTCATGCCTTTGCATCTTCACCAGAGGTGTATCTATAAGTTTTGGTACCCTGGCAGCAACTTTTGAAGGGAGGAGGGGTGGAGGTGGGGGTGAGGGCAAGCACTTTTATTGCATCGGAGGCTGCCCTAGGCCCCTGTTTCACTGGCCATAGTAGCCCAGCTAGAGAAACCCTGCCCTGCCTGCCTGTAGGAGTTGGGTGCCAGGACACAGCTGGTACTTGACATCTTGTACCTCACTGCCTAGCCCTGGGAGCTGAGCTGGAGCAGTCCTGCACTGCCCAGTTATAGGAGGGTCTTACCTGTCCCAGGGAGCCCTGTGGCTTCTCCTGTCTTGCATCACGCAACTGCTGCAGCTGATTGGTGCAGGGCTTCTCCCACTTGCGCTGTGTGTAGACGAAACAAGGCGGCAAGGAGCTTCTTCTCCTATGGCCAGAGGGGGCAGGGTTGCTCCAGAAGTGGCTAGATAGACCCTGGGATAGCGGGGCATCATTCCAGTGCCCCAGTCATGCCTCCTTCACCTTCCCCAAGTTATGCTACTGATCTTCATTGTTATTGGGGCCTGAGCTGCCTATACCTGGGCTGCTTGGGGTAGGCCTTGCTCAGTCACACCTCCACTGGCAATGTGGACACATATACTCCACAGTAGTATATTGTGTATCTGTGTGTGTGGATGCATACATACGTGCAAGTAAGGCAACACGATAAACTGACATAATTTGTGTCTGAGTCAGCTGCTCCTGGGTGCAGCATCTGCACGTGCATCCAGGACTGCAGCAGTTTGTGCCAGGGTGGAGCAGTGCCAAGCCCCAGGTGGCAGCATTGGGTGAGACAGAGGCTGGCTGGGGCACAAGGGTGCTGAAATGCCGGGCTAGGCAGCAGGCAGCCCCCACACTTCAGCGCCCTCGTGCCCCAGCCAGCCCCGTCAGTGTCTACACATGTGCTTTCGATAGTACTGTCCCCATAACTAACTCACTGTGCCTCAGTACCACTGTACATGTAGACTGTTGATGCTAATTAGTCAGCTGCAATTAAGTGTATGTGTACACGCACCCTGTGTATGGTTTTTTCCTCTCCAAGACGTTTTGCCGTTTAATGGCAGAATATTTCAGTAATTGGGGGGGGGGCGGGGAGGGCAGGGGGAGGGTTTAAGGTTTGAATCCATTGGTTGGTGCTTGTTATGTTTCTCCTTTGTGGTTTTGGTATCTTTTTAAGTCAGGCCAAAAGCCACCTTTTCAGTGTTGCAGCAGGTAGAAATGTAATTAGAATACCATCCTTTATATTTTACAAACACTTTACAGGTTTTCCCTGGTGGGCAGATGGGAACTCCTGCAATTGGCCATGCATGATTACACATGGCAAAGGAATTGTCTGGAGGAAAAAATATGCTTTTTTGGCTCAGTTTTATAGTCAAGTAAATGACATGCCTCCTTGCCAGATTGTTTGGTGGTTATTTCATGTGATTGTGAATAGCAGTAATGTCCAGGCACCCAGCAACAGCTCTTGGGGAAATACTGGCTAGACACCAAAATACAGGAGGGAGGGACCCTGGGAAAGCAGGACACATGAGTTAGAGACAGTGGGATTCCTCTCCCCTACCCCATGTTACAGTTTTGCACTCTGGGTTCTGCACATAGAAACAGCTAGACACAGCTGGTTTGGGGGGATATCAAGAGACTGCAGGATGCTTTAAATTTCACAGATGGATCAATATTTTCACTATGGATAAAAAATTATGAGGGGGGAAATATGGGGTAAAGGAGACAGGAAGAAGTAAAAAGGACAGAGCAGAAGGAGAATCGTATGCCATGCTGATGAGGGTTCCCCACTGGGAGATTACTTATGAGGTCTGTTTTCTTTTCTAATTGTGAATTGTGTGTAGGTACGGATCCTGCCCTTGGATGAATCTGGAGTGACAGCATTGAATTCAGTGGGATCGCTCCAAACAGACACCAGGGAATGGCAGATCAGAATATAGCTTACTGACTTCAGTGGAGTTGTTCTGGATTTATGCATAGTTTTGGTCCTGGTTTACTAAATCCTGCATCAGTAGTGTAACTGAGGGGGAGCAACGGGGGCAGCAATTGCCTTTATCATAGAATCGTAGAAAAGTAGGGTTGGAAGGGACCTCAGGCAGTCAACTAGTCTGACACTTGGCTCAAAGCAGGACCACCCCTACCTAGATCGTCCCAGCCAACGTTTTGGAGCTTCCATCACCTCTCTGGGTAACCTGGCAACGAGGGCGCACTGCTGGCTCATATTCAGCTTATTGTCCACTGTAACCCCCAGGTCCTTTTCTGCAGAGCTGCTGCCCAGCCAGTCGGCCCCCAGCCTGTACCAGTGCATGGGATTGTTCTGTCCTAAATACAAGGGCAGAAAAATACCTTTCTTCCGCTTCCATGGGGGGGGGGTCCTATCTGAGCTTTTGCAAGAGGGTACAATGCAGGCGAGAGCAGCAGGGACTCGAGAAGGCATAGCGCCTAATGGAAAAGCAAGTATCTCCCACATCCCTTGATTCTGTGCTGCCAGACCACTGCAGTAGTAGATAGCTGTCTACCACACTCCAGATGGTCAAGCAAGCTCTCAGTTACTCTGGTGCAAATCCATGGGGTATCTCCTACATTCTTAAATGTTAGTAGAAGTTTAGATTGATGAGAATTTAAGGCCAGCAGGGAGGATTGGATCATCAACTCTCTCTTCCTGTATAACAGAGGCCATTACGTTTCACCCAGTCACCCCTGCACTGTGCCCAACAGCTGTGTTAAGCTAAGGTGCAGCTTGTGTTTAGTTATAACATCTCTTATAAAGACAGTCTTTATTTGAACACCTTAAACGATGAAGAATCCATCATTGCCCTTGGTAGCTGGTTCCAATGGTTAATCATCCTCACTCTGGAGTGGATCCAGGTATGTGTGTGTCAAGAAACATTTGGATCTTTGGTTATGCAGTGCAGTGAGCTCTCTGAGCAAACTGGGATAGCAGCAGCAGCACCTTCCAGAGCTCCACAAGTGCCATGAGGTCTATGAGCTCGCTGGTTGGTCAGCACAGGGTCTGTCCAGAGTCTCTGCTTTTAGGTGGCTTCAGAGCGCAGGGGTGAGCACTGGCCTTCCCTTCCTTACCCCTCTCCACACTCCCCCTGCTTCCCTGCTGAATCCAGTGACAGGGGAAAAGAGGAGATTAGCAGCAGTGGTGGTGCTCAGTCCCTGAGCTCCAAGATGTTTGAAACCAGTGGCTGAGTGCCACGGCTACTCATCCTCACTCCTCTTTTCCCCTTCTGCTGAATTCATTGGGGGGAAGGGGGGAGACGCACACTTTTCACTGCGCATGCTCCACACAACTGAAGGAGTTGCAGTTGTACCCTCGCAGTTGTACATGATCAAGGATCTGTCCGTGATCTCACTGATAGGCATGCACCTTATTTTTCATTTTAATTTGTCTAGCTTCAGCTGCAAGCCATTGCTTCTTGATAAGCTTATCTTTGCTAAATTTAGGGCCCCTCTTTTACGTGAGATTTATTCCCTTGTACACTGTAATCAAGTCACCTCTTCTTCTTCTTTTGTATAAGCTAAACAGATTGATGGGCTTTTATGTCTAGAGATGTAAGAAATTTTCTTCAGAATAATTTTTGTATCCTGTTCAGTTTTAAAATATTCTTTTAAGAATGTATAGACAGTAGGGCTGTGCGAAATGGCACCGTTCCGTTTTGTCTTGAGTTTCGAGGTTTTGACTGAACGCCGTTTGATATTGAATTTAATTTCAATTTGAAACAGCTGTCCTGTTTTGCTTCATCAAAACAGTGAGGCTGTTCTGACTCTGCTTTGATGTTTCGCTAGATCAGCCAGGGGCCGCCAGGCAGCCCAGCTGGGCTGAGTTCCTGTCCCTGGTGCTAGATCGGGCTGGGAAGTCAGCCCAGCCGGGCTGAGTTCCCATCCTCAGCGCCAGATCCAGCCAGGATGGGATTTCAGTCCAGCTGGGCTGAATTCCCAACCCCGGCACTAGATCTGGCAGGGACAGGAAGTCAGTCCAATTGGGCTGACTCCCTATCTCTGGCCAGATCTAGTGCCAGGGATGGGAACTTAGCCCAGATGGGCTGTGTTTGTTTCCCCAGTGTGATGGTGGTGCTGGGAATGGGAACTCAGCCCAGCTGGGATGAGTTTCCCCAGTGTGATGGTGGTGCTGGGGATGGGAACTCAGCCCAGCTGGACTACCTTCCCTTCCCCACCGCTATGGTCGAAACGTTTCGACTTTAGAAATGTTTCAACTAGCCTCATTTTGTTTCAAGGCTATTTCAAAGCCCTTTGTTTCATTTTGATTTCGCTGTTTTGATCTCGAAATGAGTTGAAATGAAATGTCCGGTGAAATTTCGCACAGCCCTAATAGACAGAGCTGGATGCACTGTTTCAATGCCAGGGCCATCAATGCTGTATATAGGTGCAAAATTATCTCCCCGCTTCTCCTCATTAACCGCCTATTTATAAAATCCCAGTACTACATTAGCCCATTTTGCAATTTCTACAGCCTGGATGCTAATGTTAAGTTGCTTGTTTACTTTTGGTTCCTAGATCCCTTTCGGAGTCACTGCTAACTTTCTTATACTTATGACGGAAGGGGAGAATCTAGCTTGCCCCTTTTGAAGATTAGTACACTATTAGCACTCTTTGGGCCTTGTTACACCTTACGCTGTGAGCCTCACAAATGTTGATTGTCATTATACTATCATGAGTTTGGAGCAACCACACCTCAGGCCAGCAAGAGCCTGGAGGACTGAAAGGTAAGAATCCCCTCCATCACATTCCAAGCTTCCCCCTGAATCCCTTGGGGCTCCCCTATTTTCTCCTGCCTCCCTCCTCTGCACCCCGTCTCCTGCCCCCCAGGGTACTGGGGAGGGAAGGGAGGGTAGTGGGCCCAACATTGGTGACTGGTGCCTCCTGAGTTGTGGGGGGCACTTGCCCCCCCCAGTGACCAGTCAGTAACTGGGTGGGGGTTCCAACTGTGCTGACCCAGAAGTGTCACACCACAGGGAACCCCCCCACCCCAGTTGATGCAATCGGCTGTGGGGAGACCATGGGAATCGCTTCTTTTGGCACCCCCACTCCCTGGCTGGCACTCTTGGGGGGGGTGCCAGTGCTCTTGCCTGCCCTACCTGCCTGTCACCTAAGTGGGGATTGCTGGCTGTCAGGGGGGGCATCAGCACTCTTAGAGGGTGCACATTCATGCGCACCCCCTTGTGTCCCCATGCATTGCCCCAGCGCCAATCCAGGCCATTGGGTGGTGGGGGAAGGTGGGTTGTTTACACTAAGGTGTAGCCTAGCATGGCTGCACCTTAGTGTAGTGCAAGCTGGGCAGCAAGGATCAGAGATAGTCTTGTTCTGGAATGGCATAACTTTGAGCCACATAACGAGTTTTTAAAATCAGTTTTGGGTGTTAATGTGCAGACAGTTCAGGGGTTAAGAGCTCCAGGAGCTGTCCAACTTTTTACCATGTAACAAGTCTCTCACTGGGATTGTAGAGAGGCAGCAGCAGGGCACCAGACTACCAAGCGTAGACCCTGAGATGGTGCAGAGGCACTTGGAGGAACCGGATGCGTTTAAGTCGGCAGGCCTGGATGAACTCCATCCAAGGGTGCTGAGGGCGCTGGCTGACGTCACTGCACAGCCACTGGCGGGAATATTTGAACACTCGTGGCACACGGGCCAGGTCCTGGAGGACTGGAAAAAGATCAATATGGTCCCCATTTTCCAAAAGGGGAGGAAGAAGACCCCAGGCCAGTCAGTCTCACCTCCATCCTTGGCAAAGTCTTTGAAAAAATTATCAAGGCTCCCATTTGCAAGAGCCCGGCAGGAAAAATTATGCTGAGGGGAAACAAGCATGGGTTCGTAGCAGGTAGTTCATGCCCGACTAATCTAGTCTCTTTTTATGACCAGGTTACAAAACGCCTGGACGCAGGAGTAGGGGGGTGATGTTGTTTACTTAAACTTCAGGAAGGCCTTTGATACAGTATCCCACCCCATACTGGTGAACAAGTTAAGAGACTGTGACTTGGATGACTACACAGTCCAGTGGGTGGCAAATTGGCTAGAGGGTTGCACCCAGAGAGTCGTAGTGGATGGGCTAGTATTGACCTGGAAGGGTGTGGGCAGTGGGGTCCCACTGGCTCGGTTCTTGAACCAATACTCTTTAATGTCTTCATCAGCGACTTGGACAAGGGAGTGAAGTGTACTCTGTCCAAGCTTGCAGATGACACAAAGCTATGGGGAGAAGTGGATACACCGGAGGGCAGGGAACAACTACAAGCAGACCTGGACAGGTTGGACAAGAGGGCAGAAAACAGCAGAATGCAATTCAACAAGGAGAAGTGCAAAGTGCTGCACCTAGGGAGGAAAAATATCCAGCACACCTACTGCCTAGGGAATGACTTGTTGGGTGGCACAGAAGCAGAAAGGGATCTCCAAGTCCTAGTGGACTCCAAGATGAACATGAGTCGGCAGTGTGACGACGCCATCAGAAAAGCTAATGGGACTTTATCGTGCATCAGCAGATGCATGACGAACAGATCCAAGGAGGTGATACTTCCCCTCTATCAGGCACTGGTCAGACCGCAATTGGAGTACTGCGTGCAATTCTGGGCACCGCACTTCAAGAGGGATGTGGATAACCCGGAGAGGGTCCAGAGGTGGGCCACTCATATGGTTAAGGACTTGTAGGCCAAGCCCTACAAGGAGAGACTGGGGCATCTGGACCTCTTCAGCCTCCACAAGAGAAGGTTGAGAGGCGACCTTGTGGCTGCCTATAAGTTCATCACGGGGGCACC
>JAGPOW010003648.1:119803578-119823458 GCA_030014935.1 Caiman crocodilus | reverse complement strand
AAGGGAATTGGTGAGGTTTTATTCACCAAGGCGCCCCTGGGGGTTACAAGAAATAATGGCCACAAACTAGCAGAGTGCAGATTTAGACTGGACATTAGGAAGAACTTCACCGTTAGAGTGGCCAAGGTCTGGAATGGGCTCCCAAGGGAGGTGGTGCTCTCCCCTGCCCTGGGGGTCTTCAAGGGGAGGTTAGATAGGCATCTAGCTGGGGTCATCTAGACCCAGCACTCTTTCCTGCCTGTGGAGGGGGTAGGACTTGATTATCTATTGAGGTCCCTTCCAGCCCTGACATCTATGTATCTATGAATCTATCAGACCCTTTCAGTCTTCTGGAATTCCCTTGTGGTTCCACAAGATCTATTAAGAATGAACATAGCTAACTCTGCCAGATCTTTTAGGACTCTTGGGTATAAGTCAATCAGGATTGCTGATTTAAAAATATATAGAGATTTATTGCTACTTACCCAACATTTCCATTACCAGTGGCCTGGAAATTCTTCCTTACCATAATGTTATGCAGTATCATGTCTTAGCACCTCATACAACCTAAAGGATTTAACGTTACTGAATTTGGTCAATTGTGTAAAATGTTGTATTTCTACAGAATTGCGCTGTATTCATGACTTTTTACCTCACCATTCTCAAAGTTTCTTGCGCCCGCAAAGAACGCTCATTGTTCCTTTCTAGTAGAAAAATTAGTGCTTGTAAATTCACAGATGCAATTTCATCTTGACTAGTGTAGCCCCTTTCTCTGTGGCTTTGATTAACTTCCCCTTGTCCAATTCTAGGGGTGCCTGTACACACGAGGAGAGGTTTAGTCCTTAGGGTTGCATTCTGTGACTCCTAAACTGAAATTGTGGGTCTCTAATTGAAACCCACCATTCCTATTTAGGGTTTTCCATCATTGTCACAGTGAAGGGCCCGATCCTTTATTAATTAATTTATTTATTTTTGGTAGAGCCTGCCCACAGCTGGGGAGTGAGCTGCTGGCAGGCTGAGAGGTCCCTGAGCTGAGGGGGACCCCAGTCTTGCCCTCGACAGCGCAGCACCCCCAGGGGTGCCTGGACAGCTTGCTAGTGAGCTGGGTGCTCTGCTGCCCCATCTTGAAAGTAGCACCTGGCCTGATGGAGCTCTTCTCTGCCCCCGGGGGGGCAGCACCTGGGGGTGCCGCCACCATGGAGAGAAAGACCGGAGCCCTCTGCAGCTCAGGGCTGCTCAGTCCGCTGGCAGCTCGTCTCCGTGGGCCGGCTCTGTCAGAAAAAAAGAAAACAGGCTTGGGCCGCTGGCCACTTCTGCCTTCAGGAGGTGCTAGTGGAAGGCAGAAGTGGCAATAGGCCTGATCCTTTTTGTCTGCAGAGCCTGTCTGCCTCTCCTGCAACCGGGGTTAAGCTGCAACGCATCATTGTTAACGAAACTACATCAGAATATAGTTTAGTCTGAGATGATGCCAACTCATTTAAAACACCCCAAACTCCTGCATGTGTGCGGCATGATGCCATTAAGCCACATAAAGTGACATTTTCATCATGTGTACGTGGTGATGGTGTCACATGTACAAGCACCCTAGTTGCTCAATACTCTGCACCTAAAATCACCTTGCTCATTGCTTTCGGGAAGTCCTGCCCTTCCTCAGGTCATTCTTTGTTCTCTTCATCAAATACAGACTGAATTGGAGAGGTTGGCTAAATGACTCCTAATTTTGAATTTTATTGCACAGGAAAATAACCAGTCATTTTCTGCCCATATCACACTGGCTCAACAAAGGCAATATGATAACAGTGGCCTAAGGCCAGAAATGGGCTCTGAAGCTATTAGCCACAAAAAAGTGCTTATTTTCAATAGCCTTGTTTTATGAAAGGGACTGTCCTAATGCCAGTCATCGGCTGAAAGGAAACGCTGGTGGATGCTTGTAGTCAGCTGCAGCTCTCTGCGCTCTTGGCTTCACCACTGTTCACACATGGTTTCACTCTGTGTATGCACCTGTGCAGGGCTGTTGGTAGTTACTGTGTAACATACCATGCAGATAACTGTCTCCTGATGGTTGTTCTGCTTGAGAAAACACTGGTCATTTGCTGTCCCCTTCCCCTCACCAATTAAATGCAGCTGACAGCTGAGGGGCAGCGTTCACCCCCATCAGAATAGAGGAGGGAATCGTATTGCTCCATGGCTACAAGGTTAGAAGAAAGGGGTGTGAATTTCTCCCTATTGTCACATAAAATTAAAGGGAAGAATATTTAGTTTTCGTCCTCCCCTTTTCTAAAAGTATATGTTGCGAAGTGGCAACATAAATGCTGAGAGCTATGCAAAGGCTCCCGGAAGAGGATAACGTGAAAAATTATGTGAGACGGAGCCTCCAGGCACCCTGCAATGCTACTTTTACTAGACAAAGCCAATGGTGGGAAGTAACTCATGTTGGGCAAGCTACTCACTGGAGGGAAGGAATGGTTGAGGAAGTGTCTTTGATCAGTGATCAGTGATCTTGGCAGTGAAGAACGAGCGTATGCAGATGGAGGAGGTGCGCAGGCCTATGCTAATTGCATGTCAGATATTCACAGGGAGCTCTCAGTGCGTGTGGGAGTCCTGTGTCATTGCCAATATAAGGAACAGACTGGGATTTTAGCATTCCCCATGGAGTGGATTGAATTATGGGCACACTTCTGGATATCGTGTTATGCTATATGGATGCCTGAATATGGACCACCATTAATATCGGGCATTATAGGGGTAGCTGAGAGCCTCATCTCTGCATAAAGTTACCAATGACTTTCTGTTATAAACCTCTGTTCTCATTTATTTGCCAGGCTGAGAAATTTTAGTTGTTTGGACTGAAAATTTCAATTCTTGTTCTCTACCAAGGGCTAATTTTCTGAACTTTTTCATATTTTAGCAAAAATTACTCAGCTGTTTCCAAGACCAGATTAAGATAAAATGGATAGTTTTGCATATGTTAAGAAAAAAACAAAGATCCAGTCCATTTCTTCTCCGTCTCTGTTCAAGTAGGAACTTGAAGTCTGACAGAGAAATGCTTTTGCTCACGTGAAAACCCAGCTCCAGTTTGGCTCGCTTGTAAAGCCTCTGAAAATGACTCTTTATATGGGCTCTGTAAAGCCTGCAGCAGACTTCTTGCTAAACACCGTCCGTGTAGTCTGTCTGTACCTGGCGTGTTCCAGCCTTGCAGCGTTATTCACAGGCGGCGCGAAAGCTCGGGACAGCATGCAGTATGCAACCATAGCAGCAATTTCGGGAGTCCCTTTGGCTTAGAAGGAGTCAATTAAAGTAAGAAAGAGCAGGGAAGCGGGGAACAACTTCTCTTTCTCTCAGGGTCTGTTCACACTGGCCACTGTTTTCACAGAGCGAGAGATCGCAGGTTTGCTGATCTACATGAATTTTCAGTCACTTAAGTAACTGGGTAAATATGAGCCCAGATTCATGCTGAATGAAGAGAAAAGCATGAAGAGACAAGGAGATGAGCCCGGGGGGAGAGTGGGGGACGGGTGCAACGAGACGAACATTTGATTCTTTTCTACGTCTCTGTACCCAGCATCAGCGTTCCCTGAAATATTCAGCTGCTTGTGGACGGGACTCTCTTTGTTATGTGTTTTTGCCATGCCTACCATAATGGGACTCCTGACCCAGTCTCTCAAGGTTACTGTAACATAAATGATAATTTACTTCCATCTTTCCCACTCTGTCAGCACACTTACTACTTTTTTATCCCAGGCCCAAGTTCTTTCCAAAAACACTTCATCCAAAACAAACCTCATTGTAAACGCACATTCCCTTTCCCAACTAAACCACACACGAATTTAAAAAAAATGCACAATGAATGAATGCCCAAAATTACATTAAAAAAAATCTCCTTCCCCAAAATATCGTTTTCGGAACGGTGCTTCTTGCAAAATAGCCGTTGTTCTTAAAATACAAATGCTTCTCTAGTCCATTTCTTTTTAAAAACCTCTCAAGAAATCAACTGTTTTCATTCAAATAAATACAGGAACACCCCCAAAACCCATTTATTTCAGGGGTAGGCAACCTTTTCTGGGCGCAAGCCAGAATGACCCACTGTGGACTAGAGATGGATGAGTGCTGAGGCCCTGTTGCCACTGCCACTTGTCTCCCAGCCACACAAGAAGAAAGCCTACACTTTTCCCTATGGTGGCATGGGGCAAACACCCTCAGAAGGTGTTCCTCGCTGCCGAACGCCACCAAAGTCCCATGTCCATGGGGCTGATCCAATGATTCAGTGGGCCAGCTCTGGCTCCTGGGTTGTACATCGCCAATCCCCAACCTATTTAATTAAAAAAACCCACAGAAGGCCTTCATTTTCACTGAAGATCTTTTGTTCCCATCTCATCTAGACTCATTTGGGAGATCTTGATCTGCACCTTTCTCTTTTTGCTCTGCCACAGACTTTCGGTCTGACACTGCACAGGATTATTATAATACAAATGTATGGCACGGGGGGTGGGGGAAGGAGGTAGGGGGAGAGGGTGTGAATTAAGGTTACATGAGTAATCATTAATCTGCTATCTCCTAATAACTGAGTACTTAGTTTTGACATTTTAAATGTCTTCCAATGGTTTTGTATGTTATAGCTAGAAACGGGCAGTGAGTATTCTATAGGGAGTGCATTAACCTAACAATACCAAAGTGTTAAGGGTATAAAGAAAATAAAACTAAAAGGAACAGCAAAGGAAACCAGAAGAAGAGTCAGGTGTCTATAAAAATGCCTGGAGCTTGTGGCAAAGTACAGGAAAAAGGAGAAATGCATATGAAGTCGTGTGTGCCAGGGAAGCGGGGCTGGTTAGTCTCAGACCTGGAGTGTCAGTGCTGAATACGAAAATGTTGATGCAGAGCAAACACCCAAACCAGCAGTGGCTGCAGGCATGAATCCATGTATTAGTAGCCCGGCAGGGAAGGGTTCAAGCTGCTTGTGGCCATTAGGTGAACCTGCAATACGAATGCTAAATAATAGCAGTCCTAGTAACAAGTAGGGAAAAACAACAGGGAATGGACACAGTGGATGTCTGCTAGGGACAGCAAGGCAACACTGAATAAGTGAGTGCTTAAGGTGTAGCACAGGTGTAGCAGCTTGTCGATGGGCTGCATTCCAGCGTTGCCTCTAAGCTGTGCACGGGCGCAGTCATGCACAATAAAAATTCATGCCGCGCAATAACTTTTTAATGCCGCACACGCAATGGCATACCAACTGGGCGGGTGGTAGGGGGCCCTGGCCTAGGGGGACGCCCAGTGCCATAGCACGGGGTGCCGATGCTCCCTCCACTGCCACCGCTGGCTTTGTGTCCGGCCACTTGCCACCTGCCCCAACCCGGCCACAAGCTGCTGCAGGAGCGGGGAGGGGCGGGCACACTGAGATACCCGTGCACGCCCAGCCAGGAGCGCTCACGGCTCGCTACACCTTAGCGGGAGGGAACGTCGCTGCATTCCCTGCTTTTCCAGTACCATTGGCTGCGCTCCGGCTCTCACACTGACAGCCTCAGGAGACCCGTGGGCAGAAGCCCTGCCACTGTGCCCATAGACTCGACTCTTGCTAAAGTGGCAGGGCTTCACCTGGCAGCAGCCTGGCACCTCCAGTAACACCCTGGGTGGAAGCCCTGTCGCCACAGTTAGAGGCTCTGTTCTGCTCGTGGTGTCGTGGCTTCCTGTTGTAGCAGCCCAGGTCCCAGTAGCACTGTGGGAAGAAGCCCTGCCGCCGTGGCCAGCTCTTGCCGTGGTGGCAGAGCTTCCTGTAACAGCAGCCAAAAGAAGCATCTTGGCTGGGAGCCCTGCCACTGTGGCGAGAGCCCATGGACTAAATAACCCAGCTCCATGAGCTGAATCCAGCCTGTGGACTGTACGTCTGACACCCACAAAGTAAAGCTTCCTACTTCTAAGAATGGTTCCAATGAATAAATTTCCTGCCGGGGCAGGGGTCGGACACGATGGTCCGTTGCGGTCCCTTCTGACTCTACAATCTATGAATCTATAAATTGCAAGAAAAGGCATATAATCACTACAGCAGGACATTGAAAAAAGGTTCCCTTCATGAATGAAGGGGCTGTATTGAATTTGTTGTTATTCACGGGGTCATTTCAGTTGGCCATGGTACTGGTATTCTTATAATTATTCATGACCCCCCCCCAATGTAATGAATTTTAATGTAACTGAATCCTTTTATTTTAAGAGTCATATCACAAAAAGCAGTGTTCAGTGATGACCAATTTCTTGTATAGAATTATAGAAAAGTAGGTCTGGAACAGATCTCAGTTCATCTAGGTCAAACCCATGTTCAAAGGGAGACCAAATGCTTCTGTTGTTCACGCAAGGATCAGAAAGCACACTGTATGACCTTTGCAGCGTAGACCTAACAGCCAAAGCTTAAACCAGAGAGTGTATGAATTCCCAAGAGATTAAAAACAAATTGTCCACGGTGCTGTGGGATGAACTTGGGCCGCACACGTTCCACCCTGAGCAGGGGAGGGGGGAACTGCGTTGCCTCACGCGTAGGGACCTACTGAAGCTGTGGCAAAGTGGCTGCACTGTGGCTGCTCTAATCTTGCAGGTTCCCCTGCATGCATCCCCTGCTGCTGATTGGTGGGGCCTGCCGCTTTATGGTTGCTTTCAATTAGGTAGAAGGCAAAAACTACAGTTTTAAATATAGGTTTGCTTTCCAGCCAGTCAGCATCAAGCACCAGGGCTGCCAGGGTCCCTCGGCCAATCAGCAGCAGCAGGCAAAAAATGGCACCGTATTTCAAACTGCATTTTTTCCCTCCCCGCGGATCAGGAGCGAGTGGCAAGTGGCAGGGCCTCTCTGCCAGTCAGTTCTCCTAGCCATGCGTTTCAATCTCCCCATGGCTGGGAGGCAGCTGCTTGGCAGCTGGGATAGCTTTCTCAGCCCTTTGTGGCCGATTTAATGCTCCAATTTCTAATACAGAATAACCTCATGAATCTGACATGCTTGGGGCTTAGCACCTGCCAGAAATTTGAAAATTCAGGAATTTTTGAATGGGTAAGACTGGGGCTAGGGAAGGGGCATGGCGCAGTCCAGTGGCTGAGGGCAGACGGCATTGCCTGCTCCTGGGGCTGCATCAAGTAGCAAAGCGGAGGGAACAGTTAAGTGGGTATGGGGCACGGGGTGGGGGGGGGCATGTCTCTTGCTGCTACGTGCACCCCAGGAGGGTTGGGGGCTGTGTCGGGATCTTCCCCAAGAGCGCATACCTCTGGATCTGCACGCTGGATGAGAGCAGCCTGCTGCCGGCCCTGAGCGCTCAGTGCTGCTGCTGGCCCCAGCCCACAGTGGCAGCCTGTTCTCATCTGGCATGGAGATCCGGGGGCACGTGTCCCCCTGACATGAGCCTGGCGCAGACCCCCAACCTGCAGTCCTCCCAGGGTGTGCGCAGCAGCAAGGGCTGGGCCCCCCATCCACTGACGGTTCCTTCTGCTTTGCTCCCTGCTCAGCCCCGGCAGTGGCCGGCACCACGCGCCTGCAGTGCCAGATTTTTGAGAATGCTGGAATTTCGAATGCCGGATTGACGAGGTTATACTGTACCTGGATCTAATGTACTAATTAGACTAACCTACTGTGCAGTAATTGCTGTGCATGTGTAGATGGTGATGCTTTACTGTGCATCTGGTGTAGATGCACCCAGTGGTGTGTCTACATGTACAATGAATTAGAAGTAGGCTGCTCTGCCCCCCTTGCAGCAACCAGGGGGAGTTGCATGCTTACCCTGGGTGCTAGCCCAGGGTCTGGAAGGGAGCGCAGGGCCAGGAGACAGCGTCCTGATGTGCACAGGGTCAGAGAGCTCCTGCTGTGCCTGGGAACAAGCTCTGCGCTCACAGGGCTCCCCCACAGCTGGCTGAGATGTATCCCAGTTTGGGGAAGAGCCCAGCTCCCTTGGAGCTGTTTCCCAGCCGTGTACTCTGATCGGGCAATTGGGGCATGGGGTTGGGAAGAGTCCCTCCCCCAGAGCTCTTTCCGAGCCCCATGTCCTGATTGACTGATCAGGGCATGGGGCTGAGAAAGAGCTGTGGGGCCGAGACCTGGCCAGTCCTGGGCTGTGCAGGGAAGCCTGCACGTTCAGCCCAGAGCTAGCTGGGAACTGCTCGAACAGGGACAGTTCCCAGCCAACACGGGGCTGCATGTGCAGACTTCCCAGCACAGCCCAGGGCTGGCCGGGAACTGCCCCTATCTGGGGCAGGCCCCTCCAGGCTGGGTGGAGAGCTCTCCCAATGCAGGGAGCTCCCAGCCCTGGCTCCATGACTGAAGCAGGGGCTTGGAGATGCAGCTCTTGGGGCAGGGAACAAGCTCCAAGTCCCCACTCCAATTGCAGAGTGATCTCCACTTCGTGAGTGGCCAGTGATTTGGGTGAAGTTTTTGTCCTGCCTACTCTAGTACTTCCTGTGCCATGGAGTCTGTGTCTAATCATGATTGGAGAAACCACTTATCGCCCTCATGAAAAGAAGAGTGGGGAAAACGAGAAAAAAAAAATCTTGGTGACCTTAAAAACAAGGTACAATCAAATTTGGGTGATAAGTAGCATGATCCATGAAAAAAAAAGGACACAAAGAATAGCATGTTCTCAATAAAGTAATGAGAAACACAAAATGCTGTAAAGATGGTAGAAAGAGTTTGCTCCCTTGCATGGGTTTCATAGGGAAACCTCTTTCAGAGCGCATGCAGCCCATGTTAACTATTAAAGGTGAGCTACAAAAGGAGTTAAACATGTTTCTTTATGCTGAGCTGCACTCACCAGGTGGCTGGAGACTATTTTTCTAGTTTTGTTCCCCCTACTCCTTGTTACATTGCTTTTACAGAGGGGTGGGCAAAGTATGGCCCACGGGCTGAATTTGGCCTGCCAGCCCATTCTGTGCGGCCTGGGGGCCTTTAAAAATTTTAGAAAATTAATTTTATCTGCTCATGGCCGCCTGTCCAAGACAACAGGTGGCCAGCAGCAGCACAACCCGGTGGGAGCCTGTGGCTGAGCAACAAGGCTAGCCTGGCTCCACCTAGCCCCCCACCCCTTTCCTGCCCTAAGCTCTCCACCAGAAGTGTCTGTGGCTTCTGGCTTCGTGCCCCTGGAGCTGCTTCTTCTTCCTCTATGCGAGTGGAAAGTAGGTAAGACTGGATGGAGGGAGTGGCTGGAAGTGGCAGTAGTGGTGGGAGCTGCAGGGAGCAGTGCGGTGGCAGGGAGGAGCAGGGGGATCCGTGTGGGAAGTGGCAGCTGCGGGGAACAGCAGGGCCCATGTGGTGTGCAGCAGGTGGCAGAGCTGCAGTGGGCGGCAGGGCCCTGGTGGGCCCCGATGGGCAGTGGGACCGTGGCAGGCCCCAGCAGGTGGCACGGCTGTGGTGGGCCTCAGGAGGTGGCGGAGCCACGGCGGGCAGCACAGCCGTGGTGGGCCCCATCAGGCAGCGGGGTCATAGTGGGACCCAGCGGACAGTGGAGCCACGGTGGGTGGGGTCGCCATGGCAGGCGGCAGGCCCCAGTGGGCAGCGGGCCCCAGTGGGTGGTGGGGTCGTGGCTGGTGGCGGGTCCTGGCAGGCGGTGGAACCATGGTGGGTGGCAGAGCCACAGCGGGCCCTGGCAGGCAGTGGGGTCATGGCAGGCAGTGGGCTCCAGCAGGCCCTGGCAGGCAGCAGAGTCATTGTGGGCCCTGGTAGGTGTTGGGGTTGCGGTGGGTGGTGGAGCAGCAGTAAGTGGTGGGCCCCGGTGGGTGGCAAAGCTGCGGCTGGGTCCCAGTGAGCAGTGGGGGTGCAGCAAGACCCAGTGGGCAGCACATCCATGGTGGGACGTGGCAGGCGGCAGAGCCCCAGTGGGTAGTGGGACCCAGTAGGCGGCAGGGCTGCGGTGGGCCCCAGCAGGCAGCACAGCGGGCCCCGATGGGCAGCAGCGCCAAGGGGGGCTGCAATGGGCAGTGGGGAGGCAGTGGGCCCCAGTGGGTGGCAGAGCTGCGGCCGGGCTGAGGCAGGACCCAGTGGGCAGCAGAGTCCCAGCGGGTGGCAGTGTTATGGCGGGTCCTGGTGGGCAGCATATTGCCATGGGGGTCCTGGCAGGTGGTGAAGCCAGGGTGAATGGCAGGGTTGCGGCAGGCAGTGGAGTCGCAGTGGGGCCACAGCAGGCGGTGGGCACTGGTGGGCATCGGGGGCTGCAGGGAGCAGTGGGCAAACCTGCAGGAGTGAATGCAGGGAGAGGTGGTGGCAGGTGGGAACATGGAGCCCGTGAAAGTGCCCTGGGACTGGCAGGGCTCCAGGATGGGGTTGCGACAGCGCAGGGCCTGGGCATGGGGTCTGCCTGGCTGCATCGTGTGAGGCTCATATGCAGTCTGTTAGTACTGCACACTATGGAGCTGGCTGCCTGCTCCCAGCTTTCTTAGCACACGCCCAGCCACCACACCCACACCCACACCCCACCACACACGCATGCGTGCACACACACACGCGCACACACACACACTCCCTCTGTCTCTCTCTCTCCCCCCCCAACCACACCCTACCACTTACGCCTCTTTACTGCCCACACAAAACACACGATGGGACTGTATTTTGAGCTATTATACAGCCACCTCTAGATACACTTTTTGTAAAAACAGAAATCAGTACAGAAGTATTTTAAACTAAAATTAAAATAAGTTGTAGTAGATGCTTTTGTATATTTGCATTTGTACGTATATATTTTTCTCAGTTTCCAGATTGCAGCACTCTTCCTCCCAAAAGGCATACTTCTGGGGCAAGGGGAGGGACTTCTGATGGCAAAGGTCAGGGGTTAGGGGGTGGGACTTCTGGTCCCAATATGGCAACCAGGGGTGGGGCAACTGTCAAGGGGCAGGGCTACCCACCTGGCCCTCAACAACTCCCCAAAACTTGGTAAGAGGCCCTCTGCCCAAAATAATTGCCCACCCCTGCTTGACATTTCCTGGCATACCAAAATGTCTCCAAATATGAGATTACAAATGCCTGAGCTTGCACTACACCCCGCATAGTCCATGCTGTTTGTCATGTCCCAGCGCAAGGTGCTGCACAATTACCTCCAGTGGTCCTGGCACTAGGGAAAAGAACACCAGCTTTTTTGGCTAATTATTTGTATTTTTTTTGCCCGGTCCAAGGAGGCCTAGTTTTTGGGAATCTGTCAGCGCAGAAATCTGAAGTTCGCTCAATCTACATTTGCTTTTTGTAATTCAGGGTGGTCCGGATTAGATGTTGACAAGTGCATGATTCTGTGGTTGGGCATGATAAATGCAGATGGTGAATGGGCCATCATATATAACTCAAGGAAGGAGAATGGAATGACTACTGATGATAACACAGTCAAATATTAGATTAGACTCTTTCTACCTACAGCAAGATGTTAGCTAAGGCCCTCAAATAAAATAGGAGAAAGACAACAAGGGGAATCTAAACTCCGGCAAAGAAGTTGTTCCCTGAGGAACAAGAACTTGATGACTTGCAGCTTCCCTGTAAGGTATTTCTCCCTTAAGGAGCTCCAGGACAGAGTACTTTCGTCAGCATCAGCAGAGCAACTGTTACTGCCTTTTGTAATCAGCAAAAGCAGAATGGAAACCGTGCATTTCTGTGCATTTTATAGTAAGAAATACAATGCACAGAAGCTAGACTCTAGTCTCCAAAACCTGTTTTAAGTAACCAAGCCTAGCAGTGAAGATGTGACTGGGATGAGGACAGAGAGAAAGAACCATGTCTCTAGGCCGTGGAACAGCAAACAGACCTCCTCCCAAAGAGCAATTCTGCCTTTTGATACTGCACCTCAGCACAGTAGTGATATGCCTCAGTATTCATTTTCTTAGTGTTTAACCACCTCATCTTTCTCTACCTTCTTTTTAGCAGTGGACTAGTCCAGCTCTGTTACCAGTTTTCAACTAGATGCTGACCACTGTATGTAGGCTGAACTATCAAGTACCCTGCTTCCATTAGCAGGCATGGAAACAGTCCCCAGTCTTCTTCATGGAAGTAGGTGCAAACCGTTTCCTTGGAAACAAATTTCTCAACTATAAACCCACATTTTTCAAAACCACATATCTTTAATAGGAAAAAAAAAATAAAAGCATCATTTATTTGCATTGGGTATTATAGGTTTTCAATTTCTGCATGAAAAATTTTTAGTTGCATAACATCCTGAATACGCAGGGACTCAATCGGATATTTCATTAGAAAGCTGTAGTTCTGATATAGGTAGACAAGGTTCGGTGGGTAAATTTGGTATCTTGATAACATGGTAGTTGAAATACAAATTCAGATCTTACTATGAAAACTGCACGTACAAATGTCTTCACAGTAACAAACAGCACAGTTCCGAAAATTAAGACCATGGTCTATCTGATATACCTCCTGAGTCCCCATCCCATTCTCTGTAAAAGAGAAGAAGCTGGAGCCATTGTTACAGTGCGTCAAGCCGTTACAAACCCTGCCTCTCTGCTGGGTTGGATCCATAAGAGTAACTTCTAATGAAGCTGTTCCAGCTGTAGGAATCTGCTCAGAGGAGGAGGATGGCAGCTGGCCATTTTTGTTTTCTAATGTGCATGGCTTGAAGAAAGAAGAATCCCTCAAGGGATTAGATTTAGATGGTTTTGGCAGCTGTAAATTACTCACAGCATGCTGCAAAGTCTGTGCTATGGGATATTTTCAGTTCTGCTGAACTCTCATGTTAAAAAAAACCCCCATTAAGTCAAACAAAAATAAGACACCAGGAAAGATGACCACTGTAGACGTCTTTCAGCTTGCTCGTGCCTGCTGGCCTTGTAGCAGAAGTTTTAATGAGCTGAATTAATTGCTTTGGGAACATGGCATAGAAGTGATGGTGAAGAACCAAATGAGGGAGAACGCATATTAAGGTGTACACAATTCATATGGCTTTCTGTGAAGCTTATGCAATATTAGAAAGATGTCACTTCTACAGACAGCACTGTGTATAGGTAGCATTATACAGTTACTTGGAGGTAATGCTTATTGTCAGCTGCAATACAGCTCTTCAGCAGCTGAGCACATTTCCAAGACAATTTGTTTTATCGTCTTAAAGTTGAACTGTGGCGCATTGACACCCTTCCAGATGATGGTGGCAAGTTGCACCTATCCAAATGAACAAGTTTTTAACGTTGCCAAAACATTATTTGATTTGAAAAAAGGCTTTCTGAAAATGTCACTTGATTAACCAGGACACCTGCATCTTTTTCAGCTTATTTTTCTTTATTTTTCTGTCTCAAATATGATTTTTCTGCTTCTTAGCTCTGTTAGTCTGGCAGAACAACAGGTCAGAGAAAATAAACATGTACATTTCACTAAAGCACTTGTTACCAAAGTCCCAGTTGCAAAAGCTTTGTTAATAGAGATGAATGTCCCAGCTTGACTCTCAAATCCCAAAATGAACTTACAGGGCACGGTCTTTTTGCTTCTAAATGTAATTGGTTTGGCTTGGAAATAACTGAACAACAATATGTGGGATCCCCTTGAGACCGTTCTTAATTTGGATTTTTCAGAGCAGACTTGCACTTACATTTTCATACTTATACGGAAGATAATGTAATAGAGTATACACCAAATAGTGGGTCGTGGTGGAGAGGCAGCGGGAGCTGTTCAGGTTTCCTCTGCAGCCCAGAGTCGGTCCAACCAATCCTTGCCGTTCAGTTTGGTACACGCTGTGCCACTGTATCCACGGGCCAGTACGCAGAGCGTATAATGTTACAAATATTGAATCACAGTGAACTGAAGGAATAAGGTTGAGCTGAAATCCTTGCCCATGTTAAAATGAAGAGTTGTTGCATTATTAAAATGAAACGAGGAAATTGAAAAGTTGCAAGATGACATTTTCACGTAGAAAAAACTATCTATATAGACATGCCCTATGCAGTGTTTTGATTTTGACCAAACAGTAATTTTTTATTAAAACTGGTCCACTGAAATTGTTTTGGGGTGATATCTAACTTTGACACTTTCCTTTCATTGCTGCTTTATCTGGGGCAGAACGGCAGAGTGACATGCTGGTATACGGTATACATAATGCATACGTGATTGGGGGTACCAAATTATCCTGTCACCCTCTTTTTCTCAACAAATGGTTTACAAGGAATAGAAATGGAGCTATCATGTTTTATGGAGCTACATCTTTCAGCAGGTAGGACTAGGAATGGTCCTGTGAGTTTAAGTTTAAGCTGATTGGAAGTAGGTTCATGTGACATGGTTGCTTGCAATGACAGGGAATTGGGCTTGGTGATGGTGTCCATTCCAGTCCTATGTCCCTGTGATTTTCCTCAGAGTTTCAGGTAACTATAGAGAGAGGCAAGAGCCGATTCCCTGCCATCCTCTGCCCCCGTCCCCTGACCCTGAACCGCTGATGGAGTAGTTTGGTCGGAGCTGGGGAAGGTAGGCTGCTAAGGCCTTACGTGTGCTGAGCAGGCAGTAGGAGGCTATTCAAAGTGAGTTGGCTTTGGACCGTATGGCTGAGGTTGGAGAATAGGTAGGACATGCTACATTTTGCTGCCACGTGTTCTGTTCCTGTTGACTTCAGCCCTGTCCTGCTGACTTCAGACTCTAGCTGTAACCCCTGCTCAGTCCATCACAACCTGTCCGACTCCCTTGACCCCTCTCTGTTTCCCCGATGGCTGGCTGGACAGCCTGGCTGCTGCCAAGAGCTCGCTCTGAAGTAATGAGGGACCAGCAAGTGGTTGGACTGGAGGCAAAACAGCTGCCTTTGTATCAAGCCCCAAAAGCACACCAAGGGGGAGGGCTTGGGGACATTTTTTTCTGAGAAAAATGCAGAAATGAAGTAAATGTAGTGTGGTGAAAAATACATTTGAGGTCTTTAAGCTTCTTTATTTTTATTTAGCTAATGCATTATTGATAATGTGTGAGGAGGTATAATGCCTGGAAATGTGTTTATTTTTTCCCCGAGTTGGATTATTTATACCCTGATTGTGTCTGTTTTGAGGGGCTGACTGTCAAAAACGCTAGGAGAAGCAAAAGGTAAACTCTTCAGCAAAAACGTTGATAGAAAATAGCAAGTGCAACTTATCTGGTCTTGTTCCATTAAAAATATCTTAAGGTGGCTGGTGTATAAGGCAGATGAGTGGACAGGAGATCGGACGGATCCTCCCTCCACATTAAATAATCATATGATAGCCTTCCCAGTTGTGGCTGGACCTGGTGTTGGGTGGCCATTTCCAGTACACCTGTCTGTCCTCAGCACTTTGCCTCAAGGCCCGTTAACACCATCCAGACTCTTCTCACAGGCCTTTGCTGGCTGAAACTGGCACTGGTCAGCTCTTTCCCATCAGCTTCAGCTCTTTGTGGACACTTGTAAGTCTGCTCCTTTATTAATTCTTATCTCCCTTCCATTCTTCCCCTCAGCACAGTGAAGGAGTTTGCTGAGCACGGTTCTTGCTGCTTTGCTGACTAAGGGGATAGAAGCAGGAGGGGATGGAGGAAAGAAAGGGTCATCGTGTTGTCTTGGGGTTGGGTGTCAGGGCACCTGGAGCAGCCATGAATGGGTGGATCTGTGCAAGAGGTGTGCAGAGGTATGTGAAGGGGGAAGCTTCCTGGCAGGAATTGGGCAGCAGGTGGAAATTTTATTTCAGCTGGCCAGCTAAGATCAGAGACTAATAGAAACTTGCATCCTCTGTGTGGTACTGATGGTATTTTATTCCTGCCCCTCTCACCTGAAATAAATGAACAGGGTCTATTCTTGTCATGGATTTACACTCCATCTAGTGGTTCAGAAAAATTCCCCATCTATCCTGTGTCATCTCTTCCTTTCTCCTCTCACTCAGTTTTCTCTTCCTCTATCCCAGGGGCGGGCAACTATTTCAGGTGGAGGGCTGCTTACTGAGTTTTGGCAAGCCATTGAAGGCTGCATGACAGGCAGCCAGGAGCAGATAAATATTAATTTTCTAAGTTTTCGGGGGTCCCGCGGGCCGGATAGAATGACCTGGTGGGCTGCATCTGGCCCGCAGGCCGCATTTTGCCCACTCCTGCTCGATCACCTTTGCTCTCATTGTCCTTTGCACATTGTTTGTGCCTTGTCTCTCCCTAACCCCTTTCCTTCTCCCTTGCCCCCAGTACCCAGGTCCCAGATCTTCAATGTCACATGTGACTCTGTAACGTAACAAGGGGCCATTCCAGGCCGGTTAGATGTTGGCCCACCCATCTGGTTCTGGGCAACCTCCCGCTTCTCTCGCCTGCCACACCTTAATGGGAAAATGATTAAGATGCTACTCAGGTGGGAGGCTGCCCATTTAAGACCCTGATGACTAGGGGTGATATCTGCAGCTCCAAACCTTCCCCTACACTGGGGCCCATGCCTCGCAGATGGCATCCCAGGCAGCTAAGCTCACCTGTACCCTTTTCCCTCTCTGCCTGTGGTCCCATCTCTGGGACCTTTGGCTCCCCCTTAGGCCCTGGCCCTGCCCTCAGGCCAGTTGGGATCCTGGGCCTCTTACTCTGGGCATCCCTCGTGGTGGGCCCCTAGCCCTTTTGACCCCCTTCAGGTCCTGGCCCCAGCATGGACCAGCTTGAGGGTCCATCCAGTCAGGTCTGAAGAGCTTGCCTTCTCTCCCTCACAACTCCACTGGATCAAGTGAGTTTCAGGCCTCTCAATGATCTCCCAGATCTGGGCTTTCCCCAGCCAGGACTGTGCAGGGGCTAGGGGTTATTAGGCACCCCCCACCCATCTTTCACCAGGGAGGTTTGTGGTCCTGGTACTTCCTGGGGATGCTGTGCCACCGGTAGTGCCCCAGGCCTCCCTACGCAGGCAGGGTACAGTTTTAGGTCATGCCCAGGACCTGGGGCCTCCTCCTTCCCTATAGCCCCATCCCATATACTTCCAAGTTGTTCCTGGCCCAAAGAGCTCATCCAGGAGATGTTCTTCCCCTGCTGGCTGGTCTCTAACTGCTCCCATCTCAGCACAGAGAGTTGAGCATTAAATGGCCACCCTCATCAGGCACCTGCCATTTCCCTGGACTAGCCCTCGAAGTGGCAGGCACCGGCAGTGCCCTGCCACAGACTCGCATGTTCCTTTTCCCTTAGACCAGTGCTTCTCAACCAAGGTGCTGTGGCGTGCCACACAATACTAGCACTACGAGGTGTGCAAACCAGGTAAGCCCAGAGATTTCAAACAGATAGTCATAGCATTAAAAACATCCTGCCTTATTATGGTCTGAGGTTTTTTGTAACTGAAGAAATGCTCTATTATTTTTCTGTAGCCAAAAAACAAGAAAATTAATAAGGGCTGACATTTTTGGAGTGCCCTGAGTCTAACCATAGATTCCTCAAGCCTAAAAAGATTAAGAACCATTGTCCTAGGTTGTTTCCTTGTCACTGGGCATATCTACAGGAGACATTTACTGTGGAGTAAACTAATTAGTGACTGTCATGCATCTACATGTGCACCCCTATTAAGCTGGAGTGTACTAATTAATTCCGCAGCAGGATAGTACTTGCATTTTGTTTAATGTAGCAGTGGCACATGTGTAGATGCTGGAGGGGCTGGCTGTGGCACAAGGGTGCTTCGGTGTGGGGGCTACAGTCCTGAGCGCATGTTCAACTGGTGTGACCAGGGGCAATAAACTCTGAGGTAATCAACTCTGGAGTTTATTGCTTCTCATTAATTGCACATGTAGATGTACCCACTGTCTCTCTTTCTTTCCTGGGGTTGGATTAGGAGGGTGCATTACCCCTTTTGCAGCCTGATGATATTCTGTGTGTTTGAGTGAATTATGCTGTCATTGTTGGAAAGGAGAAAGAGTTTATATAACCTTCTTCTCACTGTTCCTCTCACTGAACTGCAGGTAGACTTTATGTGCTAGGGCTGAAGCTGCGTGTGTATTTACATATGTGTTTTGGTAGGGAGAAAGGCCTCTCTTCTGCTCTCATTTTTGTGGATGCCTATGCAGCAAGAACGCCAGTAGCAGCCAGACAAGAGCTTCAGGCAGGCCTAGTGCCTGCAGCAGAATTTTGTACGTCAGGTTGGAACTGCAGAAAGCACCTTAGAGGATTTTGCCCCCGAATAAAAGTATTCAGGGTGGGGAGGGGCATGGACTCTGGAGGTCAGCAGGACGTTAAGATTTTTCCTGGGTACTGCATTTGTAATTTGAAGATTACCGAGACACTCAAAGGGTCTAGAAGCAGATCTCAGGAGACAAGGGAGACCGACCATGATTAGCTTTTCCATTTAAAGAGCCTTCAGGAGCAGAAGGCAGATTATATTATAAATAACAGAAATTTATAAGTAGTAAAGGCCAGACTTTTGGCCAACCAGCTTAAAATACTTTAAGGCCTGCTTTTGCAGACTGTAGGGCCAGAACAAGACCAGTTTAGGTGTGGGATCATCTCACGGTTTTTCCAAATCTTGAAATTAGCTCCGTGTGATGATTTGAATGTTCTCTACCCTTGTTCCAGTTCCAGCTACATCTTTCTCACACTTCCAGCAGAGCTTCATGGGCTGAGCAAAGGCTTACCCCACAGTGATTCCTCCTGGGTCTTGGTGGGTGATTTGGGCCTGCCAGTATGGCAAGAAGGCTGTCCAGCAAGTCCGCAGACTCCTGGGGAAGGAGGAAGATGGGGAAACAGCAGCATTCACATGCCTTGGGGCCTTGCCAGCAGGGAGAGAGTAGGAAGCAATAGAGAACTGAAGACCCAGAGTACAGTTGGGTAGGGGAACACAGACACCGACCGGGTCTCTCCTGCCCAAGGTGGACACTCAGGCCATCTTTTAACTTAGACGTTTCACATATGGGTAAGCTCCAGGTCCCTCTGCCCCCCAAATACCTCATCTTTCACTGATGCATGTGAAGGCAAAGGCTATCGTAGACACATTAGAGTCCTGTTACTTTCCTAAGCCCTGAGACTGCCAGGTATATTGCTGCCCATCTGAAATCAGCCAAGAAGCCATGAGCATGTAAAACTTGGGAACATGGGAATTTATGTTGCTTAGAAAGGGGGTTTTAACTAAGGCAGGAAAGCCACTAGATGAAGGATATCCAGAGGTAGCACTCTTCCAGTATAACAATAATATCTGTATAATTACATCAGTGCAACTGATACATATTTATATAGTAACATACAATAGTTATCTAAAATTAATAGTTAAACAATATCTGTATAACTACATCAGTACAACTCTCTTACCTGGCCAGAGCCTCAGACTAAAAGTTGCACTGGTTTAACTAAATCAGTTTAACGTCACATCTTTAGTTGAACTGGTTCAGATTTTTATGTGAGCTAAATCTAAACCAACTAGCTGAACTCTGGTAGCACCTGTAAATCAATTCAGTTACACCTACTGGCAAAACAAGAAGACAAATAGGGCGTTTATGTACATGCTTTGGGGGTAAGAGTGTGGAGGAAGCTCTAATTAAAGCACCTGGAGCGTCTTATCTATCAGTGTCTCCACCCTGAAAAATGACAGTGGGAATACTTCAACTAAAAATCATTGAACGAGCTTTAAAATGCCATTTTTTCAGCATGGCGATGCTGATACGTGATATGCTGGAGTCAGCTTGAGCCAGGTAATTACCACACTCCAGCAGCCTAGATTAATCAAGTCTGCTCCGATGTGCTGTACTTATAGTGCATCAGAGCAACCTCACTGCAGTCCATATTGCCCAACTGCAGCGGCAGGTCCAGGATATCCTGAAAAGGTGTTTTCCATATATTTGGTCTGTTATGCATTGTATCCAGTTGTCATTATTTTCTGTACTCATTCCTGTTGATTGCTATTCATTCTTGAGCTATGGCAAACTGTGGATCTTTTGACTGATTTATACGGTTACTGTAAAGAACTCAGATCAGGACCCAGCTGGTCCCAATTAATGATCAGTGTAACCCAGCCCCTGAGACTGCTGGGAAACAAGCTCCACCAGCAGCAAACCCAGAACTGTGC
>JAGPOW010003648.1:119792216-119803478 GCA_030014935.1 Caiman crocodilus | reverse complement strand
TTGGCATCCAGTCCTAACTGGGCAGTCAGGACAATCATTCCTCTGAGACCTCAGGCAACAGGCTCTGCCTGCTCCAGCCTTTACAAGCCGGCTCCAGGCAGCGGTGCCCCATCTTTGCAAGGACTCTGGAACGGACTCCTGACTTCCCTACGCGTCTTTGATTTGCTTATTGAAGCTCAGGCTGTGGCTCCTGATGATCCTGGTCCCTAGACTTTGCCTGACTATCAGGTGATCTTCCTTGATGGCCCATAGCCTCGTCTCTAACAATTATGGACTGTGCTTATTGCCTAAAATTTCGTAGAGTTCTGGGGCTTTTTTAAAGGCGCGCTGCCCACTTTGAAATTAAGAGCTGTGTGGTATGTTAGTACCTAAGTATATAGATGTGAGGAAACTGCATGCTGTAAGTCATCAGGAATGGATAGAGAATTTGAGGATTGTGGAAGAAATAAAGTGTGAAATAAGTGATACTTCTGAAGACTTATCCAGACCCTTGGTCAGATGAAGGGTGCTCTGCTGTACCCCAGTAACTCAAAGCACCAATTAAATTAAGTTTGTAGGTGGGGGTCTATACTAGTGCCTCTGAAGCTGCTATTTCTGTAAGACAGTAGCCACGATCCCTTTAGAAAGTATGTATATGGCACCACACCTGGCAGACTTTACATGTGCTTGTTTGTAGGGCACGCTCAGGGATGGAGAAGTAATGGGGTAACCACACAGGGAACCCTGGAAGGAGCTGGAGCCTGTTGACTTCAGTGGGAAATTGTGGAGCATTAAATATTTGTTAATTTATGTTTGAATAATTGCCTGTAACAACAAGTGCCAGAATGGAATATTAAAGGGAAAAATAATCAAGCTCTGAAGTCGAGGCGTATGGGGCAGGTTTTGCAAGCTCAGTTACGGCTCTGCCCCCGGTGTTTGTACGTCATAATCAACTCTTCTTGAACGTTCACAGCTCTACATGGGGTACTGCCTTGCACTTGCAGTTTCGATGTTTATTACCTTGTCAAAAGTGGCATAAACTAAATCAAATGAAGCACTGTTCTTATAGATGACAGTGGCCATCTCTAGAGCTGTGTGGCTGTAGCTATGGTGGTATAATTATTCTGGTGAGATTATGCTGGTAAAGTCCTCCATGTAGACAAGCGTTGAGATATTATGATCTGCAAAACAGGCAGTTCCAAGGCACGTCAGCAGCCAGGTCCTCGCTAAATGTTTCCTAAGCTTCACAGCAGAGGAGAGTTCAGAGTGGGATCTGAAGGAGGGTAATGAGTAGCCTAGATGGTTACAAGGAGCTCCTCACATGTAGGGGCAGAATTAGAGGAATCTCGAAGATACTTATTCCAGAAGTTAGCAAGCAGTTGCTGAGAGATGGCATCACTGTGCCATCAAGGGTAGAAGTCTTGACCTTTTCAGAGCTTAAGCAGGCATGGCCTTTCACTCTCCAGAAAGCAAATCACAAACTCAAAGATGTAGCATTAGCATTTATGAGATGGCAGGTGCTTCTGGAGGCTGCCAACTCACCTCACTCATCATAAATTTGTGGGCAGCAAGAGCTAAAGAATTAGAAAGCAAACCAAAAACTCATAATCTGTCTTCAAAAATAACCAAAACCCAGGATTTCTTGACCTGTCTCAGGATTTTAATGTACCTGTACCCTGTCTTTTTAACTTTCTGGGACTGGAGCTATGGTATTTGATTAATCTGTGAGATGTTGTTTCCACATCCAGTACTCCTGGTAGTCCACATCCAGTACTACTGGTAGTTCTTGGGACTCGAACTCAGGAGTGACTTGCTGAAGGGTGAATCTTATGGCTTTGGTTTCCGCTGTACTGTTGGGAATTGTTTCAGAATTTAGTAGGCCATTTCTCAGATGCTGTAAGTCAGCATAACTTCACTGACACTAGCCACCATCAGCTCAATATCTGGCAATGAGTTATGCCTTTTAGGACCAAGTTATGTCTCCAGGAAGCAAGTGTATTTTAGGACCGGTGATTTTTTTTAATTACTATTATAAATTTTCCGCATTCCAAGGCAAATTAGCCAAACACAAATTCCAGATCCGAAACATAAGTGGCGCGACTACTGGCAAGCATCTTCCTCCCCTGTACGAGGGTTCCGACGTTCCCAAAACCTTCGGCGGGCATCCCACTTGCAGGCCCTAGCCTGGAGGCTTGGGGTTCAGATGCCCCCAAGTTTTGCTTGCCCTCAGTCTAAGGCCCCAGGGGCAACCCAGGGAGGAGTCTCCCATTTCCATAAAGTGGGCTTAAAGTCAAGGCCTTCACACTCCAGCAGCTAAGGGGGAGGTTTACTGCACATTACATTGGCAGGCGTGAGTGACTGGTGCCTCGTAAATCTGGAGGGCCCCCCACAGAAGCCGCTGATGGTGGCCCCCCTGTGCCCCCCCTACCAGTCACCTGTGCTGGCAGGTACTATCCCTGTGCCAGGAAAGCAGTCTTTCCCCATGTGGCTAGGAAGGCCACCTGCATGGTTACAGCGTTTCCCTTGCCAAGTAATCACAGACTACGCTTGGTCTGAACCGGAAGGCCAAGGTGCATGTCAGTGCGTTGTCTCCCATTCAGACAGCGCTTGCTCATGATACCTTTGGGTCGTGTTGTGCCAGGAAAGAGCGCTCTTGCTAGGGCAAGGGTGGGTCATTCTTCCACAGGGCAGGTCCAGGAATGATTGTGCCTCAAGGGCTCATCCCTTCCCACACTTGCAAGCTCACATAGGGAGCATGCAAGCTCCACCATCCCTTCAGAGGACAGTACAGCCAGTGTCTGCTGGGATGCCCATGCAGTTTTACAGAATAGAGACCACAGACATGCCTCCTCTCCCCACCCTTAATCTGCAGCTATTTGTGGCCTAACTCTGCTGAATACAGGAACAGCATCCAGGGACCCTTGTGTGTTGGGGGGAACCCAGGAAGGTTTTTTCTCCCTTCCCCCAAGCTCTCATGCAAGAGCCAGTCGTCATCTCCCCCCTGCAGCTGAACGTGAGCTTGGACTGGAATATCTCCAAACACAGTCTTGCTCAAGTCACAGCCTCTGTGAGTTCTGGTTTGTTGAATTTTCATGGCTTGGGAAGCTTTCCTCCACCCCAACAAAACAGCAAACAAAATAATCTCTTAGCTGAATGGCAGGAACAGCTGCCTAAGAGCACTGCCCAGGGCACATTCTCCTTTGCTCTCTCTGTGTTCGGCTGACAGCACATATTGCTGTGTAATTTGCTTTGGTGCATGGTACATGGTGATGTGGGGATACAGCAATTATGTCATGCTGTAGAGGGGGCCCGAAGCACCGTGTTACCCTGTGTGGCAGTGATGTGACACGTGGGAGAGCAGAGTATCGTGCCTTCTTTTGCAGAGGAGAGAAGAACATGTTTCCCTCAGTGGATGGGAATGTTTTTTGAACATATTCCTTCACGGGCCAGGAGAGCATTGTGGATCATATTTCACTGTGGGTGAGAGGAGCACATGTGCTGCTACCCAGTGTGGGTGGGGAGGGCCTTGCCACCTGTCACCCTAGCAGGGGAGGGGAACCCTGCATGGGGGTGGTTCCTTGGAGGACTCAGGCTTACCAATGCTGTTTCTTGGTGTGGGAGGAGGAAGATGAGTGGTGCACCCCACGTGGTACCTTGTGCATTCAGGCTGCTCTGGGTGGGGCACTGAACTGGTGGCTCTTCTGCCCTGTTGTTTATACCTCCGCGCCAACTGTCTGCCTTTGTGAGGTTTTCTTTCTGAGCTAATTGATTGACTGCTTGCTCAGGGCAATTCCCACTTTTTCAGAACCTAGTCTGGACACTTCTTAATGTGGTTTAATACCACCACCATTTGTAGTTTACTTTAGGGTCCACTGACTTTCATCATGGTGCTAACGGGAATATGGGGAGGGAAGGAACTAGATGGAACTACTTGAAGAATCAAGTCCAGTCCCTTCCTTTGCATGTAACCATGTTACAGATGTTCTTGGGACCTTGTTGGACTAAGCATGCTTTCTAGCTCACCACAAGCCACCAACCACCTCTTAATGCCCTATAACAGATTTGGGATTATTAATACAAAAAGCCCCAAAACAGGGCTGCGGAGAACTTCAGTGTGGCAGAGGAAGGAGCAAGAGAGACAAGGATACCACCTATGTCCCCGGGGGGCTGTTAGATACAATATGCCCAAGAAGTAGACCATGCTCCACAGTACAGATGACGGCAAAAAAACCCAACTATCTTTGCTAATCTCTCTTGGGTTAAAATCCATTTCTGACATCCGGCAATCAGTAAATATAGACGTATATTCTGGGTGCAGATATGATTGAGGGTTTGAACACCTGTGAGGTGCTCAAACATCTGGACGAGTCCTTGGAGGAGGGGCAGAAGGTAAGCTCTGACTATCTGTGTTTGGATGTGCTTGTGGGTGAATATCAAGATGAGGGCAAAGACTTCTTTCACTGGATCACCAAGGATTAGGTTCTTTTCCAATGCATGTATATGCAAAGTGCATGAGAGGTCAAATTTCAAACTTTGGAGTCATTAGATTTAGCTTGTGACTGCCAGATATTTGAATAGATGCATATGTCTGCGTGTAGGTGCATCTCTTGGTTAAGTAAGAGCATATTTATATAGGCTTCTGTCAGGCATTGTGTTTTGCAGAGAGGCTCATTCAAGGTCAACAGAAGGATGCAAAATGTCATTAAAAGAGTGCGTGTGGCTCCCTATGGAAGTGTGGGCCTGCAGCTGGCACAGGGCGCCAGAGCGTTGGTTTGAGACCCTGAGCTGAAAGTGGTTCGTTAAACAAAAGATAAAAAACAAAGCCACATAGAGCCATCCAGGCAGCACTTCATTAAAGAGGAAAGAAAGAACACATGAACTGGGACTGATTCTCCAGTTTTTTGATGATACCCCAGTAAAGCCTGTGAGAGCTGCTGGTTGCTTCCAGCAACCCTTTTTTTGGCTTAACTATGCATTTTGAGCATTCTTAAAAAAACCTCTTGGCCTTCCTGGCTTCCATCCTTGTTGCTTATACGCTATAGATCTCTGTACAAGGTACTCTTACACTCTTGGATATCTGTGCATCACTGCACATATTTATTTTAAAATCCTTCACCAAAAATCAGTTTGTTCAGATGCTCCAATGTGGTGTTCCTCTGTGCTGAACTCTGTCCTGTTTTTCTATATGTTTTAGGTATCAAAGTGCTCAAACTGAGCGTGATATTTCGGGTCCAGTCTCTTCAGGGCTCCATGGGGAAAGGCTGCCTATCATGGGGCTGGCTCAGGCACGGCTGTCCCCAGTGGGGTGCAAGACCCAGGGCAAATCAGCCTGCGAGGGGCCCCCTTACCGTGCAGGGCCCACGGGACCCCTTCAAAGGCAGGGCATGGACTGGGGCAGCGGTTCCCAACCTTTCCTGTCCGACGGCACACTTGTATAGGTAAATGAACATCGTGGCACACCAGATGCGAGGGGTGGCTGGAACACATTTAAAGAAAGTCTCACCAGGCAGGACGGGGGCAGGAAAACCTCAAACGCTGCAGCCACCACCAAACATGGGAGGGGCTGCAGCCTCTCTGCCCAGCTCTGCAGCCCCCAGCAAAACACAGGACCCAGGGTGGTCACCCTGATTCATCCTCCTCCCCCCGCAAGCATGGCTCTGGGCTCTGGAGACGAGAACCTGCTTTGACCACAGGGCTACACGCTGTCCCATTTCTGTGAAAGAAACAAGACTGAAGACATGCTCACTACATCCTGATTTCCCTCCTCCTCCTGTTTCCAGTGTCCTGTGCTGCACTGGGCCTGAAAATGGAGGAAAGCTCTTCATTAACATACACTCAGAGGATCTCAGGAAGAGGACCATTCCTCATACTTCAGAGGAAGGCAAATCGCTAGTTAAGGCATCTCACATTCCCGTCTCACCTGAGGTAAATATGCAGGTCCTCCCTCGGATGTGTTCGTGCTGTACCGTGCATCCAAGCCGAAGTTGCACGGAGTTATGTCAGTAGTCATCTGTATTAAAGGTTCTAGCCACCGTCACGTCCAACTTTTCTAGCATGATGGATTTGCATTTACCCCTTCCCATTAAAATATCTTCCCCTTCTTTCATTTTTCAAAGTTAATCAAACTCTTATTTTCTGTTTACTCTTCTGACCTGTCTTTGGTAAGTCCTTTCTGTTATCTCCCTTTTGTCACAGCGCCCCCCTTCTAATCTTGCATTAATTACAAATGCAATCAAGTTGCTCGTTACATCTTTCTTTCAGCTTGTTGGTGAAGAGCTTTAAATCCTTTCCCAGTACCAATCTGTGGTACCACTTCCCTTGGCTTTTGTTCTTTCAGTCACTTTTGAAGTCCATGTGTGTGAAGTGACTGATGGGCTTTTCTGCTTTGATACCTTTTGTAGGTTTAACATTTTCTGAGACTTTAATTACCCTTTGTACAAACCTCTACAGGTTCCCCGAACATTTGAAGACTGAGATACTGGTCAGGTTTAGGTGACGGTGAAGTATGTTTTGGTAGTACTCAGCTAGGGAGGATATAATTTATACCTGGGTCTGTGCTCCGAACGTATTATCTTATGCTTTAATTTAACACTGGGACAAGAACCCTATTTTATTAGTTAGTTCTGTGGCCAAATTTCATGTAACGTATATTCTAATTCAAACTAGAGTTTCTTTTGGTGATACGTTTAATAAGGTTTGGGACATTTTTAATTGTATTAATGCTATTTAACTTTTGGGGATACCTGGCAAGAGTGAAAAGTATCCTGGAATAACTCATACTTCCTTTCAAGTTTAATCATGTTTTATATGATAGCAGTGGACATGATGTGATGGTCCACATGCCCTTCTGATCCTGTCTCCTAAAGTCTCTTTTTGGGAGCCTTTTTAAACATTTGCTGGGGGGAATGGACATATCCAGTAAATAAATATAGCCTTATATTCTTGTAAAGTTTCTTTGCAACTTGTTTCGTCTATGTGGCTGTTCCATCTTCCACCATCATTCAAGGCCTTGTCCTTCCCTTTATAGTCTTGTCCAAAAAAGTTTGAGTGTCCCTCAGTAGGTTTGGAACGTGGTATCAAGTAGTTAAAAGAAATGTCCTTTTCACATGCTTTTTTTCCCCCATAGAGCTGCTATACTCAGTTCTAGATACGTCATTGACAGTAGGGGCCAAACTTTTTGTTAGGTATGCTTCAGATTAAGGCCAGTGCTCCCCTGAGTGCCACACCAGCCCTCCTCTGTCCAATCTGCTGCTGTTTGCCCTATCCGCCACTGTACTGCCAGCTACCTCTGCCTGTTATGTAGTCAGAGGCAGGCAGTGCAGGTGGTCTGGTCTGAAGGAAAGGCAAGGCATTCATACAAATGGTTAGAAGCATAAATTCATTTATTACTCAGAAAAAAATACCTGAGAGTCGTTATAAACAGCTTAGTAAAAACATCTGCCCAGTGTGCAGTAGTGATCAAGAAAGCAAACAAATGTTAGAAATTGGATGGAAAGTATTATTGAAAATAGTGTAATTCCATTAGATAAATCAATGGCAACCCCCCAGATTAAATGTTAAGTATAGTTTTAGACTTACCATCTAAAACAAAAGGCATTAGAAGGACAAGAGAATTTCCTTTATGAGAAAAGACTGGGTAGACTGGGAGTGCAGCTGAATGAAACGCAGAATTTTCATCTTTTGGAACAAAATTGTCATTTTGCTGTTATTTTACTTTATTTTAAACAGGAATGAAAAGTTGACACCATATTTTCTTGCATACCACATGTGCTTTGCATAAGACATGTGCTTTGTTTTCTGGGGTTTATTTTGAGATGGCAGAATGGAAGAATACAATATTTCCAGATTTATGGCTGCTTAAGTAAAAGCTGCAGTTTTAACCTTTTCATTGTTGAATTTTGGGCAGCTCTTGGCGGCTAAGCCAAAAGTTGAAACCGTAGCCACTGCTGAAGGCAGTGAAGATCTCCTTGGGCAGATCTAGGATCTTGAAAGAGCAAAACCATCTTGAGGGCTGTGGTCTAGGAGAAGAGAGACCAGGAGTAGTTAACAGAGAGCACAGTTGCTGAAGGCAGGATAGCTCGGTCAGCGGAAAATTAAAACCATTATAAGGAGAGAGGTTGTTAACATTTGTGGAGTGAAAAGCCATTAGCAGGATTCAGGTAGATTTATCATAAACCAGGAAGCTCATTGGAACCATAATCACTGCCTGGATAAAAATACCACTACTGGTGCTGGGCAGTTGGTTTTAAACTTTGGGTGGAAGAGAAATCGAAGTGGACAGTACCCATAGCACTGCTCCTCCCTCAGCCCTGAATCTGTCCCTGCCGGTATCTGTTCCTCCCGCCACGCAGCTGCTGGAGGGTGTCATGGTGTGGGGTCCCCAGGGATGGCCGTGACACCCCTAGGGCTGTGTGACTGTGCCAATTTTCCCCTTTTCCTCCCCTGCCATGTCTTGCTAGTAACTATAATAAATAGGGAGGCTGCCCTCAAGTTTAAATTTTGGCATGGTCTGGTGGACCGCACTGAACCCTGTGGGTTCCTGGAGACCTTTTCGGGTCCTGCTCAAAATGGATGCCTCACGGGACACCCTCAGCCTTACGGACTAGATGCATGGGTCCAAAACCGCCCCTTTACCAGGCCCCTCGCCTCACAGATGGTATGTAAATATTGTCCTTCTGAGGCCTTGACACAGCTTAGCCTGTCCTCCATCACTGGGCTCTCCGCAGACCCCACTGCACCCACACCGGTGCTGGGCCTGCTGGCGAAGTGGTCTTCACACTGTAGTGTGGTCCCAATGAGGCCTCCTCGTCCCCAGTAGCCTTGGCCTGGTCCACTGGTTTATAAACAAGAACCAAAATATAAGCCCCTGGGCTATGACATCAAACAAGCAGGTCAGGGAGTGCTCTGTCTCTTTAAAAGAGTCAAACTTCCCCCGCAAGCCTTCAGTGCCTTGTGGGCCGGGGTAGCTAGGGAGCTCCTGGAGCCCCATCAGGCCTGCATGCAGCAGCGCAGGCAGCCACAGCATCTCTGTGCAATCCTTCCCCTGGGAGAACTCAGCCCTGGGTGCCAAGGGCCCGCCTTCTTCCGGTCAGCTGACCAGGTGCAGGGCAGGCAGTCACCCCACCTCTGCGGGTTCCTCCGGGGTCCTAGGGCCCCCTGCTTCGGCAGCTTCTGCTCTTAAAGGAGCAGGCACCTTTGTGCTCTGTGACGGAGGGAAGAGAAGGGAAAAGCCAGCAGCCACCTTACAACACCGTCATGCTTCTAGTTTGGGTAGAACAAAAAGAAAAAGAAAAAAATACAAAATAAAGCAGCTCCTCTGCTTAAACCCCCTCCCCCCCTCACCCCCCAGTTTTGGAAGGCTAATTTTTCTGCTGAAAGGTGAGTGTAATATGAGGGCAAATACAATCCCTTTTGCACTGTTTTAAAACTAAACATTTCAAGTCATTTCAGTAGAACCCATGGGGAATGGAGTATTTCATTTCAGCTGCTCTAACAGAACAGTGGTTTTCAAGCTTTTCGGGTTCAAGGCACTCCTCCATAACTTTTACTGGCACCCCGCTTGAGAACCACTGCGGTACGGCCTCAGCTTACTGCAGGGATGTTCAGTGTGGGGATGCCACCACCGTCACAGTGGGGCGTACGTGCCCTGCATGCGTTGTGCAGAGCCTGACCTGGAAGTGGCTGTGGCAGGAGCAGGTGCTGCTGCCTGCAGTAGGTTTATCTAGTAACCCTGATGTAGACAGCAGAGCCGGCTCCTCCTACAGTCCTTCCTGGCCCCCTCTTGCTGGGGTCTCCTGAAAACGGGCATGTGAGATGGTTGCACCTGGTGGTTTCGTAGCAACCTGGAGATTTCTGTGTATTTCCTGTGTTTCTCCAGGCCGCTGCACTGCTATCAGGTGTAACGGTCCCCTGTGCCTCTGTTTCCGGGAGGATGTGCAAGATGGTACTAGGAAGGGCCGCAGCAGGACCGAGGGCCTCTGCCTTGAGTAGGTATGTCAGATGAACCTAATAGAGGCAGGAGCACCCACTCCTTCCACAGCTGCTTCCCAGGCAGGCTCTGCACAGGGCAGTTTCACCTGGTCGCGGAAGTGGTAGCCGTGTTGGTGCCACAACACTCTGGAAAGGGTCCCGCAGCACCCCGATTGCTGCAGCAACCCAGCTGAGAATCACTGCAATAGAAAATGGATTTTTTTTTTTTTTTTTACCAAATCAATATTTTGCACCCAATATTTCACTTCAGAAAAAAAAACACCCAGTCTTTCGTTCTATAATGTTTCCAATGGAAAATTCCTAACTAGATATTAGTTAGGAATGGTCACTCTGGAAAGGAAGCTTTTAAATAAGGACCTGATAGAGGTATAACAAATAAAGAAGGAAATACATGCACATGGAGAGTTAGATGCTTACTTTATCTTTTTTATAATACAGTGAAAAGGGGACACTTGATTAACCTGAAAACACATTGAAAATGGGGGAAAATTCCCTAGTATGCCACTGTGTGGCGGGGAGTGCCACAGTTTGGTTTCCTGGCGGCTAGGAGCTTTGTGGGGCTCTCACAGGGAAGAGACGTCTTTTGCTGCTGGATCCCAGCTGGGTCTTCTGAACAACTGAGGATCTGGTGATACATACACCGTGTCCCTTTCATTTGAGTTTCTCACATTAATCTCTATTACATGCTAGTGTTTAAGTTTTTTGAGCATAAGTAAGGAACTGATTTAAATTTCCACTAGAATGATAATGCCTTATACATACAGTAGGTTCAGTTTGCCTGAAGCTGAAAAAAAAAGAATTTCAAATGAAGCTTAGGGAACGTATATATCATTTCCAGCATTAATCCTACGGGCAGATAATGGCTGTTAGCTGACTTATGTTTTTCTTTCTCGTCCCATCATTTTTCTGGCTAGTAGAGAGAGGTCCAAGCCACAGAACGCAGAAACAGACTGTCCCAGAGCTTGAATGTTCTCCTTAAGATGAGCCAGGTATGAAATTTGGATCTAGTTTCAAACTCTTGGCCAGTTTGTGGTTATTGGAATCCAATGTTTTGGTTTAGGCCAACCTCCTAGTATAAATAAAACCATACTAAATAAGAATAAATACTCCATGCCTATAAACTATAGCATGTAATGAATGTAATGTCTGGTCTCTTAGTTCATTCATTTTTAGTTTTTCTCTCTTTCAAATGTATTTCCACTCGCCAGTTTTATACCAACTCTTGAAGGTCAGTCAAACACGGCCTTTTCAGTCTGTGTGCTTCAGTCTCTGAACCGTATTAAAGTTGTTGTC
>JAGPOW010003648.1:119765187-119791073 GCA_030014935.1 Caiman crocodilus | reverse complement strand
ACTACCTGGGTCCTATACATGTTAATGTAAGGCAAATAATAAACAGCAGCCATTTCATAATGCACGTAAGGCTGGAGACAGGTTCAGTTAATACATCAGAGGACGGATGGATAAATGGATGAAAAATACTTCTTTGGTCAGATCGCATGGAACTGCTGTGCAGTTCTCTTTTATTTGCATTTTATGCCTATAAGATGGCATTTGACTATTGCAAAAGTCAAATGGACCCAGAAACAGACTGTGGCCTCAGCCTGTTTCTGCTTGGAAAGGAGCTTAGGCACTCTATCCTTCACAAAGCCTCCCAGACTCTATGACATTTTGTATCTATGCCTCCAATAATGTAGTACTTCCTGTGTGTGCTTATTCCATGTCGCTGACTGTGTGGAAATCCTGTATGGTAGTGATTTTAGCTAGCTTGAAAGACAGAGCTCTGAAAGAACTACAGGGTCTGGCTGTGTTTAGCAGGCTTCATGAGGAATTCACTTTAAATCCATTTCATGCAACTACTCCTGTCACAAGGACGCTATACAACTTGGTGACCTCCCCCAACTTTGCCATGCCCAGATTTGTACAGGATTTTGCAGGCTCTATTTAGGCTGCAGATTTTGACTGGTAGCAGATGGAGCTTAGGGAGAGTGAAGCACCACCTGTTGTACAAAATATTCACAAAACGTACAAACAAAAATAATCATTTAAAAAACCTAACAGCTTAAACAGCTGCTGCATTCCACTCCAGAGAAACCTGCATGCTGGTGGAGTGTGAAAGGGTCCCCATTATATATTTGCACACACTCAGAAAGACAGAGAGAGAGAGAGAGAGTCGGTAAGGACTGTGAAGTGCTTTTGGATTCTTCTGGATAAATAGTTATATACATGTACACGTTTTCTATTTGCTGTCACTGTCGTATAGATTAATTCCTTGGGTACCTTAGAGAAATGCATCGAGTGCAAGGATTGGGTTATATGACTATAAGGATTGTACTGTATAAACAAAAGTGAAATTGGACTTTTGTTTCCGGTGATGAATGATGCATGCTAAAACTAACAGGGTGTTGTGAGCGATCACTGATTATACAGAATGGGCTATAAATCCAGCACAAGTGGGGATGCCATAGAAAGCAGTTTGGGGAGGTTGGTCTGTTGTGTATTACGTAATATATTATGACACATTGGCCATTGGGCTATAGAAAGAGGGTAAAGGAGACTTCCAGTCTTTTTCTTAAAGACAGAGGAGGAGGACATTTTGGGAAGGCTGATGACAGTGAGCTAACCTGTTGCAGCGAAGGGAAACCAAATCAGCTCTTGCTCTGTTCTACTTGCAGTAGAATTAATAGAATTGAGTGGTAAAGCTGGGGCAGAATTTAACCCGGGAGAAATTACTGAACCCACATATGGGGAAAGATGGATGCAACATTTGGGTTCTATTTACGGAATCTAGTGAAGGATTTTTAAAATTAGTAAGATGCAGGGGGCATATTATTAAGTGGCTGGTTCATTTCAGGGTCAAATTCAGCTTATTTTCAGTCATCTACATTGAATTTTTATGCTGGTAGCCATTCTATTCCTGGATGCATAATATGCACCTGTAGATGCCTACATACGCACATACCTGGGAACATGCATCCTAGGAACAAAATGGGGGTGGAGAACCCTTCTGTGTAGTAAGCCTAGTAGTTGAGTGGTTAGGACACTCACCTGGGAAGCAAGATATCCTGCTTCTGCCATCCTCTGCTCCCCTAAGTAATAATGTTCTTACTGCTATGCCACAGGTCAGATGTTATCCACTTTCCTCTCTGATGCTTCTTTTAAAGCTGAAGCCCTGGTCCTTGTATTTAACGTATTCATTGGAAGAAAAGGGTGCATGACAGTGTAGAAGAGAAGCTACTACCTCACTGGGAGAAAGGTGGGCATGAACTCTAGCCTGGAACCTGCACCGAAGGCTAGCAACCATCTCATTGAGCTATCGACCCTCTGAATAGCTAGCTTCCTTTTGGCCCTATGTATCTCCCTCTAGCAGCTGCCTAGGAGGCCAGCTTCAAAAGGATTTTGAGAGAAGGGCCTGGCATATACCTGACTTGTGCTGTGATGGATAGCATCCTCTGCTGGGGAGTTGGAGACACAGGGTACTTACACGTATGACAGTTGCCATGATATACATCTAATGAAAATGTTTGTGAGGCTTAATGTCATATTGCACCTGCACCAGTTTTGGGGGTTTTCGATGAGTTTGCATCATTGCAGACTGAACTACATCCAGATGTAGTGCTGCAAATTGCAGTGATGCAGCTGTCAGCCAGCCCCCTGGCCACTGGAGAGGCGGGCTGACTCCACAGAAAAAAAGAACGGGACCCCTCGCTGCTTTTGTCTCCAGCAGGTGCCGGCTTAAGGCAGAAGTGGTGAGGGACCTGATACTTTTTTTTTTCCCTTTCAGGAAAGCCTGCCTGCCTCTCCCATAGCAAGGGGGCGAGTTGCCATGGGTTGTAGGGGGCCCCAGTCTCTCTCTCTGAGGCAGTGGCACCCCCCAGGGCCACCCGAGCAGGTTGGGTGCTGCCCCAGCTCAGAGGCAGCACCCGGCCAGATTCAACTCTTTCCTGAACCTGCCCACGGGAGCCTACCGGGCGCTGCTCTCCCGGTGGGTTGGGGGAGCAGTTGGATGGGGCGAGGTGCTGAGGCAGAACCTGGCCCACTAGCAATCGCCTGGGTGGCCCTGGGGGGCACTGCTGCCACGGAGGGGAGGACCGGGGCCCCCCACAGCTCAGGGTCTGCTCGGCCCACGGGCAGCTCACCCCTCACTGTAACATGACGGAAACGTTGAAATCACGAGTTTCAATTAAAAACCCACCATTTCAATGTAGAAGAAAATTCTGAAGACTAAACACTGTCACCTGTACAAGTGCCCACCGGTTCCAGCCTTTTCTGTTTGAAGTTGGAGGATGGGGAAGGAGCTAGAACAGGGATGGGCAAGTATTTCAGTCGGAGGGCCACTTAAGTTGTTTGGGGACCTGTCAAGGGCCACTCCTCTCCTCTTCTTTCCTCCACCTTCCCCTCCTTCCGTGACCTGTCAGAGCTGTACTTCACCGCTGCTGGTGAGTGTTGGGATCGGATGTGAACGGTGCTGGTAGACTCAGGAGCCCAGGCGTAGACTCTGCCTGGGGCATGCACAGCTGATACTGCCCCCCTCCCAGTGCCAGAGTCGACTGCAGACCCAGGCAGGAGCTGCTGCTGCACCAGGTGGGTGCTGGCATCAGGTATAGGCGCAGACGGCAGCTTCCATAGACCTGACGTGGAATCTGCCACCTGTGTCACAGCTGCCACTGTCACCTACCTGGCATGGCAGCAGCTTCTGCCCGGGTCCACAGCTGATGCTGCTGGCAGGTTCCAGGTTGGGACTCTGGGTGGGAGCTTCGACTGCACTGGGAGGGTGGAGGCATCAGCTGTGAGTGCCACTAGCAGGTCCTGCATTGGGACTCCTGAGCGTACTGGCAGTGTCTGTAGCTGATGCCACTGCCCACCTGCTGTGGCAGACACCCTGCCTAGGTCCACAACTGATGCCTGATGCTGCTGGGCAGAAGCAGTCCTGCCTGCCTACCTGGCACTATGTGGTGGCCAGAGCTGCTGGCTGCCCTTGGGCCAGATCCAGTTAGTTGTGCTGTCCACTTATGGGTTGGATCAAATTGTTGGTGGATGGGATCTGGCTTGCCGTCCATATTTTCCCCACTGTGGTCTAACACAGGCTAGTCATACCTTTCAGACTGACTATGTATTTGGACTTTAGAAATGGGTATGCATCTGCATGGAGTATCTACATGTGTCCAGACACATACACAGTGGTGACGGGCTAGCTGGCAGTGACCTAGCCCAGGGGTTTTGAAAGGGCAAAAGATGATTGGAGTACTTGGGATTCCCTTTCCTCACCAATCAGGCCCCAGAAATTCACCCGTCATGTCCCCTGATGGGCCCCTTGGGTCACCTGGAGGGGGATAAAAGGGGCAGCGCGGATGACTCAGGGAGAGACCAGCAAGGGACCGCAGGGAAGGAGTTTCAAAGAGCTGAGCCAGGGGGGCAGGAGCAGTTGCCCCAGAAGAGCCTGAAGGAGCGGGGCCTGCAGGCAGCAGTTGGACCCTCGGCAGCACGGCGTGTGGCCGGCAGGAGAGGCTTCCCGCTCCAGCAAGGATCTGAGCAGCGACCTGAGGGGTTCCTAGCTCGGCTTCCAGCTCCTCCAATCAGAGACCAGGCAGCTCGAGGTGAGGCTGAGGCTCCAGGAAGGTCAAGACGCCTAGCAGCTTAGGGCAGTGCCAGCACTGGTGCCTGGAGAGCAGTGCTTTTGCTTGCCACATGGGAGACCTGAGCTCAGGTCCGTTTTGGTGACTGTGGGTGTGTAAGCTAACAAGGAGAAGTTCCTCTTGCAGTGGAAAAGGGCCACTATGTTTTCTCCCCTTCCAGGTACCCAGGCCCTATATTTCTTTGTCCTTTGACATTTTGTATTTTGTGCATTTTTATATTTCCCCAACCAGTACTGTTTGCTCTGCTGTTTTGTGTTTTATATTTTGTTAACCCTGTCTTTTGTCAGTGATTGCCAGTCAATGTTTGTTGAATCCTGCCCCTGGGGCATTGTAGTGTCCACTATCCCCCCTGATTATGCCTGTTATGTTCCCAGTATCGTTCCCTCATTAAAAGGTATATGGTTAAGTCCCCCGTGGTGGTCTGGCTCTGCTCTATAGGGGGAGGAGAGGCCCTACACCTCCCACAGTGCTTGTGCACCTGCTTTGATCCCTTCAATTGCAGAGGGGGTACCTTTTGGAGTACCGCCTGGGTTACACAGCCAGTGCATAGCTTAGTCTGCATATATCTGCATCATATGCTGTGTGTCCACATGGCTGGGAAATGAAGTGGTTACCTGCGCATAAGCACCACAAATGCCGTGTAGCTGAGTAAAACCGGCTGCATAGGTGGCTGAAAAAACAGAATTCCACACTAGGAGCATTAAGCCCCAGAACGTATTGGAATGTAACATCGGTAAGCCTCCAGGTCCTACTTGGGCAGACTGTAGTAGGTTGTTAACGTGGTGGTGAAGGGCTTAGTACAAATCCATGCAACAGCATAACATTTCTTTGGTTTCTTTGGAATTTTTTGGCATACAAAAATTCCAGAATTTCTCTCTAAGCTGGTGGAGGTCAGCCAAGGATGCTAAGAAACTACACCATTTCCTATGCAGTCATCCTCATTTTGTTTGGCAGATTGAGATCCATAGTTATTAGGGCTGTGCAAAGCTTTGGCCCCTGGTTCGATTTGGCCCAATTTGGTGGCTGAGTCTCCAAACGTGAATCAAATCAGAGGGCCCTTTAATCTGTCCGAATTGACCTGGAACCCTCCGAGTCGATTAAAAAAGACTTGGCTGTTTGGACATAAACATCGCTTTAAACGTTTTTTTCCACATGCCTTGAGGTAGCAGGAAGCTTCTGAGTGCTGAGATGCTGGAGCGCATGGCCTGTCCCACAGAAGTACGAGGAGTCCCCAGCACACTCAGCAGCAGACCTGGACGTGGGCCAGAAGCACTTCCAGTCCACTTCTGGGTCTGTAAGCCAGGGAGCTTACGGGGGGTCCCCCTTGCACCTGCCTGGCTTGGTGACTGGTGCCTCCTGAGTCTGGGGGGGACACCTAGGGTACCCCTGTGGCCGATTGCCAAGTCCTGGGGGGAGGGCATAGCCCCCCCCCGTGTGCTCCCCGGTGGGCCCAGAAATACCCCACCGAACATGTACATTGTCATGAAATTAAAGCAAAATTTGCTGCCGAACTTGTAAACAGCAACGCCATTAAAGCAGCGCAGGAGGGGAATTAAGCCACTTTAAAGGGCAATTTTGTTGCATGTACAAGCACCATTAAAGATTAAATTCAAGGGCATAAGCTTTTGTAGGCAACAGCCTGCTTTGTCAGATCCAATGAATGGACTGATGAAGTAGGCGATAGCCTATGAAAGCACTCACTGGGGGCAGGGGAGAAGAGAGCTAGCTGAGGCACCCTGCATCCCAGCCAGCTGGGGAGCAGCACACGCAAACAGGGGAGCAGGTAGCCCAGGGCTGACGGCTCTCCTGTCCGCACACGCTGTGGAGCCGCCACACCGAAGCACGCTTCCCAGGGCTGCCTGTTCCCCCGTCTCAAGGCACACCGTGCCCCAGCCAGCTGCAGAGCAGAGCCCCCATGTTAAGGTATGTGGAGATGGCGAAGCAGCCAGCCCAGGGCTGCCCGAGCAGCTGGCTGGAGCGCCGTGTGCATCAGCAAGGGGGTTTTGCTGTGCGCAAGGAGTTGGGGGAGCAGGCAGTCATGGTCTGGCTGTTCTTCCATCTTCACGTGCCTCAGTGTGGAGGCTCCACAACAGAGTCCCTACACTGAAGTATGTGGAGACAGGGGAACAGCAAGCCCACAGCTGCCTGCTTCTCCACCTCGAGGCACGCCGTGCCCCAGTGCAGGAGCTCCACAGTGCACTGAGGTGGGGGAGCAAGAAGCCCTGGGCTATCTGCTTCCATCTCTGTGTTTATCCTGGTGCATGCTATTTTCGTGTGCTTTTTCCCCCACGTTTCTTTTTGCTACTGGAAAATCCTGGTAACAAATGTTGCCCATGCTGCAAATTAGCAGTGCCATGAAGAGTTTAACATGTACTGCGTGCATTTTATGGTGCCACAAAAAGGTTGGTGGAACCACAAACCACATGTGCTTGCACATCTGGATGTGCCCTTTATATGCAAAAGCATATCTTTCTTTCTCTCACTTCCAAGCAGGTCAAAGGTAATGGATATTTTTTCCTTGAAATGAAGGGTGCATATTGGCCATCTCGACCTGCAGGGCCTCTAGACACCAGAGATAGCCAAGCTGCAAGCAATGCCCTGCAGTTCAGAGCAGTGTGGGTAGCTGGCAGGGTCTCTCTGTCCCACTAAGAGCTGTTAACTCCAATTCCTGACAGAAACCACCACTATTGTTTACTAAAACAACTAGTTGGTCAAAGTGCTCTTGCCTTGATGAAGCAGCAGGCTGTTTCTGACTTCTGGTGGCAGATGCACGAATGCCAAGCCCATCTCAGATCTTCAGAACATCGTGCTAGGTCATATCAGTAGTCATGTCTTTGAATTGTGAGTGCATGACTGAGGACTTGTGTAATGGGGCTACTAAGATACACATCTCTTTGAAGCGGAGGTCAACCAAAAGTGCTGATTCTTCCTTTTCAGGGGAAACCTCAATACAGGCTTCCTTTTTTAATCCTTTCCAATTCCAGTCCCCTGTGTGAGAGTTCATCTGTATGCTTTCAATTCATGTCTCTGATTCCTTGGGTAATGGACAAGGTCTGGCAGGGCTTGGGTTGTCTGATATTGGCAGCTTTTGTCCAACACAGTTCAAGTACCAGGACTTTCTACTCATGTTGGTGTTGAGTCAAAAGACCTTGCCTTAGGTTCTCTAACTGTAAACTCAGGGCAAAGGGATGGTGCTTCGTTCTGATCAGCATCCTGTTGGATCAGGAGGTTTGCTGTTTCCCATAACCCTGTGTCTGAGATGTCACAGAAAGATTGCTGAGACTTATTCATTCATTCGACTATCCCATTTTGCTCTCACAGGCGGGCACAAAAGTTACTGTTGGGGTGACCTTGAGCAAATCAGAAGTGACTACGTGGCTCTGGGTGCAAGGCGTAGGGAACAGAGGCCCAGTTGGCATTCTCATGGATCATTTCAGACGAAGGGCAGAGGCCTGGTTAGGAGCAGATGCATCCTGGAAAGCAACCTGTAGCTGTATAGAGGGTGTTGCCAGCAGGGTGTTGGCTTCTTCAACTATGAATTAGTGTTTCAAGATGGACCGCCAGGAAGAGATGGGGTCCACCTGACAAAGACAGGGAAGAGTATCTTCGTGTACAAAATTGCTCACCTAGCAAGGAGGACTTTAAATTAGGTTCATCAAGGGATGAAGAAAAAAAAGCCTAGAGGCAGATGAAGAGCCAGGGGACCTGAATAAAAACTTGGTAAAGGGAAGCAGTAGAGAAAGCCTTAGCAGTATTCTCAGATACCCAAGATGTTTATATACTAATGTGAGAAGTATGGAGTGTAAACAGGAAGAGCTGGCGGTCCTAGTGGACCTAACCGTGGAATTATGGTGTAACTGGGATTATGGAGGTAGGGTAGTTCCCATAACTGGCACACTGTCATGGATAGGTGTAACTCCTGGAAGGATGGTGGGGTGGGGAGAAGGAAAAGAGGAGGTAATGCCTGTATAAAAGAGATCTTCTATAGGCATCTTCTATAGGCCATCAAGCCAAGAGGAGGAAGTAGATGATGCCTTCTTTAAACAACTGATGGACGTTTCCAAATTGCAGGCCCTGGTTCTCTGGGTGACTCGGAAGTACCAGGACATCTGCTGGGAGGGAAACACAGCAGTGCACAAGCAGCACAGCAGATGCTTGCAGTGTATCGGGGATAATCTCTTGATACAGAATCTGCTGATACAGGCCAACTTGGGGGAAATTTCTTCCTCCCTGTTTGTAAGCAGCATGTTGAGAATGTGAAGGTGGAGGGTAACCTGAGTGACAGGGACCATAAAATGATACGAGTTCAAAATCCCAAAGGTAGGAAAAAGAAGAGCAGCAGAATAAAGACATGTCAGGAAAGCAGACTTTAGATAACTCACGGGCAGGATCTCTTGGGAGGCAAGTCTAAGGGGAGAAGGGGCCCAGGAGAGCTGGCAGTGCTTTAAGGAGACCATATTGAGGACACAGGAGCAAGCTATCCTGATGTAGTGGAAGAATGGGAAGTGCAACAGGAGCGCAGCTGGGCTAGACAGCAGTCTTGTTAATGAGTTGAAACTGAAAAAAAAAATCCTAGAAAAAGTGGAAACTTGGTCATATTACTAGGGAAGAGAATGAGAATATCACCTGGGAGTTCAAGAAGAAAATTAGGAAGAATAAGGAACAACTTGAGATGCAACTGGTAAGGGGCATAAAAGGCAATAACGAGGCATTCTAGAAGTATATGAAGAATAAGAGGAAGACCAAAGAAATCAAGGGTCCCTGACAGAATGCAGAAGGCATTGTTACAGATGATGCAGAGAAGCCTCTAGTATTTAATGCTTTTTTTTTTTTACTTCAGTCTAAAAATAAGGGGAGCTACCAGATGACAAGTGTGCTTGGCAGCAAAAATAAGGAAGCAGGCAAACAGCCTAGCGTAGTGGCAGAATAAGTTACAATAGTTTAGAAATTACTGAGAGACGCTAGATGCTTTCAGATTGGTAGGGCTGGATTGGATGAACTTTAGGCTACGGAAGGAATTGGCTGAGGTAATTTCAGAGGCATTGGCTATTCTCTCTGAGGACTTGCGGAGAACAGATGAAGTCCTGAATGATTGAAAAAGGGCAAACAGAGTGCCAATCTTTAACAAATGGAAGAAGGAGGACCCAGGACGTTACATGCCAGTCAGCCTGACCTCAATATCTGTAAAGAACTTGGAGCAAATCCTTAAGGATCCTGTTGTGAAGCCCTGAAAGGGAAAGGTGATCTGGAGCAGGAAACATGGATTCACCAAGAGCAAGTCGTGCCTGCTCGACCTCATTTCCTTCTATGATAAAGTGGCAGGCTCTGTGGATATGATATACTTTGACTTCATCAAGGATTTTGATGTTGTCTCTCTCAACATCCTCATTAGCAAGCTAAGAAAATATAAAACTGACAGAAGTATAGTAAGCTGGCTACATAACTGGTTGGATTATTGTGCTCGACAAAGAGTCATCCATGGCTCAATATCACCTGGGGAGGGGGTATCAAGTGGGGTTCCCCAGGGGTCTGTCCTGGGTCTGGTGTTGTTGAACATTTTCATTAATGATTTGGACGATGAGTGGGAGTGCATGCTTAGCACGTTTGCAGTAATACCGAGGTGAGTGGAGTTGCACGCACACCAGAGGGTAGAGCTAGGATCCAGAATGATCAGGATTGACTGTGTGCACATATACAGACTGGGGGAATGACTGGCTAGGCTGAGTACTGCAGAGAAAGACCTGGGGATTAGAATAGACAGTAAGCTAAACATGAGACAATAGTGTACTCTCGCGTTATAAAAAAAGGCAAACAGCATACTAAGCTTTATTAACAGGAGTGTCACTTGCAAATCAGGGGAAGTGATTCTTTGACTCCATTCAGCAGCGGGGAGGCCTCACTTGGAGTATTGTGTCCAATTTTATGCCCCACATTTCAAGAAGGACGTGGACAGATTGGGAAGTGTCCAGCAGAGGGCAACAGAAATGGTTAGAAGCCTGGGAAGCTTTACTTGTGAGAAAGGTTGAAAAAGCTAGGGCTCTTAATCTGAAGAAGAGAAGACTGAGGGGGACTTGATAACAGTCTTCAGATCTCTGAAGGGTAATTATAGATGGGGTGGAGTAACGTTATTTTCTGGCTGCAGAGAACAGGACTGAAAGTGCCGTTTTTAAGCTGTCGCAAAGGAAATTTAGGTTGCAGATTAGGAGAAACTTTCTGTCTAGCAGGGTGGTCAAGCACTGGCACAGGCAAGCTAGATAAGTTGTGGCGTTCCCATCCCTGGAAATGTTCAAGAGTAGGTTCAACAGATGCTTGGTTGGGAAGGTTTAGTCAGGGATGATCCTGCCTCGAGCAGGAGGCTGGACTAGATGACTTCTTGAGGTTCCTTCTATTTTACGTTTCTATGATCCCCTTCATGTCATGGCTAGGATGCCAGAATATATGAATTGCCATTTTCTGGGTCAGGCCATCAGTCCGTCTTGCCCAGTATCCTGTCTCACCCAGTGGCAGAGAATGGACACTGAAAGGGAAAGCAAACTGGGTATGACCAGGGTTTCTTTCCTCTCTTGTTTATAGCCTCCATCATTAAGGAAGTTCTGATTTCAGGGCTGTATCCCTACCTCTCATGCTCAATAGCTTTTGCAGGTAGGGATAAGGATGTTTTGCCAAAGTCAAACACATTCAAACACTGGGGGCAGGACACTCTCATAGGCACTTCAATCAGCAAAATGACTCAGAGTGTCTAATTGATGTCACTTGAAGACACGTGGTGACTTTCCTATCCTAAATATTCTGAACTACCAATTGGAGTTCAGTTTATCCAGGAGCTTGGTCTGGATACATCTGGTGGCCATTTTGGCCAGTCTTCCACTGATTAACTCATTGTATTTTCTTATATGGTTTCCCTTAGATTCCTCAAGGGTGTAGCTAAGGTTTTTTGCTACATGAGGGACCCACAGTGGGACCTAAATTTAACCATTGCTTTCCAATAGATTTGCCTTTTAAGCCTAGGATAATAAGCTCCTTGGTCCACTTGTCCATGAACGTGCATTTATGGCAATTACTGCAGTGAGGAGAATGGGTGAGAGCCAAGCTGTGGTGGAAGACTCCATACACTACCAAGATAGAGAAAGATTTGACTGACCTATAATTCATGCCTAAAGTGGTCTCCAAATTCCACTTGAATCAGCGGATAACTTTACCGGTCTTCGTTCTAAAATTCCTTCTTTCAGAGCAGGATTCATTCGGCAGGTGCTTGAAACGAAGAGCGTTCTGTTTTACTAACATTTGGGGACCAAGCCCTTTCTCATACATCTCTGTGGCTCTCTGTAGAAAAATCTAAGGGTGGAGCAACTGTCTAAATGGATATTGGTTTGTGTGAAATTTTGTTGGGAGACTGTTGAGATGGAGTTGCTGCCATGGTTTATGCCCCCTCTAGCAAAAAAGCAGCCATATGGGACTCACTGTCCCCATGCATTATTTTGGAGGCTGCAAGAACAAACGTGATATCTTTCAATCACAGCTTGTGAAAGGGACTCCAAAGCCTACCTCCAGCTGTACATAGACACTGCTTTGGAGTCACACACTAGTTAGTAACTCAAAGAAGAAAAGCAAGTTACTCACCAGTCACTGGACTTCTTAGAGGTGCATTGTCCACAAACATGCATATCCTGACCTCTTTCCCTCTTACAGGGTTAGGGACTATAAGACACATAGCTATTGAAAAGAAGCTGAGGAACAGAAAGAGTGCCTCCCTTCACTGTGGTGGTGAGGAGATGGGGCAAGGCTGAAACATAGTGTAATGGGTATTGCTGTGGGGAGAGTCTCTAGTCAGAAGCTCAGGGGCTAAGCATATACACACATCACGGAGTCTGACTTCGAGGAACACACTTCACTCCGCTCCTTTTGCATTTAAGCAGAATGGAATAAGATCAGGATTCCACTAGAGACAGGCTCCAGATAGGAAAACTTTGCTCAACACACTATTTTTCGGAATCTCATCAAAGGTGTGAGCCTCCTGGTTTACACTTCAAGGCTTCTGGAACCACAATGCAGATGCAAGCAACCACATGTGATGATAAGCTTTGCTTAGAGCTCCTAATCACCATTTCTTTTTCTTAAAGGAAAAAGCCCAAGAACTTACAGGCCATAAGCAAAACAACCAAAGCTCCTAAATGCAGTGGCCTTTATGCTAGATCACCCTCCCTTGCAGATCAAAAGATGTCTGTGCTCAGGTGGGGAGGGTCTCCCTTATCTTTTTGCACCCATCAACTTCATCTTGGGCAGCTGAAAATGACTAAAGAGATCAAACAGCTCTTGCCTTTTTCTATCCTTCCAGCCCTTCTGTCAGGTGGTTCTCTGTTCATTCCTCATGTAATCATAGGCCTCTGCCAGGCAATTGTGTTGCTAAGGTAATCTTCCTCTTGACAGTCCAGTTGTCCTTGGTGGTAGCTGACATGGCACAGACTCACCTGTGCTCCTAGGATAGATGTGAACCATGGGGCTTCTTGTGGGCTGGACCAAGGCCTGGTGGTAGCAGCAGGGCAATTAATGGTGGTGGGTTGAGTGGTGGCAGGTGCAGCAGAGTGAGAGGTAGCATAGGAGTTAACGTAGCTGTCTCTTGACCCCTGCTGATGACATGACCCAACAGGGCTCCCTAGTTTGGAGCTTAACAGCGAGCTCTACCTGCTCTCATCCTTCCCCACAATTTCAGGCCCCTTTAGGAGCCCAATGTGATACATCTTTGACATGTCTAATCTAGGTTGTTTGTATTTTATGAAAGGACCACCTTCATTGAATGACCCTCTTGTATTAGAGCTCAGTAACCCTCCCTTTGGAGTTATCACCCAGCACAGAGGTGAAAAGACAACAGAGAAACAAAAGACTGAATAATCAAAACAGAGTTAGCAGAGGGTTTGTTGCCTCACACAACATTTCTAGATGGTACATGCCAGCTCCCCAAATTGCTGCAGGCATGACTTTAATAAGCTTTAATGCGCATGAAGTGTTTTTTGAGTTAAAGATTGCCAGGTTCGATCGGGACTGTTACAGAAGAAAAAGGATAGCCAGTGGCATCTTGAATTTACAACTGTCAGGTGCTATGACTGAGCAGTTTGTGCCCAGTGATCACTTGGTTGTGAGGTTTCCAAGGAATATTTACATGCAGCAGCAGGAGCTTATGGTAGAGATTGAGTAAGTCATTACTGCCCTTGGTGTTGGCCCAAGTCATTACTGCCCTTGGTGTTGGCCCAAGTCATTACTGCCCTTGGTGTTGGTGTATGCCCTTTGTTTTGGCCCTCGTCTTTCTTAGAGTTTCCCTGCCCCTGTTTGTAATGAGCTCCTTCATGTTTTCGCTAAATTTTAACACAAAATATTACATTCCACTTCTTAATCATGTTCTTCTTCATCTCCTGTATTAAATTGCATGTAATATTCCTACATCCCCTTAAATAATTTTCTCCATTGCCCATAGAAGTAGCTGTAATTGAGGGGATAGCAAAGTGATCTCTGCATATATCATTTAGTTCTCTTTTCTTAAAATTTGCAAAACTTTTTGGAATCCAGTGACCTGAAAGCCCCCGAGCATGTCTACATGTGCATTAATGCCCTTTTCCTAATGCACATTAAATTAAGTACCTATGGGCACCTCTACATGTACTCCAGGGGTGGAGCGGTGCTTTAACTAGAGCAGCTCCAAGAGCCTCTCTAATTAAAGTGTTGCAGTGTTCCATGTATTAGCACCCCTGTGCTTCAAAATGATGGCGGGGGCACTTGAACTAAAGCTTATTCAACAAGCTTTAATTCAAGCACCCTCACTGCCATTTTGAAGTGTGGAGACACTAATACACGAAACGGCCAGAATGGCTGACCTGCCTGACTGGGTTTTAAACTAAGTTTGCCAGGGGATAGGCACATAATCACTGGTGCAAGCCCACCAAGCATCAGCCACTAAACCACTAGCTCAGTCTGTACAAGGAAACAAAGTCCTACCTCACCCCAGGGACCGGGCTTTTCCAGGAATCTAGGGACACTTAGGACCTTCAATGGCAAGCTCACTTGCCTTTATAGAAATGCCAGGAGCCTGGGCAACAAACAGGAGGAGTTTGCCCTACTCCTAAACAGTAATGACTATGATGTTATAGGGATAAGAGGAACCTGCTGGGACTCTACTTATGACTGGACCACAGGTATAGATGGTTATATCCTGTACAGTAGAGATCATATTACAAGAAAGGGTGGAGGTGTAGCTTTCTATATGAAAGAGCAATACACTTCCCTACAAGCTGAGACTGGCAACCAAGGAAGGCAACCTGAGACCCTCTGGGTAAGAATAAGGGGGGAATGTGGTGAAGGGGATGTAATGGTAGGACTCTACTGCAGACCTCCTAATCAAGAGCAAGAACTTGACCACGAGTTTGCCAGGGAACTGCATGCTCTCGGTGTATGACTGTCATGGGTGACCAACTACCCTGACATCTCTTGGGAAGAGCACTCAGCCAAATCCAATCCGTCACAGTGCTTCCTCACAAACACTGATGAGCTTTATTTGTCTCAGGAAGTCTATGGACTGACAAGGGGCAAGGTGCTGCTGGATCTGGTACTGGCCAAAGGGGATGATCTAGTCTATAGGAGATGCATAGGGGGAACATTGGGGGGGCATGTGCCCCCCGGTATTGGCCCTCACCAGCCAGGGAGTTGGGAGTGCCAGCCAGTGCCCTCCCCCATGCGAAGCGCTGGTGGCACTTCTGGTTTGCCACCAGCACTTCTGGAGGGCCCCTCTCTCCTCCATCAGCAATCGGCTGTTGGTGCCACCCCAGAGCCAGGAGGCACCAGTCACTCATGATCTAGTCAGTGACCTGAGAATCAAAGGGAAGCTGGGAGACAGTGGCCATGAGTTAATCACTTTCTCTCTTCACTGCAAAGCTGGCAAGTCAGCCAGCAATGCGGGAGTCCTCAACTTTAGGAAGGGCAACTTTCATAAGCTTAGGAGCCTAGTTGTTCAGGCCTCGAGAAATCACAATCTGGCAGGGAGGAAAGTCCATGATGAAGGGTCACTCCTCATGGATGCAATCCTAGAAGCAGAAAGGAAATCCATTTCAACCCACAGAAAAAGTAGCAAAGGGGCTGGATGACCCCCTTGGCTCAATAGGGAACAAGGACCTTCTGCACTTAAAAAAAGAACCATAAAAGATAGAAGATGGGAAGCATCACTAAGTAGGAGTACTCAGCACTAGTCTACTCTTGCAGGGAGCAAACTAAGAAAGCCAAAGGCTGAAACCAAGTTTAAACTGGCCGCTCAAATCAAGGACAATAAAAAGTTCTTCTTTAAATATGTGGGAAGTTGGAAAAAGAACAAGGGTAACACTGGACTCTTACTAAACCAAGTTCGGCAGCTGACAACCGACATCTCCTTAATGGCTACATCGTGTCAGTTTTCCATCATCCCAGTGAGATCACTCTGCCTAAAAAGAGGCAGGATCACCAGGGGAAGGACGAACCTGCACCCATCATTACCATTGATCTTGTGAGGGGACACCTTGAGAAGCTAGACATCCACAAATTAGCTGGCCCAAACAGAATGCACCCAAGAGCGCTGAAGGAACTAGCTGACATTATAATATGTCCTCTGGCAAGGGTATTCGCGAACTCATGGCGCTCAGGCATGGTGCCTGATAATTGGAAGAGGGCCAATGTGGTGCCTGTCTTCAAGAAAGGGAGAAGGGAAGATCCAGGGAACTCCAGGCCAATTAGCTTGAAGAACCCACACCACACTTACGGGCTCAGCAGTGCTATGCTAGCTAGCATCATGTCTGAAAGAGACTTGGAGGTCATGATTGACCACCAATGCAATGCTGCAGCAGGCAAAGCAAACAAAACTCTGGCCTGCAACTTCTGATACATCTCAAACAGGAGGTCATCCTCCCACTTTACTCAGCCTTGGTGAGACCAGGGCTGGACCCCATGATCTTGCGAGGTCCTTTCCAGCTCTAATGTCTATGAAGTCGAAGAAATCTATGAGTACATGATACGTGGAGGCTGGCTGGAGTGCAGCAATTACTAAGCTCCAGCAGACTCAATTAACTGGGTCTGTTCTGACATGTTGTAATTACAAGGTGTCAGAGCAGCCCTGCAACACATCTGTAGGCACCTTCCAATGTGAGATACTAAATTAATACATGTTAGGATGCACTAATGTGCAGTAGCACAAGCACACGCTTTTTAGGTGATGCTTAATGTGCAGTTGCCTATTATACTGTGCAGTAGCACAATAGCATGTTTTTTTACATGCTCCTTTAATGTGTATAAAATAAGCCACTGAGCATTAAAGTGCATATGTAGATGTGCCCTATGTATATCTTTAATTATCAGTAATACTTAGCAATACCTAGTTAACATCATTATTAGTTTGTTATAAGATCCGTGAAAAAAATAAGGCAGCCCATTTAAAATGACAGTTTTTTCATGGTTTTTTTTAACCCACTGGAAAGTAACAGTGCTGTTCAACAGAATTCTGATTTACCCCTGCCATGCAACACTATCCAGATCACAAAAGCTGTTTCTTATGAAAGCAAAAGATATTTCAGCACAGGACATGGCCACCTGGCCTAACATGCTAGCATTTATTTCGGTTGATCTCAGTCTCATCTCTGATTTTTTAGCCAGAACCCTGTACTCTTTCTTCTCCATAAACAGATCTAGGTGTCTTTTGAAATACTTTAATTGCTTTCCCAGTAACTCATTCCATATGTTTATCTTCCCTCCTTCAGTAGCCTAGAGCATTTTTCTTCTTAAATGCTGCATGGTCATTTTTCCAGGAAATGTCATAGTTCTAAAATATGTATTACAGGAACAAATCACATGGGTTTTTTTCCAAAGAAGGGCTGATTAAAAACCTAAACCAAATGAGAAAAAGCCTTTAATATTTTTTGATGACAAGAATATTAAAAGGAAAAAAAGACACTGTTGAAAAATAACCAGTCTTGCAGTAGAAGTTTAGGATTTATTTACTTACTTTAATTATACAGTTTATATGCTTGCCTTCCCAACAAAGACTCGAGGCAATTTTCAGGAAGAGAAGCAGAAAAACTTAAAATGGCAACTAGAATAAATAAAACAAAAAAAAAAATGGAAGAAAGTAAAGTGGGACCTACTGAACAACATCTCAGCCTAGCTTTTTGCTTGCTAAATGCCTGCCCAAATAGAAAAGTCTTCATGCTATGCAATTAAATTGTGCATACTTTCCAGTGAGCCCATCTAATCTTGGAATGAAAGTAAAGGCTATTTTTTTCTTCTTCTTTTTTTTTTAATTTACATTTTTGCTCCATTCCTGAAATCCCTGTGATATTTGCTACTATTTATATTTTATGTTGTATTGTGGCTCTCTCTTTTCAAAATCTGTTTTTAAAACTTTACTAAAACACCAGATGCATTTTGAAAATGTGAAACCAGAAAACAGGTTGTAAATCACAGCAAACCATAACATGTATAATAAAAGGCCATCATAAAATGTCTTTGCACCACGCTCTAAAGTTTTGCAATATCGGCACTTTTTGCTTTTCTTGGGTAGTAGGGTTGGAGTGTCTTACCCTATGTGTTTGTTTTTCAGATTCAGAGCAGAGTACTGGTTCAGATACAGAAGTGCTGGCAGAGAGAACATCCTGCTCATTTGGCTCCCATTCTGACCTCACTTCTGGTGGCTCAGGTCCCCAGCCACCTCCTCCTTCCTCCATGGAGGAGATCCAAGTAGAGCTGCAATGTGCTGACCTTTGGAAGAGGTTCCATGACATTGGGACTGAGATGATCATCACTAAAGCAGGCAGGTAAGACATCCCTCGCTTGTTGCCCAGTTGGGGAGAAAAAGGAATTTTTTTTATGTGGTTAATAGATGTTTTTAAAAGCTAACTACCTTCCTCCCTTCCAACAAAAAGTTGTCTTGGTTATGGGCCTCCTTGTGCTGCAATAAATAGTTGGTGATAGCCTTCCCTTTAATTGAGTACTTGGGAAGTGGTGGCTGTAATGTTGGCAGTACTTTCTTTAAGATGAGATATAATATTGAAATCTTGGTCATTTGAGCCCTATTCATGAGGGTAGTTCTGCTTGTCCTGGCTGCATTCTAACTCAGCTTCGCGCTAACCTAAAATCATCCTGCAGTTATAACTGGATAAAACAGTGGCTGTTTTGTTCTGACTGACAAATAGCTGAATTTCAGGTTTGGTTTGGAAAGAAATATGAATTCCTTAGGATTTTTTTGAAAGAAAGTTCATCCTTTTGCACTATCACCCACAGTGGAAGACTCTCTGATGTGTGTGCAATGGAAATGCTTAAAATTTGGTTAGTCAAGCAAAATCTGAGATTAATCTAACTATTTCCTAGAATCCAGAAGTTTGGAATAGGCCTCATGAGTCCATCTGTGTATTGATCTGAAGGGCTTAAATGGAGGAGGCAGCCTTGTGACAGAGGATGCAGAAAAGGCTGAAGTGCTCAATGTCCTTTTTACTTCAGTCTTCTCAGGCAAGTTCAGCTCCTAGACTACTGTACCTGGCAGCACAGTTTGGGAAGGAGGTGAGCAGCTCTCAGTGGTGAAACAACAGGTTAGGGAATACTTAGAAAATCTGGACATGTACAAGTCCATGGGGCTGGATGGGATACACCCAAGGGTGCTGAGGGAGCTGAATAATTGAATTAATGAATGAACTGTAAAAGCGGATAGAAAAATGGATGGAGCATTGGGCTCAGGGGGTACTGATCAATGACTTGATGTCTAGTTGGCAGCTGGTATCAAGTGGAGTGCCACAGAGGTCGGTACTGGGACCAGTTGTGTTCAATGTCTTCATCAATGACCTGGAAGATGGCATTGAGTGCACCCTCAGCAAGTTTGCAGATGACACCAAGCTGGGGGGGAGTAGTAGATACACTGGAGGGTAGGACTAGGATTCAGAGTGACTTAGACAAATTGGAGGATTGGGCCAAGAGAAATCTCATGGGGCACATCTAGCTGAGCATGCATGTGCCTCCTGCAGCATCTCAAAGCAGTTTGAGACAATGCAAGAGGCACGCTGGGAACAAAAAAAATAATGTTTCCCATGCTACATATTTGCAGCATGAGCTGAAAATTTGATACCTGGAAATCCAGGTATAAAATAAAAATCCCACAGAAAAAGAGCAGGGCAAGATACGGTCTAGGACCGTGCCCTGAGGCAACCCAGAAGCTGGTGCTCCAGAGAAACACTGGTTTCTAGCCAGAGCATCTCTATGGTGATTCTGCTGCCCAAGCATGCAGGGAGCACACCGTTAGTGTGCTGAGGCAAACAGAAGCAGTGCAAAGCTATGGCATGAGCAGGACCCAGGCACTGTTCCAGGTAAGTTAGGGATATGAAAGTGGGAGGGTTTATGGGTATGGGGTACAGTGGGTGTGGAGGTGTGCGAGGAGTAGTGTAAGGATGTAAGGGAGTGTGGGGTGTGTGGGGGGATGTGGACAGTGATGGGGGATGTGGGCTTGAGTGGGAGCCTCCCCACCCACCCCCTGCAGAGCTGGCAGCAGCAGCCAGCTGGGCTGTGGCCCAGCTGCAGGCACAGCGGCAGCACAGCAGTGCCTGACATGGGCTCTGTACATGCTAAGCGGACCCAGCACAGGTGGTGGCCCCAGGCTCTAGCTTCCCCTGGCTGAAGATCCGGGGGAGCTGGGCAGAGTTAGTTTGCCCCAGGTGGCACAACTTGTCCCACATCAAAGCGCATATTCAGGCATGTGTGCTGCTCTTATTTGAGCTCCTGCAAGTGCACATGTCTGCATGTGTGGATGCACCCATGAGGTTCAACAAGGACAAGTGCAAAGTCCTGCACTTAGAATGGAACAATCCCATGCACCAGTACAGGCTGTGGGCTGACTGGGTGGGCAGCTGGTCTGCAGAGAAGGACCTGGGGATTACAGTGGACAATAAACTGGATGAACCAGCAGTGTGCTCTTGTTGCCAAGAAGGCTAATGACATACTGAGCTGCATTGGTAGGTGTGTTGCCAGTAAGTTAAGGAAAGTAATAATTCCCCTCTCTTCAGCCCTAATGAGGCCAGACCTGGAGTACTGTGTTTAGTTTTGGGCTCTCCACTACAGAAAGGATGTCAAAAAATTGGAGAGAGTGCAAAGGAAGGCAACAGAAATGATGAGGGGGCTGGGGAACATGACTTATGAGGAAAGACTGATGGAACTGGGCTTATTTAGTCTAGGAAAGAGGAGACTGTTATTAAGTCACCTCTCAGCCTTCAACTACCTGAAGCAGGGTTTGAAAGAGGATGGAGCTAGACTGTTCTCAGCTATGGCAGATGACAGAACATGAAGCCACAGTCTCAAGTTGCAGCAAGGGAAGTTTAGGTTAGATATTAGGAAGAATTTTATCACTAGGAGTAGTAGAGTCACTAGAGTAGTAGTAAAACACTGGAACAGGTTACCCAGAGAGGTGGTGAAATCTCCGTCCTTGGAGGTTTTTAAAACCCAAGTAGACAAAGCTTTGGCTGGGATGATCTAGTTGGGGATGGCCCTGCTTTGAGCAGGGGGTTGGATTAGATGACCTCCCGAGGTCCCATCCATCCCTAACTTTCAATGATTCTATGAAATTAGAGGCCTTTTAATACCAGTTAATTTTGCAAAAAACCAAATCAGCACCACGGACAGAGAAATCACGAAAACCAAGTTCATCAGTTTTAGGGTAGACAATTTTAAAAAAAATGCACATTGATTCTTTCTGAAGGATTGAAAAAAACTTATGATTTTTCATTATTTATAATAATTTTCCTTCTCTGAGCTTCCAGTGTCTGTCTAGCACAGGTAGACTTTTGATTTTTTAGATGGTTTTTGTGAGTTGCTTGCCTTTGTTTTGTAGCTGTAAGGAAATCAGATACCTTGGGGAAAAAATCGGGTCAAGCAGTTTTACTTGGGAGATGGTCAGAGCTGTACTAAGCCTTGTGACCATTGTAGGTTCTCTCTGCATCACTAAGCGTGCCAATCTTATTACTAGATTTAGAGCCACTCCCATTATAGGACTGACAGATTCCTTGCTGTTATCATTGTTTCAGATTTAAGTATGTTTTTCTATCCTAAAAGGAAGAGCCAGTGCGACTGAAATTGATTAATACATAATCTTACACTTTTCACCTGTTGATGTCGAAACACTTTACCAAAGAAGGTAAATACCATTGGGTGCCTATACAGAAGCAGAGGCTGCTCCAACACATTGGCATTCCAGCGCATCAGAGCGTGGCAATTGCTGTGCTCCAGCAGCCTCCTGCATCCTGTGCACCGGTGTCCCCATGGTTAAAAATGGTGATGTGGGCTCCTTATCTAAAGCTTGTTGAATGAGCTCTAGTTCAAGTGCCCCCACCACCATTTTTACAGGGTGAGGACGCTGATAAACAAGATGCAGTGGTGCTTTAATAGAGTGGCTTTTAGAGCCACTTGAATTAAAAAGTGCCAGTCTCCCCACCCCTAGAGCACGTGTAAAAGTGCCCATTATCCCCATTTGGATTTCAGATTGGAATTCAAGTTTTCTGACTTCAATTTCATTGCTCCATTGATGGGATCAAGGCACTATAAATAAGAAGTGGATCTATCCACGTATCTGAGGATTATTTGCAATTTTAAAAAAAGGTGGTTAGTTGCTTGGATATTTCTAGTTCTGATATTATGCTTGTTTGCCAAGTAATTTGAGTGGACAAACTAACCAACAACATAAAAAAATACATATAAATTCATTAAAATCAAAGTACAGTTTTCTGTTGTGTCATATCATGGATTTCTCAGCACTAGTTGTGCTTTTATATGAATGGTCTCATGCTTCCAGAGGTCTAAAAAGTGAAAGTGAAATGAGCATGTTAGAAAATTCTAGGGAAGCATAGCCTGCAACTATAGTACTTCTGTGTTACTGGATTTGGAACAGACCTTACAAAAGGCAATCATGTGAAGGCAAAATGAGTGAAATTCAGTGCTCTTACTCTCCAGCAATTCTCAAAACCAGATAATTTTGCTTGTTGGTATGGGTGATTAAATATAAAAATATATAAGGCAATAATTTAAATAAATACATTTTCTGCTCCAGGAAGAGCTAAAGTTTCTGAATGTTTTACCAAGCATGGCTCCAGTCTGCCCTTTTATTGATTCAGAGTCTAGGTCAGTGTCCCATCCTTCTCATAAGCTTGATAATTTTTTAAGTATGTTTTTTGAAAGAGTATTAGTTCCACAGTGGGTGGCATTATGGTACAGTTTCTTCTGCAGATGTGTTTTCAGAAGATGTTTAACCAATATAGAGTGGAAAAAGGTATTTATGGGTTGAAAGCTGCTTTGGGATTCATCAAATGCCCCATTGCTTCTAGTTAGAAAGTTTGGAAGATGAACTGAAGCTCCTTGGCTTCCACCATGTTAAATCAAACATCCCAGTACTGAGCATGTGAAATATGTGTAGCTGATGATGTTGGGGACAAGGGAGTTCACACATCCTCTCTCTCTCAGGCATATTTTGGCACATACTTTAAATGAGTCATTATTACCAGCTTCATAGGTTTCCATTGACGTTCTCAGAGATGAGTGGAAATTGGGACAGGCGTTCCACAAGATGGAATTTTGACATTTCAATATTTTCTTCAGCTTAAATCAGGATGAGAAGTTGAAGTATCAAAATCTTATGTGGAATGAAAAGCTATAACTAGTTGTGACTTGGAAATACAAAACATTTCATTTTGACATTTTTGATTGAACCAACCCACTCTGATTTTTTTCACATCAAAACATTTCACTTCATTTTCTTGGATAGACTCATTCTTTCCTGTGGGGATGGGCTGCAACCTTTGATACAAAGTCATACAAGTCCCATAATGGCCAAACCACATTGCATCATAGGCATTTGTGATAGACATTTGCAGTAGGGCTGTGTGAAGCTTTGGGTGGTGATTCGATTCAGAGGAGGTTCAGCCCAACCTGGTGGCCGAATCTCCATATCTGAACTGAATCAGGGAATGAATTAAAAGGTCCAAATCAATTCGAAGCTCTCTGAATCTTCAGAAAAGATGAAAAAAGGGAGCTGCAGCCAGACTTGGAGCTGATAAGTAGGGAGAGGGGAGGATGGGGGGGGCCTCTGTCAGGCCCCATACCCTGCCTGCTCCCCCAACCCCCTGCTACTTGGGGTAGTGGGGGCAGTGGAGATCACCCCCCTGCTGGCAGGAATGGTGAGTCCAGGGGGTTTTCCTCATTTTTTTTCCTTAAAGGGAAGGAGCTACAGCAGGCAGGGCAGCCATGGTGGGGGTGGGGGCGGGGCTGGGACAGCAGGGTCAGGGGCTCATGGAGACCCCCCCCCATGCAGGATGGGGCAGTGCAGGACAGAGGGGATTGCCCCCCCACACCTGGCAGCACCCAGTATGCTGGGACTTTTTTTTTCCTCGTGCCAGGAGCTGGGCAGCCATTGCCGGGCTGGGAGAGCTGGGGGGGAAATGGGCATGGCTGATTCAGAGATTCGGCAGCAGCCAAAACTCCAAATCAGATTTGGCTGAATCAAATCGGGACAGTGATTTGAATTACTGAATCGAATCAATGTCCTCCGAATTGGCCGAATCCAAAGCGAATACGAGCTGCTTGGCACAGGCCTAATTTACAGCTCCTTGCTGCCATAGAAAATGTACTTCTCTGGTTCTTTCCTTGATTTATAACACTGGGATCCTCTGATTCTGCAGGCCATGTCCTACTTAGTTGTTTGTAACTGGGAGAGTTTCCTTCTTTCCTTTCTCCCTCCATGTACACTCTCAGTGATTTATGTACTCTATGTTTGTGATCCCTTGGATGAGTTTTTTATCTCCTGCTGTCTCTGCTCCTGTAGCATGACCAACATTACACAGTATTTTCATTAGTTTTTATGGTGTCCTTTAATACATGATTATGGGGGGGTACAGTACAGGGTATTAAAAGTTTTGCCTACTACCTTGAGTATATTAAAGTTTCACCTTTACAGGGAGCATAAATGCCCTAATAGCAAAGAGATAAGTATAGTAAGGGGACCTCTCCTTTATACAAGCAGGCTATGAAGGCAATGAAAAGGGGCTGAAGGTTAGCCTGAGTTTAGCAAAAGATTGCTACAAAAATTGTTCTGCTCACTTATATAATGTTCAATAATTCAAATAGAAAATGTCATTCTTTCTGTTCAGGGAAATGCGTCTCCAAATACACAATCAGTATTAGCACTCTGGCCTGGTTACATGGTCTAAATCAGGGGTGGGCAAAATATGGGATTCAATCTGGGCCACAGTGGGTGGGGGGGGCAGCTTGGGCTGTAGCATGTGCAACCAATCTTACCACCCCTCCAGGCCTTCAGTGGGGTGGTGTAGTGGCTGGACTCCGTTTCCCAGCAGCCCCACAGTGGTGGCTTCTTTCATCTGCCACTGCTAGTGTCTCTGCTGCCACCAGACATGGCCCTTCTGCCTGGGGACTGTGGCCCGTCTTCCCCACACTCGCCAGCAGGGGCACCAGCCAGAGGACAGGTATGCAGGTGAGGTCTCCACAGAAGCTGGCCTGGGACCCCCGGGGACAGCATGCAGTCAATTGGGCAGGTGAGATGGGGCCATGAGCAGGCAGGGAGTGGGGTCCAGGAGCATTTGGTCTCACTCCACCTTGGAACTAGATCTTTTCCATGTCCTTGTTATGGGGTGGTTTGTCCCCTTAAGAGGGGGAAGGTAGCCCTATTCAGTAGCTGAGTTATGATGAAGTTGTTGATAAAGGACTTACTGTGCTCTTAAAAACCACAGCAGAGAGCACAGACAGGCTATGAAGGAAGTCTGGAGAGTAGGAGGCAGCAAGCTGTGGGGCTAGAGCCAAAAGCATTTTCCTCCCCAGTGCCTAGTACAGGACAGCAGGATTTTTTTTAGTGTGTTGTTTGTTTAACAGACTGTGTTTTATCTGGGTAGACTGACTGGGGAGCTCCTCAGGGAGCAAAGCCTGCCTATGGAAGTCAACAGGACAGGCAACCTGTTTAAAGTCCCTTTTCTACAAAGCTCGCCCTGAGAACTCATAAGATGCTTGTAATGGGACTCCCTTGATTTTGTGTGAATGGCTTTAGTTTAACTGAATTGCAAATTGTCTCGGGCAGCCGGATCTGTCCAGAGATCGCTAATTTAATCGGACATCAGGTGGGCCGGTGATGGAGAGGCGAACACAGTGTATTGGTTGCAAAAATAACTTTTACTTTAACTGTATTTACGCCGCTGGTGGCCGCGACGCAGGTGGTAAGGTTGCTTATGTAGTTACAGGTAGCGAGTTGCTTGCGTAGTTACAGACAACTGGCAACAGAAGGAGCCGGCGAGTTTGTAGACAGAAACGAGCATGCAGGATGAAGGATATGTCGGGAGCAAACGGTGGTGGGGAGATGTTGGGGGGTGATCAGTCCGCCAGCTTTTCTCTGCCACGTGGCAAAGGTTTCCGTGCTCTACCACGTGCTCAGAGCTCTCCGACTTGGGTGGAAGCTGCGTGGACCTTTATACGTTTAGAGTAGCCAATGACAGACCGCCAGGTAGGAATAGCTAATGAGGCAGAACGTACCAAATTTAAAAGTAACTGCAGTTGCTTAGGGCAGTTCTATTG
>JAGPOW010003648.1:119750044-119765087 GCA_030014935.1 Caiman crocodilus | reverse complement strand
TAGCTAATGAGGCAGAACGTACCAAATTTAAAAGTAACTGCAGTTGCTTAGGGCAGTTCTATTGTGACAGGGGCACTCAACTGATTTGGTTATGACACAAATAAATACAAATATTATTCTTTGAAAAGTCAAGCTTATACCTCGTCACTATTAAAATCTAATCAAACTAAGCCTAATCAAATTAAGCTACCATAGTTAAAACACTTATTTACCTCTTCCACCAGCTCGTTCTCTAGTGTTAAGAATATGTCTTTATTCAAGTCCCCTTTAGTTCCCTGACACAGACATTTACCATTTGGGTTATGGCAGTAAATATTATATACAAGAGACAAGGATTTTGTGTGATATCTTATCTTTGGACCAACAGTGTATATGCGATTGCTGTCAGACAATTTTCACATATCGAGTGCCTAAGACACAAGCTGAGTTACAAATTAAAGGAAAAGACTCTATGCAAATAGAAACAGTATACTTAGAGGGATCACAGAAACAGATCAGACAGACATAACGCCTATACAATTTTTAACTGTAAACACCCAAACATACAGCATGCTGAAGGCTAATGGCATACTAAGCTGCATTGGTAGCAGTGTTGCTAGAAGATCCAGGGAAGAGATTATTATCCTCTATTCAGCACTGGGGAAGCCACATCTGAAATATTATGTCTAGTTTTGGCCGCCCCACTGCAGAAAGGATGTGGACAAATTGGAAAGAGTCCAGTGGAAGACAACAAAATGGTGAGGGGGAGGAAGACATGCCTTATGAGGGGAAGCTGAGGGAACTGGGCTTATTTAGTTAAGACAAGAGATGACCGAGAGGGGATTTAATAGCAGCCTTTAACTACCTGAAGGATGGTCCTGAAGAGGATGGAGCTAGACTCGTCTCAGTGGCGGCAGGTGACAGACCAAGGAGAAATGGGCTCAAGTTGCAGGAAGGGAAGTTTAGGTTGGATATTAGGAAAAAAAATTCTTACTAGGAAGGTAGCAAAACACTGGAACAGATTACCCATAGAGGCTGCCTGGGTTGGGATGATCTAGTTGGGGATGATCTGCTTTGAGTGGGGGTTGGACTAGATGACTCCCTGAGGTCCCTTCCAACCCTAATTCTCTATGATTATGTATAAGCCAATCTGCAATGGTTTACATTTCCTAGACTATTTCAAAAGTTTACCTGGATACTCAGGTTTTGTTTTGAAGTGGTCCTCCTAGAAGTGGGTTAGTGATGTGTGGAAACCAAGCTTCCCGTGACTAGTGTCTCGTTGGTCCTCCAGGCATCCCACACTGCACTGCTTATCACCCCCTACTCCCCTGGTATACAGCACCACCTCCTGGTGGTGGTCTGACAGCATGACAATGCCAAAAGCATGACTGTTCTACTTAGAACACTTGGCAGTAGATGTAACAGGGGGGCCTTTTCAGGGCTGATTCACCTTTGGTCCACCCACCTGTTTCTGGGCCTATGACCCACCTTCTCTGCTGCCATGCCTTGTTATTAATTAATTAACAATCTTAATTAGACAGGAGGCTGCCCATTTCTTGCCCCAATGCCAAGGGGCTCTATCTGCAGCTCTGTACTTCTCCTACACTGCAACCCATGTCTCATAGATGGCATCCATGGTTCTTACAGTCCCACACTGGACCCCAGAATTCTCTGATCAGGACCCCTCCAAGATCCCTCCATTCAGGTGGTCTACCTCACCTTCATTCAGGCTATCTAGCTCCTGAAACTATTTTCCCCTCTCAGGTGTGGTCCCCCTGGGACCTTTGGTCATACAGGCCCTAGCCTCACTTTCAAGGCCAGTTGGAAACCCCAGGCCCTCTTATCTCTGGGCATCCCTTGCAGTAGGCCACTGGGCCTTTTGACCATTCTGGTCTTAGCCCCAGCATTGACCAGTCAAGGATACTCTTTTGATCAGGTCTAAGTCTCTAGCCCCACTCTCTCCCCTGGGGTCTTCCCTCCATGCCCTAGTAGCAGGTAACCCAGTTGTGGGGGCTGAGGTTAAGGCATCCCAAACCACCTTTAACCAGGGTGGTAACTGGCCTGGCATTTCCTGGGGGCTCCTGCACCACTGAGAGCCCCACCAGGCCACCTACTCCCAGCAGGGTGCAGTTTTAGGTCATGCCCAGGACCAGGAGCCTCCAAGCCATCCTCTACAGCTCTTCCCTTACCTCCAGGATGATACCAGCAGCCAGGCAGCGTTGCTACCTGGCCTGCCAGTAGGAAACTGAACTGTTTCTATAGGTAGCCAGGGATCTAAAATGGCTGCCGCAGTCAAGCACCTGCTGGGTGTTTGGCTCTGATCTTAAAGTGGCAGGCACAAGCAGTGCCCTGCCATGTATCCTTACCCTGGATAGTAGTGAACTGAATCCTAATCTGTGACATTCTTAGATTCTTAGGTTCAAGTGTTATGTCTGTCCACATCCTGATCGAAATATTTCCAGTTCCCCAACTCCTGGCCCTCAAGAAACCCCCAAACCTGGCCCAGCTCATAATCAGAAGCGAACTCCCCTCTGATCAACAGACTCCAAATGAGATACAATGCTACCTTAACAATGAATGCAAAACCTGTCTACACATCTCTAGCACTACAGCAATCAACACCTTTCACAACAAAACCACAGAACAGCCACTCTTTCTCTAAACTTACGATCCTTGTACTCAAAGGAAATGCATTAGCTTCCAGAAGATGGGCCTGGGAAAAGATTCATGCATAACTCTACTGGGCAGTAACAACAGTCTCGAGAGCATGGTCTCAAGTTTCATCAAGGGAAGTTTAGGTTAGATAGTAGGAAAAATTTTCTCACTAGGCAGGTAGTAAAACACTGGAACAGGTTACCAAGCTCCCAAAACAGTTTCTGTCCTCCCAGATCACCAGCTTAGAGGTGGGCAAAAGAAGATTTAAGGACACCATGGAGGCCAATTTAGAGAAATGTGATATTAACATCAATCCCTGGGAGACCTGAACACTAGATCATCTCCAATGGTGCTGTGATATATGACAAGGCATCAGTCACTTTGAGCAAATCCACCTCTATTGATGAGAATAACAAAGGGAATGAGCTGTGACCTGACATTAGCAGGATCCACTTCTTCCTTCTGGAGCTCTTAAGTCATATCCAGACTCACCAATGGCTTCCGTATTTACTGGAAGACTGTCTTCTCCATATTGAAGGACTTCTGACAACAACTTGAGGAAGGAAAGCAAGGTTCTTTGAGTAGATGTGATATCTTTTATTAAACCAACTGAGTGCTTGGGAAAAAGTTCTTAGCAAGCTTTCAGGTGCAATCACTTTTCCTCAGGCATAGGAAGTCTCTGCTTTTCTGAGACTCAGCTTCTCAAGCTCTCCCAACAGTTGGTTTAATAAAAGATATCACAAAAAAAGCCTTTCCTCATGTTTATTTCCTGGACATGCACAGCTACAACGGGAGCTCACCATCTAGAGGGGTATTGACATGCATACATATTGCTGTTGGGGTACACAACTATTTCTTTTTTCTTATCCCTTAGCTCTCTCCAGCTCTGGAATGCATAAGGCACATAGGAAAGCATATAGATGTGGCAGATTCTTTCTGAGGCAGCACAGAAGAAATTGGGTTCTGCCATATCACAAATTTGCCTTCTATTTCCATCTTGGATAGAAAGGACCTTATGCTACCTGCCATTTGGCATTGTCTGTAAAATGGATTGGCTGATATTTGACCTTAAAGTAGAGTCTGGGGCTTTGCTCAGTGAGAAAGGTGGTAGAGTACACAAAACAGAAGCAGTGAGCAAGACAGATGAACTCAAGGGGTTGGTATTTAGAATTCATTTTATTTTGATAGTGCCACTGGTAGGCTTCCAAATTGCTTTAACACTGTACATATATCAATAAAACATTTCCCAGCTGATCACTGTCTCTCTTTCTCTCACTTTCTGTCTCTCTCTATATATAGTGGTTTTTTTGTTTTAAGCATGGAGAAACATGGATTTCAGAGTATTTTACAGAGTGGCTTTGGGATTTTTTTGGCAGGGATTTTTCAGTTTTCAAATAGGAAACAGCAGAATTGCTACTAGAAAGGCAAGTGGCAAGACCCAGGCAGAGGCACCTTCTCAGAGCTGGCTCCTTGCACCTAGCTGGAGATGACTGACCTCCTGGCCAATTTGGGCCAGGAGGGCATGTTTTGCAAGTTCAAACCAAGCACATCTTCTGGGTGATAGCTTCCCAGATGACTGGGAAGGGGGACAGGAGTGCCGCACAAAGGTCATGGCAGCTGGCCTAGAGGGGCAGATACCTATACTGGCTGTGCAATCCCCATCCGAGTCTGACAGGTGTGCAGCAGGCCACAGCCAAGCAGCAGCCCCCACTTCCAGACTACTGCAGTGGGTAAAGGATGCAGGGACTCTTAGAGCTGCTTCAGCAGTCCAGCTGGCACAAGAGGTAGTGTCCCCAGGTACCAATTGGCTGGGCCCCAGACGCTCCTGAGAGCAACTAGCTCTGAGCTACTTGACAGGGCAGCTTTTTATACTGCTGGGGCCAGGACAGGGCAGCTTTGTATACTGCTAGGGACAGCAAAGGTGTCGCTCCAGGCTCTAGCTCCCCCTGACTGCAGATCTGGGAAGAGCTAGGAAGGGTTATTTTGCCCCAAGTGGCACAATTTACCCCACACCAAACTGCATGTCTGGGCACATGCACTGAGGCAAAAAGCCCCGGCTCAAATTTGCACTGCTTCTATTTGAACTGCTGCAAGCACACATGGTCACATGTGTGGACACTCCCCTTGAGTTCATCTGCCTTGCTCACTGCTTCTGTTTTGTGTACTCTACCACCTTTCTCACTGAGCAAAGCCGCAGACTCTACTTTAAGGTCAAATATCAGCTTTTGGTTTTCTTACCAGAGCAGTTAGAGCTCTCTGTAACCTGTTCACCAACCATGATGTGGGGACAGCTGTCTCTGCAGCCACAGTTCCAGCCAGCAGGTCTCATCTTGCCTGGCTACTGGGCATGTGGGGTGTATGCTGGTGGGATGTGGGGTTTTCAGGATGGGGTGGGAAGGGCGGCTGGGGGGGCATAGGTGGCTGTGGAGGGATATGGGGGGCTGTGGGGTGTGTGGGTCAGTGTAGGTGGATTGTGGGGGGACTGTGTGGGGGGGACTGCTCAGGAGGGGTGGGTCCCCTGGCAGCTTCTGCAGCCCCCCTGATGGCTGCCCCACACAGCCCCACCTACTTGTGCCACCAAACTTCCCCAATGGCTGCCCCACTGAGCTCCACCCCTGCCCGCTCCTCCAATCTCACCAATGGCTGCCTCACCTGGCCCCATGCCCTGCTTGCACCCCTAGCCCCTCTGATGGTTGCATCCCCTGGCCCCAGCCTCCCAGCACTTAAAAAAAAATTAAAAGAAAAAGCCCTTGCACTCACTGGCAGTAGCAGCTGTCATCAGGGTCACCTGGCAGAGCCCTCCAGCAGCACAGGGCAGCGAGGCCTGGCCCCAGCTGCCTGGCACCTGCACTGCCACTGCCCCATTGTGCGGGTGTGGCCCGGGTCAGCAGGGTGCTGCATGGCTCTGCACACTGCTGGGTAGCTGTGGCTGCTGCGGCTGTCACCCAGGCCCTGCACTGCTCAGGGGGCTCTGCCACGAGGCCCCAGTGACCCTGATGGCAGCTGCTACTGCCAGTGAGTGTGGGGCTTTTATTTCTTTAATTGCTGGGACGCTGGGGCCGAGAGGGGCAGCGATCCGGGGGGTCTGAGGGAGCAGACGGGGGATGGGGATTGGGTGAGGCAGCAATCTGGGGGCGCTAGAGGGGTGGGCAGGGCTGGTGGGTGGGGCCGGTGGAGGTCCCCCCATGTTCCCCTCCCCCTCCCTCTGCCCCCACTCCACTCCCTCCTCATCGGCAGGAGCCCAGGTCCTGCTCCCTGCGGCTGCATGCTGTCTGCTCTTCACGGGCAGGCAGCATACTTCAGCACTTCTCCAAAGGCCAGCCATAGAGATGCTCTGGCTGACTACCAGACTATTTCTGTGGAGGACCGAGCCTTCAGCTGGCTTGGGGGGCAGCCTGGGACTGTGCCCTGCCCCACCTTTTTCTTCCGTGGTTTTTTTGGTCTAAGTTTGCCTTGAACTGGAAATGCCTTTTGCAACATCTGAAGGGGCTTTGAGATGCTGGAAGATGCACTTGTGTGCTCGTGTGGATGTGCTCAAGGTCTTCTATCCCTGTGCATTTCCCTACAAGTTAAAGGGTGTTTTGATGGAGATATTACGCCATCACCATTCCACCTCAAGTGTAGCACTCTTGCGAGTTGAGTTTGCATATGCAAGTAAGGGACTCTCTGTGCAAGATGGCTGTTACTGCTAGTGTCAGGAAAGACACCCATTTTGTTCATGGTTAGAAACCTGCAAAGGTAAGTCATACCGTGTTGCTCTGCTGTCTCAGAAGCACTAGTTGGGATCCCCAGGGAGAGTGACTTTTAAGCTCCGGTGTTGTGTGGGGAGGGTTAGGGTTCTGACCTTCTGCTTTTTTGACAGATAGGCCTGTACGCCTGTTACGCAAATTGCCAATTGCTCAAATCATGAGCAAGACCTTATGAGGGAGGATAAGGGAAGATGCCATGTTTGTTGATTAAGTGCTTAATACACACACATCCACACACCACATTCATTCACCAATTTCTGTTCTGCACTAATATATGTTACCAGTCTTATCAGTACTCAAATCAACTTAATGGCCAGCCAAGTTGATCACAAGTAGGAGCCAGGCTCCTGCTGGTCTATCTCCTCAGACGAACCGGTGCTCCAGGATGACATGCAGAAGAAGACCCAAAATTGATACATCTCCCCCCTTCTTTTATAGCCTTGTCAATTTACCCAGTCCGCTGGGCTTTTGCTGTGTTATCAGTGTGTTCTTTGAAGGTCAATTGCCATTGTTTGTTCTCTCGCTGTTCAGGGGGGATTCTTCTTGTTTTGGACTTTTACCTGTCTGCATTCTTCAGCCTGTCGCCGGCTGATGTTCTGCTTTTCCATAGACGCACTGTTACCGATTCTCTCACACATATAGCATACAAAGGTTGAGCACTTTTGTCAAGCTACAGAGCAATACAAAATGGAGTTTCTTAAGGCAATGCAGAACTCAAGAAAACACATAAGATTAAAAGCAATAGACAAAAAGTCTATTTGTATAATACTCTGAGGAGTTATTCCTCATCTAGTGGACCACATGCATCTCCTAAAAACTCCCCCTGTCCCAGGATTGTAATCCATTGTGCTAGTGTGAGCAAGAACCGGGTCGAATAGTTGAACTATACAATAATATGCAGTATCTTATACATTTTAACCCTTTGTCTGCACTCTGCTCACTAAACAGTCTACACTGGACTATTGCTAACATCTGAGAACCTTCAAGCAATTATTACTGTGATTTAAAATAAATGTGCCAGAGAGCTAGTTTCTTCCTTCCCCTATAGTGGAACCTCCCTTCCTCCCTCCAAAAAATAAAACCTGCCAAAACCCAAAATATCCTAGCTTCAGGGTCAGATATAAGTACTGATATATCATGACTCATTGAGGTTATAAATTTGAGATTCATACCTTTGAAAAGGGGAAGTTCCCGACTTTGGGGTATGTTTCTGATCCCCATTACCAGAGTATGTGCACCTGTCACAAAGGAAATCTGAGACTCTCTCCCTGTATTAACCAAAGTAGCTGAGACAAATACAAATTTCTGGTTGTTACAAACAAGCAGACTGTTCCCTTCTATCCTGAAATGGCTTAAGGCATTGCTTCTTGAAATTAATCATGTATGCAGAAGTATTTACGGTTGTTTTTAGAATTAAAAAAATATGATAATTTTTCCCCCTTCAGAATGCTCTGTATATGAACTCATTGTAGGCAGAATGAGGTGAACAGCTGTAACAACTGTACTCTGTTAATGCTCTTTAAAAGGACTCAAACAATATAACAGCTTAATGTTCCTATTCCAGCACATTTCATACATCAGGATATCTATGCATGCAGACTTTTTGTATATAGAAAGTATATATACACTTTATATATATATATATATATATATATATATATACTTTTTGTATATAGAAAGTACATGACAGTATGGTAGGATATGAAGAGGCAACACCAGCCTAAATTTGGAAAGGCCACTGTACTGTTAAATGGTGACTCTAAGAAATCTGAGCTACTTGTACACCCACAGAAGAAAAAACAATAGCGTTTAACAAAACTTTAAATATATACCCAAATATTTCAGCTGCAACATTTTTCAGGAAGCCGGGGGATCAGTAGAGTTTTTTTCTGATTATCTCAGAGATTAACTACTAAGCCTGCCAAAAGGGTCGTGGTAATTTTTTACAGGGTACTTCATACTTATCACCCCCATGGGCTTTTCTGCAACCTTACCCTGTGTTCTTCAGGGCTTTAATTTTGGAAAGAGCCCTTGAAGTATACAACACTCAGTTTCCTGTGGTGCAAAGATTTAGACCTAGGGAGCCTCAGATTAATTTTGGATGCCTCATCAACTCTATGAAACATAATTTCTGTCTTAAACTGCTTCCAAACCTCTTTTCCTCAATTAAGGTATCTTGTACCCAACTGGGTTGGCAAGTTTAACAAGCCATTGTGGAAGAAACAAGGCTCTGAAGTTGCTTAAAGCCAATTTGCTATTTCAGTTTTAAGTTTTAACTGTTTAGCTAAGAAATATAACCTCTTTAAAGGCACAAATCCACCTCCTCACTAAGGGGTTTCTGCAGAGATTTTTTTCTAATAGCTTTATGCAGCTCGTAATTCTATCTAGCTGTGCCACGGTGGCCGAGAGGTTTCTTTTTTCTCCTTAAGTGAATGCAGCTTTCAAAGTGAAATTCAGTGGGTGTGTCTACACTTGTACATTTACTGTGGAGTAAGAGAAAATTACTGCATACAGCATTACTGTGCTTTAACAGCTGCACATGTAGATGTTAACCTAGAAACCACTTGCTGTGCAGTAAATGCATGTGTAGACACACCCAGTGCCCAGTAAATTTTCATTCTTGGTATAATAAAGAGGAAGAGCTGTTTGAGTTAAAAAGGAAGACTGCTTCTTGCCAATGGACTAATACTCTTTTCTGAAAAAAAAGAACCCAACAAAACTTGAGTTGTTGCAGAATGCACTGAGTTGTGAGATAATTATGGCAAATCAGTCTCCTTTTTGCGGGGGGGCATTCAAGCTGAGTTACTCATGGATTATGGTTCACAATCCAGAAATGGCTCATTCTAACAATTCCCGATGCATCAGTTCAGGCACACCACGTCAAGACCACATTACACACATTTAAACGAGGTAACAGGAAAGTTACCACCAAATAACAAAGAACTAGATTAAAACAAACAAACAAAGACAATAACCCCTTCATGGACTTTAGAGAGTCAGATTTATTTTTGGAATACTGAAACATAGCTCAGCATATGTGGTTAGCATAAAAAATTTGATATTCATGAACTGAAGGACAAAAACCCGAATGCCACAAGTTTGTTGAGCCAGACGTGATTGACTGTGAAGTATTCAAACCCTAGCAAAGGCAACTGGAACAGAAGGGAAACTTGGACTAGAACAGCAGACTGTGAAACCTTTCCTAGCTTGAGGAAAACCATTAGATTCCAAACAGAAAATGTCTGGCAACCAGCAAAGCTAACCTCTGTCCTGTCCACATCAGAGTCAGTCCAAGTGAGACACATATTAGACCTTTCACGATGCAATATCTTCATGGTGGCTCCTGATGTCGGTGCAGGTACAAAAGCATCTCCTCACCTTTCCTACTTATTCCTCCATTCTCCTTTTTTCATCTCTATGGACTCTTTTGTTTTTCCAGGAGAATGTTTCCAGCCATGAGAGTGAAAATTACAGGCCTGGACCCTCATCAGCAATATTACATAGCCATGGACATTGTGCCTGTGGATAACAAAAGATACAGGTAAGGTTTGACAGAAAGAGGAACAGCATGCCAGCTAGACTCTGAATACTGTGATATAGGAGCCTAGCAAAAGCATTTTCTACCAGATGCCAGTGTAAAGGTGTACATTTCACATAGGGAGAGACTGGGCCACATTTCCAACTTGTACAAGTCAACATAGCAACATAGATTTACACAGTTCAAGATCTGGCCCAGCAGGAAACATGAGATTAATATACTTCCATGACCTTTTGGAGATCAGGATTCAAGTTCTGCCCTTGAATTTCAAGCATCAGTCATTCAAATCTTTTGATGCCCATTTTTCAATCTACATTTTACAGTTAACAGTGACTAGGAATCACTATCTGAAGGGAGGGGCATGCAAACAAGACACTGCAAGGTAAGTTAGGGCGTGTTGACTACTTTGCAGTAACTACCATTGTGCACACAGGAAGCATGTATAGTTCATCCTTCATAGAAATAGGCCTGGCTGGTTTACAGTTACCACAGAATAAGAGTGTTTATGTAGGCATGTACTGCAGAGTAGCAGATGTGATGTAAATTCACACCCTAGTTTACCTTGTGGCAAATGGTTCATGCAACCACAGGTCAAGATAAAAAGTAATTGAAAAAGCAAGGAGTGTTTTGGTTGTGCTTGCAGTTCTTCAGCAAAAAATGTATGGACACCTACATAGGAGGGTTGAGGTGGTTACAGGTCAGGCTTGAGCTGCATGTACTGGTCTGTTTTTGACACCCAGACCTAGAGTAGCACGTGATGCAGGACCTGATCCATGAGCAGGAGCCTCAAGAATTTTGCAGGAAACTTTTGGCACAAATCCCCTGTGAAACTGAAAAGCAAGCTGAAATGATTTTCCTGCATTGAAAGGGCAACTCTTGATTTTACTTGATTTAATAGATTTCATAGATGTTAGGGCTGGAAGGGACCTTGAAGATCATCAAGTCCAGCCCCCTGCCCCAGGGGCAGGTAGTCAGCTGGGGTCAGAGGATCCCAGCAAGATAAACATCCAAACATTTCTTGAATGAGTCCAGAGTAGGTGTCTGCACCGTTTCTGGAGGGAGTCTATTCCAGGCCTTGGGGGCTCAGACAGTAAAGAAATTTTTCTTATGTCCGGTGTAAAATGGTCTTGGAGGAGTTTATGACCATTGGTCCTAGTTTTTTCTTGGTGCGCTCTGGTGAATAGACATTCTCCCAGATCCTGATGTACATGCCGTATGTACTCATAGGCAGCCACCAGGTCCCCCCTGAGTCTGTGCTTTTCTAGACTGAAGAATCCCATAGCTCTCAGCCTCTCTTCACAAGGCCTATTGTCTTGCCTTCTGATCATGCACATGACTCCTCTGGACTCTCTCAAGCATCTCAACATCGTTCTTGAATTGTGGAGCCCAGCATTGGATGCACTTCTCCAGCTGTGGCCTCACCAAGGCCGAGTACAGCAAGAGGATTTCATCCTGAGATTTACTTGAGAAGCATCTATGGATGCAAGCCAGAGTTTGGTTTCTTTACCAGCTGTGACATCGCATTGGTGGCTCGTGTTCATCTTGTGGTCAATCATGACCCCCAGATCTCTTTTAGTGTCATCAGTGAACATGGCCAGTGTGCTTCTGACACCAATGTCCACATCGTTGATAAAGATGTTAAAGAGAAATGATCCAAGGACAGAGCCTTGGGGGATGCCACTGATCACAGCACACCATAATGATTCATTACCATCTACCACTACTCTCTGGGTCTGACCTTAGAGCTAGTTTCCCAGCGGACTGTGGTGTAGCCGAGGTCACAGTTGGCCAATTTTTCCATGAGGACGTCATGGAACACCAGATCAAAGGCTTTTTTAAAGTCCAGCTATATGACGCCAATCTCTTCTCCCTTGTCCAGGTGATATGTTACCTGGTCATAGGAGGAGATGAGATTGGTCAGGCAAGACCTACCTGTGACAAACCCATGCTGGCTATCCCTCAAGATGCTGCCCTCAGCCAGCTTATCTAGAAGGGTCTCCTTGATAATTTTCTCCAGAATCTTACTGGGGATTGAGGTCAAGCTGATTGGCCTGTCATTCCCAGGGTCTACTTTCTGCCCTTTCTTGAAGATGGTACCACATTGGCCTTCTTCCATTCAGGCACTTCACCTGAGCGCCACGAGATTTTTAATATTTTTGCCAATGATTGGGTTATGACACCTGCCAGTTCTTTGAGTACCCTAGGGTATACTGTCAGGACCAGCTGACTTGAAGGTGTCCAGCCTCTCAAAGTGATCCTTTACTAGATCAGCGCCAATGCTGGGTATAAATACGCCCTCACCCTAGCCATCCCACATCTTGCTAGGCAGGGCAGTCCCATTGGACTTATGAAAGACCGCCACAAAGTACCCATTAAGCAGGTTGGCCTTTTCCTGGCTGTCAGTTATCAGTTGTCTCATATGGTTTAGCAGGGGTCCAATGTTACTCCTGCTTTTTTCCGACTCCCTACATATCTGAAAAAGAACTTTTTGTTATCCTTGATATGTGAAGCCAAATGGAGCTCGGTTACAGCCTTGACTTTCCTGATCCACTCCCTGCAGGTATAGGCCAGTGCTGAGAACTCCTCCTTGGTGGTAATTCCAGACTTCCATCCTTTATAAGTCTCTCTTTTGAGGTGTAGGAGGTCTTTAAGTTCCCTGCTGAGCCAAGGGGGCTGCTGTGCCCTTTTGCTAGCCTTCCTCTGAGATGGGATCGCCATCCCTTGTGCTGTTAGGATCACTCCCTTGAGGAGCAACCATTCCTCTTGGACTCCTCTTCCTGTCAAGTTGTGGTCCCTTAGGGCCTTGACAGCAAGCCTCCTGAGCTTGTCAAAGTCAACTTTCCTGAAGTTTAGGACTCCTGTATTGCTGACTGACTTGCCAGCTTTTTGGTAGTAAAGGTGATCAGCTTATGGTCACTATCACCCAGCTTCCCATTGATTCTTAGGTCACTGACTAGGTTATCCCCTTTGGCCAGTACCAGGTCCAGCAATGCTTTACCTCTTGTCAGCCCATAGACTTCTTGAGTCAGGTAGAGCTTGTCCATGCACGAGGCAGCTTTGCAACCGATCGGATTTGGCTGAGTGCTGTTTCCATGAGATGTCTGGGTAGATAAAGTCTCCCATGACAACCATGCACCAAAAGCATGGAGCCTCAGCCAGTTCCCTGGTGAATTCCTGGTCCAGCTCTTGTTTCTGGTTAGGAGATCTGTAGTAGACTCCTATCATGATGTCCCCTGTGCCACGCTCCCCACATATTTTAACCCAGAGGGACTCCAGTCATCCTTCCTGTGTGCCAGTGTCAATTTGCAGGGATATGTAACTGTCCTTGACATAGAGAGCTACAGCCTTACCCCTTTTGTCTACACAATCTCTCCTGTACAGGGTATAGCCATCTATACCTGTGGCCCAGTCATAGGTGGAGGCCCACCAGGTCTCTGTTATCCCTATGAGGTCATAGTCATTCTTGTTTAGCAGGAGGACCAGTTCCTTCTGTTTATTCCTCAAGCTCCTGGCATTGGTGTACAGGCAGGCAAGTGTCCCACTGGGGGCTCTTGCCTTCCCCACAGATGGATCTGGGGCTAGGGTAGTGGTGGGTTCCTGTAAGTGCCTTAGCCTGCTAGATTTAGAAAGGTTGCCCAGTGGCCTTGCAGTGGTGGTAATTCCCCCAAGCTCTGGCAGGCTTAGTTTAAAGCCTGGTTGAGCAGGTCAGACAGATTGCCCCTGCCAGACTTGGTTTATCCCCATGACACATGAAAATACTGCTGAAGAAAAAATATTTTTCTGGTGGAATGGACTGGACAGCATCAGGTATCATGGATTTTCAGTAAATTTCCTGGGGAGAGGAGATCTGTTTCTCTTGAAATTATGCACTTTGGACTTAGAGGCTCAGGAACAAAATGCAGAATTCTCCAAGGAATGCGGCACAGTACAGGGTGTAACTAGATCTTTATGCAGTTGTGTTGCTTCTTTCATTAGTTATGAGTCTTACAGTGTGGGTTTAAGTACAAAAGGAGTTGACTTTCTGGTACGTCTTTCCTTCCTTGGGTAGTGTATGCACAACAAACTATTGTGGGTAAAAATGTTTGTAGGTGCTCCTTTGGGGAAAAATAGGCAGCAAATTATGAATTGTAGGTAAGGACTGATGGGCAAAACACTATCTAAGTAGCGATCCAGGCCCAGCAGCATTACTTGGGGTGGCAAGCAGGGCACCAGCACTGGATGCCAATTTAGTAGGGGACACCAGAAGTGCATCCCTCACCTCCGTGGAATCTGTGTACAGGCAGCAGAAGCAGCCTCACAGCATTGCTCTAGACAAGGCAAGCATGGCTTTAGCAGCAGTAGCTAGGGACCGCTTTTAAGTCTCCAAGGATAGATACGACTCCTGCAACCCATTCCCTCCCTGCTCTTGGAAACTCTTCCTCTGGCATTCAGGGGCACCTCCCTGCTCCCTTCCTCATTAATTCCAGCACTGCTAGTTATGCCTCCCTTTGTCTAGTCATAGAATAGCAGACACTGATACCTCAGGTCTGATTTACACCACCACAGCAGTGAGGGAATTTCTTAGTACTAGAATAGGGACAGTTTTGCATTTCAAAACTAAGATGCCTTGGGAGACCCATAGTAGGTAAGCTTTGCAGCTCTTGCCTAAAGCGTCATTGGCTTAAGGTAGAATATCAATCTATACAAAATAATTACAAAATTAAGAAGTCCAAAAGTGGATATGCCAAGAATAAAGAACTTTTAAACTCTCTGCAACATTTGCATTTGAAAGACTAAGGCTATATCTATCTATGGTACAATTACCATACTCCAGAGTACCCTCAAACAGGCTGGACTGTTCCAGGCAGGTTGCTTTCTGAACTGGAAGCAGAGTAGCTGTGTCCACATGGTGTAGTAGATAGGGTCATTAGCTTGGCCAGGATAATTGGCACACCAATTTAGAAGACAACCTATTTGAAATATTGTAGAGGTATCATAGTACCTAGGGTCAGAAGGGGCCTAGAGCAGGCCATCTAGTCTGACCCCCATTCCTCCACCATGCTAGCAAGAGGGGAGCTTCCCAGCCAGTATGTGTGCTGGGGGTTGCCTCTCCCCAGATGCATCACCCTGCACTTGTCCACGT
>JAGPOW010003648.1:119717961-119737737 GCA_030014935.1 Caiman crocodilus | reverse complement strand
GCTGCTCACATCTCTCCAGGTCGAGTATGACCATTCACCACCACTCTCTGGGAGCGCCCCGCCAGCCAGTTTCTGACCCACTCAACCGTGTAGGGGTCAGTGCCACAGCTCCCCATCTTTTTAATGAGTAAAGTAAAGATACTGTAAAAATATGCATTTTTTTTCAAAAGCAGATGACAAATTTTAGACCTAGATTGACTGACAATTTGGGAAATATAAATTAAAGCTGAGGTCATGTAAAGACATGGCAAATAGTGCATAGCATAGTAAAGGAAAATTTGACTTTGTTCTTTTTTTAATAATTGGAGCATGCCAGAAACCAAAATTTCTGTTCTAGAGAAGAATCCAATGGGGCGGGGGGGGAGAGAGCTCGAAATAGTAACCAAAAAGCCATGTTTTGTTTTAATAATACTGACTTGTTTCATCTTGATAATTCAGATTACTTTTGTTTTGAATGTTTATGCAAAAGGAAATTAATATGTATTAAATGTTGATATTACCATTGTATTTGAGGAAAAGAAAAGTGAAACAAGTCTGTTCATAGGTCTGTCTCCAGCAGAAGCACATTGCCACTATGGGTGGCATTCTGTTCCCTTCCGGTTATCTAAGTGTCCAGATTTGGTTGTCTAAATCGTATTTTCAGTATTTACAAGCATAGAGGAATTATGTTCCTGGATGTATAGTCCTGACCATGTGAATAATTATGTAGATTTGTAATTATGTAGAAGATAACAAAATGAGAGAACAATTCCATTTGAGCATGTACTGAGCCACTGCCTCTGGCTTGTGCTCTTTTTCCTGGCCCGCACATTTCCTATAGCACTCTCATGGCTGCCCAGGAGGCTAGCTTCAAAAGAAAGCACTGGACAAGATTATTGGGTACTACCTGATGTGTAATGAAAGTGGTGTGCTGGGAAGTCGGAGAAACCATCCTCCTTTGACTGAACACAGATCTCCAGGTTCTTTGCCTTCCTGGTGGAATGTCCTAGACCGTTAGCTATAAAACGGTGCTTTTCTTCCCCCTGTTCCTAAGTCTCAACTCAGACCTGGGTTTTGGCCAGCCCCACTTTGAGGTGCCTGCAGCTACTACCCATCCACAAGGAGTGTGTGTGTGTGCATATACATAATCATACATGTAGTGCAGGACTACCAGGTCTAGGAACAGAATTCCTCTGGGTACATATGTGCCAACAATGCCATGTAGATGATCAAAAAAGGCCACTTAGAAAACCAGGAAGCAAAAGAATGCCACCTTATTTATCCACAGAAAATAGGCCTGGAAGGGCCCTCTGGGCCATTAAGTCCAGTCCCCTGCATTCATAGACAATAGTTAACTGAGGAATTCCCAAAGGCAGCACTCAACCCTCACTTACAGATACCAGGAGCAGCATCTGAAACAGAAGAACACCCCGTAACATGCCATATCTAAAAGCCAGGGAGATGAGGGTACTGGCAAAGCCTGACTGATTTAATGTATGCTGTTAAGAGAACCATGCCTCACATTACAGAAGAAGGAAAGCCCTCAACTATCTGTGCCAATCTGACCTAGGGGGAAAATTCATTCTGGACCCTAGACTTTGCAATTAGTCCAAAACTGCATTGAAATGAGAGAGTTTGATTTTTCTCTCTAGATATAGATATATATTGGAATTGCCATAGTCCTGCAAAACACTAGGCTTTGACAGAACCTCATTTTCAATTGGTAAACTGTTCCATCAATTTCCTGACTGTCTTTACTCGTAATACAAAGCAAGGGGATGTTCAAAGAAATTGAAGAGTTACCAGTAAAACTCATTGCTGTGAGTTATCTCTGAAGCAGAAAACTTGGTAAGATTGAGACAGGCTTGGATGTTTGCAGGTATTTAGTAAACTTTGGAGAATAACCAAAATTATTTTAAGGGATGCAGATAACTTTGCTTCTAGTTAAGGCTGCTCAAGGACCTAAGAAGAGTTAGGCTGCTATTGATTCCCTGGTGTTTCTATATGCGCTAAGCATGTTCCACCAAAGTACTGCAGAAACTGAACAGAGATATGCAGGTTTTCCTCGCTTTATATGGGTTCTGTATGTTCAAATTGACTCTTACGTGATGACTCTTTTTATACCAAAAATTTGTTAGATGCAAGGTAAAGTCACTCTTATGCAATCAGTGTGGTAGAAGCCCACAGTCAGCTGCTTTGTGCAGTGAACTGTGGGAGTAATGTTCACTAAAATAGTCTCCCGTGTGCATCTGTGCTCCTTGATCGTTGTCTGTGATGCATGTTTCTGTACTTGTCATCCCCATTATGGCAATATTCCCTACCACCCTGTGCTTATGTGTACTGTCTGCTGTTGGTGAGTACGAAAAGTATCTTGTAAAAGTGGTAGAAATGGGTCTGGTGGTCAGCACAATTTGAGGTCTTGGAATGTATCCATATTTGTTACATTGTAAAGTGAATTCTCTTTATGTGAATTTGAGTTATGCACTATTTTCCAGGAATGCATGTACAGCATAAAGCAAGGAAAACCTGTAATGACTGCTTCCAGCTGTGGCAAGGTACTGTGGTGCTACGTGCCACAACTGGGAGAAGGGAGGTTCTCTCAGGTGATTGCAGGGCTTCCTCTGCCAGCACCCAGGCAACTGAATACAAGGAGGTAGTTGGACTGAATGGGCCAGAGAAGTGGACAATGAAGGGAGTTGACTGCGAAAAGAAACTTGATAGGGCAATTGGGATTAGATACTGGCAGTATATGTGTGTACAGACTGGGACTGAGGACTAGGTGTAGGGGAAGTCAGGGTGGAGAGGAACTGGAAGCCAGCAAGGAGGCAGGAGAATGAAATGGAACAGGGAACTAGTAAGGACAATCTGAGACTGACTTTGCAAGAAACCTGAAGAAGTCTAGTGATTTGCAAGACAGTTCTGATGAGGAGTCAAAAATTGGGACCAAGAGGACAAGTATCCTGGGACAAGGAGACTCAGTTGGACTTGGGAGCCAGGCAGAACCTGGGGGAGACAGGTAAGAGTATGACAGGATGAAGAGCCCAGGTAGGGGATACAGGGGCTGCACCTGGCTAACCAACAGGATTCATGCAGTAAGACTGGTGTGGGAGAGGGCTAGGGGTGTAAATGGGCACAGAAGAAAAGATAAACTGGGCCAGAGAGAGCAGGAGGGATTAAGAATGGCAGGGAGCAGGCCTGATTGAAAGCATTGGCACAAGGTCCACAAATGCCAGAGTAAAGTCTTGCCAGAACCCAAGATTCCTGAGTCTCTGTATTCTTACCTTGCAACAAACAGCCATGAAATCCACTAAGAAAAGGCGTATGTATTCTATTCCCCTGGTGTGACTGATCCACTATGAGGCTGATTCCCTACCACGCTGCCCGTTACTCTGTTAGCTTAAGTGGACGAGATCCGTGCTGTGCATCTGCATCTTGGCATCTTTACTGTAGCATGGGGGAACATGAACCATAATGTCATGCTACAGCACAGTAGTAATGAGCTACCCTACAGCAGTGTCAGAAAAAAGTGTGGTGATGCTTGTTAGTATTTGGTTATGCATGTACTAACTGACTGCACAGTAACAACTATACAGTTCACAACTCATACAGACACAGCCTGTAGGAACCAAGGCGATGGAATTAAATTTTTTTATGAACTGTAAAATTAAGCAACAAAGAACTCCATTAAAAGAAAAAGCTGAAACATGAAGCACTCAGAAATTAAGAATTGCTAGAATTGAGGTTGTCTGTTTGCCCCCTTGTTTGCATGTCTCATGGTACGTAAATTATGAAATCATGTATATGTGAATTTCCCAGGATGACTACCTTGTTCAGTATGTAGGATGGAGATTATTCAGTTAATGAGCAGCTGTTCAGTAGTTTCAGCAGACTGGTGAACCCTGTTTCAGTAGCTCTTCAAGAGAGGGTGTTCATGGGGACTATTTGGTTCTAGTGAGGACACAGCTAGAGTACCCTTTTCAATTTTGGGCCCCCTATTACAGAAAGGATACGGATAATCGGGTAAGAGTACAGTGAAGGGCAATGAGGTTAGGCGGTTGGAGCACATGATTTAGGAGAGGCTGAGGGAACTGGGCTTAGTGGGGACTTTTGCATGTGCTCCAATGCATTCTGATTAGATTAATGATTAGGGCAGCCTACGGGCTAAAAGGGGAGCATATAAAATGTGGAAACAGGGAGAAATTAGCAAAGAGGAATATACCTCCTCTGCTTGCGGTTGTAGGGAGGCAGTTAGATGTGCCAAAGCTACCATGGAGCTGAGGATGGCATCCCAAATTAAGGATAACAAAAAATTGTATTTTTAGCTATATAAGGAGTAAAAGGAAGGCCCAGGGAGGAATAGGACCCCTACTAAATGGGCAGAAACAATTGGTGACGGACAGGGGGGACAAGGCTGAACTCCCCAATGAGTTCTTTGCCTTAGTGCTCCTAAGCGAGGGGCACGACAAGTCTCTCACTGGGGTTGTGGAGAGGCAGCAGCAAGGCGCCAGACTGCCATGCGTAGACCTGAGATGGTGCAGAGTCCCTTGGAGGAACTGGATGCCTTTCAGTCGGCAGGCCCAGATGAGCTCCATCCGAGGGTACTGAAGGCAATGGCTGACATCATTGCAGAACCACGGGTGGGAATATTTGCATGCTCATGGTGCATGGGTCAGGTCCCAGAGGACTGGAAAAGGGCCAGTGTGGTCCCCATTTTCAAGAAGGAGAGGAAGGAGGACCCAGGCAACTATAGGCCAGTCAGTCTCTCCTCCATCCTTGGCAAAGTCTTTGAAAAAAAAAAAATTATCAAGGCTCACAGTTGCAAGAGCCCGGCAGGAAAAATTATGCTGAGGGGAAACCAGCATGGGTTCATAGCAGGTAGATCATGCCTGACTAATCTAGTCTCTTTTTATGACCAGGTTATGCCTGACTAATCTAGTCTCTTTTTATGACCAGGTTACAAAATGCCTGGATGCGGAAGTAGGGGTGAATGTTGTATACTTAGACTTCAAGAAGGCCTTTGATACGGTATCCCACCCCATACCGGTGAACAAGTTAAGAGGCTGTGACTTGGATAATTACACAGTCCGGTGGGTGGTGAATTGGATAGAGGGCTGCACCCAGAGAGTGGTAGTGGATGGGTCGGTTTTGACCTGGAAGGGTGTGGGCAATGGGGTCCCGCAGGGCTCGGTCCTTGGACTGATACTCTTCAATGTCTTCATCAGCAACTTGGATGAGGGAGTGAAGTGTACTCTGTCCAAGTTTGTGAATGACATAAAGCTACGGGGAGAAGTGGACATGCCAGAGGGCAAAGAACAGCTGCAAGCAGACCTGGACAAGTGGGCAGAAAATGACAACAGAATGCAGTTCAACAAGGAGAAATGCAAAGTGCTGCACCTAGGGAGGAAAAATGTCCAGCACAGCTACTGCCTAAGAAATGACCTGCTGGGGGGCATGGAAGCGGAAAGGGATCGTGGAGTCCTAGTGGACTCCAAGATGAACATGAGTCGGCAGTGTGATGAAGCCATCAGAAAAGCCAAAGGCACTTTATCGTGCATCAGCAGATGCATGACGAACAGGTCCAAGGATGTGATACTTCCCCTTTATCGGGCGCTGGTGGGACCGCAGTTGGAGCACTGTGTGCAATTCTGGGTGCCGCACTTCAAGAGGGATGTGGATAACCTGGAGAGGGTCCAGAGAAGGGCCACTCGTATTGTCAAGGTTTTGCAGGCCGAGCCCTATAAGGAGAGGCTAGAGTACTTGGACGTCTTCAGCCTCCGCAAGAGAAGGTTGAGAGGCGACCTTGTGGCTGCCTATAAGTTCATCCCGGGAGCACAGAAGGGAGTTGGTGAGGTCTTATTCACCAAGGCACCCCCAGGGGTTACAAGAAATAATGACCACAAGCTAGCAAAGAGCAGATTTAGACTAGACACTAGGAAGAACTTCTTCACAGTTAGTGGCCAAAGTCTGGAACGGGCTCCGAAGGGAGGTGGTGCTCTCCCCTGCCCTGGGGGTCTTCAAGAGGAGGTTAGATAGGCATCTGGCTGGGGCCATCTGAACCCAGCACTCTTTCCTGCCTATGCAGGGGGTCAGACTCGATGATCTATACGGGTCCCTTCTGACCCTAACATCTATGAATCTATAAGTCCGAGGGAGCATTCTAATATTATAAAAGCATAAGTCTGGCTATCTGTAATGCTTTATTTGCATGCTGATTGGCTGATGAAAACAGCCAATCGGAGTGCTCCAAGCATTGGGGACGTGCCGCCATGATTCCGAAGCCGCACGGGACTGGACAGAGCACTGCTGGCCTTGGCTCCCCCACTCCACTCCCTGCAAGAGGCAGAACAGCAGCAGCATGGGGAGTTAGGTAGCAGCACTCCATCCCATCCCATCCTCCTCCTCCCTCCACGTCATTCTTGATGGTCAATTGGCTAGTTCTAATATTATAAAAGCCTTAGTCTGTCTGTCTACAATGCCTTATTTGCACTCTGGCTGCCAAGACAGCCAATCAGAGTGCTCTACGTAGACGGACACAGAAGGCAGAGCACTGCCATGACAATGGGGACTCTGGCGGGCCAGTAGGGGGCGCTCCTGCATTGAGCCACCTACCTCACTGTGCCCGGCCACCTTCCAGGCTCCGAGTGACTCCATGGGGGCACCTCATGTCTGGCTGACCCCCTTGCTGGAGCATACCCACAAGCCTGGGGGTAATGCTGCCACCACTCAGAACCTGGACTAATCTGGGAACTATGCCTTCTGGGAAACACAGCCTTGTAGTCCTTGAGGACACTTGAGCCACTGCAAGACCTCAGGGTGCTTCCCTCAGTCTGAAGCACAAATAGTGATGTCCCTTAGTCAGCTGAACCAGGGGGACTCCAAGCCGTAATCTAGACCTTCTCCCAATAAGTCATGCTAGGTGCAAAGGATAACTTTATTGGTTACAAGGAGTATATTTGGAACAGGGTACAGGGTAGAGCAATATCAGAGACATACCTTAGAGCAAACAGTGGCATGGTAGCTTTTGATCACGCATCTGAGTTACTGCAAGCTATATATCTAGTTAGATCTCGGGTAGTTTACTCAAGTGTCACCCGGGGCAGGTGGAGATTCCCTCTGGAGGCAGGGAGTTTGCTGACCATGAGTTTCGAGACAGAGTTTCAGATGTTCCAGCTTCTCTCTGAGAGCTCTCACCATGGCTACTCTTCCTCCCCCGGGGCAGTCCTTCACTTATGTAGACATTATGACCCCATTTACCTGATCCATTGAAGACCAGCAACTGCTGGCTGCCAGCCAACCAATCTGCAATAAATCATTAGTTGCTGGGTAAACTGGCAGTGTCCTTGGCCCCCTCCCAGTCACGTTGGCACTGCTTAGAACAATAGGGGGTTTAAGCCCCCTACGCAGGTGTGTGATGCCAGGCTTGTAGGCAGAGGGAGCAGGTTCGGTCCCCCCCCCACTCAGGAATGTATCCAGCTCGGGTTGCAAGTCCGGGTTGCCTGACGAGGTGGCGCGGAGGAGTCTGCCCTTTGCAGTGACAATTGTCAAATCGAGCTGAGGTGAGACAGAGATGCTGTTCTGCCACAGGGACTCTCCTGCTCCTTTCAGGCAGAGGAGGCTGGCGGAGACTGAAGTGCTGCCGAAATGGAGTGGGTGGGTGGGGGCCCCACCCCCCTTGTGTGCTTCTTGGGGCCACGGGCTGATGCCTGCCCCCTCCTAAGAACAGAGGGAAGGGAGGGGAGGTTACTGGTGTCTGTGCCCTGCCACAGCTGCAACTGCCACCACCGCTGTGACTAACACTGTGGTCACAGGCTTCAGCCTGAAGTGGTTTGGGGAGATGGGGAGTGACCCCAGCCCTGGCCTGAAGGGGAGGGGGAGGTGGGGAGCGGCCTTGAACCCAGCCTGAGGTGGGAGGGGGGCTGGACACAGACCCCTGTCGCCCCCCCCAATCATTCTTGATGAGCAATTTGCTAGTTCTAATCAGAAAGCTCCAGCGTGCTGCAGCCTCTTGTGTATTCGGCATCCCTGCATTTCAAACTGGTGGTAGGGGTGCTTTAGTTAAAGCATCCCCACCATGGGTGCTTTAACTAACCCCAAACCTCGGATGCTGAGTACACAAGGCACTGCAGGTGTTTAAATGAGACTGGCTCTTGGGAACTGCTCTAATCAAAATGCCCGCTCCCCCCCATAGCACGTGTACAGATTTAGTGTGGAGGAAAGGAGACTCGAGGGGGAATTTAATAGCACCCTTCAACTAGTTGAAGGGTGATTTCCAAAAAGCATGGTGCTATACTGTTCTCAGTGGTGGCAGATGACAGAACAAGAAGCTCAAATTGCAACAAGGGAAGTTTGGGTTGGATATTAGGAAAACCTTTCTCAGTAGGAGGGTAGTAAAACACTAGGACAGGTTACTGGTGGAATCTCCATCCTTCGAGGTTTTTAAGATCTAGCTAGAGAAAGCCTTGGCTGGGATGATGTATATTTGGAGATGGCCCTACTTTGCACAGGAAGTTCGACTAGATGACCTCCTGAGGTCCTTTCCAACCCTACTCTTCTGATTCTATGATTCTAGATGGGCTGCTCTCATTTCAGCATGGCTGTGAGGCTAAGTGAACTTACCCCATCCCTGCTGAAATCAGAGCTTTCCATTCCTGAGCCTACCAGCTAGCTCTGATACTTCAAACGTGTACATCTTTCCCTGTTTCCTCTTCTTTCCTTTAATGAGGGATGCCTGTCTTGTGTCCCAGTTCTTGGCTGGATTCCTGCCTCCACTGACATAGCTAGGACTTGATGCGGTTGCAAACCTAAGGTAGGTGAGGCAGACAGCTGACTGGGAAATGATGTAAAGAGGAATTAAATTCTTGAAGGTATTACACGACAAAGAGAGCAGGTTGCAGCTTAAGAGGGGTGGAGGAGGGCTGGCAAAGGTACTTGTGAAGACACAAGGCTATGTTACTAGCCCTGCTCTGGTCAAACTTTCACTGAAATCCTCAACCAGTGGGGGAAACTTTTCCTGATTCTGGGATTTTTAAAAAACAAGACAAAGGTAGAGATGCACATAGGCATCCCTTCATGCATGTGCATATAGGTACACAAACATGAGGAAAGAAGTGTGTTAAGATCCAAACTGTATGAAGAAGAAATATCAGAGTAGGCACATGTTTACTTCAAAATTATAAGATTTTACACTGGGATAAGAGTGAAATGGATACATGATATACAGACTTACACCAGCATAAATCACTACATTCTAGAGTAAATCTTCCCCTAAAGTAATGAGGAATAACTATGTACCACTGTAAATTACACTGTTGAATCCACTCCCCTAGCTGGCATAACTTCTGGGTAGGAGTTTGCTCAAGACAAACTTGCTCTTCCACCATCTAGTGTCCAAGTGCTGTCATAGTGCCTACCAAGGCACTGGTGTGGGAGTGCTGGTCATGTGCTTGCTCATTACTGGATTCGTCTACACAAGAAGCTTAATACACAGTAGACTAATACTACTGCACATTGGCACGTCACAGCAAAAGCTATGCTAATGCACAGTAGAGTTTGTCTACTACACATTAAGCATCATGAAAAGACTGCGCCTTTGCTACTGTGCACTAGTGCTGGCCACTGCACATTTAGTTGGTACCTCATATTAGAGGTACTAAACTTGATATGCATTAGCAATGGCACATTAATGCATGTGTAGATGCACTCGCTATGGAGTAACTTTACCATAGAATAAAACCCAAGGTAAATATTCCATAGCAATTGTCATGTGTCCACACCCTGAGCATGGTGAGGACCTAATCCCTTAATAGGGGGATGTGTCTTTTCCTAGCCAGCTCTTCTTCCTCCCCTACTGCAGCTCCAAATTCACCTGCAGTTCTGTGGTTGTGGGATAATTAAAAAAGCACTTTTTGTTTGGTCTTCTGTACCTTCCACCATTTCCCACAACAACCTTTTAGTTGCACCATTCAGGAAAACCCCCACTCAAAATACAGATCTCTAAAAGTCTCAAGGCAGTGTCAGCGTCACCGGGGCACTGAACTATGTGGCCAGTTTGTTAGTCACAGAGACCAGCTAAAGCAGGGGAAAGAATAGCATAGGGTTAAAAGAAGGGGACGTTTTTTTTCCCTCCCTATAACTTTGCCTTTCTGCTTGACAGCGGGGTCACTTCTATGAGGTTAACATTGGCTCTTTCACTAATTTATTTCTTATTCTGTTATGGTTGGTTTGGAATTGACTGAAGCATTCACAAGGATTTGCTGGTGGTATTAAGACTGCAAGATCAGATCTCTATGCTTATAGCCCAACCACTCCATCTTTGAGTGGAACTGGGTTCAGCAGTACAAGGTGTGGCTGACGCCTTGGGGATGTTGTATGGGCACGGAGCCACCCAAATCCTTCTGTGGAAAACATCTCCCTGCAGAATCCCCATCCCCAACCTGAAACTATTACAGCAAAGTTTGATGGTTAGTAAGGTGGCCTTTGGAAACGTGATGGGCAAATCAGAAAACATGGACCACAAGTTGATCCAAGATGAAATGAGAACAGAGTGGAATGTGGGATCAAGATATCCACAGGTCTGGGATTTTTCCTGCTTGTTTTCTCACTTCCTTGCACACCTCTCTCAGATAGGCATTAGCTCCTTCCTGTGAATGTTATCTCCTTACACAGCTACTGATGAACACGCAGCTTATGTTGCCATGAAATGTGCCAGGAGGAAAAGGAGCAGAAAGTGTTTTAGGGTACACAGGGCCCAACAGCTGAACCCATTCCAGGTGGTGAGGGGTATTTTTAAGCGTGCTAGCATTCCAAGGTAGCATTGGTATATGATTTTGTTGCCTGACTGAAAGGATGGTCCTTTCATTCAGACCAGTCAGGGGGTTGGTCTGGGACTTGGAGACCTTCATTTAAGTCCCTTCTTTGCCACAGAGATTCTGCTCCATGAGATCTTGGAGAGGTCATTTAGTTTCTCTGTGCATCATTTCTCAACCGGTAAGAAATAAGTTAGGAATACCAGCCTACTCCAGAGGGGTGTAGTGGATACAAAGATATTAAAGACTGCAAGCTCTTGGTTAATATTACAATGGAGGCTGCACAACTATCTGAGAGTGAGAATGAGCCTCTGATATGATTTGTCTGCTTTAAAGTGTGAGGAGAGAGGGAACCAGAACTTTTCAAAACAGCCTCTAAATTAACTTTGTAGCTGAGCTGAATGTCAAGCTAGCACAATGTACAGCTATTATGGTTGCAAGTTACATTTTGAAGACCTGATGGAGGCCTCTTTGACAAGGAGGGTTTTCATTGCCTTAGGATTGTGGAATTCATCCACCCAACAGGAAGCAGATGGGCAATCAACTAGTTATCTTAGGTGCCTGGACATGAATGCATGGAGCCTCAGAAACAATCAGGAAGAATTGGAAGTCCTTGCACGCTCAAGGAATTATGATGTGATTGGAATAACGCACCTGGTGGGATAGGTCATATGACTGGAGCACTGTCACGAATGGGTGCAAACAGTTCAGAAAAGAAAGGCAGGGGAGTTGCACTTTTATAAAGAAGAGCTTTATAAAGATTGCTCAGCGCTCCAGTATTAAACTCCAGAGGAGAGAGACTTTCAACAGGCCTCCAGGTTAGGGTCAGAGGGGAGAGCAGCAAGCGTGATGTTATGGTAGGGGTCTGTGATAGACCACCAGACCAGGAGGAAGTGTTGGAGGATGCTTTCTTCAAACAGCTAGCAGAAGTTTCCTGATCACAAGCCCTGGTTCTCATGGGGGACTTCACTCACTCTGACATTTGCTGGGAGGGCAATGCAGCAGTGCTTGGGCAACCCAGGAAGCTTTTGGAAAGTGTGTTGGAAACAAGTTCCTGATGCAAGTGTTGGAGCGGTCAGCTAGGGTCTGTGCTCTTCTTGACCTGCTGCTCACAAACAGGGAAGAATTGTTGGGGGATGTACTAGTAGATGGCAATTTGCATAGCACTGATCATGAGATGGTAGAGTTCAGGGTCCCGAGGAAAGGAAGGATGGAGAGCAGCAGAGTAAGGACCCTGGACTTCAGAAAATCGGACTGTGATTCACTCGGGGAGCTCATGGCTAGGATCACCTGGGAAGCCAGCCTGAGGAGAGAGGAGTCCAGGAGAGCTGGCTGTGCTTTAAAGAAGCCTTACTGAGAGCACAGGAATAAACTATCCCAATGCTCAGGAAGATTAGCAAGTATGGCAGAAGACCAGCTTGGTTTAGCAGTGAATTCTGCAGTAAATTAAATCACAAAAAGGAAGCTTATAAGAAGTGGAAACTTGGACAAACAACTAGGGAGGAGTATAGGACTATTGCCCAAGCATGCAGGGATGAAGTCAAGAAGGCCAAAGTGTCTTCAGAGTTGCAGCTAGCAAGGGATGTGAAAGGTAGAAATGCTCCTTGTTACAAGCATGTCAGTAACCAGATGAAGATCATGGAAAGCGTTGGGTCCCTTACTGCATGGGGGAGGGAACCTTGTGACAGAGGATGAAGGAAATGCTGGCATTGAGATTGAGCACTTTATTTTCACCTTGGTCTTCACAGGCAAAGTCAGCTCACGGATTACTCAACTGGGCAGCAGCGTTTGGGGAGGAAGTGAGCAGCTAAGAGGTGAAAGAACAGGTTGGAGACTACTTAGAAAAGCTGGACATGTGCAAGTCTCTGGGGCCAAATGGAATGCAACCAAGGGTGCTGAGGGAGTTGGCTGGTGTGACTGCAAAGCCACTGGCCATCATGTTTGAAAACTCCTGGCAATTAGGAGAGGCCCCAGATGATTGCAAAAGCTCAAACATACTGCCCATATTTAAGAAAGGAAAAAAGGAGAATCCAGGGAACCACAGACCAATCAGCCACACCTCAGTCCCTGGAAAAATCATGGAGTGGATCCTCAAGGGATCTATTTCTAAGCATTTGGAGGAGAAGATGATTGGGAATGGTCAGCATGGATTCACCGGGGCAACTCATGCCTGACCAGCCTGATGGCCTTCTGTGATTTAAGATGATTTGCTCTGTGAATGTGAGGAGACCAGTGGGTGTGGTGTACCTTGATTTTTTAGCAAGGCTTTTGATACGGTCTCCCACACCATTTTCCCAGGCAAGCTAAGGAAGTATGTGCTGGATGAATGCACTCTAATGTGGATAGAAAACTGGCTGGAACATCGGGCTTAGAGAGTAATAATCAATGGGTCAATGTCTAGTTGGTAGCCAGTATCAAGTGGATGCCCCAGGGATTGGCCCTGGGGCTGGTTTTGTTCAATGTCTTCATCAATGACCTGGAAGATGGCACGGAGTGCACCTTCAGCCAGTCTGCAGATGACACCAAGCTGGGGGAAGTAGGGGATATGCTGGAGGGTAGAGTGACCGAGACAAATTGGAGGATTGAGCCAAAAGAAATCTCAACGACAAGTGCAAAGTATGGTACTTAGGATGAAACAATCCCATGCACCGGTACAGGCTGGGGGCCAACTGGCTGGGCAGCAACTCTGTGGAAAAGGACCTGGGGGTTACAGTGGAAAATAAGCTGAACATGAGCCACCGTTGTGCCTTAGTTGCCAAGAAGACTACCAGTACAGCCCAGTATACTGTTAGATGTGTTGCCAGTAGGTCAAGGGAAGTGATTTATTTATCCCTTTTCAGCACTGAGCAGGGATCCTGGGTCTCCCTGATTTTTAAAATATCACAAATTCTCTTTTTGGAGTTAAAAAAAAAAAATCGGTGATTTAAAATCTTAAAGGCCCCCCACAGCCCCCCCTCCCCCTGCCGGCCCTGCTTGTGTCCTACACTCCCCTCGCAACAGCCCTTGGCCTGCTCATGCCCCTCACTTCCTGCCTCAACAGTCCCCCAGCCTAACTGGTGGCCCTCCAGCCATGCTGGAGAGTGCCCCCCAGCTGCCAGGGCTATGGGGCCAAGGATCCAGGTCTGCCACCCCCTACCCCCCTAGAAGAAGCACAGAGCTAGATCCCCCACTGCTGTGGGCTTGGGCAAGTGTGGGGCCCTGCACTTCCAGGGGGCGGGGGGACCCATGCCCCCCAGATATGTGTGTGGGGGGGTGGGGACAGGCCGGGTGCGTGCTGTGTCTGCCTGTCTTGAAGGGCTGATAGTATGCCACTTTGGGTCCATGCACTGCCAGCCGGGTGGGCACTTCTGCAGGAAGCTGGCTGAGGAGCAGGGAGGTGTTGGGGAAAGCCTCACGTGGAGTGCCCACCCAGCCAGCAGTACATGGACCCAGAGTGGCATGGTGTGCCCTCCTGCAAGCCCTACTTATCTCACAGGCTTCATTTTCTCTGATAAAATGGGGAAATCCGTGGCTTTCTTTGTTTTTCCATGGTAAATGGAAAACCCAGATCCTTGCTGGTGAAGCCGTGTCTGGAGTACTGTGTTTGGTTTTGGGCACCCCACTACAGAAATGATGTGAACAAATTGGAGAGAATCCAGTAGAGGGCAATAAAAGTGGTTTAGGGGCTGGGGCACATGACTTGCGAGGGAACTGGGCTGATTTGACCTAAAGGAGAAAAGACAGAGACAGAGGGGATTTAAAAGCAGCCTTCAAGCACCTGAAAGGGAGGGGAAGGGGGATTGAAAGAGCATAAAGCTAGACTGTTCTCAGTGGCGGCCATAGGTGGTGGAAGGCTGGGGCCAATGGGGCCCAGCCCCCCCAGATCTGCAGCAGTGGGTAGGGCCCCAAGGCAGCCTGGCTGCGAGCTGCAGCAGGGGTAGGGAGGGATGCACATGCAGCCAGGATCACAGCCAGGTGGTGGGATGTTCAGGGCCCAGGCGGCTCATCCAGGGACGGGGGGGTCTCCTGCTGCTGCATGCCCTGGTGGGTGTCTGGGGGGGCGCGTGCCCCTCCATCTGAGCACGGGGTGGGGGTGGCTGCTGCTGTGCACTTTGTTTCTGCCCCTGCCCCGTGTGCTCTGCAGGAGCCCCTCATACCCCTGGAGAAGCTGCCTAGGCTCTGGTTGTCCCACTGCCTGGCCCCTACCCCACTCCTCCCTCACCACTGGGGCCTTGATTTGTCCCCACACCCATGGCCCTTTCCCCTTCCTCCACAGACATACCTGTTGGGGGGTGGCACACGCATGTGTGCACTCAGCCCTCCCAAATAATTCTTCCTCCCTCTGCCTGTGGTGGTGGCAGATGATAGGACAAGGAGGAGCAAGGGAAGCTTAGGTTAGATATTAGGAAGAATTTTCTCACTAGGAAGGTAGTAAAGTACTGGAACAGGTTGCCCAGGGAAGTTGTGGAGTCTCCATCCTTGGTTTTTAAGACCCAGCTTGACAGAGCTTTGGCTGGGATGATCTAGTTAGGGATGGTTCAGCTTTCAGCAGCGGGGTCAGACTATATGACCTCTTAAGGTCCCTTCCAGCCCTAATTTTCTATAATTCTATGAAACAATTTCCATATTGGAACAAATTCCATATTGGAAAGGGACAGCAGTCCAGAGGCAAAGACTGTTAAAATCTAAGTTCTGCTGAGATGAACAAGATCAGGGCCTCCTGAAAGAGTCTTTAGAGCTCTTGCCTAGGGATGGAGAGGTGGGGAAGATGTGAAGAGCCAATGGGTTGGCCGGCAAAGTGAACAATGAACTGATGTGAGTTCTGCATGCAGCAGACATGGCAGGGTCAGCCATCTGGAACAGATTACTGACACGCACAGATAGCTGGGACATCTTTTTTTCATTTTTCAGACAATGGAACTGTTTCATTTATTGCCCATTATTAAAAATCTATAGTACTAAAATAAAAATAAAAAAGGAAAAAGAGAAAAATTTGGATACCTTTTAAAGGGGCCGACCTTATTAAATACAATGTTGGCAACGAATTCTCCTCTGATCCTTTTTTTTCCCTTTCCTTCATAAAGATGGTATGGGGCAGGAAATGTTGTGGCTGGATAGGCATTTAGTAGCCAGAATCTGGGGTGGGGTCCTACAAAGAACAAAGTGGAGGTTACATGAATATTTGTCCAATGCTTTATCATCTGGACTTTCAAGTAAATAGAGTGGAACCCATTTAGATCCCAAATTAAGCAGTTAGATTTTCCAGGCAGTTCAGCTTGGCAAGTGATCCCTATGCAGCAAAGCACCTTAGCACCGGGAAGGCACATTTTAATTCCACTGAGCTTGCTAGACTTTAGGCATGTAATTGGGTTAATCGGATCCAAAGGTGAATGAGCATTTTGTAAATAAGTCCCTTCAACAGCTGCTACCTCTGGGGATTTGGACTTTGAGTGTGTCTATATTTTTCTGTATAGCATGACCCCACTCCCCCTCAATCTGGAGATGAGGCAGTGAAACAAGCCTGAAATCTGCACCCAGCTCTGTCTGGCGTATTTGAAAGAAAAGGTGTTATGGACATCTCTTTCCCTGATGCCTGTTCCCTGATAGGATCACTAGAACCATCCTCCAGGGAGGCATACATCTCAAACACCCTGGTTTTCAGTGCTTACTCCCCTTATAAAAATATACCATATTTTTTTTGCATACCACCCCGCCTCCCAAATGGGATATACACATTGATTTTTGAAAGTCGGAATGTAGAAGAAAAAGGTTTTTCCAGTTTTGGCCCAGAGCTGGCTTGTCAGAGCGAAGCTGTGCTGCAAGACAGCTGCCAGCTTCTGTTTAGACCAGTGGTTTTCAACCTGTGGTCCGTGGACCCCTGGGGATCCACAGGCTATGTCTAAGGGGTCCATGAAAAATGATTATGATCAATCAAAAGTATTTAAATTCCCACACTTACAATTCAAAGGGGTCCACAACTTCATTTACATTTTTTTAGGAGTCCGCAGATGAAGAAAGATTGAAAACCACTACTCGAGACAGCAAGAAGAAGAGATGGAGTCCAGTGTTAACTCTTTCACAGCTGCTCTCAAATTGGCAACAGCTTTTGGCTGTTCAGCTGAAAACTGACCATTTGGAGAGTCACTGTGAAAAGGTTAACACTGGACTCTGCTTCTGCTGCTTGCTGTCCCAGCGGAAATTTGGCAGCCATCTTGCAATACAGCATATCCACTCGCTCATTTCACTTTCCGAAGTCTCCCCGGAAGCTCGGATGCTTTAAATATATTAGAGTTGGCAAACCAAACTATATTTTAAGAGGAGGTTTAGAGGAGAGGTTGTTGTTTCATGGTGTTTATTAGCTGCTAATCTGTTGGAAGCAAGAAAAGAAGACATCTCAACATAGCGTTCTCACACTCGCACTGAACACACCGCAGCAACGCTATCTGGTTAATACGAAGGCCTTTGGCAGTTCATGGCGCTCAGAGACAACAAGGCAATGTTATGTGTGAACCAACATGTAAAGCCTATACCTGTCTGCTGGAGTTGTCTGAGGTCTTCTGGCATCCCCTGGACCTTTCACACTCCTTCTTTGGGAGAGATTCACAGAGCTGTATATCACTGCTGTTTCCAAGCACACACAGAGGGAAGCGGTGGGGTGGCAGACTCATGCAATCCTCAACAGCCCAAATTCTGGAAGGGTTTTCTGCTGTAGAAAAACCACGGGGAATAAAATGCCCCAGCTGAGGTCAGTGAAGCTTTATTTCTTGCAGTGAATTCTGTGCGAGTGTGAGATGTCTTCTGTTCCTAACAGCTCAGCAGCTAATAAACACTGTGCAAAAATCTCTTCTCTAAACCTCCTCTTAAAATACAGAGTTCGATTTGCCAACTCTAATATATTTAAAGCACCCGAGCTTCCGGGGAGACTTTGGAAAGCGAACTGAGTGAGTAAAAACATTTGTATGAAAAATTTTTTCAAAAGCAAAAACCAGCTACAATATTAACGCAACATCTGATGACAGGCTTTGAGGATGAGTGAAAGTGGATACGTTTGCACTTTTAAATAAATCATAGGATCATAGGACAGTAGGACTGTAAGGGATGTCAGAAGGTTGTCTAGTCCGGCCCCTTCCTTAGGATCATCCATGACTAGGGGCCTACTGAAGTCATGATTTTTCACAGAAATATGATTTTGAGTGTACTCTGTGAAAAAGCACAGTTGCCGTGCTTTTGGCAGGCTCACTGCAAACTAAAGTAAACTAAACTTAGTGGCAAGTGTAGAAGCCCTGCAGTCTTGGAGCGCAGGGGGATGGTGGGAGAGGTGTGTGTTTGGGGCTGGGGGTAAAGGAGAGAGGGGGCAGGGCACGGGTGCCTACCGAAGGAGCCACAGAAGCTGCTTCCACGCCTCCTGAGAGCAACCCTGTGCTTCCCTGACCTGCCCCCCATTTCTCCCTGACTCTCCACCCTTGCCCCTCCCCCATGCTATAAGACTGCAAGGCTTCTTTGCATGCTGGTAAGGGTTTGCTTTTTTTTTTTTTTTTTTTTTGAGCCTGAGGAAGCCATTAATCCACACTTAATAACCAATAGATTCTCAGCTTCCCTGGGCTTAATTAGGGTAATTAAGCCACTGTTTTGGGCCATGTGGCAATCTGTAGAGAGGAATGGGACTGCCAAGGCCCCTCAGCCAATCGGAGGGATCGGCAGGCCCTGCTGTGCTAATCCCATGAAAGTGGCGGCCAGCCCCAGGATCTGCCCAGAAAATTGGTTGGCTCCTCTTTGAATTTGGTAGACCCTCTATACATGACTAAACCATCCCAGCCAAGTATCTGTAGGCCTATATAGGCCAATCAGCCTAACCTCTGTCCCAGAAAAAGTCCTGGAAAAGCTTGTTAAAGAATTTTGTGCAATACGCTCGGGGAAGGTAGGATTCTGAATGATAGCCAGGATGGCTTGTCATGGTAGGTCTTGGTTCAGTGGGTGGGAAGCTGGCTACAGGGTAGGACCCAGAGAGTTCTCATGAATGAATCTGTGTCATCCTGGTGTGAAGTGGCCAGTGGTGTCCCTCAGGGGTCAGTGATTTGGATGGGGGAGTGAAAAGCTCACTGGCCAAGTTTGTGGACTACACCAAGTTATGGGGCAGTGTGGTCACGTCAGAAGATAGATTGCAGATACAGACGGACCTGGTTAGGCTCGAGAGTTGGGCAGATCAGAACCGGATAAAGTTTAACACTTCCAAGTGTAAGGTGCTCCATCTGGGGGCAAACAACCCTCAACATACATACAGGCTTGGTGGTGACAGCTTGACTTGCATCACAGCCAACAGGGACCTAGGGGTAATGATTGACCACTGCATGAAAATGAGCCATCAGTGTGAGGCAGTGGTCAGCAGGGCAAGTATCATGCGGGCATGCATCAACTGATGCACCTCATGTAAAACTAAGGAAGTGATGCTCCCATTGTACTTGGTGCTGGTGAGACCACAGTTGGAGTACTGTGTCCAGTTCTGGGCGCTGCACTTCAATAAGGATGTGGAAAAGCTTGAGAGAGTCCAGAGAAGAGCCACCTGTATGATCAGGGACTTGTAAGGCAAGCCATACACGGAAAGACTAAGGGACATGGGCCTCTTTAGGCTAAGGAAGAAAAGGTTGAGAGGGGACTTGATAGCGGCTTACTGCTATATCAGAGGAGTGTATCAGGAGCTTGGTGAACAACTGTTCACTAGTGCACTAGTGGGAAAGACCAGGACCAATGAATACATACTCCTGGAAGGCTGCTTCAGGCTGAATACCAGGAAAAAGTCCTTCACAGTCAGGGTGCCCAGGCTGTGGAATAAACTCCCCCCAGAGGTGGTGCAGTCACCTACCCTGGAGGTTTTCAAGAGGAGACGGGACAGTCACCTTGCTGGGGTCACCTAACCTCAGCTGGCTTGCTGCCTAGAGGAGTGGGGCCGGGGGGGACTAGACCCAATTATCTGGGAGGGGCTGGAAGGGACCTAACAATCTATGAAACTGTCTAA
>JAGPOW010003648.1:119702584-119714187 GCA_030014935.1 Caiman crocodilus | reverse complement strand
AGGGAAATTGCTACAGGACCAGTCATGGAGCCTGTCAGGTCACCAACTTATGTTCTGAGCATCTGAAGACTGATCTTGTGGCTAGCTCCATGGCCACAAGAGACTATTCCAATACCTAGGGCTTGTCATAGTGCAGAGATACCCTGGGAAACTAACCCTCTGCTGCAAAATATGCACTACTGAGGTGGGATCAGGACTGGATCTGGCACAGAACTACTATCCCGTCACCAGGAGATCCCACAAGGTCTTACGAGCAAGCCTGATTTCATTCTCAGATGAGAGCACTGGTTTGGCTGACAATGGTAATCCCCTAGATGTAATAGACTTAGAATTTTTGCAAGGCATTTGATTCAGTTCTGCAAGTCACTCTGATGAAAAAGTCAGCACTGTATGATGTGACTGGAGCATGTGTTAACTGGATTAAAAACTGGCTAACTCGAAGATCTCAACAGTAGCTGTCATTGGGGAATCCTCATTTAATGGGGGTGTTTTTAATTGGGTTCTGCCCGAACATTTTCATTTTGATCTGGAAGTAAATATAAAATCACCACTGATAAAATTTGCTTTTGGCATAAAAACAGGTAGAGTAGTCAATAACGATGAAGGGGACAGCATCAATTAAGCGCAGTCCGGATCCTTTGGTAACTTGGGCACATTCAGACAAATGTGTTTTAATACAGTCAAGTGGATGGTCATGCTCTCAATGAGGAATGTAGGGCACACAAACGTATGGGGAGAGGGAGCATATCTTGGAAAGCAGAGAGTCTGAAAAGGATTTAAAATAAACAACTGCTCATGAACTCTCAGGGTAATGGTATGACAAAAAGTATTAATACATAAACTGTAGGATTAAAGTAAGAGTTAGGAGGAAATTTTACTTCTACACTTGCCCCTGACCGCACAGTTGGTACTGTGCAGTCATTTATTACTTCTTTAGTACTAAGGTACTAAAAGTACGAAATGACTGCACAGTACTGGTACTGTGCAGTAGGGGTGTGCGAAACAGGCCGTATTTCACTCACATTTGGATTTGGCCTGAATTGCGAAAAGTGATTGAATTAATTGATTCAGATCACGGTCCCGATTCGATTTGGCTGTATCCGAATATGAAGATTCAATGCTGATTTGGAGAATCAGCGATTCGGCAATAGACAGAGATTTAAATGGTTTTTCCATGTACCTCAGGGTACCAGGTGCAGCTCATGAACGCGGCGATGGTGGGGCGCATGGAGCATCCAGACCCGGGAGGCACCAGCTGCTGATTCGGGGGGTGGGGGGGGTGAGGAAGGGAGGCCCCATGCGCTCTCTGGCAGACTCAGAAGCGGACCGGCAGTGCTTCTGGTCCACTTCTGGGTCCGGTGCGGTGCGTGCTGGGGACCCCCTGCGTCCTGTGGGATGCTCCATCTGCCCCATCATCTCAGCATTCATGAGCCGCCTGGTACCTTGAGGTACGTAGAAAAAACATTTTAAAGCTGTGTCCATGTCTGAATGCTGAATCTTTCCGAATCTCCAAATCGATTTGGAGGGTTCTGATTCAATTCGGATTTGGAAATTCAGCCGCTGGATTGGGCCAAATCTCTGCTGAATCGAATCAGCAAATTTGAATCTTCACACAGCCCTACTGTGCAGTCCCCTGTGTCGCATCATGGTTAGTGCCTGCCGACGCTACGTTGCTGTAGTGACAAGCTACATTGGCATAGCTCATTGCTACGGCGACATAGCATCTTATGTAGACATGCCCTATATGGCCTTCGTGAGACCAATACCAGACCCCTGTGTCCAGTTCTTCTAAAGAGTGATGAAAGATGCAGTGTGTGAAGAAAAGGAGCATAGAACTTATCTGCAAGCTAGAGGGAGAAAGTACCTTGGACTTCACCGAGCTTCATCTGTTTTGCTTATCTAAAAGAAGACTGAGAAATGAATTGATTACAGCATAGAAATGCTGTTACACAGAGAAAATGCCTTGTATTAAGAGTCTCCTTCAATGTAGCAAAACCTTGGCGACTTCCTGTAGTAATCATTTCCAGAATTTAATCGCACAAGATGTGGCAAGTGCATCTGTTCTGGATGTCAGCTTTTAATTCTACGTGGTATTCAGTTCCTTCATGTAATGAGACAGGGTAAACAGAATTTCAATGCTATTTATGATTTTAGAGAGATCATGTCCCATCATCTTCATTTCCTTTGTAAGGTGCAGCCCCAATCATTTAAGTCTCTTCATATAAGAACTGTCCATGACCATTAGTCTATTTAAAACCAGGACTACATATAGTATTCCATATGACGCTGTGCCATGGAGTTTACACAAAGGCAGTATAATATTTTCCACATTAATTTCTCTCCCACTCCATATTCAGCCAAATATCTTGTTTTCTTATTTCACCACAGTTTCAAGTGGAGCAGGATCCACAGTGAGGCTGCACTAACTCAGCGTCTAGGGCAGTAGATGTGACTGTGTTATGCAAGAAATGAGCAACATGGTCATTTACAAAAAACAGGTTTCAGTTTCCATCTGCAGTCACATGTACACATTAATGCTAGATACGGCAAAAGTTTACGTGTTTGTAATTTTTCCTCACATAAATAAACTTACAGATTTTATTCAGCAGCAAAGTTAATTACACAGGACGTGTCTATGCATGCAATTAATATGCATGAATAAATAAATTCCAGTACAGTTCACACTGGAGTTTATTGCTCCTGGGCGCTGTGTTTGAGCAGCCCAGCTGGCAGGAGGTCCCGGGAGTCAGCCTGCCGGCCCAGGACTGCTCAACATATTGCAAAGGGGCTGACTAGGGTACAAGGGTGCTACAGTGCAGGGCTAATTGGCAGGCAGCCCCCACACTGAAGCACCCTTGTGCCCTAGCCCACACCATCAGCACTTAAATGTGCCTTGTGGCGGAATAAATAACTCTGGCATAGGATAGTACTTGTGCCTGGCAGTACTATCCTGTGGCAAAGTTAGTTTGCTCCATTGTAACAGCACCACACGTGGAGGTGGTGATGTTTTACGGTGGAGGTAATTAGTCAACTCCACAGTAATTGTCTCTCGTAGATGCACCAGCAGGGAGGCTAGCTGTCTGACCAGAGTGCTATTATTCAGGCGAGCAGCATGCCACTCTTGGCTGAGAGCCCAGCCCACCTTTCTGGCCTGCGGATAGAAACTCTTTTGAGGGGCAGACAGTCTAATGGAGTCATCACAGTTTTACAGCCAAACACACTGTTGGCCAAAACAACAGCAGATCTCCATCCAGCTTAAAAAACCAAACCAAACCAAACCAAATCCTTACAGATGTCTTGCAAACAGAATGGGTTTGGAAGAAACTGAACTTTTAAGCATGATGTCATCATCACTACAACCTACTTATTACCAGGGAAAAAGAGCTTGGGATTATTGAATGCACATGGTCAATGAGATGCAGGGAAATCCAAGAATCCATTAAACACTTTAATTGGAATATATTTTTGACATTTAGATTGAACCTTATCCAGTTTCTCATTATTAAAAAATATGTGGCTCAGTTTCTTGATTTTAACAAAGAGCATAAAAAATGAAATGCGGGTTCCAGTAACTCTGGACTGTTTCTTCTTCCAAGAGTGAAAGAGCTGTTGCTGGCTCCTTTATGATATTCCATTTCCCACAGGAAATTGAGATGAGCCGATCTCTAACGATGCCTGTAAGAGCACTTAGCTTGCCAAACTGGGCTAGACTTTTACTCTGTCTTGACAATGCTGTGGTAGGAGTCCTTGCCTGACTCTTCATATGAAAGTAAATAAACGTTACAGAAGTAAAAGTTAATGCACTAAACGAACTATGCATTCCTGTGCATGGCGAGAGGGATTCCCTCCCGAGGAGAACTGGAAAATGGGCAAAATATTAATGCAACATGGCAGTCCAACAGTTTGGTAGTGCCTTAAATTTCGCTTTACTAAATTGCTGTTTTCTTAATAAAAATCTGCAGAAATTCAGTACATTTGAATTCCAAACTGAATTCTTAGTCTGTCAGTCCAAATCAAACTCCTTTACTCTGAAATGGGCTGCTGCTTAGAGTCCTTTACGTACAGTGTCAAGCTAGACCTCATACCTGGTTTTCTCACCTGTTACGATAGTTACAGATGGGCAAGTTATTCTGTAGCCTGGACATAGGCTTTTAACTACCTTCAAGATTAGGACTAGAAGCTTCAAACAGATCTAGGATTGAACTGGGAAACCAATGAGCGTGGTGAGCATTGTGATGTGTTTTCATAATGTTGGAGAGGCAAATGCAGTGTGTTGAGCACATTTGAGTTTCGGTGTAGGCCTCAGAGTCAGTCCCTGTGTAACAATGCCATCTAGAAGAGACAACATTTGGACTGAAATGTTTGGATCTTCTGCAGAAAGGAAGAGGCACAAGCTGGTTATTGTATGTACTTGAACATAAGATGACCCTGAATATAAGACAACACCTGCCTCCCCATAATTAGATTCTGTATATGGAAAATGTATAAATTTGTTACAATTTTCCAGGTATAGAATCTAATTATTGGGGGTTTGCCTTGAATTTATCCCTAATACAGCACAGAAAATAAATCTGGAGGGTCAGCTACCTTCTGCCACCCCTCCTTCCCTCCACAGCTTCTTTCTCCTGCGGCCCCTTCCCCTGTCTCTTACTGTCAGACCCTGCTCTCCCTGAGTACATTGGAAATGAGGAGCACATTTGAAAATGCTGACCTAGAAATAAACATGCCTGTAGTAACTTGCATATGCGGAAATTACTACAGGTACCCATAGAGTTAGTTAATCCAGAATTGATGCAGTTTGCCATTTTTTGAAACTGCTGTAAATTTTAGCGCAGGTCCTTCATAAACACACTTCTAATCAGCACTTCTGTACATACTTGCATAGTACAAACTATTTTTCTTTTTTTAAGGAAAAATTTTCATGTTCCAAGTCAAATCAGCTAAATCAATTCCAAATCTGTGAGTCATTCAAGAACCAAATGTGGTCCTACTACTGGCAAACATCCTCCACCCCTCCTGGGGCTTCAGATGCTTCCAAATCCTTTATGGGTATCCTACATGCAGGCCCAAGCCTAGAAGCTTGGGGGTCGGATGCCCCCAAGTTTGGCTTGCCCTCGGCTATATGGCCACAGGAGCAGGCTAGCGAGGAGTCCCTGTTTCTACAAAGTCAACGTGTAGCTGAGATTCTCCCACTGGAAGCTGGCCAATGGGAAGCTTACTATGAGGGTCTCATAGGGAATCCTATCCACAAGCAGATAAGGGTGCTACCTGCCACTACACAGTGCTGTTTTTATTGCATTATCTCAGTCGGTGTATTTTCTCGGATATATTTTTACAAAAGAAAAAAGTATGTCTATATATAAGGTTATATATACACTCCTACTATCACACCACAAAGAAAACTTTCACCCATTACAAGAACTGCAACCACACACCCATACAAAGGCCTGCTCCTATACCTGAACCTGTTACAATATCCACATCACGCACAACACACACGAGCAAATCCTGGTTGCAAAGACCAGGTAGCACTTCCCTTTCATCCCCACCCCGCTTGCGGGGTCACATACTCAGTTTATCTGCCCTCTATGTTGCTGTCCCTCCAGCTCCCACTTGAGGAGTCGCTGCTGCTGGTGCTGTCATTGTCTTCAGTTCCACTTGTCCCTTCCTCTTCCTCGCTGGCACCGCCCCCTTCTCCACACAGGGGGAGTTGGTTGATTCTGTGCCACATGTCTCTGCCAGTTGACTTTGGCTGCATCCTGTCCATCCTCCACTACTGATTTCTGGTAGTAGGTCGGGAGTTCACTCAGACCCATTTTCACACAGCCTACTGCCTCTGTCTATTTGTCTGTACAACAGGAAGTTCCTGACCTTCCACAGGGTGCTCCTAACACAGTATGCAAACTACTTGAAATGGGGCAGTGGGTTCATCTGGTGTTTGGGGAGGTGCCCATACAGTGCTACTTCTCTAATTAGCCTGCTGATGTTGGTCACTGCTTCACAGAACTGTTCCACCCTTTTCCATACCTCTTTGCTATAGGTACAGAGCCAGCGGAGGTACCTGATCATCTCAGTGGCTCCATGGCCATTGAGGTAGGGGCAGCTGGGTCGCCTCAGCTTGCCCTCTCCATGTCTTTGGGCCCTCACTGGTAAAACTCAGTGAGCTATGAGCCAGTTCAGGTCTTTGTGATTTTGCACAGGTCCTTGTGGTCAACTACACAATTATGCATGACGTTAATCCAAAGCTAAAAGGCTCATAATTTACAATATAATTCATTGAACTAGGCCCAGCAGAGACAACAGCAATTCAAACCATGCTGACCTCACAGCTCAGCACTACTCAGTATGAGTGTCTACCCCAGATACCCCCAAAAAAGGATCCATATGCTAATTAGCCTCCCACTAATGACTGGAACCAGGTGTTCTTGCCAAAAGGCATGGAATCCTCAAAAACATTACATGCAGATAAGGCACAGGGCAACCTGGTCTGGCTTCATCTTATGGATGGCAGGGCCAGGCTAATCATATGTGACAGGCTGAGAGAGAGCATGACAGAGGGATTCTGGGTAAGCTGTTTGGCACCCCATTTGTTGTTTGCCAGATATTTAAGACTGCTTAAAAACAGGATTCCTTGGCACAGCTCAGCTGTGGGAGTGAAAAGGAAGCCAAATATACTCAATATAGTGGCTCACCATGACTTAAAGATAGTTAGCCCTGAGGGGAGCTGAATATAACAGGAACAATCATATAATTTGTTTATATGGGTTGTAATAATCTATCATTTTGGTATGTCTTTGTTGCTTTTCAGCCTCTTGAAGGCTCAGATCAAGTGTAGCTTCTTACCTACCTTGTCTAAGATAAAGTATAATGGTTTGGTTGGTTTTGTATAATATCTAGACTGATGCTAGAAGTCCTGGGGGAAAAGTGATGAAATACTGGGATGGAAAAGGGAAAACTCTCAGAACCTGGTCTGGGAGTAGAGAGTAGCAACAGTTTTGGAAAAAAAGCTTTATTGAAGAAAGCAATGAGGGAAGAGTCTGGTTGGTAGAAAGATAAGGAGGAGAGCTGGTAAGGAGGGAAAAATGAGGAATGAAACAGTGATTGAAGGGAAAAGGAAGATTATTAGGAAGTATAAACCAGATCTACATAGAAAAAGAAGATGGGAGGAAGTGAGAGATGGATTGGTAGGTAATTTATACCTGAGAATAAGAGCAGTAGTAACAGGGGAAGAAGAAAAGAAAAGTCAGACAATAAATAAATATGTATAGATAGAAAAAATATTGTTTGAAGTTTTGGATGTTAAAGCAGAAAATATGTTGAGAAGACACGTGATAAATATGGTATATGGACAGGATTGTAGAGAGCTTGGGTGGTAATGAGCGTGGATGAGAAGAGTCCTGGTAGGATAATTCATTTGCTGCCAGCAATCAAAGTAGGGCCACACTGAGGGTTTACAGTGCATAATCTCTGTAGCAATCTGACAGCCTAATCTCTGGAGCAAGTACGGGCAGGAAAGGAACCTGGCTGCATACTGCTGGTATAGAATATGCTGCAGATACGAAGGGGAAGGGAAAGGACACAGGGTGACAGCATGCCGAGAAATACTGAAGTGTTATTTGTGGAAAAGAGTGACGTTTACAGCGCTGATGCCTGTAGTCCTTCTCAAATTAAACCAGATCTACAGAAGAGCAGCAGAGACAGAAAAGGGAAAGTGGTGAAGAAGATGAGGTTGAAGCAGAATGCATGACAGTGGAGGAGACACCACAAGAAGGATGAGCTGGAGAGGAAAAGAATGAGGTTTCAGTAGGCTGTGGTGAAGCTGGCAATAGAGGAGGGTAAAGAAGGAAAGATAAGTGGAACCAAGTTTGAGACAGAAGAGAGAGAAGGGCACGAGGAGAGAATGCTATAGGAAGAAGGAAGAGTGAGGATAGAGCAAGAGAAGAAGAAGAGAGTCAAATTGGGAAAAGAAAGGATTCACATGCTATGAAGCTAAGAAAGAAGAAGATGGACAAAGAGAGAGGTGGAGGGAGACAGACTGACTTTATTGGAGTGTATGTGGTCTAGTCTAATGGAGAAGAGAAAGCGGGGGAGGGAAGTGAAAAGGTGCAGGAGAGGGGAAAAGGGAACCTTTCTCAAATGTTAAAGCAAGAAAGCAACTGGCAAAGACTATAGGGATGTGAAGAAGAGGAGGATTAGAGCCAATGTCGTCAAGCAGCAAAATAGAAGACTTGTAAAGTAGTGGAGAAGTGAAATTTAAATGAACAAGTATGACTTTGTGTATTGCACCTATATCAGAAATGTATTATCAAGGAAGAGATGGGATAAGATTATTCCAGTACTGAGTGGGGTAAAAATGGACATAATACATTTTCAGGAGTGTAGAATCCTATGGGAGAGGGATTATAAACATTTTGATGGGCATGGGGAACATCATGGTGGGCATGGCTGGATGCAAACAAAGCAGCTGGAGTTGTGATTTTGCTCAAGGGTGAGGAGCTGGAAGTGCAGCAAGTACAAGCGATCGTGGAAAGGATATTGTAACAGGTGGTAGAGTTTGAAAAGAAATTATTAGATATTTTTAATATGTATTTTCCAGCTGAAAGAGAAGGAAGGATGCTCTGTTTAAGACATTAGAGGTATATGCAGGTGGAGTTAGATAGGTAGCACATTCTGGTGGGGGATTTTGATTGCATTGTTAAGCAGGGGGATAGGAGAAGTGATAGAGGGGAGGGAGAGCTAGATAGCTCATCAAAGTACTGATTAATATAATAAAAGAAGGAGGTTTAAACGATGTATGGGATGGTGAGAAGGTGATTACGAGGATGGAACTGAGTGGGAGACAAAGATTGATTTTTGTATTAACATCAAATGGGCTGTGGATTGGAAAGAGGGAGATCTTAGATGTGACCATAGGTGGAGGGAGAAAATATTATTGGGGGGGTGTTGAGTGTGTGTGCATGCTTGTATCCACCCCCCCTTTTAAGGTAAACCTTTCATGGGGAGGAGGCATGGAGGGGTGGGCAGACTGAGGCCCTTGCAGTGAAGGAGAAGGTAGGGTAGAGGCACGGGCAGGGGTTGGAGTGAATCGGGCCCCAAGCTGACGTGTAGGAAGGTTGGAGCCCCAGCAGCAAATCCAGGAGCAGGGTGAAGGTCTTCTGTTACTGTGTGCACCCCGAGGTAGGCCCAGAGGACATGTGGCCCCTGATCTGTGCATGGGATGGAGCCAGGCTGCACTCCTCATCCTGCTGCTGCTGCCCAGGACCAGGACCATGCCGTGTGCCTGCCATGCACGAGGTGCAAGCCTAGTGCCAGGATGCACATCACATTACTTGGCTCTTGAGGTAGTGGCAGCGGGATGCAGAATGTAGCCCACCTCTGCCCAGCTCACAGCTTGGGGGGCACATGCCCCCCAGGACTCCCCTAGGGCACAAGTAGTGGTGGGAGCCCCCTGGCCCCTGGAAAAGTGCCTAGGCTCTGATCATCCCATGATCCAGCCTGGGGCCCCATTCACCCCTGCCCCTGACTGCCTCTGCCCCACTCCCTCCCTCATGCAGGGGCCTCGATCTACTCCCCCAAGTCCTCTCCCCTGTAGAGTACACTGAAAATCGCTTGGTTGCCATGCAGGGCAGTAATCCACATGCTGTGACTGTGATCCTGGCTGCCCATCTGAGTGTGCGTGCCCATCCTTCTTCCCCCTCTGCTTCCCCTGAAGCAGTCTAGAGCCTGTGACCAGGCTGCCCTGCAGCCCTACCCACTGCCCCTTCTTTGGGGAGCTAAGTTCCATTAGCCTTGGCCTTCTGCTACCTATGCGTGTGACCTTCAGCGATCACTGGATGCGGAGAATAGAAGTGAGTTTAAAAAAAAATGAAGGTGGGGTAAAGGGATGTCGAAGTTAAATGTTCAATTACTACAAGATGAGAAGGCCTGTCAAGAATATGTGCAACTGTATAAAGGATGGAGGACTCTGAAGAGATATTACAAAAGTGTCTGGGGATGCTGGACTATGAAAAAGAAAGTTTTTCAGAAATATTGGTCAAAGAGAAGGAAAGATGAGCTAGAAGAACTACAGGCAAGGGAGCAGGGATTATTAAACGAGGTGGTAAGAGGAGTACAAGTGAAAGAAGAATTGGAAGACATAAAGTGATGGTCTGAAGAATGGTTCAAAAGGAAAACAGATGAGAAAATCTTTCTGACCAGAGCATCTTGGGTGGAGAGGGGGGGAAGGATGGTGTAAGTATTTTTTGGCAAACTTGAGGAAAAGAAGGAAGAAGCTGAAAGCAGCGACAACTGAAGAAAGTCAAGGAGAACAGAGGGTGAAGGTGTTGGATGCGGTGGAGGAGTTTTCTAAAGAACTGTATAGAAGAAGGAGTGGATGGAGGAAAAATGAAGGTGCTCCTTGAGGGGCTGAAGGAAGGAATAGAAGATAGCCAGGCACAAAAATGGGAGGATTTTTTTGGCAATGCCTCGAGACAAATATACCGGAGACATATAGAAAAGTAATGAAGCATGGGGAAATAGGGGAGGATTTTGCAGAAGGTGTGATAGTTTTGATATTCTGAAAGCGAAAGGAAGATGTGTTAGGCAACTGGAAGCCAATAACCCTTTTAAATGTAGACAACAAATTGATGGCAACAGTTCTGGCCAGAAGAATGTGTGACTGTTTAGCAGATATGATACAAAAAGAACAAAGGTGTGCCACTTCTGAGAGGAAGATATACCAGGCCCTATGGTTAATGAGAGGTGACATAGGAGATGTGCAACAAAGGAAAAGAAACACGGTGTGGCAGAGCACCTCTGGTATCTGCCACTTCAAGAGCCTGAAGAGGCAGCTGGCAGGTGTGGCCTAGCTCTGACGCGTAGTCGTTTTAAGATTCAGGCCAGCAGAGCTGGAGGCAGCAGTCTGCTGCCTGGCACTGAGGAAACATCATCTCACAGTGGAGCTGCTGCTCCGATAACACTTGGAGGTAAGGGCAAGAGTGCATGGGAATGGTTAAGTGGCTCTTGGTCCTGGCAGGACCTGAAACTGCACCCTGCTGGGGATGGGTGGCCTTCTGGGGCTGTTCATAGTGGAACAGCCCCCCAGAAATGCCAGGCCAGTTACCACCGTGGTGGAAAGCGAGTAAGGGCACCTAAAACCTCAGCCCCTGCCTTCAGGTGGGTCATTTGACATCAGAGGATGTAGGGGACCAGGCACGGCTGCGGCCACCTGATCCCGTGTGGGGTGCAAGACCCTGGAGAGTGAGAATGGTGGGCCAGGCACGCCGGTGAGTGGAACTTGAGCCTGCAAGGCGTGTGTTTGACCCCAGACTCCAGCGTAGTGGGCAGAGTATGTGCCTCAGTGGAGGCAGAGGTGTAGGGCAGGGTGCAGTGGGGCACCTAACAGCCTGCACCAGAGTGGTAGTTGGGAGGCTTGGAGAGAGGGGTGAGTAGTGAGGCCCTGTGAATAGGGGGCCTGACATGATGCCGTATGAGGAAAGGGTGCAAAGAGGACCCTGCTGAGTAGGGGGCTTGAGGGTAGGCCCTGCTAACATGGGGCTGAGTTAGGTCCAGGTAAGCCTTTGGGTGCCTGGAGCCGCAGGTGGGTCTGAGGCCGATTGGGTGGG
>JAGPOW010003648.1:119676741-119700175 GCA_030014935.1 Caiman crocodilus | reverse complement strand
CCTGTAGGAAATGCCAGGCTGGGGAGCCCCTTTGCCTCAACACAGAACTTTTGGACCTACTGAAACTAAAAAGAGAAGCCTATACCAGATGGAAAACAGGAGTCATTACCAAGGAGGACTACACAACACTAGTCCACACTTGTAGCGATCGGACCAGAAAAGCCAAGGCAGAAACCAAATTCAGGCTTGCCACAGACATCAAGGACAACAAAAAGTCCTTTTTCAAATGTGGCAAGTCAGAGGAAAAACAAAGGCAACATAGGAGCCCTGTTAAATAAAATGGGGCAGCTGATGTCTGATGCTCAGGAAAAGGCCAGTTGCCTAAATGATTACTTTGTGTCAATCTTCCACCTTTCCCAAGGGGTCACCCTGTCAGATAGGATGCAAAACATCCGGGGGGGGAGATGGGCCTCCAACTGACATAGATCAAGAAAGGGAACACCTCGAGAAGTTTGACATGCACAAGTCTGCAGGCCCAGACAGAATGCACCCAAGAGTCTTGAAGGAGCCGGTGGACATCATAGCGCGCCCTATGGCAAAGATATTTGAGAACTCATGGTGCTTGGGAGAGATACCAGAGGACTGGAAAAGAGCCACTGTGGTCCCAATCTTCCATTTGTTGTGAAAAAAACATGTATTTTCTTCTTTAAAGGAGAAAAAAACACAGATTTTCTTCTTTAAGGGAGAAAAAACACAGGAAACTGCAGGTTTCCTCTTGCAGGCTGGCAGAGTTTCAGCCTGGAAGGGGCTGCTTGGAGTCAGGGAGCATCACATGCATGTGTGTGCACATAAGTGCTCATGGCCTGCAATCCAGCCAGGCAGCAGTGGAGCAGCTCCCCCAGCTGCCTGCAGTTACCTATGGGGGGGCATAGCTGATGCAGGCGGGGGGCAGGCGAGCAGTTTGAGATGCAGGAGCCACAGTGACAGAAGGAGTGCAGCAGGGTTGGTGGCTGGGGCTGGGGGCACTGTCCAGTCAGGGCAGGACCCAGGACCAGGGTAGGAATGCATGGCCATGGGTCCCAGCTGAGGGAGCAGGACAGAGCCAGGGGCAGCTCAATCTGGGGATGGGAGAGGGCCGTCATCCAGGCCCATGTGCCCATCCAGATCTGCAGAGGCCCAGCTGCCTCTGCAGCCCAGTGGGTGGCCCAGCAAGGGAGGGAGAGCAGACCAGGGCGGCTCAGTGCCACTGTCACTGCCGCCAGGACTCTTGTGCCAGTCATACCACCATGGTGAAGCACCCCCTGCTTGCCCAGCAGCAGTGGGGGCATCAGCGCGGACTTGTACAGTTCAGGAGAGAGGCTGGGGTAGTATGCTACCACCATGAACTTCCAGTGCCAGTGAACAGCAGGTCCAAGGAGAATCATGTTGAGAGCATGTAGAGACAATTTAGGAAAAGCCTATGGGTGCCACAATGGACATGTGCTGCTACACGAGAGGCAGGCCAGGTGAATGCGCCTTCTCCTTTTCTGTGGAAGAATTATAGTCCAGCGATTAACCTACAGAAAAGAATTGGAGTCTGGAAACTGGATTCCTAGTCCCTCTTTAAACTTGTCCATGCCAGGAAATAAAGGTGGTGTCTTGAGCATGCAATTACTGAAATGCTTTAAAACCCTGCCACAAACTGGGCAAGATATAATTTTAACCCCTGTTAGCTGCTCCAAGTGAAACAAAGGGGGAGCCTATAGAAGTGCAAAGGAACGTATCTGGGCTGATGCTGTTCTTAGTAGTGAGCTGAGGAAGAATGTACTGTATGTTGGCTTTATAACTAGCTGGATCATCACGCTTAAGGACCAGTCATTGAGAGCCCAATGTCTAATTGGGAGGAGATACTGAGTGGTGTTTCTAGGCGTCAGTCCTGGATCCAGTACTGTTTAATATCTTCTTTACTGATTTGGAGGATGAGATTGAACACTTATGAAATTTGTAGAGGACCCAGGAGCTGGTGAAACCATGACCAGCAAACAGGCTAGTAAATAGGGTATTTGAGTGGGGAGTTCAGTGGAGGAGTTGCTCAGCCACTTTCTTAACTTTTTTTCATTGTAAGCTTGTCGAATGGAAGTAGGCAAAGGAGGAAGAAGAAATTTGCTAGGAGGTGGTGATGGTTGGTGACTCCATCTTGCAGGGCACAGAGGCATCCAGCAAAAAAGGAAACAAGAAACTAGCAGGCGAACCAACAGGATAGCTAGAAGACATCACAGTGCCAAAGCCATTGCCATGTCCTCTGCCTGTATTTATGTGAACTCTATCCAGGCATGGCCACTGACTAGCAAGGCTTCCACCCAGGTCATACTCTGGCTTTGCAAGGACCATGGTCTGCATGTCTCTTGCAAAGACAGCCGGGTAGAAGAGTGCTTGCAGTGAGACGTATCTCCTGGTAGAATCTCTCAAGGATCCGGTAAGGGAGCTGCAAGTGGTGGTGGCTAGTCCGAAAGCGGTATGAGCACGAGGTCTTTGACTGAATGTACAAAGACCTGCAGCATCATGGAAGAGGGACAGCCGGAGAAGGCATTGGAAAACACAATACAGATATTCAGGAAACTTAAAACTGGCAGCTTGCCACCTCTGGCAGTAGAAAGCACTTGTCTTCTAAACCTGTAGTACAAAACTGTGGCTTCAGACAAGAAGGAGCCTACTCTAGTAGCGGGAGAGGCCAAGCTATGTACCCTACAGAGTGGAAGGATCAAGACCACTGGCACCAAGATGAAAAAAAATGAGTGGTGGTGGTTGGCAACACCATCTTACAGGGCATGGAGTCATCCAGCTGCCAGTTTGACCTGTTGGCTTAGGAGCTTTGCTGCCTGCCAGGAGCCCACCTCTAATATGTCACAGAAAAGTTGCTTGGACTCATCTAGCTCTCTGACTACTATCCCATGCTGCTTGTCGGTGTAGGCACGAATGATTCTGCCAGGGGCAACCTTGAGCAGATCAAAAGTAAATACATGGCTCTGGGTGCCTTTGTGATGGAGATGTAATATATTCTTCTACTAAAGGCGTAACAGGACAGTTGCTGCAATTGCACATCTGCAGCAGCAGCTGTCATTCCCTGACTTCTTCCCTCCCCACCCCCATAATCAGTGCCCAAGACTTCTGCCGTAGCTGACCTGCCAGATTTGAACTACTGTCTTCTGGTCGGGGGAAAGGGCCTGGGTCGTAGCAGACAACCTGGAGATCAATATATGACTGAGTAGGAGGGTGTCACCAGCAGAGTTTTGGCTGCTTTGACCATTGGGTGGTATTACAAGGAAAAAAAAATACTGGTATCCATTTGATGAAGAGGGAGAAGAGTATCTTCAGAAACAGGCTTGCTATCTTGCTGAGGAGGAGTTTAAGCTAGATTCACTTGGCAATGGACAGAAAAGCCAAGAAATAAGAATGAGCCAGGGGATCTAGATAAAAATCCAGTAAGGGGAGAAAACAGTGGAAGCCTTATCTACGTTCTGTGGCAGAAAAATGGCCAATCAGTTACCCAAAATGTTTATAGACCAACCTAAGAAGCACGAGCCACCAATCATTCCCCACCCCCTTCTCCCTGCTGAATTTGGGGACAGAGGAAAAGTACGGCAGTGGCATTCATTCCCTCAGCTCTGGACCTGAGCAAAACCTGTGGCTTTGGCAGGAGCCTGCACTCGCCAGCTAGAGAGCTCCCTGCACATGCAGCACACAGCTGAAGGAGGGTGCAATCGCACCATTGCACCCCATCCATATCTACTGTTGCTCATCTCCCATTCTATATTTGTTCTTTTGATTCTTGTTTTTTCATAGCTGTAGTACCCTACGACCACAGAATCAGAGAAAATTAGGGATGGAAGAGGGGGGTCCCTCTGGGGGGCTGGGGAGGCAGGGGGTGTGGGTGGGGGTCAGGAGCACCAGCAGAGTTGGGAGGCTGTGGGGGGAGCGGGGGCACCAGCAGAGCTGTGTGGGGCTGTGGGCAGGAAGTGAGGAGTACTAGCAAGGGGCGGTGGCTTGTGAGCGAGGGGCCTGGACCTCAGTTCTGCGAGTGAAGGGGGCAGGGGGCACTCTGATTTTTCCATGAGAAAAAACCTAAAATCAAATACCAACGTTTTATAAGTATTTACGATTTATTTTATTACAATAATTGAAGTATTGGTAGGCTTCCAAATTGCTTTAAAATTGTAAACATATCGAGAAAACATTCTGTTCAACCAATATCTGTCTATCTATAGATAGATAGATAGTGACTTTTCATTTTAATCACGGATTTGGGGTTTTAAATAAGAGAATTTGTGAGTTGTTTATCAGAGCATTTGCAGTTTTTTATCGAGGAAATCCAGGATACCTGGTCATGAACAGAGTATGAGCCAACTTACTGGTGAATCCAGGATTCACTGAGGGCTTGCTGCAGGGGAAGTGCACTGTGCATCTTTGACGGAAGCTAGAGAAGGAAAGCATGTTCTTAACTCACGTTAGCTAACTAATGGAGACAAACAGGAGGTAATCCTAGAGAGGAAAAAGCACTTTGTCATTTCACTACACATCAACAGGTTGACTTAACGGCTTTGGAGGAACCTGAACCCATTCCTGTCTTAATGTAGTGGGGTGCTGAGCTATGCAGTAGCAGCCTGCTGACACCAAGCTTGGCAGGAAGCCTGTTCCTTGGAGGGGTCTACCCAAATAGTTATGCCGTGTCTGTGCACAGCCTCAGTTTGCACTTGCTGTTCTGCTAAGCAAGGGCTTAAATGAGCAAGGCTTCAGTAACTGAGGAGCTGTAACAAGAAGCTGCAAGTGAGAGCCGTGCTTTGCCGTCTGGAAAGATGACTGGAAAGAAGGTAGCACAGGAAGTTGCCTCCCAAAAATCGTTTGCATATGCCTTCCAGTCAGATAAAGAACAGTGGAATAAGCCTTTTACTTGATGATGGGGACAAGATAGTTTACCATCTGGCTGACCTGATGTAGTTAATTGTAGAGATTACAGAAATTTTTTTTTTACTTGTGCAGTACTAACCATTATGTCAGGAGGCCGTGAAGAGTGATGGGGAGACACTGATAAGTGATTAAGAACCACTTATTTTGGTTAACTTCGAACCTGCTTCTAATCAATTTAAGCCAAACTGAAATATGAATGTTGACGCCTTTTCCGCCAGTTTAACTAAACCAAGTTCAATTCACGTTACTAATGACACTGAAGCCAAAACCTATGGCAGTGGTGGCGCACAGGTGCCGGACTTGCTGCCCTCTTGAGTGGGTATCAACCAACTTTGCAAAAATCACACAGTTCAAGTTCCAGCTAAGCCTGTCTGGCTAGCATACACCTGCTATGCCTTGTTATTACTCTTTTTCTGTAACTAAGGCAAGCTCATACAAATCTGTTTCCTGCACACTATACGGTATATGCTTCCCACTTCACTTTAGAATGCAAATAAAGAATTTTAGCTTCTATAAATTACTTGGGATTCACATACTTGAATGGTTTCCTCTGCCTCTTGCAATTATAGGAACTGTTCTTTGCCAAAAAACCTTTGTGCTCTGCTCTTAGGGTTAAACTCCCCAGGTGGAAGTCCACATTTGCACAGATCTATGTTTAGTCCCTGCTGCAAAAATAAAACTTATTTTTTGGTCAAAGGATAAGGACAACTCAGGGCAGAATCATTTTAATCTCTCATTAAGGAAAATGTCAAATTCGCCATTCATTTCTGTTCCCTAAGTAACCTTCCAAATAACTTCTGCCCCCCTCTGTCCAGCCCTCCTGCATCAAATTATGTTGCTGTTTCCATGGTACTGCTTCGGCAAATTCCCAAACTAATGAAACATGTAACTATTGTAAAGAGAATGATTACAAAGAAATTCACCTCTGCTATGGAAAATTGCACAGGTCTCTTTTGCCAGCATGGACTCCTGCCTAAGCTCCACATATGAGCAGTGGGCTCTGAGCTGCCTTGCAGGATTTTCCCGTAGCTCTTGCTTTTATGCCCAGGGGGTATCCAGTGTTGCTGCTTGCCCTTCCCTTTCCCCACTGTATCCAGCAGCAAGGGGAAGGAAGGGACAAGCAGTGGTGGCAGTGCTCACCCTCTGGGCTCCAGAGCCACATGAAAGCAGGGGCTCCAGCCAAACCCCAAGGCAGCAGCTCATGTGTGACAGGCAAAGTGAGGCTATAGTCCACCCCTTCTGGACCCACCCCTAGCTACAGTATACATATGATATGATTTTACTCTAATACATACATACATACACACACACAAATGATATAGCATACAGATATATATTAATATTGGACTATAGCCATGATAATAATTTATCTCGACAAGGAGCACAGAACCCAATACCACTTTAAAATTAAAATAGATGATAGAAAATCCAGATTAATGCATTCTATGCAGAACATACTTTGCAACTTCTGGCTTAAATCAGTACCATTTATTGCACACTGAGCTATCAGCTCAAACCTGTTGAATGTTGTAAAAATCTTGCAGGCTCTCAGCTAGTTTGTACTGCAGCCCCCTGGGGCTGATGATAAAGCATGTCTATAGCCGTGCAACGCAGAGGAACGGTCTTTCTGGCAACCAGCAGAGAGAGAGAGAGGGAGAGAGGCAAGACTTTAAAAATGAAGACTAGAGATGAATCCACTCATTACATTCAGATTTCTTGAATGATGGATCTGGGCTTCTCTACAGCTCCCCACACCATAATGTAAAAATAGTCTTAAAAATGGCGGGAAGGACCAGCGATTTTTGTGCTTGAAACTAAAATGTTTACTAAGGCAGGCTGGTTTTTGTGGTTGCCATTTTGCCGTACTGCTTTATTTACTACGGGAAGGTAACGTGCGTAGGGACCATCCTGTTCCATACATGTCACAGGCCTTTTAAAATGCTCTGCTGTTTTCTATTTTCCAGGGGGCAGCACAGGTACCTCTCCAACAACCTCCAGCACCGGGACTCCATCACCCTCAGCTTCTTCTCATCTTCTCTCTCCATCCTGCTCTCCTCCAACCTTTCACCTGGCCCCCAATACTTTTAACGTGGGCTGCCGAGAGAGCCAGCTGTGCAACCTTAACCTGTCTGATTATCCCCCATGTGCCAGAAGCAATATGGCTGCCTTGCAGAGCTACCCTGGGCTGAGTGACAGCGGGTACAATCGGCTGCAGAGTGGCACTGCTTCTGCCACTCAGCCCTCAGAAACTTTCATGCCTCAGAGGACTCCATCCTTGATCTCAGGAATGCCGACTCCATCCTCACTGCCTAGCAATGGGAAGATGGAAGCCTATGGTGGCCAACTGGGGTCCTTCCCAACCTCTCAGTTTCAGTATGTCATGCAAACAGGCAACCCTGCCTCCACCTCTTCTTCTTCACATATGTTTGGTGGTGGCCACATGCAACAGGGCTCCTACAATGCCTTCTCCCTTCACAACCCTTACAATCTGTATGGATACAATTTCCCTGCCTCCCCTCGGCTGGCAGCAAGCCCAGAGAAACTGACCACACCCCAAAGCACTTTACTCTGTTCTTCCCCTTCCAATGGGGCTTTTGGAGAGAGGCAATATCTTTCAACGGGGATGGATCATGGGATGCACATGATCAGCTCCCCACCCAGCAACCAGCAACCAGCCAACGCCTGTGATAACAGGCAGTATGGGGCTGTTCAGGGTTCCTCCTCACAGATGTCTGTGCACATGGTTTAACCAGCAAGCTGCCTCCTTGGAATCACAGACAACAAGACTTTGTTGTCTCCCCAGTCGACCCCGCCCCAATACTATTTTGCCTTTAAACTTATAGTGGAACTAGTGTGTTAATGATATATGAAATTGCAGGTCATCCAAATACACACCAAAGAACCCCATGGAAAGCCCCCAACCTGACAGCCACTGCCACTCATTGCAATCCAGGGCCTTAGCATCTGGAATGGAGCATCTATTCCTAATATAGGACATGCTATAGAGAAGGGCATTGTTTGAGTGAAGCATAAAAAAAACCTAATACATGGCACATGCATTTACTGTCAATGAGCACGAGCTCTGGTTGTTGAAGGAATCTTATATGCATGTTGTGTCCGCCTATGTCCATGGAAGGATGCCACTGAAGAATTCATGACATACAGCTGTGCTGCCCATGCAAGGTCATTTTTTTCAAGGCCTCCTCCCTCCTTGGCTAGCTTTTGTTGCCTGAGTGGTTTAACAATAACAACTTCAAAACTTAATACAAGTCCTGTGGCTCCCTCTCCCCACTGTAGAGAGAGAGAGAGAGAGAGAGAGAGAAAGAAAAAGAGACTGAAGCTTTACCACACAATGGAGCCTCTGCCCTATGTAGGGAACCATGTTCACAATGCTGCATAAGGGAAGAGGGGTCTCAGTGCTGTGCCTTCTGTTGATGTTACTCGGAGCAATAAAGAAACTATAGACTGTGCTTGGGATATATCTTTCTGCAGATCATTCAGCTCAACAGGAGGAGAATCTCCAGACTGAGCGTATGGTGAAAGGTAGAAAGAAGAGGGGATCTGTTCTCCTGCAGACCCCAGATGTACAATATGGCTGACCTCAGCCATCTTGCATGTACAAGTTGCCATAGAAAACAATGCAGGTATTCTCTGTCTTCCAACCTGCTATTTGATCTCTGTTTTACCAAATAGATCACTGACTTGTTAAAATGTCTTTCTTTTTTGTTTTTTTTTCTTCTTTAACAAAAAAAAAAAGAAAACAATTGTAGCTTGGTGCAAGCTAAGCATTTAAGTTGTGTGAAAATGCAAATACCAAGTAACAGAATACAGATATTATTAAGATTTGTTTTGAGGTGTTGTAGATAAATGTATTTATGTGCCTAGTGGAGGATTCAATACTATGAGTATCAGAGGGCAATAAAAATGATATGTAAAATATGTATGAAGAGAAAAGGTGTATAAAGATTTGCCCTATGCACGGAACTTTGTTTCTAAGTGCCAAGCACAAAAGCGCTAAATAAATCTTTGCAATTGTTCCTTATGTGTTCTGTTTGTATGTAAGAATCCATAGTCTGTGGACATCACATTTTAAAATAACCAAGTTTTTATGTGCAGAACCCAAGAATTGCAGCAATCTATATAAAACTAAGGTTCTCATGCATGGAAAAAGAAAATTAAGGGGAGACACAAAAGCAGTCTTCAAATATATGAAGAGCTGCCTTGAGGAAGAGACCACCTTTTCTCCATCACTGGCCAAGTCTATATGTGGATTCATGCCAACTTAAATTTACTGTGTACTGTTACTGCACAGTAAGTGGGAATAGGCTGGCATTGACATGTGCAGGTGTTAAAGTACATTAACGGACTGACTTGGGACGCAGTGCTGTTATGCAGTCAGGTGTCTACATGTGCATTACTGTGCAGTAACTAATCGAGCCTAAACGTGATACCCGCATGATGCAGGTATCAAATTTACGCTCAAATTGGTGTAAGTCACCATGTATACTGTGCAGTATGGGCATGCACTAGTAGATGTGCACCCATACTGCGCAGTAATTTCAGTTACTGTGCAGTAAATGCGCACACGTAGACATGCCCACAGGGTAGGGAGCAGAAAGTACAGCAGCAGACTGGGCAGAAAAATGGGATTGGGGGCCCTATAGGAGAGTACAGACATTATTTTTTTAAATCACTGCCTGCCAAATAATGCCTGCCAAAAAAGGTTGGCTTCTATCTCCTTAAGTCCCTTCCAGCCCTAATTTTCTATGACTTCCTCAAAGAACATGATAAGCGTTAGGTGGCCAGCTGACAACAATGCACACAGCAGCAATTCCTTTACACAATAACAACTTCCTAGCATTCTTAAAAAATATTGGACCACCGTTAAAAGGTGGAGAGGTATGGCAGGGAAGCTCTGCCCCTGGGGCAGACACGAGCCACAGGGCAGTGCCAGCTACTGTGGTGCTGGTCACAGGGGCACAATGACCTGTTGCTGCGCTGGCAGTTACTTTTGTATCCCGTCCTAAAGCTGGTGCCAGGGGCTGCTGCCCCACTTGCTCCCTCTCATGCTACTGGTTTCAATGGCCACATATACACATACTCTCAGCTGCCCATCTTTGTATGGAAGAGGTCTTATATGCAGTGGTTTCTGGAATTTTCATTTTTAAGATTTAACACAACTGGCAAATGTACTTCAAAAGGTATTTTTCATAGCTATTTTTAAATGTTCATAGATGATTACAGATAATTTAGTGGTTTTTGTAAATTTTGTCTGGTTTTCTTCAGCTTGTCTGTTGCATTACATCTCCAAGCCATGGGGAACCTGAAAAAATGCAGGTTTGCACTGTATAGCTTTTTGATGTGTATGCTAAACGAGAAACAATTTTTTAATAGAAAACTGAACCTCTGGGAGAGAAAATGCGTTGGAAGTTAATTTAGTAAACAGTTTTTCACAGAGGCATCTAAAAATTATTTTTCTGGGCTTGAGGCATAGTCCAGTTAGTTTGGTATACTTTGTCTAAAAGTAGTTAACTCCAAATGCTTCAGAGGCAAGGGAAAGAAACTGCGCAGTAAAAGATGTGGGGTAATCTTAGTTTGTTCCTGCCCCAGTGTCTCCCCGTAAACTTTATATATTAGCTCTTGGTCAATCCCAGAACTGGGGCGGGGGAAGGAGGCTGTTATATATATATTCCAGATTCTTTATAAGCTCTTACATAAATATCCAATACCTCTTTCCATCTTGCTAAGTTCTTGGCTTCAATAATATCATGACAGAGAGAGAGCTGTAAATCTGTAGTATCGTTTATCCTGAGGAGGGTGGGGGAGGACTTCATATTGTATTCTAGATAAGGGATAACATTGCTTTATATAATGGCATCGTAATATTGTGTGGTTCATTTCCCCTACATTCCTTCTTTTCTTACATTGACCCTAGGTGTTTATTTAGCATCCCACAGTTACACCCAGGTCCCTTTCCTGAGTCAAACAACTAAGTTAAAATATATCAAAATGAGAATAGATTTTGTTCCCCATTATGAATTTAATTTTCTTGTATGGACAGTGGGTTTCATTTGCCTTTTCCCAGAGTTGCTAACAAGTAGTTTGAACCCTGAAGCACATCATAGTTGGCATGTTGCCAGGACAAAAACTGACCATTTATTCTTATGTTTTGCTTTCTGATTAAGGGAGCACTGTTAATGGAAGATAAATATCCATCCGCATGTTACCTTAAGGCAGGAGTGTCAAACACATGGCTCATGGGCTGCATCTGGCCTGCAGGACCACGTCATCTGGCCTGCTGGGACAGAGGGACCGGGGATTTGGGGGTGGAGTGAGACGCGGAGAGGACTACCACCAAATTCTGAGGATACGGAGCTCTGGTGGCAATGTGTTTTGGCTGTGGTAGGGGGAGCAACGTATGTGTTAAGTCCTGCAATTCCCAGAGCCAGCGCAGTGCCTTAAATACCCGTGATAGTTAATGCTGTTGCTTTTTGCCTCACCACTGCAGGTTGGTCTTGTTCTGTACCACAAGGAACCCCACTGTCCAGATCCAGCCCAGGAGACTAAAAGACTTAGGCACCCATACTTGAGGGGGATCATATCTTTAAAAGTCAAATGAGTCAACTTGATAAACTGGATTCATTAATTTTTTAAGTTAAAAAACAAAATAGCATCCAGGGAGAAAAAGTCAAGCAGACAAAGAAAAACTTAAAGATGTGTCCCTTAAGGAAAGTTAAAAGAGACCTGCTGGGGCAGAGCACTGGTTAGAAAGAGGCTTGGAATTAAGCAAAAAAAAGGTCATGGACTTGGAAATGTGTTTACATCCTTTTAAAAACAACCAGATTGCATCACTGGAATACCTAACGCTATCATATTTTTCTCTTTCTAATGCAAACAGCATGACCATGAATACTGATCTTTTGAGCCAAAACAGGTATATAGATGCAATGTTTTGTATCATTATTCAAGAACACTACCATAATAGTTCATTTTCTATTTTGGTGGCTGGTCTGTGACCCACTGGTGGTCCAAAGAGTACTTACTGGAGGTGGCAGATAGCCGATTGGTCGGTGTTTGGACGGTTTCTCCCAGGTTCCAACTGGAAAACAGTATCAAGAGACAGCTGAAAACACATGAAATACTTTCTGAATGTTTTCCCATGTTAGCAACTACACTTGTTGCCATAGGGTTGTCATGTTTATAAAGGTAGGAGAGGTCTCTAGGAGACAATAGCTTTTTACATATTAAATGTACATTTTAAAACAGAATACAAAATGGAGAAGAAAATACACTTATGAGAACAGCGTAAGAGCCATACTGTGAGAAACTTGTAACCTGTATAGTCTTTTTGTTGTATAGTAGCCAATATCAAATGCTTTACAGAGAAGCATTAAAGCCCCCATAACATAATTAACGACCATATTCTATCTTTGGAGGGGTGGTCTTTTTTTTCTGACCTAAGCTAGGGATCATCTTATACCCTGGAACAGAAGGATTAACAGCCTGTGTAATTTTACACTCAATAATGTTCCTACAGATGCTATTCTTATTTGAATATTTTTCTACTCCTGTTTTGCTTAACTATGTTACTTGACTGCCTAGTAACAGACTACACAGATGCAAGGTAGCTTCATCCAAGCATCTCAGCCTGTGACAAACGGCACTAGAACTTTGTTACTTCCTAGAGTCCTAAACTCAGAGACAAATAGGCCGTGTCCACACCTAGTGTGGACATTTGTTTCCCCAGGGACAACTAAGAGCAGCACACCTTGCACCGCTGCTAGTGCCCCTGGGGAATGCCTATGTTGTGTGCCCTCTGGTGTGCAGCAGGTCACACCGGGTCGGGTAGGGGCGGCTGGGGCTGGCCCTGGGCTGGCCCCTGCAGCCTGACTTGGGGTCTCAGGGGCCTCTTGAGGCTGCAGTCACATCATTCCTGCCGTGTGGAGCCTGGCCGGTAGCGGAGTGTGGCTCTGGCAGGCCAGGCTCTGGCTTTGGGCAGCGCACACTGCCACAGTGTGTGCCACACCACCTTTTTTTTCCCCCCACGGGTTTTTTTGGACCCTAGATATCCAGGGGTCAAAAAGCCCCTCCGTGCTGCTCCCTTGAAGTATGGAGAACAACTGAATATGTGGCATGTGGTGCCACCTACTGCACAGCCGTGCTCATTTGGACGCAGCCATAGGGCTGGAAGGACCTCAAGAAGTCACATAGGTCAAGACCCTGCTCAAGGGAGGATAACCCCCATCTAAGACATCTCATCCAGGAGAACACAAAACGACAGTAGACTCTTCTTATGTCTGAAGAAAGGTGTTTGTGCCTGAAAGTTTGCAAAGAACTGGTTTTCCAGCTATTTAGTTGGTCTAATAAATGAGATCGCATTTACCCGAAGAACCTTGTCTGAGCACATTCTTCCTGTGCTCTAGCATGGAGTCATGGAGCAATTGGCTGTTTGAGTGAACCCTTCTCCCCTGTATAACACGCTGACAGCTGATCGAGGAGTGTAGCTAGCAGCCAGCTGAAAGTTGTTTGTCAATGGAAAGTTCCTTTGTTTTGGAACCTGTTCCCCCTCTTCAGCCTCCAGAGAGCAAAGCTGGTGACCAACAGAGCACGCTGCCACATTCACTGGTTTGCCCAGACTTCCCTTGTGAGAGCCTAGCCTAGGGAGAGGATTGTTTTAGAGTATTCTGTTTTCAAGCAATCTATTTTTTAAGGATTTATTTTTAATATCCTCTGTTTGAATTTTTTTAAGGCTGATATTACAGTCCTAGAAACAGACACAAAGAGAAATCTCCATCCATAAATCTACTTTAAGATGTAGAAGATGGGGCTGTCCGCCTCTGTATTGTGTTTGTGACAATAGATTCAGAATATCTTGCAATATAATTGACAGCAAGCCTTTGTGCACCTGCCAACACCATCCAGTATCCCAGTCAACCCTCAAGGTAGAGCCTCAGCACCTTAGCGTGTGGAAAAGGAGGTGTTTTGTCTCCCTGCTCTTGGGTAGAGGAAGGTCCTTTATGGTTTGTTCCAGAAAGATAGTATCCTAGACTATATTTAAAGCTGTCAACCACATCCAGACAAGCAGGGGCATGCACTTGCAGCGGTACAAATTTGTGCCACTACTTTGTGCCACAGTGCATGCCCCTGCACGTGCACTTTGTTGTGAGACAAACTGCCCTTGCCCATCTCCTCCTGGCTCCTTAGCCAGGGAGAGCTGGAGCAGCTGTATTACTTGGTGTGCTGGTGGCATGTTGGAGCAGCAAGGGCACAGCTTGGGCAGCACGGAGGCCTGGCCAGCAGCCAAAGCATTTCTCCAGAGGGCCAGGACTTTGTTTGTGCTGGCACACACTTTTTGTGTGCATTGCTACATTTTTTTTCCCAGCATTTATTTATGTTTTTGTTACTGGGAAAGCCACACTTTTTAACTTTCACTGTGTGCAGTTTGGGTGCCACAAACTGCACGCTCCTGCTCATCTTGATGTGGCCATTGAAGACAAATCACTATTTTATACAACTGTACTACTTTCTTTATTGGATTCCAGCCCCCTTACTATTGCAGCCAAAGGTCACATATGCAGGTGATATGAAATTGGAAGTAATCATGAATCCCTTGGGAAGAACTGAAGAAAACAGTAATAATAGATTGGGAAACTGAACAAAAGAGGTGAAAGGGAATGAAAGAAGATTAAATAAGGGCAAAAGAATCTACATGGGACAAAATAATAATAAAATCAATAATAATGGACATATCCAAAATGGGAAGTAACTGGCTACATATTACTAGCAAACAGAAGGATCTAGACTTAATAGTGAAAGATGACCTAACTATGACTCAGACATTTTCAGGCAATGGAAAAAGCTTGCTGGATTATAAAGTAATTCCTTCTTGGAGATACATAGCGATCTTGGTCCCTTTTAGCCCAAAGAGCTCTATAGTAGGGGGTGTGCAAAATGGGCCCTATTTGATTTGGATCTGGATTTGGCCTGAACTGGGGACAGTGATTCAATTAATTGATTTGGATTACTGTCCCCAATTCGATTTGGCCAAATCCAAATCTGAAGATTCGATGCTTATTTGGAGAATCAGAGATTCGGAGACAGACACAGCAGCTTTAAGTTTTTTTTCTATATATCTTGAGGTACCAGCATGGCTTGTGAATGCTGCGAGGCTGGGGCACATGGCGCATCCCACGGGAGTGGGGGAGGTGCTCCACATGCTAGGTGGTGAACCTGGAAGTGGGCTGGAAGTACTTCTGGTCCACTTCCGGCTCCTCCGGGGAGTGCACTAGAGGTCCCCCCCGTACTCCCCCAGCTCAGCAATCAGCCACGGGGGGACCCTGGGTGCCCCCCAGACCCAGGAGGCACCAGTCACCAAGCTGAGCGGGCAAAAGGGGGCCACCAGTGCATTCCCTCGCAGACTCAGAAGTGGATTAGAAGTGCTTCTGGTCCACTTCCAGGTCTGCTGCAGAGCATGCTGGGAAGCCCCTTGTGCTTCTGTGGGACAGTCCATGTGCCCCACCATTGCAGCATTGATGAGCTGCCTGGTACCTTGAGGTATGTGGAAAAAACATTTAAAGCTTTGTCTATGTCCAAATCACCGAATCTTTCTGAATCTCTCCAAATTGATTTGGAGGGTTCTGATTCGATTTGGAGAAATTAAAGGGTCCTCTGGTTCAATCCGGGTTCACAGATTCAGCCACTGATCGGGCTGAATCTCTGCCGAATCAAATCAGGGACTGAAGCTTCTCACAGGTCTGCTCTATAGTTCTATCAATTCATTGCACAAAGATGTGGACTTGTTTCAATATGGAATACCAGCTCTTTATGGCAAGTTTTCTTTGTTCTTTACAATGTTAATGTGATTTCCAGCCTTGTGCATTGGTATTTTAGATGTAAATTTTCAAGTGTGCTTAGGCAAGCAGAAATCATGGTTTATTACTCACAGTTATAAAATATTTATTCTACTCCCTTGCGTACTAAGTACTGATTTTACATTATATACATATTGTAATGATTGTTTTCATTATGGTTTACACAGTATGAGGGTAGAAACCACTATTGCAACAATCTGTCTTGATACCTAAAAGAAGTAGTTCATTACTGAAGTGCACAGAAAAGAAGACATGCTGGATAAAGTCAGTTCTAGTTTTCTGAATGCACCACTTCTGTTTTTCTTGGAAAATGAAGTGTCTTCTTTCAGTCTCAGATCTTTGCCTGCATCCAAACTGTGGCACAAAAGCTATCTTCACCCCAGCAGTACAGATTGACTGAGCTCTACTGAAGATGAAATGCTAGGACGGAAATGTATGGTTACTGTGCTTCAAAGCAGTCAAAGAAAGATTACACTTAGATCAACGCTAGGCCATGTCTACATAAGATGCTGACTGCATAGTCACCAGAGACTCCTATGCAGTAGTATTGCATGGCAGGAAGTGTGGTGTGATGCTACTGTGCAATAGTCACGGGCTACTGCCCTGTTGGCATCACAAAAAAAACATCTGCAATTGTGACCGCTCAGTAATTCTGGTTACTACACGGTAGTATACAAGTACTTATGAGCAGTACACGTCCTTGATGATCAGGATGGGTTCAGAAGAGGAGCAAATTGAGGCACTGTGGGTTAGAATGAAAGGGGTCGTGGGGAAAGGACTTGATAGTGGGCGTCTACTACAGACCGCCTTACCAGGGGGATGAGCTGGGCCTGGAATTTTCAGTTCAGCTCATGGGGGCTGTAAGGACAAGGGATGTGGTTGTCATGGGTAACCGAAACTACCCAGACATCTGCTGGGAGGATCAGTCAGCCAGGTCTGAATGCTCACATAGGTTTTTAGCCTGCATACAGGACCTCCACCTAATCCAGGAGGTACATAATCCCACCAGAGAAAATGCCTTGCTGGACTTGGTCCTTGCCACAAGCAATGACCTGGTGAGCGATCTTCAGGTGCTTGACTACCTAGGCATTAGTGACCATTGTCTGCTGGAATTTACTATCTTGCACAGGGTGATGAAATCAAGCAGTAAGGCAAAAGTCCTTGACTTCAGAACTTCAGATGGGCCAACTTCAATGAACTAAGGAGACTAGTAAGAGAGACATTGGGGACTTGGAGCTTCAATGAGATGGAAGTCCAGGACAAATAGTTGTTCCTTAAGGAGATGATCCTCTGAGCTCAGAAGGAGTCAGTCCCAACATGAACCAAAGGGGGCAAGAGTGCTAAAAAGCCCCCTTAGCTCAGTAAAGGCATCCAGGAGGGCCTGAGGGCAAAAAAGGTGGCATACAATTAATGGAAGCAAGGGGCAATCGCCAAGGAGGATTACACCTCTGATGTTTGTGATCATAGGGAGGCAGTTGGGAAGGCCAAGGCAGAGGTGGATCTAGGGCTGGAGACCAGAATTAAGGATAACAAAAAGTGCTTTTTCAAATACATAGGGAATAAGAAGAAGGCACCAGGTAACGTGGGACCCTTACAGGACAGGCTTGACAATATGGTGATTGCAACAAAGGAAAAAGCTGATCACTTAAACAAGTTCTTTGCATCTATATTTCTGAGCAGGGACCAGGACAACTTCCCCACTAGGATTACAGACAGGCTCAGGGGACATGACACCATGCCTAGGGTCAGGGACGATCTAATTAGGGAATTCTTGGAGGGGTTGGATGTGTACATATCAGCAGGTCCAGATGCTCTTCATCCAAGGGTACTGAGGGAATTGGTGGAGGTCATTGCTGGGCCCCTGGCACGGCTGTATGAGTGCTCGTGGTGCTCTGGCCAGGTCCCAGAGGACTGGAAAAGAGCCAATGTGGTCCCCATTTACAAGAAGGGGGGAAAGGAGGACCCAGGTAACTATAGGCCAGTTAGTCTCACCTCGGTCCTTGGAAAGACCTTTAAGAAAATTATCAAGGAACACATCTGCGGGGGACCAGCATGGGAGGTAATGCTCAGGGGCAACCAACATGGGTTTGCTGTGGGCAGATCCGGCCTGAATAACCTTGTTGCCTTTTATGACCAGATCACAAAGTCCTTGGATGTGGGCATTGAGGTGGATGTCATCTACCTAAACTTCAAGAAGGCCTTTGACACTGTTTCCTACCCCATTCTCATAAAAATACTAGATGACTGTGGCATTGATGCCTACATAGTCAGATGGGTGGCAAATTGGCTCGATGGTCTCACCCAGAGAGTAGTGGTGGATGGGTCATTTTCAGCCTGGAGGGATGTGGGCAGTGGAGTTCCCCAGGACTCAGTCCTCAGGCCTGTGCTATTTAACACCTTTATCAGTGACTTGGAGGCAGGCATGGCAAGCATGCTGTCCAAATTCACTGCTGACAAAGATGCGAAGAGAAGTAGGCAAACTGGAGGGGAGGGACAGAATCCAAGTAGATCTAGACAGGTTACAGAGGCGGGCAAATGAGAATAGAATGGAATTCAATGCAGACAAGTACAAGGTGCTGCATCTAGGGAGAAAGAACCTGCGACATACCTATAGGCTGGGGAACACCCTTCTCTACGGCACAATGGCTGAAAGGGACCTTAGAGTCATTGTTAACTCCAGGATGGACATGAGCTGCCAATGCGAGGAAGCGGTTAGTAAAGTTAACCACACCTTGTTGTGCATCTACAGATGAATCACAAGCGGATCCAGGGAGGTGATGCTTCCCCTCTATGTGGTACTGGTCAGCTGCAGTTGTAGTACTGTGTCCAGTTCTGGGCACTGCACTTCAAGAGGGATTTGGCTAAACTTGAGAGGGTCCAGAGGAGGGCCACTCGCATGGTCAGGGGGCAGCAGGCCAGGCCCTATGAAGATAGACTAAAGGACCTGAATCTATTAAGTCTCCACAAGAGAAGACTGAGAGGGGATCTAGTGGCCTATAAACTCACCAGGGGGGACCAATGGAAAATCGATAAGGCTCTGTTTCCCCAGGCACACCTGGGATAACAAGGAATAACAGCCACAGATTAATTGAGGGCAGGTTCAGGCTTGATATCAGGAGGTATTACCTTATGGTTCGGGCTGCCAGGCTCTGGAATGGGCTTCCAAGGGAGGTGATGCTCTCCCCTACCTTGGGAGTCTTCAAGAGGAGGTTGGATAGATATCTGGCTGGGGTTTGTGATCCCAGAAATCATTCCTGCCCAGGGCAGGGGGTTGGACTTGATGATCTGTTCGGTTCCCTTCTGACCCTAGAAATTATGAAACTATAAGTACTAAATGACCGCACAGTTACAACTCATGCAGATGTGGTCAGAAGGGTAGGACTGCTACATACAACACTATCTCTGCACAATTCTTTTTAATACCAGTATATCAAGGGCACAATCATTCTATGACTCTGCAGTGATGGTATGTGGATCCACACACAGTGCAAGCATCTACCTTTGTCCACCTTTCTTCAGAATAAGGTCCTAAATTAATACAAGCTAATGCATTTTGTGCATTCACAGCAATTAGCAATATCCATGCAACTCCTGAGAGAGGTCTGCCTAGTAACAGGTTCATGCATCTTTAGCAGACTCAACGTATATGACTGTGTCCTTGATACTTTGGTTCCATAAACCACCTGATATTACTTGCACCCATATGATGTGGAACCTTTTCTGTACATGACATATAGCATGTGGATGCTTATAATTTAATAAGTAGTCACATCCATTTCTATTTTACTCATGGTGAGAAATATGTCATCAAAAAGATAAAAAAGCTTGGAGGTAACAATTATGATCTACTTGAATTCAGCAAAGTAGAGAATTAGAGACTATGATAACAACAGAATATTAAGTTGCAATATAAATTCTGGGGAGCTAGGAAATGTGGGTTTTCATCCTTTCTCAGGCTCCAGTAGCATGGACCTGTGCCTTTGTGGAGAGCCCCATTGACAGTAAGCTATAAGGTTCAGAGACCTAAAGTTGAAAAAAAACTACACTGCAACTAGGAAAAAATAAGCAATGAAACAAGATTGCTGAATTAATTGAACCTGTCCAAGAAAAGGTAAGTATAGCAAAAGGAAGAAAAGCTACCTTATTGAAAGGCAAATAAAAGAAGGGATTTTTACAAAAATACATGGGATAAAGAAACAAGGAGAAGACCATGGAATAAAGAAAGAAATCATTAGAAACTCTGAAGTTAGATTTTGAAACTTTTTTTTACCTTAAAAAATGCTTAACAAAGATGCGTGGACAAATCTAAAATTTTGAAGCTTTTGTCAAAATATTTTACAATACTTCCATATGTGCAGCTATTTCCTTTTTCACAGACAGCCTCTTTTCTAACTTGAATTGCTACCACTGTAGTCTCCCTTACTCACCTTTGGCTCCCCTCATCCGCGTTTTCTCCCCCTCCCTTTACTTTTGTTTTCCTAGGGTGCTTGTACACATGATGGGGGGTTTATTCAGTTTAGTTCTCCCTAAATTGAAATGGTGAGTTTTTTAAAAACCCACCATCTCCACCATTTCTATTTAGGGGGAACTAAACTGACCTTAGAGCTTACCTACCCCTCCCACGGGTGGTGTGGAGGGGAGCGAGCTACTGGTGGGTCGAGCAGTCCCTGAGCTGCACAGGGGCCTGGTGCTTCCCTCCATGGTTGCAGGGGGAGGGCGGGCTGGTGCTTTCCTCTGCTACAGTGGCAGCACCTGCCTGCTGGCTTCCAGCCTGGGCAATCCCAGGGGGTGCTGCAGCCGCAGAGGGAAGCATCAGGCCTCTGTGCAGCTCAGGCAGGCAGGATTCAAGAGGAAATAAAAAAGATCAGACTCCTTGCCGCTTTTTCTTTTCTTTAGTAGAGCCTGCCTGCATGAGCTGCCACCAAGTCACACAGCTGCTGAGCTGTGCAGGGCCTAGTGCTTTGCTCCACGGTGGCCACAGCCCCTGGGCCCACCCACACTGGGTGCCAGTGGACAGGTGCCACCTGGGAGGTGCAGCTGCCATGGAGGAAAGCGCCAGCCTGGAAGCTCAGGGGCTGCGCGATCCTGCTGCAGCTCACAACCCCCTCATTTGCCATGGGAGAGGCAGGTAAACTCCAGCACCACTGCGCTGTCCCCGTTGCCTTCCTAATGCCTGGGACCGTCCAGGAATGGCTGGCTTGCCCCTGGGCAGAGCAGCGAGATGTCAGGAGGGTGGCTGGGTGTGCTGGTGGTGCAAGAAGGTGACGGGGATGGTGGAGGGGGTGCTGGAAGCCCACCAAGCCCAAGCGTCCCTGAGCATGTTGGCTCCCAGCACTCACTTTGTTAGGTAGCAAACTAAAGCACCTCAGAGATGTTTTATCTTGCAACATTACAAAGTCATTTAAAGCAGAATGCACCACCAAGCATGCGAACAGGAACGCCATTGAAGTAGACTGCACTGCCAAATGTGCAAACAGCAATGGCATCAAAGCAATTCAAAAGCACATTTAAGCCGCTTTAAAGGACAATTTTGTTGCCTGTACAAAGGCCCCTAATTTCTACCTATTCACATTTTCACTGACATCCTGTCACACTTTTAGTTTCTCTCCTTCCTTGGAGTCTCAGAGCAGCAGAGACTTCCTATGCCTGAAGAAAGGTGTTTGCACCCAACAGCTTGCTAAGAACTTTTCCTCAGCTACTCATTTGGTCTAATAAAAGATATCACATCTACTCAAAGAGCCTTGCCTGCCTATGTAAAAATAAGGTAAGGGAAGGCAGAAACAACATTAACACATGAATATACAAATCTTGAATGTAGATGATTTGTAAGATGGTAAAGCGGTGGTTAGTAACCTACAGCCCGTGAACCAGAACCAGCCCGCAGAAATGGGGCTTTGGGAACACGGGGCAATGGAAAGCACCTTTTGTGGGCGCTCTCCCTGTTCTGCCTTGGGGCCAAGTGCCAGCTGCAGGTGGTTTCCCTATGTGGCTGGGGAGACAAGCATTAGGATCTGCCCTTTCACCTTCAACCTGGGGTGCATCCTTCCCTCCTGGAGCTGGAAAAGGCCCCTGTACTAAAGAATTAGCCAGTAAGTTTTCTGAACCCTGGATATTTTAAAAGGTCACAGAGAATTTGGGAAGATTCAGAACTGTACAGATGAAATATATGATACAACTTGTTTTTTAAAAGAAAAGATAAAAATGGTCCTAGCAGCTCTACTTCATTTAGTAATTAGTAAGATCATTTTCTTATTAGTAAAGGAATGAAACAGCTATGCAGAGAAAACCATCAGTCTTGATGGTGACAGAACACAAATAAGCAGCATATCTCTATGAACAACTCACATTTATGCGTCTCTTTACTGTTGCACATAGTTGCTTAGTATTACATTTAACCACCTTTTGGTCTACATGTCAGGGGTCATTCCCAAATCAGTTTGATCTTTGATCAGCAACCAGTGTGGATATTCATTTTCAAAAAGGTTTTGTACCATAGAAACAGTCGTAGAAAGGCAATAAAACAAGAAAAGCAAAATCTATGGCAAATATTTGGAAAAAAAAAATCTCCTACAGGTATGTGTACACTGGGGTGTAGAATAGACTCCAAACTGCTTTGAGGCATTTAACTTCCATATGTGCCCATGACACATAATTTCCTACCCTAGACGCATATTTTGTGCAGTATCTTAAAGTTGATTAATTCTAAAAATTGATTTTTTTAGGACATTGTTACTAGCACTGCAGTGCACTATATTCCCAAAGAACAGCCAGCGTACATGAATGGTTTGCTCCCAGAAGATGAAAAACTGCCAAGAGTAACATATTATCCCAGGCGTGAATGTGTTTTTCCATATGGGGTAACAATTTACCCCAAGCCCATGTTAACTCATTGGGATAACTTGTTACTCCAATGCAATTTCTGTACAAATGACAGGAATTTCCTGAATAAACGACCTGTTTGCTTACTTTAGGCCATGGTAACTAATGGATGGCCATCCTCCACTCTGCTTTTGCAGAAGATGTGGTAATCCCTTTTGCTAACCACTTTGTTTGCAGGCTGCAAGGTCATCAGAACACCTTGCCCTTTGCCAAAAAACCCCAAACCCTTTGTCATGCCCAAATTCACCTTTGCTCTCTTTTCTCATGGCAAACTCTGCCTCACCTGCCTCTTTCATAACATCCAAGCTAGTTTGCCGTGCCTTTGTTGGAAGTGAGAACAAGCAGCAAAGGGATAGCAGAGATAGAACAACATCATACTGCAATGCACCATAGACTATGGAGTTCCCTTCAATGGTTAGGGCTTGATACCCCTCACACCACTTTTACCTGCTCTCAATAAGCACTTGCATGTGTGGTTTCCAAACAGCATCCACCCACATTTGGCTTGCCTGCAAAGGGTGGATGCTGGTCTCTGGCTTCCGTGCCCAGGAGGAGAGGGTGCTACCTGTGCTGTCATTGGACAGGATGGAATTGCTTCTGTGACAGCATAGGTGTGTTATGCTTCAGCCCAAGTCTGAATTCATTGCCCGGCATGCGTGAGCCAATACACGAATACCAGTTGGAAGTTTGAAAGAAAAAAGGGTTTTTATTGCTAGCAATAAAGGTGCAAGGTAGCAAGCACCCTAAACAAGATTTCTAAGCATCCTTTATACTAAAATCTACAAGCATAATATTCAGTG
>JAGPOW010003648.1:119665665-119676641 GCA_030014935.1 Caiman crocodilus | reverse complement strand
TCCTTATCACTGCAGATGGGCATAATTCACAAAACAACCTTCCAGTCTCCCTGTGTATTCTGTCTCGGGAGGATGGCTCGAGGCCATTTATTAGGCCTTTAGAAAAAATGGCTCGGTTATTCACAACAGGTGGACAGGCTGGTCTTTGATTGTTATTTATATGCATTCAGCAGTAATCATTTTTTTTTCTAGAGTCCAGGATGAGAAGGCCCCACATATTCAGTGCTGAAGCCTGGCTTGCACAGGTAACTGAGGATGACAGAAACACAGCCACTGATGAAATCTTATCCCAAGGCATTGTTCCAGACATTGGAGACTGTTCAGAGCAAGAATACCATGTGAATATGGAAGCTTCATCCAGCTCAGATGAGGAGGAGTTAGTGCCACGAGCAGAAGTGATGCTAGCACTTCCAGTGGGAAAAGGAAGAGGACCAGCCCAGGGCCACGATGGAAAACCAAGGAGAACTACAACAGGATGTGGAGTAGAACCACTGCCACCACCCGCAGAAAAAATTACAGATGATGACACATTTAAAGGAAGGAGTGTGGGGAAAATGTCCACAGCTAATCATCAGAGAACAGCCAAGGACACAGTGCATGAAAGTGCTGGGCCAACAAGAGAAAGTAATAAAGACACAGCGGTGAAAACATTCCACCTGTTTCTCTCACAAGATATCCTGGCTGCTATCGTAAAAGAAACAAACAGAGGGGCAGAAAGGAGATTCAGGGAGTAGAATGATAGCCATCCAAAACCAGAAAGGAGTGTAAAAAGCTGGATGAAAGCCTACATTGGCCTCCTACTGCTGAGTGGTCTATACCACGGTGGTCACGAGGCACTGGAGGAGTTGTGGGAGCAATGCACTGGGCGTCCTTGCTTCTGTGACACCATGCGTTGAAAACGATTCCATCAAATCACCAGCTACCTGAGATCCGACAACAAACTGACGTGTGAGGAAATGAAAGCTGGGGGCAAGCTTGCTGCCTTCAGAGATAGTTGGACACAATTTGTGGAGCAGCTCAAGAAATGGTATATTCCAGAAATATATCTGATGGTCAATGAGCAGCTCATTGCATCACAGAATATATGCTCAGCACGCCTGCCAAATGCGACTTGGAAATGTGGTGGTGCTGTGATGCAGCAGCGTCGTTCCCTGTGTCTGCAGACATCTGCATGGGCAAACGACCAGAAGCTCCATGCCAAGTGTGATGCCTGTAGGTGTTGCAGGGCTTGCTGCCACTGCCCCGAGCTTGTTTTCCTACAGACAGTGACACGGTGGTCCTTGGCTTCAGATTACCTGGTCTGCCAATAAGTTGGTCTTATGTTTCTCACCTGCCATGACTTTGATGATATTATATTGCTAAAAGGCAATGCCTAAGGTGATCCTACCTGGTCTCAATCCCTGTTTTTTTTCTGTGGAGCTCCAAACCTCCCCTTTACCACACCGTAGCTGCTCCAGATGGCACTCATTCTCTGAAGCCCCGATCTTAGTGCTGCCTGTTGGTCTGTTGTTCCACCCTCAGCCATGAGGGTGACCATTGGCTTTAGTTAGGCACACACCCTTCCAGGGCTGGCCTTGGCCTGCACTCAAATATCCAAAAAAAAGAAAAGAAAGCAAAACCTGACCGCTCTCAGTCTCTTTGCCAGACTCAGTCCAAGTCCCCTTCACCTGGGGTCAGGCTCTCATGTCCAAATCACAACAACAAAAAGTCAGTTAATCCAGTCACTGCTCTGCACAGCCTGCCCCAGTTTACTGGTGAGCATTCACAGTCCCAGTGGGATCTCTCCCACGAGCAGTGAGGCTCTAACCTGAAAACGGCAATTCTTCTAGCCCCTCTCCTGGATCCTCAGCTCTCTCTCTGCTCCAGGCATTCCCAGGAGCCTTGTGTATGCAGGCGTCTGCCTGCCTCCTTCTCTGGGTTACACCTGCAGTGTTTCTCCAGCAGGTTTGTCAACATTTGCCTGCCGGGACGTTCAGTGCTCCTCTCTCTGTGGCTCATGGGGAATCAACTCCACTCTGCCCCTCTCTGGGGCGGAAATACTTCTGAGCAGCCTCCCTCCTCCAATCCGGAGTGCGAGGCTGCTCCAGAAGTGTGGTGATCGCTTCCCTTCCCCTCCAGTCCCCAGCTGCAGCCCCGCTGGCCCCCCATGCTGTAAGTGTTGCTTGTGTTCACTTTCCCTGTCTGTGGCTGCAGGCTGCTTTTCTTCTGACCTCCCATGCCCAGCATGTAAGACACCTTGGGGCTTTTGTTTACTCGCTCTCTCCTTCACACCAAGGTAATTTTTGTACCTAGGTCATTGAAAAACTGGTTCACCCCTGGTACAGGATGAGATATTGTACTTGTATTTCTTTACAAGTACTGACCTGGCAGAAAGACTTGTCCTATGTGAGTACGATTTGGAAAATTAAGGCCAATATCCCAAACAAAATGCAAGCATATTGAAGAAGGGAGAGTTTTTAATCCATTTTTGCTTTTGATAGGGAACTCACCCTATTTTCCTATGTTTCAAAGAAGTCCAAAGTTGTGCTGTTGCTGTCTAGCATGCACCGTCACCTGTCAGTGGGTGAAGAGCAAGAAAGCTGGACATCATCCATGACAACAATAAAAACAAGGCTGGGGTGGATAACCTTGACCACTTCGTTTGTATGACCACCTGCAGGTAGCCAATGACACTATTTTTAAATATGCTGGATCTGGCTGCCATTGCCAGTTTCATCGTTTGGCTCGGCCACAACACAAACTGAAAGAAAACATTACATTTAAGAAAACTAAGCTATTTTTTTCCAGGGTATTGGAGAACAGTTGAAAACACAGAACGATGGATACACGTAATCTGTTTAAATCTGTCAAGTCTGCCATAAAGTACAGATTGCAACAGCACACCCCAGTAGACCCTTCTACAAGCACGAGTAGAGATTGCACTTTTTGTCCAAGGACAGATGACCACAAACCCCAGAAATTATGTGAAGATTGTACATGATTTGCTGGTGTGCATCACAGTATATCACTGCTACTTTGTGAGGAATGCAATATTTAGTTAAAACAGTAAGGAAATGTTTTTGGAAGTAATTGCTAGTTTTAAAACAGTGTGAACTGCAGACTTAGTAAATTGTTCACTCACGTTTTGAAACTCTAAAAGAAGTTTAAATTTTGTTCAGAGGTCTAGATAAATAATATTTTTGGTTCAAATGATCATAAATGCTCTTTCAGTCAATCTGTCTGTTTAATAAATAATTTTTGGTACATTTATACCCTTGTCACTGGTTCCGTTTTGTTCATGCGGGTGGGGTAACAAGTTACCCCATGAGACCAATAATGTTGAAATGTGGGGTAACTAGTTACCTCATGAGAACAACAATGGTTATGGTTTCATGAGAACAGTTGAAGTTAAAACACAGAAAATGTACAGTGGGATTCCTCAAGGCAGGGAACTAGATTGACTGACCATCATAGTTTTGACAATTGTAAACCCCACAATTCCTGACCAGAAAGCTTTCCTTACAAAGAAATTTGTGAGTTTTCAATTCTTCACAATAGTTGAGATTCAGCTGAGCTTGAATCCAAAACCAAGAACTTTTTCTGGGTTTACCTAGGCATAATATCTATGTTTTTTCTCTCTTCAACTGCTGCCACAATTGTGCCACAGGGGATTCTTTAATTCAGTCCTCTGCCACTTTTATCCATATTTCCCACAGCTCTAACAGCTGAAGCATAATGAGATTTTAAAACATGATTTCTCAGTTATGGAGAAAATTAGCAAAGAAACCTTTCTGGGTAAGCTGGATGAGGGCAACATCCTGAGGGACAGCCAGCATGAGTTTGTCATTGGTTTGCCTGACCAATATCATCTCCTTCTAAGACCAAGTGACATATCACCTGGACAAGGGAGACGAGATTGACATCATATATCTGGACTTTAAAAAAGCCTTTGCTCTGGTGACCCATGACCTCCTCATGGAAAAGTTGGCCAACTGTGGCCTTGGCTACACCACAGTCTGATGCCTGGGAAATTGGCTCCGAGGTTGGACCTAGAAAGTAGTGGTCAATGGCAGCAAATCATTATGGTGCTCTATGACCAGTGGTGTCCCCCAAAGCTCTGACCTTGGACCGATTCTCTTTAACATCTTTATCAGCAAAGTGGACACTGGTGTCAGAAGCGCACTGGCTAAGTTCACCAATGACACTAAGCTTTGAGGCATAGTGAGGCATAGTGTCCACATCTTAGGCCAGGCTGACTTGGATAAACTTAGTAGGTGGGCAGATACAAACCTGATGACATTCAATACCAATAAATGTAAGGTACTCCACCTCAGGAAAACCCCCCCGCAGTGTACTTATAGGCTCAGCAGTACTATGCTTGCTAGCACGAGTACTGGAAGAGACTTGGGGGTCATGAGTGACCACAAGATGAACATGAGCCACCAATGCAATGTCGCAGCTGGTAAAGCTAACCCAACTCTGGCTTGCATCCATAGATGCTTCTCAAGTAAATCTCAGGACATCATCCTCCCACTGTATTCAGCCTTGGTCAGGCTGCAGCTGGAGCCCAGTGCAATTCTGGGGTCCATAATTCAAGAAGGATGTTGAGAAGCTTGAGAGAGTCCAGAGGAGAGCCATGAGCATGATCAGAGGGTAAGAGAATAGGCCTTATGAAGAGAGGCTGAGAGCCATGGGACCCTTCAGCCTAGAAAAGCACAGGCTCAGGGAGGACCTGGTGACTGCCTGTAAGTACATAAGGGGAGTACATCAGGATCTGGGAGAACATCTGCTTACCCCCGGCTGTAATCCGGGTGGTACCACAAGAGGTACCCCCTCTCCAATTGAAGGGATCGAAGCAGGTGCACAAGCACCGTGGGAGGTGTAGGGACTCTCCTCCCCCTATAGAGCAGAGCCAGACCACCAATGGGCCTTAGCCAGATAACTTTTAATGAGGGAACAATATTGGGAACATAATCAGTATAAACCAGGGAGGTATAGGGGACACTACAATGCCCTGAAGGGGCAGGATTCAACAGATGTTACAAACTTATAATCATAGACATATTCATTCAGTTGACAAAAGACAGGGTTAAGCAAAGTGTAAGACATAAACAGCAGAACAAACAATACTAGTTGGTGAAATATAAAAAGCACAAAATATCAAATGCAAGGAATATAAGGCCTAGGTACCTGGAGGGGGAGAAAGGGAGGAAACACAAAGGCCCCTTTCCACTGCAAGAAGAATTTCTTCCTATTAGTTCATTCAATCCAAGTCACCAAAGCTGGGACTTGAACTCAGAGCTCTCACATGGTAGGCAGAAACTACCACACAGTCATCAGTGCTGATAGTGCTTCAAGATGCTAGGGGTCTGGACTTTCCTGGAGCCCCGGCCTCACATCAAGTCACCTGGCCTCCGATTGAAGGAGCTGGGAGCCTCTCAGGTCGCTGCTCAGATCCTTGCTGGAATGGGGGAGCCTCTTCTGCTGGCCACAGCCTCTCATAGGCGATGCTGGAGCCCAGTGGGGAGCCTCTCCTGCCAGCTACACACCGCATTGCTGAGGACCCCAGTGCTGCCTGCAGGTCCCACTCCTTCAGGCTCTTCTGGGACAACTGTTCCTGCCCTGTTGGCCCAGCTCTTTGAAGCTCCTTCCTTGTGGTCCCTCTCTGGTCTACGCTGAGTCAGCCATGCTGCCCCTTTTATCCCCCTCCAGGTGACCCAAGGGGCCAATGAAGGAACATGGAGGGTGAGTCTCTGGGGCCTGATTTGTGAGGAAAGGGAATCCCAAATCCTCCAATCATCTCTTGCCCTGGGCTAAGTCACTACCAGCCAGTCCGTCACACATTACTTTTTCAGAGAGTAGCAGCAACACTTCACATTAGTACCAGCTGGGCTCCCTTTCCAGCTGCCAAGGCAGAAGCCAGCATAAACCAAAGAACTCATCTATTAACATGTGCTGCTTCTGAAACATAGCAACCAAGGTGCTACTAACCATTAGAGAATCCCAATCCCACAGACAAGTCGCGTGAATCCTCCTGTCTTGTTCCTTTCCTTTCCTTTCCTTTCCTTTCCTTTCCTTTCCTTTCCTTTCCTTTCCTTTCCTTTCCTTCTTATCCCACCATACTACAAATATACAGGGATTTTTAAATTAACAACAGCTGCTTAATAACTGCTATTTCATAAGAATAGCTGGTGGGGCTATGATATCATAAGAGTAGCGGGTGGACGGGCAGCTGGGTGGGTGTTTGTTGCCACCCGGTTAATTGGCGATTGTTGTTGATGTTGTAGGTGGTGAGCTCTTTTGGATTTTTTTTATTTTTTTTCTGGACTACATTTCCCAGCATGCCCAAGCGCACTGATCTTTGTACAGTTTCCAGTGGGGGCTCCCACTGGAACCTTCCTAGTCCCTGTCCAGGTACACTGTCAATCTGTTGTTGTCAGCAATATATCCTTCTGGACAATCATGCACAAGGGCCGCTCAACCAGCATGCGGGCTGCCACCATAAAGGCTGTTATATTTTCTTCATCCGTGTTGAGCTGGCACATAAGTGCCCTCCATTGCCTTTTCAGTCAGCTGAACACCCATTCCAGGGCCATCCTGCAGCTGCTGGGGTGGTAGTTGAAAGCCAGCTTTTGCAGGGCTTTAGGGGGTAGGCAGCATCCAGTAATATAACCAGGGGAACAGTGGCCCCGAATAGTGTCCTTTCTCCATGAGGCCAGGCAGAGGGGAGTTTCTGAACATGCACACATCATGTGCACTGCCAGTTCAGCTGGTAAAAATGTTCAAGTACCAGCCCCAGTGGTTCACCGGAGCTTACAGGATCACAGAGGCATATCCTTTCCTGTTTGTGAAAGACTTCCCCCTCCCTGCAGGGCACAGCACCGGGATGTGAGTGCTGTCTAAAGCCCCTACACAGTTTGGGAACCCCTTCTTATTAAAGCCATCTAGGACTTCCTGCGGATTCTTCAGGTCAATAATTTTCTTTGCAGCGATCTCCTTAAGCAGCTGGCATACCTCACAAGTTGCAAACTGGGTGGCAATGGAGTGGAGGCTGGATGGGCTGGCCAATTTCATGATGGCCTTTGCAACCCTCTTGTCTAGTGGGATGGCCCAATGCATGTTTGTGTCCTACCTCGTGATGTGTGGCCCCAGCATTGAGATGATATGATAAAATGTCTTCCTTTTCATTCGGAACACCTCCAGCCACTGCTGCTCCTTCCAAGTAGTCAGCATGATTCACTCCCACCAGTCCGAGCTGCTCTCATGGGCCCACACTGTGTGAATTCAGGTCCTCCTCCTCAGGTTGCTCAGCAGAGCCCGGTCAAATTCCATTTGTTCACTTTGCTGTGTGTATGCCAAGCCCCCTGAGTACCTGTTGTATCTTCTTCTTATTGTCATTGATGTTAAAGAAGGACCACAACTTGCCACTGAACGCTGTAGCATAGTTCCTATCCTTCCCAAGCATCCCATCAGTAATCCCCAGGTAAACAGTATTTGCAGAAACAGTACTGCCACCTCCTCCTCCTCCTGCTCCATGTCCTCCATCATGTCACGTATTTCACCCTTGTTCTCCATGTTGCCTCTCTCCATCAGCAGCAGCCTTTCACCTGTCTTTAACAAGCAAGGGGCAGGGACTGTGTGGTTAGTCTGGAGCTTGGTGTAGCTGCTTTTTCAACACTTCACCCCAGCATCCTTGGGCATTGGGACTTTGCACATCCTTTCATCCTTTCATCCTGAGCTTTACAGCCACTGGTGTCTCCATGTAATCAAACTTACAAACAAAAAATGTTTTGCTGACTCCTCTCCTAGCTACTCAAAACTTTTACCACTTTAAGGCAAATCAGGCTGTGCTTCTGTAATAAAATGATTTTGCACAAGCAGACAGGTAGGTATCAACTAGTGCAATGTTCTGGTCCATTGAGCAACCATCCCAAAGTACAATGGCCTTATTTACACCATCTTTGTTGTTGTTAACTGGGTGCTTCATCACCTTTGGGTGTTTTGATACTTACAGGTAATTACTTCACAATCCTTGGAATTTTCCTAGACCCTCATGCAAGCACAGTCTGAGTATAAAGGTGCCCCCCCCCAAATTTGCCAGCCCCTTTCATAAATCACTTTTGCTGTTGACCATCAACTGCTTCACCATGTCTCAGAAAGCCAAGGACAGCGGTATGGAGCTGATGCCCCAGGAGGCTGATACCTCTCACACCTGTGGACCCAACTGGACCTGGGAAGAACCAGAAGACTTAATTGACATTTGGTTGGAGCAAAGGATCATAGACAGGCTGGAAAGTAGGAGGAATAAGCCTTTTTATGTTGAGATTGAAAAAGGCATGCAGACACAAAGGCACAATCATGACTGGACCCAGGTCTGGTGCAAGATCAAGACCCTGAGATCAGCATTTTACAAAGCCAAAGATGCAAAGTCTCTTCTGGGGCAGGTTGAACAATTGCCCCCTTCTATGACAAGTTGTCCATCATTCTCTCCAAGGATGTGGATGACAACCCAGGTTTGGAGACTCTCAGCATCAGAGTTGGGCTGGAGGTGGAGGAGGCAGCAGCAGCCCCTCCTCATGGTGAACATAAGTATGTCTCAGCTGTTTGGAGACTGCTCCCTGTTCCCTGATGACCATGAGTGCCAGGAAGAACCATTGGTCGCCTTACAGTTAGTGCAACTTAGCCCCTCTGTTCCATGGAGTAGTACAGATGATGAAGTGGAGGGTCAGGAAAAAACCCATGTAGCTGATAAGACACAAGAACATGCTGGACTGGGTAAGTCTCTTCTAGTGTGCCTCTTGTCACTGCCAGGCAACTGTTACTGTAGGTGGGTAGCCATGTTCTTTTGGTGGTGGTGCAGGCTGGGTTCAACAGGTAGTTATTTGCTTTAATTTTTTGCAGTTACCAGTGGCAGCCATGGACCTATTCCCAGAGCAGTGAGAACTCATAAGTTTTGAGCAGCACAAGTGGTGCCCCAGTATTGCGAAGTCTGTTTCCATGCCTGCTGGCATTTTGTGCACTGTATGGTGGGGGTGGGGATGTGTACTTTCCTCCTTTTGGGGGGAAGGCAACCATTTTTTTTCTTTGTTTTTCAGCCACTGTGACCCGTGGACACTGGAAATGGCACCCTGCTTGCACTTCAGCAGAGTGCTGCAGAGAGTTTCACAGCAAGCAGATATGATCCTGTGAAACCTCACTTGAGGGTTTGGCAGATCCCTTAGTAATCAGGGTGCAATGCAAAGATGCCTGGTGGGCCAGACTCCATAAGACCCTGCATAAGGAGGATGCCATCCTCAAGCAAGTGCAAGACACCATGAAGAATTTGAAAGATGTAGTCAACTAGTCCTATGCTGAATTGTAGTGTTCACATGACACTTTCGAGGATGCCTTTCAGAGTGTGCAGAACTACCTAAATAAATGGGTACTATTAGACCCCAACTCCATACAGTTCCTAATGACTAGGAAGATGACTGTCCAAGTACCCCTGGACCCTGTTACTCATTAGCCAGAGCAGAGCAGGGAGCAAATACCAGCACACATTGCTCGCAACAGCTTTATTCAGAATGGTGATAGCTTTGGGAGAGCTCCCACACCAACAGAATATGAGGAGCAGCAATGAACAATAGTTTTTTCCACATTTATACACTTTGGTTCATGTTTATTAACATTTATTCTACCCTCGCCCCTCCTATGTTCCACCCATTTCTCCTCCCATCTCAGGCTACACTTCTGTTTACTGTTTGCTTCATTAGCATGTAATTGCCTGTGCTTTCCATTCATTTACATGACTTTTTGCTATAAGCATATGTCTAAGACCTTGACTCCTTTTCTTTGGTCAATGGGCAGACTTTGACCAAAACCTAGAAGCTTCTGGAGGCTTCTTCAGCAATCATCATTCACCTTTTTGCATATCCTCAATCCTGGGGAAACTCTTTGAGAAGATCATCAAGGAGCACATCTGTGACTGCTTGGCATCGGGGATGATGCTCAAGGGCAACCAGCATGGTTTTATTAGGGGTAGATGTCAGACCAACCTGATTGCCTTTTACGATCAGGTCACAAAAGCATTGGATGCCAGTGTCACCATGGATGTAGTCTTTCTGGACTTCAGCAAGGCCTTTGACACTGTCTCCCACCCCATGCTCATTAAAAAACTAGGCGACTGTGGTATTGATGCCTACATGGTCAGATGGATTATGAATTGGCTGAAGGGTCGTACTCAGGGGGTGGTGGTGGACGGGTCATATTAGACATGGGGGGACGTGGGCAGCGGAGTCCCCCAGGACTCGGTTCTTGGGCCTGCACTGTTCAAGTTCTTTATCAGCAAGTTGGATGATGTGGTGAAAAGCAACCTGTTCACATTTGATGATGATACCAAAATTTGGGGTGAGGTGGGCACGTTTGTAGGGAGGGAATGACTGCAGAAAGACCTGGATAGGTTGTAAGGGTGGGCTAACAAAAACAGGATGTGTTTCAATATGTGCAGGGTGCTGCATTTGGGCAGTAGTAACTAGCAGCACACTTATAAGATGGGAAACTCCCTTCTTGAGAGCATGGAGGCAGAAAGGGATCTTGGAGTCATCAGTCATCTTATCTCATTCCTTGTTGTAGCTAGTTCACTGCACACAGACTCACACAGATTCACTTGCTGCTTTTCCCTCAGAAAATGGTTGACATAGTTACAATGGTTACTTAGTATAAGCAAATGGATGGCTTAGCTATCATTTTGGCTTGTGGTGAGCATCTTTTCTAGGCCAGAGGTCATGCCTTGTATTCAGGTGCAAATCCAGTGCTCCCTAATAATCCAAATTATTGTCCCCTAACAGGTACGACACCCAAAAGAGAAAAGCTTCACAGATTTCATAGACATTAGGGCTGGAAGGGACCTCAGAAGATTTTCGAGTCCAGCCCCCTGCCCAAAGGGCAGGAAGTCAGCTGGGGTCATAGGATCCCAGCAAGATAAGCATCCAGTTTGCTCTTGAAGGTGTTCAATGTAG
>JAGPOW010003648.1:119636453-119665565 GCA_030014935.1 Caiman crocodilus | reverse complement strand
CCCAAAGGGCAGGAAGTCAGCTGGGGTCATAGGATCCCAGCAAGATAAGCATCCAGTTTGCTCTTGAAGGTGTTCAATGTAGGTGCTTGAACCATCTCCAGTGACAGGCTGTTCCAGACCTTGGGGGCTTGGACAGTAAAGAAATTCTTCCTTATGTCCAGCCTGAAACGGTCTTGCAGTAGTTTATGACTGTTTGACCTAGTTGTCATTCCTTGGGGTGCTCTGGTGAACAAACCTTCCCCCAGATACTGGTGGTCACCCCTCATAAACTTATAGGTGGCCACCAGATCACCCTTGAGCCTGTGCTTTTCCAGGCTAAAGTTAATCCACTCCGTTTGCCTCTGTGCAAGACAAGCTGAGAATTGTATCCAAGCCTGTTCCTTCTAACTCAGTGGGGTCACGGCGGGGCTGTATGACTGCCAGCAGGGCCAGGAGGGTGCCACTGCATTTCAGGGAGACGGGGGCAGATCAGAGTCATGGTGGGGTGAAGTTAAAGAGGCCCAAGTAACTGCTGTAATACTGTGTTGCAAACAATAACAACTCATGGATTTCCTGTCTTCCTGTGTCTGCCTCCATATCCACCATCACACTGCTCGGTTGTGAAGATGGGTTTTGTTTATTGTTTGGGTTCATTTGCCCCTGTTCATTTTTTCTACTGCTTCCTGAATGGTGCCAGGGGGGAGGGGTTGACAATGTCTCTTTCACATGGTGGGGGGAGGCACCCTGGGGTTTGCAGATTTGCTTGCACACAAACACAATCTCTCTTGCACAAGTACACAGCAGGGCTCCAGAGGTAAACAGGGGAGGGATACCTGGGTGTGTCACCCGTCCAGCAGTCAGCCTGGCTTGCTTTTTGGAAAGCCACCAGCCACTTTGCAAACTCAGGGCCACATTGTCTTCATGCTCTTTTTTGGCTCACCCTTCACAAGCCTTTCTTGACCTGTTTTGCTTGCAAACAAACCCAGGGACATGCAAACTGTTCTACCTTCTTTTTGCACTCTTTTCCAGCCTGGCACCAGACTCTCTGTTTTTTTTCCACACCAAAATGAGGCTGCTGGAGGGAGGAGGTTGCCCCACTCAAAATTTATAAATTAGGGAAGCAGAGGTTGGGTTGTGTGTTCATTGTATTGACAGGGGAGGTTTGAGGAGGTTGAGGGATGACAGCACAGCAGGGTCAGAGAAGGACTTATCCCACTAACAAGTCTTGCCCCTGGGGGGCAAAGCAATGTGAATGCAGGGTTTGAGAAGACTGCAGGATGATCAAGTGGGGTGAAGCTTCAACTGCTATTTGATGCCTGTGCAATGTACAACTTGAAAGTGGACATGGCAGTGTGATACACGCCACCTTTGGTAAGTGACACCTGACACTTGTCAGTACCCTGAGAGTCATCCCTAGGGGGGTGCAAGTACAAGCAACCACCCCAGGCACAGCGCTTTCAGATCCCCTCAGAGATGGGCAGAGTGGATGGGTTGACTCCTCAGTGCCGCCGTTGGCCTTGCATCCAATGCTCATCAACTCCCCTTCCCTGCTGGCACCACTGTAGCATGCAGGATTGGCTCTGCATCAGGAGGCTGTGTTTAATTTGCTCAAGGCCCTGCACCATGGCAAAACATGGGTCAGCTCTGATTGGAGGGGCATGCATTATTTAATTCAAATTTATTGTAAATGGGTCTGATGGAATTTTAGGGATGTAAAGGAAGGTACTTGAGGTGCACAAGAGGCACCAATACAAAGTCCTATGCTCTTTTAAACCTCCCTCCCTCTGGTTTTTACATCCCTTCTTACTGCTAGCAACAGGCTGATCGATCCCTGCTGGTGGGACAACAGGCAAAAAGAGAAAGGAAGAAAGAAAGAGAAAATGAAGAGCATGACAACACTTCTTTCAGGATTCATGATTGTAACAGTTCAATTCCACCCTATATATGTAGCCAATGTATGTTCTATATATTTCTGTTAAATATAAAATTACAGTTTGATTCCTTACTATGCGAAAGCAGATACTAAGCGGAAGGCAGGGTGGTGAAGGAAATCTCTACTGTGGTGGTTCTGCTATGTTCAAGCTTTAACCTCTTTTTCTATGATTGCCTATGTTTGGGTCCCTATGGCATAGTCTGACTTTCTCCTGCCACGTCTTGTTTATTTTTTATGTTATTAGTTGGGAAGTGTAACTCCTTTTCTACAACAGTCAGACACCGGCAATCTACATGGGGATTTTCTGGGCCACAACCTCTCTTGAATCTGTTCTAGACAACACTCAAAAATTTAAGTCATTGATTGAATCACAATCTTATTTAGGTTAATCACTTTTTAAAAAAATTGTTATTGATCTTTAGGTCTATGACCAACCCACAGTTAGACAGACTGTGGTTATTTTATGCTGTTCAGGTACATCTTCATTATTTACTTTGAAAATCTTTGGCTGACTTGCTCCACTCTCTCATAATATCCAGTTTAGGTTAACTGAAACTTAACAGTGGAACTAAACAATGAAACAATATATATATATATATCCCTTGGCTCTCTCACCCATGAAACCAGCTAGAGTCCAACCGACTCTACCATATATCCATAAATAAAATAAAGGAAATGAGAAACACAATTTTTGTTTTGACCTGTAAGGTAGATGCTTTTCTTTTCTCACCACTGCCTGAGCTGAAGTTCCTTCACTGTCTGGAGCCTTCCCCTCCCCCCCCCCTTTTTTTTTTGAAGATGAACCTTCTTGGTCAACTCCATGCTTAACAAGACCCAGTCAAGTCATTTCCCTCTATTAAGGTTCAGGGTTCTCTCCCCTCCAGCAACCTTAATTTCTTTTCACTCACAGTTTTTCACTAAGTCTCTCACCCCTCCCTTCCCAGGTTTGTTCTATCTTGAAGGAGTAGCTTCTCCGGAAGTGGCACTCTCCTTTTGCTGCTTCTTACCCTTATTCACTCTCATTCCCCACAGCAAGCATTCCACTCCCAGCCAGTGCCTCTTTACACCCACCTCCTGGTTCCTGAACTTGTCTTACTTCCTCCTCCTGGTTGCTGGCCACAAGTACCATTAAGACTTCTTTGTGTAATACTTGAGTTGTGGAGGCTTTCTTCACAGGCTTTGGCTGGAGCATCAGCTTGAGTATGGTAAGAATTGCACAAGTTCTTCAGATCCATTTCATATTATTCTCGCCCTCCTCCTGGTTGGTGGCCTGTTTGTTAACCAGCATATCATGGAATTGTAATTAGAAGATTGTTGCTGGCCCCAAATGCAGAGAGTTTCTTCTTGGTTGCTGGCCAAGACCTCCAGCTCCCTCTTGTCCCATGGCTGGGGCTCTTAGCAGCCAGGGTGGTGCTCTGGCATACTCCCTCCCTAGCACTTCCTTCATGGCTACTAGCTATGTCTCAGAAAATGACTGCTGCTTGGTGGCCCTTACAAACACACACACACAGACACACACACCACCAATCTAATAATCAATCAGTCAGTTTCTCTGAATTTCCTTCGTGGAAGAAAATCTCTACATTTTCTAAATAGAGAATTTTCTTCATAGACTACTGTATCATGTGTACCTTAAAAAAAATATTTTTTGCTACAGTAGTCTATGAGGATTTTAGATTTTAGTTTTTCCAAAACGTGAAAGCTAAGATTCAGCAAAAGCCCTGCTTCCCTCCCTCATGCCTTCTCCTGCATGGCTGTTTAAATAATCAATCAAATAAACAATAATCAACCAAATACAGTTGAAATACACACAACAATCAACCAAATAATCAAAACAGGCACACAGACACACAGACACATAAAAGGACTGTATCTCCCCCCGCCCCACCTCCCTGGTGACAGTTACTTTTTCTGAATTTCCTACCTTGCAAGAAGCGCTTTCCTCAGGTCTGAAACCTGGTAAACCTGTACCAGGATTTCTTCTTGGTTGCTGGCCAAGATCTCTGGCAAATTCCCTTCTGGGGTCCAGGTAGTAGGGCCAGGCCTGTGGGCTCTTCAATTTACTTACCCACCTCTGTACCTACTTCTCTATTGTATCCTCATAACTTTTCAACCATTGCTGACAACAAAGCAAGCTATGCTCCTGAGCTTAAAGCAGATGCATCCTGACCTGACCTCTCTCAGTTGCACCCTTATAAAAAACCTGCCCACTTCTCACCCAGAAGCTGAGTCTTCTTCACATGCTTTTGCACCCTTGGAACTTTTTCATTGTTGTTGGGCACAAAGCCTTCTTCTTGGTTGCTGGCCAAGATCTCCACGGTCTCGGTAGTAGGTTCCTTGCCCACCTTGCTCTCTATCTTACACCTCTCTGTTGCAGCCTTGTATCTCTGGAGTCACTGCTGGCCACAAAGCAAACTGTGATCATGAGCTATGACCACTGCAGCAGCAGAGGGCTTGGGTTGCAGGGGTGCCTTCCACTAAGGAAGCTGTGGCTTGAGTTTCTCCTCTGAATTGTGGAGGTCTTCTTGGTTGCTGGCCAAGACCTTCACATTCTGGGTAGTAGGCTCTTCAGCCCACTTGGCTTCTGCCTTATACCTCAGCAACCAAGCAGACACATCCTGACTTGGCCTCTCTCCATTGCACCCTTATAAAAAACTGCCTGCTTCTTGCCCAGAAGCTGAGGCTTCTTCACTGGCTTTGGCATGAGCATCAGCACTTGCCCTGTGCCTTACACACCTCTGTTGCACCCTTGAAACTTTGGCATCATTGCTGGTGGAAAGCTTCTTGCTGGGAAGGGAAAACACTGCCTGCTTCTCACCCTTCTGAGGACCATTGCAGTGGCAGAAGCTGAGATGCCTTGGTCTGAGCACCAGCTTGATTTCCACAAGTTCTCCAGGCTCACTTTGTATAGTCTTCTTGCCTTCCCCTGGTCACTGGCCATGTATTGAATCAGTATGAACTGGACAAGTTGTGCAAGCGCATTTCATTCATTGCTGCCAAGGCTGTGGGTTGCAGGGGGGGCTTCCATTAAGGAAGCTGCAGCTTGAATTTCTCCTCTGAATTGTGGAGGCAAGCTTCTTGGTTGCTTTGCTTGCTCTCTGCCTTATATATTTCTCCCTCCTCCTGGTTAGCTTTGACCACTGCAGTGGCAGAAGCTGAGGCTACTTCACTGGCTGTGCCCTGAGCATCAGCTCGATTTGCACAAGTTCTGCAGGCCCACTTCATATAGTCTAGTCGCCCTCCACCTGGCTATTGCCCATAAACCAGCAAATTCGAATTTGGGTACATGTCTTCTGACACCCATCCACCACTCTGTCTCCTTGAGGGAGGTTTCTGTATTTTAATAGGGAGATTTAAAATACATTTTAAATGAACAAGGAGATTTTAAAGAAATAATTAATAGTAGAAAGTGTCCCCCAACCTGAGAAGGATACATGCACCTGCACCTGAGGGGACCCCAACTGTGCCTGGGGGCCTGCACCTGATGGTGCCCCCTTTGGGACCATGACTGCCCACTCCACCTTGATTCAACTGTGTTCCTGCTGGGTGGACCATGTTCCGTAACTGGGAAGGGGGTGCAGGATGCCTCCCTCCCTCCATCCCTCTCCCTCACCCACCCACCCACCTGGGGGCCCCCTTCCTCCCTAAGCTTTGTGCCCAGAAAAGATTTGAAAGTTACAAAGTGCCACAGAGAGTGATAGCATGGCATGGGCCAACTCAGCTAGCCAGCTGAGTCAGGCCATCCATCTATACCTGAGGAGGCCCCAAGCATGCCTGGGGGCCCACATCTGAGGGGGCCCCCTTTGAGACCATGGCTAAGCCCCTCCCCCCTTTTGACCCATCCATGTTCCTCTTGGGACATATTCAGTAACTGGGAAGAGGGTGCAGGACTCCTTCCTCCCTCCACACCGCACCCCCAACCACCCACCTGAGGGCCACCTCCCTCCATCCATAAGCTTTGTGCGCAGAAAAGATTCCAAAGATACAATGCAATGGAGACTAGCATGCCTGACCACCCACCTGAGGGGGCTCCTGGGTGAACCTGCCTACCTGAGGAGGCACCTCCCTAACTAGGATTTTTGGGTGGGTTTCTTTCTTGCAAGAAAATGCTGGCTGCAGACTAGCACTGGCCAAACATTTGACCTCCCTCCATCTGATAACAGTCATCATCAGTAACCAGAAAGGGCCAGTAACCAGGCTGGCTGATTGGCTGCCTGCCTGCCTCCCTCCCTCTCAACCTCCTGCCCTTCCACCATGCAGCCCTCCATCAATCCATATCATATCAAGGGATTACCAAAGGGACATGGGAGCATATTGTAAATTGGTGCTTTATCCTATTGTTTTGCATTTGCTGACAATGGCTGTAGTGTAAAAAAATGTATTCACCATTGACTACCAACAGCCTTGTTGACTAAAAAAAAAAAGTCTATAGTGTTTTAGCTTTATTGTGATTTCTAAATGGAATTGATTGCAATTCAATTTGTTGTGAAAAAACAATGTTTTTTCAATGTTCCAAAAGCCCTGGGCATAGTGCTTTTTGCAACCATGGCCTTGGCTAATTAGTAGCTCTGCTTATCTGGGACCCATCTGATGAGGACATGCCAATACTTAGTGTAGAAGGAAGAGGTATTACAATTTTCTTGACGTTGTTGAAAAGAAGTTCTTTCTGAATACACTTTATTCTGGAGAGACCTTGAGGTAGCAGAAGAGATTACCTTGGGCTGCCTTGGGCTCCCTCAACTTCTCCCTGTCCTTTGAGAAGGCTGAGTGGAAAGATATGGCAAGGGAGGACAAAGCTGTCCTGAACAAAGTGATGAGCTCTCTCCAGGGGGAGAGTGGGTTGAAGTAGAAGTGGAGGAGAGGGCAGTAGGGCAGTGAGGGGTGGTCTACAAACACAGCTCCAAAAGGTGCTGCGTGCAGGATTTTGTAATGCAAACATTGCATTGCAAAGAAAGCATTGGAAAAAAAATGATTTTTGCATTTCACCTCCCATAACAGTACAGCCTGCCTGCAAAGACAAAAAGAAGCTGTTTTGGAGTGATGGCAGCAGGTGTTAACCCCAACTCCCTAACCCCCTTGGTGACCATGTCATATGCATTATAATGCATTTTAAAGACTTACTAAATTGTCTTTAAAGACATGCTAAAGGCTAAAGGCTGTGAGTGGTGCTGTTTAGTCTTTTTTCTTAGAAGACATATCTTGCTGGACCTCACCCTACTTAACAAATCAACCCTGCAACTTTTTGCAAGTCTTTCCAGTAATGCCATGACTAAAACCCTCACAAGCGCAGCATCCCCACCACTGAGGAGGATACGGTTTCCAACCCCACCCCCAACTATGTCAAAGAAAACATGACACATCAACATATACAAAGTCACATGCATACACAAATGAACTGTTAAAAAAAGAAGGTTTTTTCAGTATCTTGATAGTGATTGTGACTCTCCACTGGCCTGTGGACTTGTCTCCAGTGAGTTCTGGCCACAAAAGTTTTCTGTGACGAGGGAGGAAAAAGGAAGGAAAGGAAGAGGAGCGGGGCTTGGAGCACAGTTGAAAAACTGGAATTTTGCTACCCCCCCCCCCACAGACACACTCGCTCTCTCTCTCTCTCTCACACACACACACACACACACACACACAAGGTTGGTGAGACATATTACCTAAATATCACCTGGGACGCTGCATACCTTGGCTGTCGGACCTGGCAGGCAGCATCCTGCTGCCCTTGGACTCGTGGCTCTGACATGGAATGTGATGAAGTTCAGGTTGCAATACTGAAGGAAGTCATGTAACTACTCATCATGCTCTCCAAAGGTTCAAACTACTTGCAGAAAACTTACCATTATGCTGCTGCTGCTGCCATCAGGAGCCATGGCCCTTGTGTTGGCAGATGACAGTGGATGCAGGGATCACAGTAGGTGGAGGGTAGTGGTGGGGGTGGCTGGAGGACAGGAGGTTACATGGGCGGAGCGAGGAGAACACAGAGAAGAGGTAGCAGGAGGGCAACAATTAATAGCGGGTAGAAAATGATATTATTGCTCTCCCCGCATTCTTTTCCACCTTTTAAAATTAAATTAGAATAAAATAAGAATGACCTGACTGGGGAGGAGGGAGGGTGAGGAGTAAGGCGTGAAAGAGGGTAAAAAAGAACACACAGCACCACCTACTGGCTCGAGGCTGGAACACAGCAGCCCCATGGCGAAGGGGATTAATTACAACTCTTTGGAGTCTCTGGCTATTTGCACAAACAAAATCCACAGTTGCACGGGAAAGCAGCACAAAGTAAAACATCTCCAAGTAGTGCTAGTTTAAGGCACTAAATGGACTTTAAAGTGGTGGGAAATCCTGGGTCGTGCAAAGACAAGTGCTGTTACATCAATGGAAATGGGAAATTTTGTTTCGTCTACACATGTCCAAAGGCCACAAAATAGAGCTGTGGAAACCAGGCAGGAAAAGAAAACACAATGAAATTGTGTGCAACCTTTTTTCACCTTTGTTTGTGTGACGGGCTGGCTGGCAGTGACCTAGCCCAGGGGTTTTGAAAGGGCAAAAGATGATTGGAGGGCTTGGGATTCCCTTTCCTCACCAATCTGGTAATGATTTGGCCCAGGGGTTTTGAAGGGGTAAAAGATGATTAAAGAACTTGGGATTCCCTTTCCTCACCAATCAGGCCCCAGATACTCACCCCTCATGTCCCCTGATTGGCCCCTTGGGTCACCTGGAGGGGGATAAAAGGGGCAGCGCGGATGCCTCAGGAAGAGACCAGCGAGGGACCACAAGGAAAGAGTTTCAAAGAGCTGGCAAGAGCTGAGCCGGGGGGTGGAAGCAGTTGCCCCAGAAGAGCCTGAAGGAGCGGGTCCTGCAGGCAGCAGTTGGACCCTCGGCAGCACGGCGTGTGGCCGGCAGGAGAGGCTTCCCGCTTCATCAAGGATCTGAACAGCGACCTGAGGGGTCTCAGCTCGGCTTCCAGCTCCTCCTATCAGGGACCAGGCAGGTCAACGTGAGGCCGGGGCTCCAGGAAGGTCAAGACCCCTAGCAGCCTGGAGCAATGCCAGCAGTGGTGGCCGTGTCGTGGCATTCCTGCCTGCCCCATGGGAGCTCCAAGATCAAGTTCCAGGTTTGGTGACTTGTGGTGAGTGAACTAACAAAGACAAATTCCTCTTGCAGTGGAAAGAGGCCACTGTGTTTTCTCCCCTTCCAGGTACCTAGGCCCTATATTTCTTTGTCCTTTGACATTTGGTATTTTGTGCCTTTTTTTTATATTTCCCCAACCAGCACTGTTTGCTCTGCTGTTTTGTGTTTTATATTTTGTTAACCCTGTCTTTTGTCAATGATTGTAGATGTCTAACCTTTGTTGAATCCTGCCCCTGGGGCATTGTAGTGTCCACTATACCCCCTGATTATGCCTGTTACGTTCCCAGTATTGTTCTCTCATTAAAAAGTATGCGGTTAAATCCCCAGTGGTGATCTGGCTTTGCTCTAAGGGAGAGGAGAGTCGCTACATCTCCCACAGTGTTTGTGCACCTGCTTTGAGCCCTTCAATTGGAGAGGGGGTACCTTTTGGAGTACCGACCAGGTTATATTTGCTCATCAAATTTTTCTTTTTTTTTCATAAAAATCTAGGACACTGAAAGTTTGTCATATGGAAACGTGAGAACCATTCAGGCACTGTTTTTGTTTTGGTTTGTTTTGTCACTGAAAAGTTGTGGCTTGAAAAATATGTACATGAGCATGAGAAGGCAATCCTTATAGATGCTGCATGACCTAGGCCTCATTTCAATAAAGCAAATAAGTGGGTACTTAACTTTAGACACATTGTGCAAATGTACACATGCAGTTAATATGCATAAATAAACTGTGGAGCTCCTTAATCCCGAGTTTATTGCAGTGTCGCACCAGCTCTGGCTGGCAGGGGGTCCCAGGGATCAGTCTGCCATCTCAACGTGCTGTGGAGAGGCTGGATAGGGTGTGAGAGTGCTTCAGTGCAAGGATAACCAGCAGGCAGACCCTGCGCTGAAGCACCCTTGAGCCCTAGCCAGCCAGCTCAGTATCTACACATGTGGTCCCGCAGAGTAAAAAACTCTGCAATAGAATAGTATTTGTATTAACACGTACTATCATGCTGCAGAGTAAATTAGTTTACAGGCACATGTATGATGCGTGATATTTACTGCACAGCTAATTAGTTCACTGCACAATAAATGTCTCTTGTAGATGTACCTATCCTGAAGTTTTCTGCTGCAATAGAGTGGATTATGGAAAAGTGGCCCTTATGCACTAAGGGCTTTTTTACATGTGCAAGCGCCACAGCACTGGGTACTTTGAAAAGCGCCCAGCACTGCAATGTGTTCAGTTGTATATGTGGCAAAATGTGCATTAGTGTGAAGAAAATGATGGTGGTGTGCTTTTGAACTAAAACACCTCAGAGATGCTTTAGTTCAAAAGTGCACCGCGGCCATTTTTTGTGCGCCGATGTCCATTTCTCCGCTTATACGACTGCACGTGGCACTGCACAATGAGCATCAGCTCACATGCGGAGCAGACTCAATTAATCAAGTCTGCTCCAAAGTGACGGCAGATCGTGGGGCAAACACATGCATGCATTAATGCACATGCCCTAAGAGGAGGGCTCAGACCTTGCTGTCCTGAGCGCTAGTGCTCCTTCTGCCACTTTCTGGCTTTCATATATTAAGCACTTTCCATGCCTTACAATAAAAGTAGAAGGGAAGCACGCAGTCATTATTACCCCGTTGTCACTGCCTCCTGTCCCACTCTGAGCAGACACTAGTATGTAGTGCTAGGATCCAAGTACTTGAAGCCTATATACTTCTAAGTCCTGACGGATTATTGTTCCCAGCTCCATCTCTAATATAAATGACCTTTTTGTGTTGCCGGAGACAGATCCAGACATCCACAACCCCCACTACTAGGGTAGCTATATCCTCTGCCCCATCAGTGTGGGGCGATCACAGTGCAAAAACACATAAGTCCTACAGCACATAAAAACTCCCCCTCCCTTCCCCTTTGTGCTCAGATGTGGCTCCTTTCCTTCTTCTTCCCCAACCCCACTCCTCTGCTTGCCTCTGCTGCATTCTCCATGTTTGGGTGGAAGGGAGAGTTCATGGAGAGTTCCTCCCCACAGGGAAGGAGACTCCCCATCCATCCCTGATGCCAGTTTCTCCACCCACAGCTGAGCTCAGCCCCTGTGTAGCAGGCAGGAATAGCTCTGGTGCCTCTCTGCCCTCTGGATAGAGGGGAAAGGTAGGTGGGGGAAGGAAAGAAGGCCGGGTAGGGGGAAAGGAAAGGGAGAGGGCAATTATTTGAGCTAGAAAAGGAAGGGAGAGAGTATTTTCACCTGCTTTTGAAAAGTCCCTAGAGGCTCCCATGGTGTGGGCCAATCCAAAAGCGTGGAGCATCTACACTGCTGCACCCCCTCTGGATCCTCTCCTGCATACAGTTGCTGTGTGCACCACCTTTCTTTTGGCAGGGACACTCCACAAGCTGTCTGCAAGGTAATTGGACAGCTTATAGAGCAGGTTTACTGGACTATTACTGTCTGAGGGGGAGAGAGAGAGAGAGAGAGAGAGAGAGAGATTCTCATCCGGCATTATCTATATATCATAAAACCATGGAACCCGTCATGGTTTCCTTCTGTAATCCTGGAGTTTCTTTATTGGCTCCTCTCTTCTTTTTTCTAGATTAGACTAACTCTATTCTTTAACCTTTCCTCAGATGCCATGCTTTCTAAGCTACTCATCATTCCTGGGATATTCTCCAGCTTGTCCTTATCTTTCTTTAAATGTGGTGCATGAAACCAGACACAGCATTCCAGCTGAGGACTCATCCGTGCTGACTAAAACAGAATAACTGTCTCCTGTATTTTACATACAAAATTCCAGTTAATTTTGATGCTAGTGTAAGAATTTGGATACTTAGAAATATCACTCTATGTTTTATGAGGGCACAGTTACATGTATTAGACTCAATCCATGGTGCTGGATAAATTATCACAGTCGTTTTGTGCGGCATTCCACTAGTAACCTGAACAGGACTCCACGATTTCTCAAGCTGATAGTACGAATCTTCGTATCATATGCGTCTGAACTTTTTTCCACCAGTTTGAATCTGAACTAAGAAATCCTTATGAGTAAGTGGGTGCTGATTGCTGCATGTAATTCAAACAATATCCTGGCTTAGTGTTCCAGCCTGCAAAGTTAAAGGTGATATATGCTAGGTTGTGTGTGGGAAGGTGACATTTAGTGCTAGTTAGGGTTGCTTTGGTCCATAACAGTTGCAGGTTTGAGTAGTGGAGCATGGATCCACATCTCCTCTAAGAGCAGTGTGGATAAAAGCACACTGGTGATCCTCAGTACATAGTAATATGTACACATATGTGCTAGGTCTTAAGGTCCTGACACAGATAAAGCTCTCACTCATTTTGCTGTGTGTGAAGACTAAGTAATAGCAGGAGGCCAGATCCCTACACTACACTAACCGACATGCATCTCCGACATAGATCAGCCACAGACTGGCACGACTCCACTATTGGTTAGGAATATAGCTTTAAAAGCATTATTCAGAGGAGGTTAAGTCACCAACACACTGCTGGTTCTCTTGTTCCTTACAAGAACAGGCTGGGTGGCAACTTCAAGATGTCATTTCTGCCTGTTCTGGGTTTATATCATATGTTTCAGTGTAAGGGACATTTCTTCTTTTACACTCCCTTTCTGCCTCCGCAAGATTATGCTGTTCCTGCCCTCATTTGGTCTTTCTGAACGTGCAGATGTTCATTCCTGTTCCCTGTAGTGATCACTGGATGCAGTAAACACAGGCATACATGAATGAGAAGAACTATCAAGAAACTGTAACTGAGGAGCAGTAGGCAACCTTTGCAAACCCTTCTTTTCTCTCACTAGCTAACTACTTAATTGAGGAACCATCCCCCAATTACCAGTTGCCTCAGTCTCCTTAGTTAGGGAGCATCTCTGAATTATAACGTCTATCATTACATTCCCCTATCACAGCACCCTTACTTGAACATAGTTTCATCTTACACTCCCTGGGGTGGGCAGGTTCATGTAGGGATATGGCAGAACTTCTCTTGGTCTACCTGCAGAATATGTCCTATCCCCTTCTTCATCCTTTTGTCCTTATTAGCATCTTTTTTTCATAAGTGATCCAAACTCTTCCTTAGTGAACTCACATGCTGTCAGCCTCCAATGTTAACATTTTCTCTACATCATTAAAAGGGAAGTAAGAATAAATGTGTGGAATCTGGCTCTGACACTGACAGATTCCCACACTTCTTCCAGAGAGATGTCCAAATGTTACAAAGACAAACCATATGGGAAGCCCCAGCACTTGAGGCCATTAATAGGAATTTTTAAGCAACTGTGATTGATGGAGCAGCTCTTACAAGTCTGAGATCAATGAAAATGCAACTTGATCTTTTGAACTCAAACTTTTTTCCCCTTCCTTTTTCTGTAGAAAATCCCATAAAACCATTTCAGTGCAGACAAAAGCTGTCTGGGGCTCCTCACAAGGATTTGTCATATACTTTTCTTTTCTCCCCACTCTATCCCCCGTCCCATATTTCCAGTTTCACATACATGTTGGTTTTGAGAGTTCTTTATCCACAGCCCTCATCAGAACACTGTTATCAATCCTTTTTTATGATCTGGACTAAAATATTTGAAAATTAGCTCACTATTTAATAACTGGAAATATGTCAGTCAGCCTGTGCTATTCTTTTCCCATGGATCAAAGTATCTAACATGAATTGTGAATTTCTCTTCATCCTGCTGATATTCATATAACAACACTAAATGTAAACAAAAATGCAATAAAAAACAAAACCAATGACATAATTTCCATTAATTTCCATTAATAATTTCCATTAATGAATCACTATTAATTCTAAAAAGACACCATTAATGAATCATCATTAATTCTAAAAAGACACTGAGTTTAACATAGGGATCATATCGCCCTTTACCAAAAGAAACCAGCCACAGCTGGGGTGGGGAATACCTGCCATTCTGCAGCAATTTAGAGAAGGAAATAAGGATGAATATTGCATCCAATTGAACATCCCTAGAGGAATAAGTTCTTATATGGTTTGCAGTCTGGCCAGGACAGATAACAGAATTAGCACTCTGATCCTAAGGAAATGGGAAATTCACTGCAGGGGCAGATGCTGTGGAGAAACAAGTCCCAAGGCACTTGGGACTAGATGCAGGACTCACAATGTGCATGGACAGGCTCTTCCAGAGATTTCCAGTTCATCAATTTCTGCAGAACTTGGATGATTTTTTAAAGAGTGCCTAGTCATTTAAGGCTGTCAAGCGTGAGCCTATGTAAAGTAATTCATGGCTCTTTTAATGAGTCTCAGAACCTTAATCGTTAACTAAGAGAGAGACAAACTGCCTTCAGTTCTCCACAAGTATTAACTCTAACACCAACTGAGGGAGATTTTGATGTCAATATTATCCACAGGAAGAACAGCATGGTCATTTGTTTATTTGTTGTATTTGGCCATTGTACAAGAAATTAGAAATTGTGACGGGCTAGCTGGCAGTGACCTAGCCCAGGGGTTTTGAAAGGGCAAAAGATGATTGGAGGACTTGGGATTCCCTTTCCTCACCAATCAGGCCCCAGAGACTCGCTCCTCATGTCCCCTGATTGGCCCCTTGGGTCACCTGGAGGGGGATAAAAGGGGTAGTGCAGCTGACTCAGGGAGAGAGCACTGAGGGACTACAAGGAAGGAGCTTCAAAGAGGAGAGCTGGGGGGGCAGGAGCAGTTGCCCTAGAAGAGCCTGAAGGAGCAGGACCTGCAGGCAGCAGTTGGACCCTCAGCAGCACGGCGTGTGGCTGGTAGGAGAGGCTTCCTACTGGGCTCCAGGATCCCCTGCAAGAGGCTGTGGCCAGCAGGAAAGGCTTCCCGCTTCAGCAAAGATCTGAGCAGTTCCCAGCTTGACTTCCAGCTCCTCCAATCGGAGACCAGGAAGCTCAATGTGAGGTCAGGGCTCCAGGAATGTCAAGACCCCTAGCAGCTTAAAGCACCCCCAGCAGTGGTGGCTGTGTTCCTGCCGACCACGTGGGAGATCCAAGAGCAAGTTCCAGCTTTAGTGACTTGTGGTGAGTGAGTTAACAAGGAAAAACTGCTCTTGCAGTGGAAAGGGGCTATTGTGTTTTTCACCTTCCAGGTACCTAGGCCCTATATTTCTTTGTCCTTTGACATTTTGTATTTTGTGCTTTTTTATATATATATATATATTTCCCCAACCAGTATTGTTTGTTCTGCTGTTTGTATTTTTATCTTTTGTTAACCCTGTCTTTTGCTCTATACCATCTCTCAATTGCTTCAATACAAAGAACAACATGGAAGGTTTAGGGGAATGTAGGTTGGGGGAGGAGATTTCATAGACATTTGGGCTGGATGGGACCTCAAGAGATCATCAAGTCCAGCCCCATGCCCCAGGGGCAGGAAGTCAGCTAAAGTCAAAGTTTCCCAGTAACATAAGCACCCAAATGTTCCTTGAATGAGGGCAGAGTAGGTGCCCGCACCTCTTCAGGAGAGAGTCCATTCCGGGCCTTGAAGGCTCGGACAGTAAAGAAGTTTTTTCTTATGTCTAGCCTAAAATGGTCATGGAGGAGTTAATGATCATTGGCCCTTGTTATCCCTTGGGGTGCTCTGGTGAGCAGGTGTTCCCCCGGATCCTGATGTACACCTCTTGTGTAATTATAGGCAGCCGCCAGGTCTCCCCTGAGCCTGCGCTTTTCCAGCCTGAAGAGTCCCATGGCTCTTAGGCTCTCATCACAAGGCCTATTTTCTTGCCCTCTGTTCATGTGTGTGGCTGTCCTCTGGACTCTCTCAAGCTTCTCGACATCCAACTTGAATTGTGGAGCCCAGAACTGGATGCAGTACTCCAGCTGCAGTCTCACCAAGGCTGAGTACGGTGGGAGGATGACATCTTGAGACTTATTTGAGAAGTATCTATGGGTGCAAGCTAGGGTTTATTTTCTTTACCAGCTGCAACATCACATTGGTGGCTCATGTTCATCTCGTGGTCAATCATGACCCCCAAGTCTCTTCCAGCCATGGTGCTAGCAGGCATAACGCTGCTGAGCCTATAAGTGTGCTGCAGGGTTTTTTTTCCCCAAGGTGGCGTACCTTGCATTTTTCAGTATTGAACATCATCAGGTTTATATCCGTTCACTTAGTAAGCTTATCCAAGTCAGCCTGGATTACGAGCCATCCTCAGGGGTGGTCACTATGCCCCAAAGTTTAGCGTCATTGTTGAACATGGCCAGTGCGCTTCTGACACAAATGCCCACCTTGTTGATAAAGATGTTAAAGAGAATCGGTCCAAGGTCAGAGCCTTGGGGGACAACACCGGTCATGAAGCACCGTAGTGATTCACTTACATTGACTACTACTCTCTGGGTCTGACCTTGGAGCCAATTTCCTAGCCATTGGACTGTGGTGTAGCCGAGGCCACAGTTGGCCAATTTTTCCATGAGGAGATCATGGGACATCAGATCAAAAGATTTTTTAAAGTCTATATGTATTTGGAAGACTAAGGAAAGGCAGAGACAAAGACAGAGGGGGAGCAGGTATATATGGGATAGTAGAAGAAAGGGAAAGCAGAAGAAAAGGGTACCAGAGAGAAAGAGTGTGAGAAGCAAAAGACAGGAGAGAAGGGAGGAAAGCTGTGGGGGTAGGTAACTGACGGATGTTGGGGGACAAGAAATGGGAGTACAGTGTTGAGGGAGAGTACAAGTGGAAGAGGAAGGGAGAGAGACTAATAAGGAAGGAGGGAGATGCAGCGTGACCAGGTGAACTTCCATTATTATAGGCCTGTCTAAGGTTAAACTTTGAGCCTGAAACAATCACCCACAAACTGGAGTTTGGCAGCTTTTCTCTTTTAGCTAGATATCAGAAGGAAGTCAGAGAAAATGTGATACATTTGTTGATCAGTTTGATTATATGAAACCCAGTGTCGGGTCTTTTTTTGTTGGGTTTTGTCTGCTTGGGGCTGGGTATGCAGGATTGATTCATAATGAGGTAGTGCCTAAAGCAGGACAAAAATACTCTTTCTTTCTGCTTTTTCATGACACAGTTGACTGTGGGCCAACCTACTTCAAAACACTCCACCAACTTGGCTCAGTCAGTGTGCAGCATAACTAGGCTTCATTATGATCCACAAGTCAGGAGCAGAAGGATTGTGTCCAAGTGCAAGCATTATGCTGCAAGACTGCTCATCCCTGGAAGATGGAACTGGCCCAAGTCCAGTCTGAGTGCATGCTTAGAGAAAGAGACAGTATTGAGTGTACTGCCATTCCCAGAAACCTGGTACAATCTCTAATAAGAAATTGAATTGATAATCACATGGATAAATATGATATCCTGAGGAAGAGTCAAGACAGCTTTTGTGAAGGGAAATTGTGTGTTTTCAATTGCTGGAGTTCTTTGCGGGTGTCCCCAAGCATGTGTACCCACTCGCTGCAGTATACCCAGATTTTCAAAAAATTTTTAACAAGATTCTTTTCCAAAGATTCTTAAAGAATCTTAGCTATGCTGGGATGAGAGGAGAGGTCTCCTCATGAATAAAAAACTGGTAAAAAGACAAGAAACAAATAAGACTTAATGGTCAATTTTCACCATAGAGGAAAATGCATGGTACAGTCCCCCAGGAATCTCTGTTGGAATCTGTGATGTTTAACCCGTTCACAAGGCATTTGAAAAAGGGAGCAAACAGTGAAGGAGACAAGTTTCCAGATACAAAATCATTTCAGGTAGTTAAATGCAAAGCTGAGTAAGAAGTACAACAGGAAGATCTCACAAGCCTGAATGAAAGTGACAGATGAAAGTCAATAAAGAAAAGTACAAAGTAGTGCACATAGAGGAACCCCGCCCCCAACTATTGTAACAATGGCTTCCGAATGAACTGTTACCATTGAGGAGACGTGTCTACATGTGTGACCCACTGTGCAGTTGGTACCGTGCAGTCCCAGCGATGCACAGGTCATTTCTGACCCTACTGAGCAGTAGCGGTACCATCATGGTTAGTGCCCACCTATACCACATTGCTGTAGCAATGAAATAAGTCACCATAGCTCATCACTACAGCAAGAGAGTGTCTCATGTAGATGTGCCTGGGGGCGTAGTTTAGAGTCATTACATAGGGTTCTCAAGAAACATCAACTCAGTCTGCAGTGGTGGGCAAAAGAACAACTAGGATGTCAGGAATTATTGGAACAGGACTTGACAGCAAAACAGAAAACAACATTACGGCACTGTGTAAATCCATGGCCTGCCCACATCCCAATTACATTGTATATTTCTGGTCACTCCACTTCAGAAAGGGTATAGAAAAACAAGAAAAGGTACAGAGAAGGGCTAAGGAGAGCAGCGCTACTGAACAGCTTTCATATGCGGAGAAACAAATCACTGGCATGCTTCTTGGAAAAGAGATGATTGAAGGGGGAAATGAAAGAGTTCCATACAATTGTAAGTAGTATGGGAAAAGGGAATAGGGATCTATTATTTACTGTGCCTTATTATGCAAGAACTAGGGGGGCATCAGATAAAATCACCAGGTAGTGAGTTAGAACAAAAAAAGGAACACTTTCTTACATAGCACATAATGAACTTATAGAACTCATGGCCACAGGACGTGGTAGAGGTCAGTAACATAAACAGGTTCAAAAAAAGATTAGACAAATTAATGGAAATTTTGACAAATTGATGCTCAGTCAGGGGTAATTAAATCTAGCAGTTAGGAGTGTCACCCCTGGCTCAGTACAGCCCTAAACCTATGCTTGTTGGTGACTCAGAGGGTCTGACTGAGACTGAGTCACTTTACACAGGCCTTGCTTCTTGTAGTCTTCCAAGGCATCTGCTACATGCCTCTGCTGGAAACAGGACATGGGGCTGAAGGGATCTTTGGCCTGACCCAGCATGTCATTTCTCATGTATAAATGGTACGAGGCAGCAGTCTGACCATATGGTCATAGGGAGCTACAAGGATCAGGGAACACAGGGATCAAGTGACGCATGCCAGGGTATTGTTGGCCCTGCTGGCTACAGCGTCGCACTGCGGACTCATGTTCATACTCTGGTCAGTTATTACCCCAGGTCTGTGGTGGCAAGTGATGGGGGATCTTCAGTCCTGCTATCTGTTGAGAGACAATAGTTGCACCAGCACCCATGTCACAAGTTTTGCCTGTCAGCAGCGAGGGGTGCAGGGCCCCAGAACCCCCCCATACCCATCTTACCAACAACTGGCAGGCTTCATGGAGATAGCAGGGCCTAGCAGGCCTGCGGTTAGATATTCTATGGCGGTCCCTTCCAGCCCTACTTCTGTCTGATTCAAACAAGCAGAAAGGTGAAATGGCTTGGCTAAATTACAGGGTGAGTCACTGTCAGAGATGGGACTATTGACCTGCTCCCAGTTTCGTGCTGAGTCCATTCTGACCCTTGCTGCCCCTACGGCTCTTGAGCCACCAGTTGCAATGGCTGTATGGCAGATGAGTCAGCTCAGCTGAGAAGGAGGGAGACTGTGTAATCCTAAAGGCACCCAACTCTCAAAGCCACTGACGGACCTGAGGTCTTCTGTAAGATCAAGAGACGTGTAGCTCTTGGCAGTCATAGAGGAGATGAAGAACAAGCCAGGAACATTAGAGAAAGCCAGGGATAAAGTTTCTGTCTTTGGAGTGAGTTTACCACTGTCATGGTTTCAAGCACTTTCCAAGGAAAAGGCCTACAAATGTCCTCACCTTTTTAAGTGGGAGTTATGATCCCCTGTTATATTTTAAAGTTTCTGTAGTTGGGATATCCTGTTACTGCAGCCCCAAAAAGGAACAACTAGTTCTGGGCAGGTAGAATTCCCACCTCTACAGGTGTTAAGTAGGAAACAGGGATAATCTTCACCCCTGAGGAGCTGCCATGTAGTTTTCATCATCTTGGAAAAGGTGTTATGAACTGCTAAGTGAATAGAAAGTACTTTTACATTTTCCAGAGTTCAATGACATCAAAGTGACCCCTTTTTTCAGTGCCATCTGGCAATGGGCACTGATCCATATTCAGCATACAGACTTCAACTTTTAAACAAATCTTTTAGTGGCATCAGGCAAATCATTTAGACTGCGTATGATTCCTTGGGCCATTTTTATTTTAACTTTTGGCACAAGTGAGTCTTTATACTATAGCTCATACTCAGTAATGTGATGATGTGAAACTCCAGAAACAGCCACTCACACTGCATGGCTTTTTTTATTTAAAATCCTCAGAGTTTGCAATACGTAACCGTTTCTCACCAAAAATAGTACAGTAATTTTAATGTAGTGATTCATGTTTATTTAAACTCTGAAACACACCAGTAGCAATGTTATTAAATTTAGCGATATGGGCTTTAATGTGCTGTGGAGTCTTTTCTTTGCAACTAATATATATTATTAAAATGTTGAGTGAATATAGCACTTAGGAAAAGCAATAGGTTGGCAGCCTAGAATAGTGAAGTTCCCAACCACAGAAAATGATGTGTGGGACAAACTGCTCATGTTTACACACACCACCCTGCCTGCACTAGGTATTGCCTAAAGCTTACCTAGGAGTGACTCCACTTCACAATGGGTGGTAAATTCAAATATCAGAGTCTTTGGCTTCAACTGCTGAGAAAACTAAACACAGGTAGCCAATTAGCATTAGTTATTTCAGGGGTGGGCAATTATTTTAGGTGGAGTGCCATTTACTGAATTTTGGCAAGCTATTGAGGGCCTCATGGGTAGCACTGTCCCCGGTCAACCATCTTGACTAGCAGTCCTGCCTCTTAACCCCTGACCTTTGCCACCATAAGTCCCTCCCCTTGCCCCAGAAGTACTCCTTTCAGGAAGCGGTTTTGCCATCTCGGAACCAAGAAATACCAAATTATATTCTAAAAAGCAAACATCTACAACATTCATTAATTTGATTTCAAAAAATATTTTTGTCCTGATTTACCTGTGTTTGTGTAATGTATGTAGAGGTGATTAAAAATAGCTTAAAATGAAGTCTTACACTTAAATATTGTGGGGGGCATGGGGGTGGGTATAGGTTTGTGGGAGGCTATGGGTGTGTGGATATGTAGGGTGTAGGGGAGGGTGTGGGTGTGTGTGGTGGTTTTGTGGGGGGGATGGGTCTAAGGTGAGGGAGTATGTGGGTGTGTATGTGGATATGTGGGGTGTGGAGGGTATGGAGTTTGTGGGGGGATGGCTGGGATATGTGAGAGGGTGTGGGTGTAGAGGTCTGCATGTATGGCAGTGTGAGGTGGGGTGGGTGCATGTGTATGGTGGGATGTGCATAGGGGACACCCTACAAACACACACACACACACACACACACACACACACACACACACACACACACACACACTTTCTCTCTCTCTCTCTCTCTCTTTCTCTCTCTCCCTCCCTCCCTGCACACACACACTACCCCTCCCTCCCTGCACACACACACCCTCCCAATCCTGGCCCTGAGATACTGGCACAGGCCCCGTGCTCCCGTAGTCTGGTGATGCAGCTGGGAGCCATGTAGTGCTGGAGCATCCAGCAGTGGGCAGGAAAGCAGGGAAATGGCAGCTACAGGTAGGGGGGAGTGGCAGCAAGCAGGCATGTGGGAGCGCAGCAACAGGTGAGTGGCAGCATGGGGCCTTTGCTAGTGTCCTGAAGCTAGCGCCAGTGGGGACCAGAGAGAGGCAGCAGAAGCACAGGGTCTAGAACCAGCTGTGCTGGAGAGGGGGCAGGGGTCCTGTGTTTTTGCCACCTTGCTTTGGGCCCCACCAGTGCTGGCCCTGGGACACCGGCACAGGCCCTCCACTGCCATAAGCTGTTGCTGTGCTCCTGTGTGCCTGCTTGCTGCTACTTCCCCAACCTGTAGCTGCCATTTTTCTGCTTTCCTGCCCACTGCTGGCTGCTCCAGCACCATGTAGTTCCAAGCTGCATGGTCATGACTGCAGGACTCAGCAGGACCTGGACCAGCATGGCCCAGCCCTGATGACTGGGGTTATTACTCACAATTCTCCCCTGCCTCCACACGCACTGCCACATTCTTATCTGAGTTTCCTTTTCAAGCAGATGGAGGTGGGAAGAGCCCCGGGGTCCTAGGCCAGAAACCTCTGCTAGGCAGAGACTTCTGTTTGGGAGGGAGAGGAATGTGGGGGGCAGAGCCAGATGGGCCCTGCTGCTGGGTTGCTGAGTCCTACTGCTGGCTTCCCCTGGGTCTTCCTGCCACTGGCTCCTGTCATCTTTGACAGACAGCCAGGAGCAGATAAACATTAATTTTCTATTTCTTTTAGGGGTCCCATGGGTGGGATAGAATGGCCTGGTGGGCAGAATTTTGCTCACCCCTGAGTTATATGATACAGATTCATATCCATTAGAGAAAAGGACCCTGCCTTCTACATTAGCCAACAGAGTATGAGCATCATCTTGTAACCAGAATGAGCGTCATTTTGTAACAGGACACCAGGGCAAATCCCCAGTTCCCACTCTGCCATCTACCCAGGCACCTGCACTGATCTGGGAGTCAACAAGGCTTCTGCCTCAGAGGACATCTTACCTGGGGCCAGGCTCAGTCAGCATTAAGTTCTCTCCCCTTTAAGCCTGTCTTTTCCTTTCTATACCCCTCATGGAGGCCTGTCATTAACTGCAGGGTGGGGCCAATGCAGCCCACTAGTTCTTTGGAACCCCTTCCTCATCAGGGAGTAGCCAGTCCATGCCATCACACACCCTCACACACCCTCCCCCGCAAGACCCATTTTGGGTTACTTCCCTCCCTGGATACATCCTTTGCCTCCCATGAAAAAAATCTGCATTGAGGTGGGCATTTCCAGCTCTATCAGGGATTCACAAAGAGAAGGGTTGCAGGTCCATGTACCAAAAATAATTTGGGGATTAATCTCCTCCGTGGTGTGTAACCAGTGGAGAAGTGCATGGTCCATGATCATGGTGAAGGTCCCACACAGCAAGTAATATCTGAGGGCCTCCACTGCCCATTTTACTGCCAGTGCTTCCTTTTCAATAACTGAATAATTTTTTTCCTATGGGAATAGCTTTCAGCTGAAATAGAAGATCCAATGTTTCTCCCCATTCTCAGTCTGGAATATAAACTTCTTTGAACAGTCTGGGTTATACAAGACTGGTACCTGGCATAGGCAAGCCTTTAACATGCAGAATGTTTGGGTGCATTGAATGTTTGGGTTCATTCTTTGCTTCAGTGTACTTTCTGGGATGGTCACCCTTCAGAAAGCCATGAGACGGCTCATAATTGAAGAGAATGCTAGTAAAAGCCATCAGTAGAATCCAGCTAATCCTAGAAACCTGTGGACCTGGGTTTTGTTGTTTGGAGATGGAAACCTCTGTAAGGCCTGGTCCTTGTCCACCAGTGGCCAGATTTAACCCTTCCCTAGGGTATAGTGCAGGTAAGTGGTTTCAGTCTTCCTTGTATGGAACCTGACTGGGTTTGCAGTTAGACCTGCTTTCCAGAGGGACTGCAACATGACAGCCACATGGTCTAGGTGCTCTGCTCATATCTGGCTGTGGACCATTACATCATCTAGATATGCCGCCGCATGCCCCCTATGGGGCTGTAGGATCTGTTTCATTAACCTCTGAAATGTATCCTGGGGCCCCATACAACCCAAAGAGCACTGTTTGGAATGGATAAAAGACAGGGTGGGGGTCACAAAGTCACTTTTTCCCCTAGACTCCAGTGTTAATAGGATCTGCCAACACCTTTTTGTCAGCTTGATGGTTATAATGTACCATGCAGCTATCAGCTGGACCAGTAACTTGTCAACCTGTGGCATCAGATACACATTGAATTTAGAAATATCACTGAACTTTCAAAAGCCAATGCAAAACAATGTAATGCCATCCCGTATTGGGATCACTTCATTTGGTCCCTCCCAGCAAGTCATCAGTTTTAACTTGGAGGATGGAAAAAGAAGAATCACTTGATGCCTGGAGCTGAATTTGCAGAGCTGATCATTTTTATTGTGGTGCACCTCCTGTGTGGTTTGGGTCCTTTGTGGATTTCCTGGACAAGTTTGCCCAGATACTTCAGCTTCTCCCAGATATGCAGGACATATGAGGCAACATTATGAACCTGCTGGGGTTGCTTTTCTCATATCTCCCATACAAAGTCAAGGATTCTCCAGGGTTGCCAGCTGTAGAGAAGCTTGAAGGGGGAAAACCTGTTGATGCCTAGGACACCTCCCAGACCATAAACAGGAGAGCTGGAAGCAACTGGTCCCAATGCTGGGAATTCATGGACATGAATTTAATAGAATCATAGAAAATTAGGGTTGAAAGGAGGTCATCTAGTCCAACCAACTGCTCAAACCAGGACAATCCCCAACTAGATCAACTCAGCTAAAGCTTTGTCTAACCAGGTCTTAAAATCCTCCAAGAATGGAGCCTCCACAATCTCTCTGGTTATCCTTAACATCCTTAAAAACTTAACATTCCATAATATCTCCTTAAAGTTTCAGTTAAACTGCTCTACCAACCTGTTGGTTTGAGTGTGTTAGATAAAGTCCTTATTGAGTTAATTTTTAACAGCTTGAATAACTGCTTTAATGCTTTGTGACATAAAATTGGTTCCCTGGTCAGTAATTATTTTGTGTGGCACACTCACCAGTGAAATCACCTGCATGAGTCCAGTGGCTACAACCTTGGCCATCATTGTGTGAAGGGGTACGGCCTCAGGATAGCACATGGCATAGTCAACTATTACCACTATATACTTGTAGCCAGCTTCATTCATTTCCAGGAGTCCCACCATGTGCATCCCAATCCATTCAAAGGGATTGTCCACCAATGGCAAAGGGACCAGTGGGGCCTGCGGGGTTCTTTGAGGGCCAGTTAACTGGCACTCTGAACAGGAGGTGCAAAAATCCAGCACATTATTACAGGTACCCAGCCTGGTACAGGATGTGGCTCAAGGTCTTTTCCGTTTGCAGGTGGCCCAAACACCAGACAAACTATGCAAGGTGCATGTTGTCCTGCCAGTAGGGTTTTGGAACCAGCAGCTGGGTCCTATTTCTCCAGTCATGAGATCTTTTTTCTATTTCAAAGTGGGGAAAAAACATGGCTTTTGGTGGGTTGGCCACTTCTCAACTGACCACCACGCCATCATTGTAGAACCTAGCTGTTTCATCTACTTTTTTGCTCAGTCACAAACTGGGGTGCCATGCCTAGATCCAATTTTTGTACCAGAGATATCCCCTCCTCCACTTGTGGCTATGCTTTCTCCAAGGTCTCCATAGATCTGGAGGGCCCTTCTTTGGGATTGTCCCAGGAGACTGCAGCCCCTTAAGAGCTCCTCAGCGCCTTCCCAACTCAGCCTAGGATAACAGGACAAGTCAGAGGCTACCAGGCCTACCAAGCTCACCTTCATGCACTCTCCCACTGACAGCAGTACCTGGGCCTGGAAGTAAGGTTTTACATCCTCATAAATGCACTGGACGTGCACAACATCCAATAGCACCCTGGGGTCTGAGAGTAGGGACTTTCTAGTAATTGTTTGGGCACACCCCAAATCTGCCAGGGTCATGCACTTAGTGCCATGCAGCATAATCAAGACTCTCAGTTTTTCTGGCTGGGCAGCTCAAGCCTGGGGATAAGCCATCCAGATTTGGGGGTCATTGCGTTCCATGTTTGGTCAGTCTTGAGCCCATCTGAGACCAGTGGAGGCCCTGGTCTCCTAGATTGAGGATTCTTCACCCTGGCTGGGGGCATGACTGCAGTTGGCCCTTTCTGTGTACCTCACCTTGTCTGGCTGCCTGTCTCTGGGAAAGGTCTCATGCCTCATGGTGTCTCGGTCTCCTCTGCAAGGTTCTACTGCCAGGTATTGCTCCATCAGGCAAACAGCTTCCACCATCACTTTAGGCTGACGCCACAGTTCCCAGCTCCTTCCCCAAGGGATAATATTCTGATGAACTGCTCCAGGAGATTGACCTTTGCTACCTGATTCCTTGTTTTGTCACTTGGCTTGAGCCAGCACCAACACCCTAGCCACTGGGCAAAGAGATAGGATTGGCCTCTAGGCAGGTAGCACTCCTTGTGAATGTGCTGCCTGAATGTCTCCTCTGAAATGTCAAGGGCATCTAATATGTTTGTGTGAGCGGGTGTCGTGGATCAATCAGAGATATAATGTACTTTGGAAAAGCTCTTCCTCCTAGTGTTTGTTCTCATCTGCCATGACTTTGATGAGAGTTAAAATTAGTATGCAGAAGGGTAGCCTCTGATCCTAACTAATACCAAAGTGACTCTCTCTTTTTCCCTCTGGAGCACTGCCACTGGGTAAGACTGGCAAAACCTCAATCTCCGGACAACACCCTTGTGCATATGAGTGAAACCTTCAGGAAGAACTAGGGTTCTCACCAACACACCCTGTTCCCCCTCTTGGCTCACTCCCTCTCTCATTAAAGAAAGGAATTGTAAATCAACCTATTAATTGGACAGCTGGCAGCTTTTAATTTATGCTCTTTCTTTGGAGAAATCTGACTTACAGCCAGGCACAGTTTCATAATCAGTTCTAAAGGAAACATCCATGCACAGTAATTGTCAACAAAAGTCTTTAATAAAATGTGGGTACCTGCTCTGCAGGGTCTCCACTGAACTACTCTTTCAGTGCAGCAAACTACCTGACAGTTGCTTTCTTCAGGCACACTGCCTGCTCAGTTTTTGTGTGTCCTCATGAAATGGCTCCGTCACTGAAGAGTCCCATAGGCTCCGGCTCTAGCTCCTCTCCCCTTCTGGCAAAACATACTGAACATGTATACTCTTCTTATAGGAACATAGTCAATTGATACTTAAAAAAAAAGCTGCTCTCCAGTGTTGCAGACACTCCCAGCACCAGCGGAAATGATGTTATCGCCACAGCTGGTCACACAGCATCTGGTAAGTTTCTTTGCACAATTCCTTGTAACAGGGTCACGGGATCCCTTTTATAGTTGTCAGTGACAGGCCCCCTCCTGGCTTATCTTAGTACCACAACCCAGGGCCCAGAGGCCACATGCCTAAAATGGGTCCAGAGGCCAAGGCAGGGTTAGAATGCAGCCAGAAACACTCTGTGTTGCTGTAAGAGGCCTGGTGCTTCCCTGAAGGGCATGTCCTGTGGTGGAGGCAGCCAGTAAAAACCTGGACATACTCTTGACAGCTGACTGGAGGGCCCGTCCCTAGGACTGTTCCCTAGGGCTGAAAGGCCCAGGAAATCCCAGGAAGGCTTCTTCACCCACAGAGCCAAAAGGACTGGAGCGGACATCAACCCACCCAACACAGCCAATGAGCAGTTCAGCATGGACATGAGCCCACTCACCACCACAGACTGAGGAACGCATGGGAACCCACAGATCAGGAGGGGTACGGAGAGGGCAGCCCAGTGGGTCCTGTGGGCACCAGAGGAGGGGGAACCCAAGTGTGGAGCCCCACAGATCCCACAGACTTTTCTGGAACCTCCACAAGCTCAGAGTGTGCTGAGTGGCGATTGGCAGAGAGGCAGGTCCCATACCAGTGCAGCAGTGAGCACCACAAGGCAGTGGCATACCTGGCCCAGTGGTCAGACAGGAAGAACACATAACAGGAAGCTGGCTTGCCAGGAAGAGAATTGGGCCTGAAGCGAGGGGGGAGCAAAGAGTGCACCAGGCACCCAATCCACCCACTCTCAGAGGTGAGATGCTCAGTGTGGGGCAACAGTGCCCTATCCACTACTTAGTCCAAGCTATTGAGGTTAAATTTTTGGTTGTGTTGGGATTTTTGAAAACTACAGTACAGAGGCAAGAACCCTGCAGCATCTCTTCTCATCAGGCCCAAGCATGGGATAAGAAGCCCTGTCATCATGCCATGGCAGTTTCAGGATCAATCATAACACCCAGGAGGAAAGGGGTGATATGTAAAGGAGGAGGAGCCCCAGAGAAAATGCACCAATAGAATCACCCCAGGGCCCCTAAAGAACCACTGAGCAACAGTGTACCAGTGAACAACAAATCATGGTAGGTGAATATGCTCAGGTGTGACAGCTCAAGGTGACAGGGCACACCCAACAGCCTGTACAGTGAGTGTGAACCTGTCACAGCAGCTTTTACCTCCTTGTGAGTGTGAGCTATCTCAGCATCAAGATCCCAGTAGGCCAGCTGGGCCACCCCACAACAGATAAGGAGCCAGAATCACTGTCCATTGCTCTGGAAGCCACTGTGTAGCAGATTCTACCTTCTCAAATGTCTTTAAAATTGCCTTGGGGTCAGGGGTCATTGGCTGGTCCCATCTTGGTCAGCCAGATGGAAATACTGTGGCTTGTGATATCTGGTCCAGGGGATGCCATTGGTGCATGTGGCTACAATAAAGCACAATTTGCTGCACCAAGTGCTGCTGCTGTTGCTGCTGGTGGTTATTAAATACTAAATCCTTGATTAGTTTCTGCTGGATAGCCATCCATTTCAGCAGTGCTTCCATCTCCATGGTGTGGGCTAGAAGGGATCTGCTTCTACCCCACCTTATCCAAATCCTCTTGTAAAAGGGTTTATGATGGCTAATCTGCCTGCATTCTCCAATAAAATATAATGAGGCATTGAGGCAACTCCCCAGTACTCACTCTGCAATCTACCCAGGCACCCACAATGATCTGGGAGTCCACAGGACTCCTTCCTCAGAGGACATCTGATCTGGAGCCAGCCGCAGTCAGCACTGAGACTCTGTTCCCCTCTAAGCCAGTCTTCCCTTTTCTTTACTCCTCTAAGACACCTGGAATTGGCTGCAAGGTATCCTGAGCTGGGTCAATGCAGTCCAGCAACTCCCTTAATTCTTTCCTCACCAAGAGCTAGCCAGTCCACACCATCACATATCTCATTCCCAACTCCTTGACCACAGTTAGGGTCTTAACAGAAAACCTGTGACTAGAAGGTGAATTGTTCCGTGGCCAAATCTGGAGCCTGACTTCACTGATCAACAGTTGTGCATGTTTCTTTTTTCTGTTTGTCTTCCATCTCTTTCACTTGTGGCTTTTTTTAAAGAGCTCCCATTAAAATTTACCTAAGCAGCATATTATAGTTTCATAGTATCTAGGGTCATAAGGGGCCTAGAGCAGGCCATCTAGTCTGACCCCCTGCCAATGGCAGAAACGAGTGCCAGGGTCACAGGACCCCAGCCAAGTACCTATC
>JAGPOW010003648.1:119612330-119632426 GCA_030014935.1 Caiman crocodilus | reverse complement strand
CGCTGTAACCTGTCAAGGTCAGCCTGGAGCCTACCACTCCCTTCTAATGTGCCCACATCCCCCCACAACTTTGTGTCGTCAGCAAACTTGAACAGGGTAGATTCAGACTAGACATCAGGTGGCGCTACTTCACAGTCAGGGCAGCTAGGACCTGGAACCAGCTTTCAAGTGAAGTGGTGCTCGCTTCTACCCTGGGGGTCTTTAAGAGGAGGTTAGATGAACACCTTGCTGGGGTCGTTTGACCCCACTACTCTTTTCTGCCATGGCAGGGGGTTGGACTTAATGATCTTCTCAGGTCCCTTCCGACCCTACCAAATATGAAACTCTGAAACTATAATGAAATGATTTGATGGTAGTTTTGAGTTTTAAGGTGAAAATGGGAGTAGGATCTTCCTGTAGTTATTTGTAGTAGGTAGTGTCAGAGAGTTGTCTGTTGACTTCTTTTATGTAGTCTTTATGGTTAAGGACAAAAATGGGTTCTCCTTTATCTGCTGGTTTTATTACTATTTGGTGGTTAGATCTTAGTGGTCCTATGGCCTTTCTTTCTGATAGGGAGAGGCATGTGTTGTTGATTATTTCATTGTTCATTTTTTCCCACATAATTGTGAACAAGTTCTTAATCCATGACATTTGGAAATAATTCAATTGTTATGTGCGTCCCTGTCCTTTACTATGAACCAGTCAGTTCCACAATCTTATAGTTAATGTCTAGTAATTTTCAATTTCAGGTTTTCAACCAGTTGTTTTTAAAATAATAAATAGTCTACTGAAATGGGTTTTTTCATACTAAATATCATGAAAATATTTCTTAGGTTATGTAAACTTACTGGTTTTATATACATTCCTGTTGTGGTCCCAGTCACTACGTATGTCTATTTCCTGCCTAGCATCCAACCCTGTATCAGTTCTGCCTCCCCAGGCCCCACACATGCCCAGCCACTGTATTAGTTCTACTCCATCAACCTTATTTCAACTCACCGTAGCAAAGTACTTCCCAGTAATGTATTAAGTGGCAAGACTAACGATTGTGTAAATAAAACAAATGGTTCATAAATTATTCCAGAACCAATGCTCAGATTCTAAATTAGAATCATAGTCTCATGGAATCATAGAATAACAGGAAAAAAAGGGCTGCACGGGACCCCTGGAGGTCATCTAGTCCAACCTCCTGCCTCCTATACACTTTATAAATCCTTTGTCTAGCCAAACTATGCAGTCAACCCTGTGAAACAACCACAAGGTGTAGCACCCTAAAATGTCACAGGTAAAACAGGGGGACAATGACAGCCAGTGTCCTACTATCGCAAGGGTTGTTAAAATATGCTTGAGAGACAAGGAAGGGGCATGCCTTCTTCTGTAGTGGAAACTCTACAGAAGAAGGCAAAAGCCCCCCCAATCTGGCCATGGGGTAAAATTCTTTCCTGACCCCAACTGGTTTGATCCTGAGTGTAGGGGCCAGGCCACCTGCATAAGGGAGAAGAGGTTGATGTTATATACTGTGATGTCTGTAGGTATTATAGGGCTTGCTAGTACTGCCCTGCACTTGTTTGCCTACAGGTGGTGACAGGGTAGACCTTGGTTCTGGATCACCAGGTCTGCCAGGAAGTGGATCTTACGTTTTCTCACCTGCCATGACTTTTATGACCTATATATTCCCGGGAGGCAATGCCCATGGTGATCCTGCCTGGTCTTGATCCCTGTGTCTTCTGTGGGGCTCCAAACCTCCCCTTTACCCCAGCCTAGCTTCTCCAGATAGTGTTTTATGATATTCTCTTACAGGTGGGTTGCAATGCTGCCTGTTGTAATCTTATTTGCCCCTACCCCAGGGTGTCCTACTGTCTCTTTGTGGTACGCCCTTCCAGGGGCCAGTCTTGGCCTGTGCTCAAAAAAAAACCCCAAAAAAACCAAACCAGAAAAAAGAAATCACAGAAAAACCCGGCTGCTGCTCAGCTTTCTTGTCAGGCTCTTGCAATGTCCCCTTTTCTCGAGATCAGGTGCTCAACCTCTCAATCACCATAATGCAGGCAAACAAGCCCTTAGTCCATTCTTTGCTGTGTGCTGCACTCCTCTGAACATTCACAGTCTCTTTGGGATATCCTCCCTGTGCAGGAAGGCTCTACTTGTGACTGTGGATTTTCTTCCTTCAGGCCCTCCTCTGTTGGAAAAACTCCCATCTGGAGAGTCTCTCAGGCCTTGTGGACTCCCTCACTCCAGATCCTCAGCTGCAGCTGCATTCTGGAGATTACCACCAGCCGCTTGTGTAGTACAGGCCTCCACTTGCCTCAGGGTCACTCCCACAGCTTTCCTCAGGCACTCTCTGCAGTTTCTGCCTGCCAAGATGCTCAGCCGCTCCCCTCTCCCTGTGGCCTGCAGGGAACTGACTCCTCTCTGTCCTTCTCCGGGGCCAGAAATACCTTTGAGTGGCCTCTCTCCATCAATCCTGAGTGAGATGCTGCTCCAGAAATTGGGTGGGTATTTTCCTTCCTTTCCAGGCTGCAGCTTCAGCCCTGCTGGTCCTTCATGCTATAAGTTCTGTCTTACTCCTTCACATATACCTTAACTTCCAAAAAGCCTTTGATCCGGTAACCCATGATGTTCTCATGAGAAAATTGGAGTATTGTGGGCTTAACTGCAAGGCAGTTAAGTGGCTGTTGGGTAGGACTCAAAGAGTCCTAATGAGCAGATCTGTGTTGTCCTGGTAAGAAGTGGGCAGCTGTGTCCCACAGGGATCAGTGCTTGATCCAGTACTTCTCAACATCTTTATCAATGATCTGGATGTGGAGATGAAGAGCTCACTGGCCAAGTTTGCAGACAACACCAAGTTATGCAGAAGCATGGTCACGCTTGAAAATAGGGTACATATACTCATGAATCTAGACAGGCTGGCAAGTTCAATGAGTTGGAACCAGATGAAGTTCAACATTGAGAAATGTAAAGTGCTCCACCTGGGGATAAACAACCCTCTACACTCCTATAGGCTTGGCGGCACCAAACTGACCAGCACCATGAATAAAAGGGACTCGTGGGTAATAACAAACCACAGTATGAATATGAGCCGGCAGTGTGATGCTGTTGCTAGCTGGGTAAATAATATTCTGGCACACATCAATCGATGCATCTCCAGCAAAACCAAGTAAGTGATTCTTCTACTCTACTCAAAATCGGTGAGACCCCAAACTGGAGTACTGAGTCCAGTTCTGGGCACCACACTTTAACAACATTATGGTAAAATTTGAAAGAATCCAGAGGAGGGCCACCCATATGCTAACAGACTTGCACGAAGCCATATGAGGAAAGGCTGAAGGACCTGGGACGCCTCAGCCTAAAAAAGAGACGGCTAAGAGGGGACTTGGTAGTAGCTTACTGCTACATTGCAGGAGTACATCAAGGGCTCAGTGAACAACTGTTCACCAGGACACCCTTGGGGAAAACCAGAAGTAATGGCCACAAACTCCCCCTTTTTTTTTTTTTTACCATTTCAAGCTCAACATTAGGACAAACTTCTTCACAGTTAGGGTGTCCAGACTGTGGAATAAGCTCACTCCAAAGGTGCAATCACCTACCCTGGAAATCTTCAAGAGGAGACAAGACAGTTACCTTGCTGGAGTCACCTGACCCCAGCTGTCTTTCCTGGCTGGTGCAGGGGGCTGGACCCAATGATCTTCTGAGCTCCCTTCCAGCCTTACAATCTATGAAAACAGGAGTCAACAATCTACAGCCTGCAGCAGGATCCAACCCACAGAGCAGTTTGTTTCAGTTTGGAAACATGGGTCTTCAGTAGCTTTCTACAGCAATGCACTTTTGCAGTCGTCACTTTACCATGCTGCAGTGGGGAAAAGGAGTGGTAGTGGCTGGATCAGAACACCCACCCCTCACTCGTGCTTCTCTGACCCAGACTGGGTTAGTCCGGCCCACAGGCTTAAAAAGTTGCTGATTGCTGACCTAGACTCCTCACTTTAAATTTTAGCAAAGACTGGAAAGTTTCTAGTGGTTATGCTCTTCCTGCTTAAATCAAACATGTCTGTCTGATCTCCTGAAATGGGACGTAAGGCTTTCAAATTACTAAATAAACCAATAGAGCATAAAAACACCAAAGCATAACATTAATTCACTTTATGAAAAGATTTTCAGTTATTAGAGAAGGAGGGCTACCAGACACACCTCAGGGCTCAAGGAATATTTCTCCCTTGTGATCTGAAGGAGGGCCCATGAAAATAACGTTTGCCATCTTGGGGATGCAGGAATATAATGGTGCTAAACTTTCTATTTGTATGTCAATGACAATTTCATGCTAAAATCTGTAAAAGTTAGTTACAGAATATACTGAATCATTATTATTACTATTTTTAACCAGTAGATATATAGTGTAGACATTATTTTCTAGAAGTACTCTTGTATGACAATTAACTACTGTAAATCAAGGCAAGAAAAGTCTCAGGTGACATGGGTTCAGGAAACAAATGATGTTGGTGCGTTTGCATAGCATTTAGAAGACTTATAGTTACACTGCAGTGACACATATCTGAAGTTCTTGCTAATTCCTGGTTCTCCTCTAATACTTCCTCCTGGCTCCCAGGTTTGTTTGTTTGACCATATACAACCTGCCTTTCCTCCCTCCAAGAGCTGCACAGCTCCCATACAATTGTCACTTAATATATCTGCATTCCGTTTGAGGATCCAGCTCCTATTCTTAGCTGGTGCAATTGGCAGAGCTCCACTGCTTTCTGCCAGGGGAAGGTCTGTACTCCCTACTCCTCCTTCCCTCCCTGCCACCTTCCAAAGCACCTTACATGGTCACCCAGATTATCTAAGAAAGAAGCAATTTCATTGTGCAGTATTGTCTCTGTCTGTCTCTCTATCTTGTGGTCAGTTTGCATCTTTCTCTTTTTGTCTCTAATTAATACTCTCCCAGCTCTATGGGCATGTCTGCACATGCATTAATTAGACTTAATTATGGCACATTAAGTTAGTACCTGTTATTACAGGTGCTATACTTAATGCTCTGTAATTCTGTTTCGTAATGTAGAGTTAGTCTACCAGATATCGCATCACTGGTGCTACTGCACAGTAGCAACAGTGCACATCTTTTAAGTGATGCTAATGCACAGTAGACTAATTTTACTGCACATTAGTTCATTAGCATGTTTTTTTGCTGTGATGCACTAATGCACAGTAGAATTACTCTACTGTGCTTTTAGCATCATCCTCCCCCATTCTCATGTAGCTGAAGGCAGGGGTGCAGCACGGTGACAGGCACACCAGATGTTCACCAGGGAGTAGTCCATCAGGCTGACAGGCCTGGTTCCAATCCCTGCCCTGCATGTCTAGGGTGACGTTAAAATCCCCGCCGAAGACGAGGCATTCACAAGGGTTGAAGGTGCCTATGTAACTGGCTGTCTGGTGGAAAAAAAGCCTCTAACTCCGGGTCCCTCACAGGGGTGTATACATCCAGAAGGTTCAGGACCAGCCCCTGCACTTGAACCCGGAGGTGCAGCAGGCAGCTGGCACCACCTTAACATCCTGGAGGACCTCCAGCTGCAGGCCTGGGGAGAACACGGTGACCACCCCGCAAGAGGTGACCAAGAGTTGACTAAAAAAGACCTTGCTTCCTCACTTCAGCCACCAATTAGGTTCATTGGTTGGAGTTGTCAGGCTCTCCTGCGAGAATACCATGAGGTACTCCCACTGCTGAAGGAAGGAGAGCACCCAGCATCTTCAAAGACCCATTCTGCAACTGTGAATATTAAGGGTCTTAAATGACCTCATAGCTGGGGGGGACAGGAGGGCATGGAGTACAATGTTGAGCAGGGGCTTCATACATCTCAACACCTGGTGTGGGGTTCACTGGCACATGCAGTGCCCTCCCATAAGTATAGAGGGTGCCTATGAAATTGTGGGCCTGCCTATAGATCTGGGTGTTGCAGCTTTTGGGCCTCTTGCCTTCCCCTACCAGCACCCTTGCAGTGGTGAAGATGCTGTCAAAGTCTCATCCACAGTCCAAGGTGAGCTGTACCTTGCTGGAGGACTGCTGGGTGTAGTCACAGTCAAGAAATGCAAGTAGCTCACCCCTTGGGACTGCTGGGACTGAGAGGTCTGAAGGCTCCACAGAGACTGCTAGGTCTTGGGTGTCCTCCTGCTCCTGGGGTTCAGCAGGCTCCTTAGGCACTGTCTGAACCCCCTGGTCCGCTAAGACCCCAGACTCTGGTTAGGATTGGAAGAGTTCTGCAGCCCCTTGGGACAGGGGTTGGGGTAAGGATGGGGGTGGGGCTCCTTTACAAGATGGTGGGGAAGAGCTGGAGTCTTGGGGGATTTGTGCAGGGCCCCTGACAAGATTGGCTTGTTGATCAGGAGACCCAACTCCAACCCACTTTGGTGTGGGACCATGGAGCAGGCTAAAAGTGATGTTTTTCTGGGAGGGGGACTGAAGAGACCCGTCAGGCACTGGGGTGGCTTTGATGTCTGCCTCAGGGTCCTTGGAAAGGGGACCTCCCTCCAGAGGGCTCACCAGGGTGAGCCCAAGGGCCCCTGTCTCCCCCAGATCATCAGAGGGGGAGGGGTCTGCTGCCAGACCTTCTTCTGGGCCAGGCTCAGTCTCAGTCTCAGCCTCAGCACCCATGGTTTCAGGGGTAGGCCCTGGCCAGTGGGTAAGGGACTTCATGCATGGGCTGCTGTTCAGGACTGTCCCGCAGCCCCAAAGCCACCTCTACTGGGATACCCATTTAATCTTCCCCAGGAGTGGGGTTCTGGGTGTAGCCGGGGGGCCCTCAGAAGCTGAACTGTTCCTTCTCCCCATGTGATAGTTTTGGGAAGGGGGGCCTCTGCATCAGAGGGCACCAGCTGCACCCAGGCCTTTCTATTGGCTTTGTGCCTGGAGGGGACCTGCACCCACTCAACCTTGGGGTGGTCCTCAGGTGGACAGGCTCCAGTGAGGAGAGGGTGAGGGTTAGGATGGTGGGGCAATTACAGTGGGGGTACAGCTGGAGGTGGAGGGGGTCCCACTCTGTCTCCTCCCCAGGCTGCTGCCCCCTTCCCCAGGACTCCAGCAAACATGATTGGAGGGTGAGGTCCCCTGAGCTCACGGAGGGGCTAATAGTTGTGACTGGGCTGCCAGGAAGGCCCGAGTGGGGAGAGGCACTGGTGGTAAGGGCACCCCTCTTGTCAGTAGGACCAGTGGATGCCCTCCATGCCTGGCCTGTGGGGCACTCATGATACAAGTGCCCTGGGGCATGTCACCAGAAGTGCCACAGGTGCCCCAGCATTTAGAAAAACCTCAGTAGGGCCCCCTGAAAAAGAATTATTAGGCTTCCCTTGGCCTCCAGCTGTGCTCTGGCCACCAGTTGGATCATGACCTGATAATGGAATAAATGCATGTGGCGGAGACCTGGGTCTCAGCACACCAGTGAGAGAGAGCCACCACTTGGAAGATAACTCTCTCCAGGGTTTGGAGATGAGGGAGTAGGGCCTAATTGGGGATATAAGGTGGGACAGAGCTGAGGACCACTCTCATCCCCAGCTCTTTTAGGGGCTTGAGGGGGATGTACTCACCCTCCATCATGAGCTCTCTATCCACTGCCTTTTGTGCGGTGGCTTCTGAGGCAAGGAAAAAGACTTCCTTGCCATGAAAATGGGAAGCTGCTACAAATCTGGGGACTCCCACTACCCAACCCAGTGCCTGCACTCAGGTCTCAAAATGCAGGTTCTCCTGCTTGAGCTGTTGGCACTTCACCCCATGCCTATGGGTGAGTGTTGGGAAGGGGGCCCCACTGCCTGAGCTGGAAAGGCCAGTGGTGGAGGATCCAGGGCCTGCAGATGTGGGTTGCCCCACAAGTGCCTGTACAAAGCTATGGTTTCCCCACTGGGGGGCTGAATTGGTGGGGTCAGGGGTAGGGTCAGGGACAAGCTGAGTGTGTTTGCTGGTTCACATGGTGTACCTGGTCCCCTCAGGTGCTGGTGGCCTAGGCTTGAGGGTGGGACCCTTGACCTTCCAACCTGCAGCTGTGGAGGAACCTGAAGAGGACCCCGTCCCACTGCCCTTGCCCTTGATCCCTGATGGTGGGGAAAGGGGCTTTGGAACCCCTCCAGGTGGGTCCTGGCCAGGGGGGAGCCCCTGGCTCTGGTGGCTCCCCGCTGGAGTCTTGCCTCTGCAGCAGAGATCTCAGGCTTCTATATCCCTGGAAGAGGTTGTTTGGCTTCTGCATCTAGGGTGGGAGCTGCAGGGGTATGCATCCTCTTGGGGCCTTGGCTGGGATCTGCCCCCATAGTGGGGGCATCTTTCCCCGCCGCCAAGAAGATTCCTGCCTTACCATTACTTGGCATCAGGGAGGGGACAACAATAAGGAAACCCAAAAATGTACAGTGGGGCTGGTGAATTTAATTGGGGCAGGTTGGGGTTGTGAGGGAAAAGGGGAAGGAGAAGGGGGCTGAAGCTCACTGAGCTTCACCCTTACAGAAAAAAAAGCTGGGAGGGCTATGCTTGGGGAATGTGGGGGAGGGGGAACACACACACACACACACACACACACACACACACACACACACACACACACACACGCTGGGGATACTCAAGCTGGCTTACTCAGCCACACAACAAACACCAGGGCAAGGTTAGTGGTCCACAGGACTTACCACACAAAGGCAAAACAGTTTTCCTAACTGCTGAGGGCATGGGGCAAAACCACAGCTTTGAAAGTGTGTGTTACCAGATTTGCCCATCGTTTTTCAGTGTCCTCATTTATTAGGGCTATGTTTCGGGGTCTTGGTGATTCTGTCAATGTGCTGCTTGTGTTACTTGTGTTTCTATACAGAGCTGTACCTCTCCCTTCTGCCAGTCCTCACCCCCAATGAAGCTGTCTTGCAGGACTCAGTTTCAATGGGGCTGGGTCCCTCCAGTCACCAAATCAGTCATACACACAAACACACACAGATTAATGTGGCACACCTGACCCGGTCGGGTTGATCACCATGGACAGGCTGACACCCTCATATGCCAAGAATCAGTTCATCAGAGCAACAATAAACTGCAGTCAGACACAAGCACACGTGTAAACAGAATCCCTCTGAATCCGGCTCGGTGTCCAGCTGACACCCTCACGGGCCAGCATTCAGTTCATAAGGGCACATCTGAATCAAACTGGGTCGATCAGCCTGTACAAGCTGATCCCCTTATGTGTTTCAAACTCAGCATGTCCCAATTTTTGGCCTCCTGATGAGCAGACCCCACAGTATTTTTGGGCTTCACAGGGATCTTTAGTTTAGGTAAAAGGAGCGTTGCTGCAGAGCATGTGAGGAAGGCACTCAGCAGCAGGGCAGTAGGCAGGAAAACAAAGCAGGATCAGATGCAGTGAGGCAGCTGTGCATGAGGGCAGGAGCAATCAATCAATTAGGGAGTGATTCAGTGCAGCTCTAGTGCTGATTGGTGCAAGGTGGTGCAACAGGGAATCTCCCCTCTCTTGATGGCAGCAACAGCAGCAGTGGTGGTAGCAGCTGTCCAGTTCAGCCACTCAGGGTATATTTCTGGTGAAAGTGGAGGTGAAGGTGGGAGTGGCCTTCCAAGGCACCATTAGGGTCTGGCAGTCATGGTGGGAGAGGGGCCCACATGCAGTAGAGGCTCCCTCTCTGGGCAGTCCCCCAACTGCGGCTTGGTGGTGGGCTGGAACAGGAGTGCAGAAGCTGGGGTGTGGTGCAGTGCTGTGGGCCCCTCCCTGAGAGGGGGTAGCAACATGCAGCAGATGACCCCCCCTGTGGGGGAGGGCAGCAGCCCAAGGCAGGAAGGGGTGTGGCCAACTTATCCCCAAGAGTTCTGAGAACAAACTAGCAGCAGGAAGGGGACGGGCCATCCTCCCCCACACGCTCCTGAGCTCAAGCTTGCACCAACTAGCATCAGCAACAGCAGCCTGGAACCGGAAGGGGTGTGGTCAACTTCCTTCCAGAGACTCCTCCCCCAGAAGCTCCTGGGGGCAAGTAGCCCCGAGCTGCTTGACAGGGCAGCTTTTTATACTGCTGGGACCAGCACAGGTGCTGGCCCCAGTCTAGCTCCCGCTGGCTGAAGATCCAGGAGTTTTATGCCAAATACATAAATACCAGCTTGATGTTAGGTAACTACAGCAAAGGTGTGTTAACTGGCACTTTATTAGGCAGAAAACTCTATTAACCTGCGTCTCAGGGCGCTAAGGTGCCTGCTCCTAGAAGAGCAGAAACTGCCTGGGGAGAGCCCAAAGAACCAGACAGAAGCCCAGGTGCAGGTTGCCATGGCAGCTAGCTAACGAGGAAATTAGCCTGCACCTGCACCTGCTCAGCTGGCCAGAAGGGGCAAGGCCCTGGGCCCATATAAGCCCCAGGACGGGAACTAAGGAGTTCAGTTCTCTGCTGGAGGCCAAGGGGGACGGAGCTTGTGTAGAGTGAGTGAAGGGAAAAGGCCTGACTAAGTTCTGCTCCTAGTACTATAAAGGGGCAGAGCACACCTTCCCCAGTTTGTGTTACGTTGCAGCCCAGGGGCTTATGTTTTGTTTGCTGTTTCATAACAACCACTTAGGGTGAGGCTATTTGGGGAAGGAGGAGGTCTCATTGTGGGCCCATGGCAGTGTGGGGATCCTGGCTCTAGTGAGGGTATAGCATGAGAGCCATGGAGAGCCCAGCACTGAGGGGCGCAGAGGCAGGGCTGCAGAGAGCCCAGTGAGAGCAAGGGGCTGAGTTGTAGCAAGGCCCGGGAGAGACCATGACAATACCATCTGCAAGGCTTGGGAGGTGGTAAAGGAACGGTTGGAGCCACGCATAGCCCATAAGGCTGGGGACTTGCAGGGTCCAGGGAAGTCCATCATTCAGGGAAAACATCAGCTGGTGACTGGCTGAAGAATGCAGACAGGTAAAAGACCAAACAAGAAGAATTTGCCCCAGAACTGCGAGAGAACGATGGCAATCGACTTTCAAGAAAGAACACGGTGAAAGCCCAGCAGACTGGGTGAATTGACAAGGCTATGAAAGATGGGGCGAGACATCAGTTTTGGGTCTTGTTTGGCATTTCATCCTGAAACATTAGTACATCTGACAAGATGGATCAGCAGGAGCCTGGCTCCTCCTTGTGATCAATTTGCCTGACCACTAGGTTGATCTGAACACCGATTAGATGGTAATGTATACCAGCAGAGAACAGAAATTGGGGTATGAATGTGGTGTGTGTGTGTGTGTGTGTATTAAGCACTTAATAAATGAAACATCTTGCCTTATCCTCCCTCATAAGGTCTCGCTTGTGATTTGAGCAATTGGCAATTTGTGTAACAGGAGGTGCTGGGTAGGGTCAGCTTGCCCAGAGTGGCACAATTTGCCCCACATAAACGTGCATGTTTAGGCACATGTGCTGAGGCACCAATCTATGGCACATATTTGTGTCACTGCTATTTGAGCTGCTGCAAGTGCATGTGCTTACATGTGTGGATGCACCCAAACATTGTGATGACTGCATCAACTTCTAATCAAAGAATTTCCCATCCTTGCCCAAAGCCTTTGAGAAGTGGACAGTTCCCTCACGCAGAAAGACTGTGGGTGCATCCACACGTGCAGGCAAGTGCACTTGCAGCAGCCCAGTTAGCAGTGGCACAAATTTGCCTGACCAGACATCAGGGGAGCTGTGAGAGAGGCCCAACCCTTGCTGTGGCAGCGCAACCCCAGCCTCTGTCCCACCATCTGCACCGAAGCATGCGTATCAAGCAAAATGCCTTTACGTGCCACATTCAGGCATGCATGTTGAAGGTGGCCAACCCCTGTTCTAGCACGTCTCTAAGTTTCTCCAATATATAATTAGCCACACTATTATAATGTATTTGTAACTTTAAGTAGCTTCAACTTCTGATGACTAGATCTTGTCATTTGTATGATTACTAAAACTTGTGAAGATGTATGTTGCATCTCAAATCTTACAGATCACTTTTAAAGCCTTTTGGGGGGGGATAAGCAATGTAGATTAATTCTCATAACCTTCCCATGAAGCAGGTTTTCCAGAATTTAAACCACATGGTGTTAGCCTCCTAACTCCAGTGTTAAACTGTGAGCTTGTGTTCAGCTGATTATGCACCAAGTCTTTTTCAGTATTACTGATTTCCAGGGCATACATAGTCTACCATCCTGTAAATATGACCTATGTTCCTATGATATATGAGCTTGCCCTTGACTATATTAAAATGCATGCTGTTCAGTTAAACTCACTTCAGAAAAGGAGCCCAAATCTGTCTGTATAATTGACCAGTCCCACCACAATTGTGTCAATTATTCTTTGTTCAGCTACCAACAAATCCCTGGCATTGAGCTGAGGAGTTTGAAGTGCTAGCCCAATCACTTGAAATTTGCCTGTTGGTATTGATCTTCCATCTTGTCTAAGGGCCTGGCTGAACAGACACTAGATTCACATATGGGACCAACATGACCACCTATACAGCCGCTGTAGAGAAGTGCAGAGTAAGAAACATGTAATTTATAAGAGGTGTGATGGCAGCTGGATCACATTAACACAGCCAATAAAGCAGCTGTTACTTGGCTTACAAAAAAATGGCATTGTTAGAGAGATACTCTATGACACTTTTATACTCGCTGCAAACACAGATAGCTGTGATTTTATACTTTAACTAATAATGTTATTGAAAAACACTGAACCAAGTGGGGATCTATGAGAAGCACTGTCTTCAGATGATGGATTCCCCATCTACAATTATTTTTTTAGGTCAATTGATTAGATAGCATGCAAGTCCTTGAACAGAGCCATTCTGAATTTATTCAGTGCTATTTTTTAAAATCAGGATGGTATGTGTGTGGGAGTGTGCACTGGGAGTGGGGGTGTATATAATCATGGCTAGTGGGCATCTAGTCAGAGATCCTTGAACAGTTTCTACTTTAAATTTAGGTTTCCCACAAATTATGTCAACAATTGCCTTAAGTTTTGGGAACTTGGCCCTTTTAAAGTTCCAGAGGTACGTGTGACTGTTAGTGACATAACTTCTTTAGGTGAAGTAAATGTAACTAGATCGTGATAAATAGTATCTACATAACCACAAACTTTTAGATCAGTGACTAAGTCTCCTTTTTCCACCTGAATGAGGTTCAATATTGAGTTACCCTGTGTCAGGGTATGTTAATATATTACCACCTATTATTTTTGGAAACTGCATGAAAGTTTTGTTATTGGACACATGAGATGTTCAACAAGTGCTTCTCAGGTCGGAATCACATATGGTACTTTTTTTTTTTTCATCTTCCCCATTACGAGCAATGGCTTAAGGAGCAGTTTGTCCTGTTCTCTAGTGAGATTAAGCAGTGTGTAACAGATGCCCACAAGCATCCTATCTTTATTTTTACCAGTCAGAACATTAATTCAGGAGCAGTTAAGATTCTGCCATTTTGAACTTCCGATAACTCTGTACTGTGCCACGGTGTCTTTGATGTGAAATGACACGCTCTTTCCCAGTATTTTTCTGTTTTGCAAAGATGGAGCAAACTGTGAATGTAGATCTAACTGTTGTAATCTCCAGACTCATCCCAATAGCTATACAAGAATTCCTATAGCTTTAACTTTGGAGCTGACGTAGTCTGTTTAAGGAACTACGCGAGTCATTATTGAATGCATTCTTTTAGCCCTGTTAGAGCTCTGGTCTGCAGACGGGACTGATCATTGTGTTGTGAAAGCGCTACAAACATGTCCATTTTCTAAATGCAGCCCTTGTATCGGGCCAACTGATTCAGTGGCCACATCCAAATGTAAATTCATAAATTGGGAATCTTCTCATTCGGAAATTGGTATTTATGCATGAGTTGGGGCTGCAGGTGGGATAGATTTCGTATTATTACAGATGACTATGCATAACAATCATTTTTTCAAAGTTTATGATGAACTTGCAACTGATTTCTGACCTAGTTACTGTAAGTTTTATACGAGGGTGACCTGAAGCCCATTTTGATATGTCTGAGCTAGTTTTCCAGACCCAGCTCAGTATTCCTCATCTCCTGCAGCCTTTTTTTTTAGAGCAAAAAGGGTATAATGTGATTTAGGTAAAGTTAATGCCCCTGAACAGATGCATCAGCAGGAGATGTGACAAAATGTCAAGTGGAATGTGCCTGAGGGCTTGGAATCTGGCCACGGGCACAGCAGATGAGTCCCCAAGATGGCCTATCCGCTGGAGGCCGGGCATGCTTTGGTGACAGCTGTGATCTTTATGGCCCAGCTTCGATGACAGTTTGGGAGGAGTCAGCTCTGCTCTCTTCTGACAGGAATTTGGTTTGTCATCAGATTCTAAAATCCTTCTGATTTATGGAATCAGCCCAGCTGTGTTTTAATCAGACACATGTCCGCCCCACCTTTCCCTGTGGATTGGGGCTGGAAGGCTCTATGAGACTAACACAAACATTTACATTCAAACAAATCACAAGGAAAAAAAGCAATACTAGTTTATCATATTGATACTAGCAAACGCAAAAGTCTGGTGCATTTATCTGAAAGTGTGCAGTAAGGCCAAGGTGGTTCCCATGCCTATAACTGTCCTGATCCCTACCTGTCACCAGCCCTACATTTGTTTCTTTTCTACCTATCATTTAGCAGGAACATGCAGAAAATTAGAAGTGCAAAAACCCCCATACCAGAAACCCATCTTTCAGCACTGTGTCTCCACTGTGTTTGTCAACCCCCAAGTAATCTCCCAGAAAAATGATCTGTAAATGTATGTGGCTCAAAAGCCCCAGTATTAGCAGTAGGTGCTGCATGCTACTACACAGGGTAAGGGCCATGTCAGTACAGTGCTTGCTCCTTGTCTCCCAGCCCTAGCTTGTGCAACTCCCAGCATGCATTCTCCTGGTGACTTAGCACTCAGCACAGAATCCTATTGACATTTGTGGTTAGTTTTTTAGGGGACAGAGGGCATGTCTACATGAGATGTTTTACCATACAGTAGAGCAATTAACTGTGCAGTAAGACTCCATGATGCTTACTGCACAGTAAATTGCTCTAATTTCAAGTAAATTTGCTTCCTGCAAAAGCAAGTAGCAAATTTACTCGTGATTACTTACTGCACAGTAGCACATGCTTAAATGCTGATTGGGAGAAAATTAGTTCCTGGTCAGCTCCACCAGTAGGGGGGCAGCCTTAGGCTAGCCACAGGGCCCTGGGACTGGGAGTCTCTCCCGCCCCCAGGGCTGGCCCAACTCTATACCTGCCCCAGCCCCGGGCCTGAGGGGATGTCAGGGCCCTGGAGCACTTCCTAGCAGTTTGTGGCTGCTTCTGGGTACCACATCCCCGAGCAAAGGGCCCAGGGCAGTTGTGGCAGCCTGCCCACACCCCAGCACGAGTCCCTGTTACCGCATTGCTGTGCAGCTGCCAGGCCCACGCTGTCCGTCTGTACAGGGTACTGCAGGCAACTGCCAGGCCTGGCAGAACCCAAGGCCACCTGAAGCCAGCTTCTGGCCGCTGGGTCCCACACCAGCTGGCTCAAAGCTACTTGCAACAACCTGACTGGCTCCAGGATGCATCAGCTAATTGGACCACCTCTCTATAGCCAGGGACTTTATTGGGCTGTTGGGAGCACTTGCCATACCCACCAAGTCCCACCCAGGGAAGAAGGCTGAGGGAGGGAGTGCCGTGGCTACTCATGCCCATACCAGTTCAGCCACCCATCCCTGGTCTGCATGCCTGGAACCATGGCGAGGAGGGGAAGGAGCTCCCTTCATGTCCCCTCTTTTCCTTACCTGCCTGGACAAGCTTTCACCCATCCACTGGAGTCCCCCCTGTCCACCATGAAGGGAGGCAGAAAGCAGTTCAGGACCTTATTGAGCACCCAGTGGGCTCCCAGGCACACAGCCAAGGACCTGTCACATGCAGAGAAACTTGTTGATGGCAGTGGCAATCTTCTCCTTGACCGCAGGGGTCAGACACGTGTAGCATACACAGAGATACCCCTCCAGGCAGTGCCTCACATTATGGGGAATTGCAGGCTTGCCTGAGGTACCTCTGAAGCTCAGGGCCTCATGCTAGGTTCTAAGCGGTGGCCAGGGAACCACTGTGATCATCGTCATCATCATCATCAGGGCATAGTGGGTCAGGCAGCCCTCAAAGCTCTCAAAGAGCTTGTTGCAGCACTCCCAGGTGACTTTGAACAGGGACAAGCTTGGGATACAAGCCATGTGCAGTGGGGGCCCTGGCCCAGGGTGTCTTCTGGAGAGTCCTGCCAGGGTTAAGGAGTCAGGTGTCATCAGGTCTGTGTCCCATCCAGGTGGGAGCACCTCACTCTGAGAACCCAGGTGCTATGGGAATGAAGTACCTGGCTTCTAGGGAGGAGAATTGGGGGGAGTTGCTCCAGAGCCACAATTATAGCTGCTGGCAGAGGCCAGTTATGGTTCAGCCTGGGTATGGTATGGGGAAGGCAGGATGCCTGCAGCCAGTGGCAAGCAGCTTGCCTGCTCCCACCGTGGGTGTGGGTGATGGTTATAAAATGATATTTAGAGATTTGCTTTCAGGAACTGGCTTGCAGATGAAGTAGATATTGCATTAGAACAATGGTCCAGGGGGATGGCAAGGGTTAGTTGGTTTCTAAAAGCCTGTTTGTGATACAGTTTTACAGTCTTCAAGGCAGACACGCTGTCTGAGGCCAGTAGGCATAAACAGGCTGGAAAATTTGCCCAGTGGTCCCTGAAAACCTCATAATACAGATAAGGTAGTTAGGCCACAGTGAACAACTACAGAGCCTCTGGATTTTCTCGTTTTGGTAGATGGACCAAATTAGGAGGACGGGGTGTGCCCAGATTAGGACACCAGTAAGTGTCCATATTAAGATGTGTACATGTAATGGATTTGGGAAACAAAGGAATATGCTGACAAAGCAGAATATGGACAGTATGATGACCACAGGGAAACCAATGACCCAAAGTTGAAGAGTCGTCAGAGAAGGCAAAGAGTACAAAATGAGGGATTTCAGAGCAGCAACACCATCATAGACAGAGAGCACACTACTAGCCCATCTCACCCACCCCAACCTCCAGGCTGCTGACATCTTACATTTAAGAAAGAGCCAGATGTACCTTTCCTCTGTGATAGCATTAGGACTGGTAGATATAGAATCACAGGGTCCCTGGGCACCTGTGCATGCACAACCCCTGAACTGAGGGTGGCCAGTGCATAACCCCTGTGTACAGTGCATGTTATCACTTAAATGATACCTGATACTGAAACCCTGCCTCACCTGCCACTCACCCCACCTCCATGCAGCCCCTGAGCAAGAAGCTGGCCATGGCAGGGCCGGAACCACACAAGGCCCCTGCTGGTCCTGGCCCCATGGAGGAGATGGTGGAGTGGGCTGAGTGGGCTGGGCAGTGCCTGCCCTCACCCCTGGGCTAGCTCCCTGCCTGCCAGGTTTGCCATGGCATCCATATCTGAGGTAGTGATGGCAGAGGCTGGGGTGCCAGCCACATCCCTCCAGGCTCCATGCCAGAGGTGCCTCCTCTCCACTGTTCCCCCTGACACTTGAAAAAAGACTTTAAAATAGTTTAACAGGAAAGAGGGTGCTTTACTGGTGCTGTATGTTGGTGTTGCTCTGTGGGGCTGAAGTCCCTGGGCAGGCACCCAGGTGCCTTACAATGTGGGGTGGTGGAGGAGGTGTTCCATGACTGCCTCATGGATATGGTGCCCTGGCCCCCACTGCCAGGTGTGTGGTTCATCCAGGGCCTCAAGGTGGCCCTGTTGGTGGCATCACCACGACAATGCACATTCCTAGTGCTAGGCATCCTCAGGTTCCTGAAGGTGTACTTAACCAGCACACAGTGGTGTCCACCACCTCTAGTGGGATTAACAACTCAACCAGGGTGTTGGCTAGCATGCACTAGAGGGCACCAAAAACTTTGAGGATGGCCTTCCTGGCAGTCATCTTGCCCACCCTGAACAGGTGAGTGACATATTGCAGGCTGGTATTTGTGATAAGGTTAATGAGGGTGATGGACATGTGGGTCTCCACAGGGAAGGGATGGTGCACGGCGGTGGGCTGGCATTTCAGGGTCAGGCCAAGCTGCTGGACTAACTCCTGGAATGTGGGCTGGGTCATTCAGAATGAGTCCAGCCAGATGATGACCTGGGTCATCCAAGGTGCACAGGATGACATGGTCCCACCAGCCCCAGCTGGAAGAGTGGGACCAGAAGCAGTAGGGCTGAAGCATAATGAGCTTGTGGATGGTGGCTGCAGCAGCATCTATGTGGGTATCACTGGTGTCATTGACAGAGTTTGGGAGGTGGCCCAGGGCCTGGTAGCCAATGGTCTGGGGGCAGTGGGGCACAGGAAGAGCCATGGGCCCAGGCACAGGACCACGTGGCAGGGTGAGTCAGATGAGGTTGAGGCCCACCAGGCCAAGGCAGTGGTCAGTGTGAGTGTGGAGTGCAGTTAGAGCAGTGTTGAGCAGAAGGCCACGGTGCTGGCTGTCACTACTGTACAGTCTGTTGCACATGTAGACGTGCCCACTGTGTAGAAATTTGCTACACAGTAAATTCATGCACATTATTTTCATGTGTAGACATGCCCAGGTAAATCCTATTTTCCTCCCAGCTTTTATAGTTATCTTACCTCTTTTTTGATGCATGATTGTGTACAGACACTCCATTCAATTCCCACTGCAGTCAACATAAGTACTTCTGCTGACTCCAATATTTGTACCAAAATAAAAAGATGGTACATGAGTAACTATATGCAGGCTAAAAGCTTGCTCATTTTTCGCTGCTGTTACCTGGCATCACACACAAGAACATGGTGGCTGCTTCCAACCTCAAACTCACACAACTTCCCCCTCTACTCTTCTGCCCCTTGCAATTTGTCTCCTGCATGCATTGTGCCATGAATCAAAAGTGCTGGCTGTGACTCTATCTTGTGTAGGTTAGAAAGCATTTCCATTCACAGTTCATGGACAGTGGAAAGATGCAGTGATGGGAGACAGAAAGCAAGACAGAGAGGGCTGATGGACAGCTCAGGCAATAAAAGGGAAAGATGGGTGTGGCACTAACAGAAGCCCTGAAACAGTGCAAGAGAGCCTCAGAAGCACCAGAAGTTTCATAGTTGGTAGGGACTTGAACACATCATCAAGTCTGATGCTCTGCCATGGGCAGGAAAGAATGCTGGCGTCAAATGACAATGGCCAGGTGATCATCTAGCCTCCTTTTGAAGACCCCCAGAGTGGGAGTGAGCACCACTTCCCTTGGAAGTTAGTTCCAGATCCTAGCTGCTCTGACTGTGAAGTCGTGCTTCCTGATGTCTAGCCTGAATCTACTTTCAGTCAACTTAGGGCCATTATTCCTTGTTACTCCTGGTAGTGCTCGAGGGAAGCCGAGACTCTCCCATTGCCTGCTGGTCACTCTTGGCAAGTTTATAGAGGTCACCAGATCCCCTCTCAGCCTTCTTTTGTGGAGGTTGAACAGGTTCAGGTCCTGTAGCCTCTCCTTGTAGGGCCTGCCTTGCTGCCCCCTGATCATGCAAGTGGCCCTCCTTTGGACCCTCGCAATGCTGTCTACATCCTTCCTGAAGTGCGGTGCCCAGAACTGGATGTATTATTCCAACTGCAGCCTGATCTGTGTCGCATAGAGGGGGAGGATCACCTCCTTGGCCCTGCTCATGATGCATCTGTGGATGCATGACAAGGTGCAGTTATCCTTCCTGACCGCATCCTCATATTGGCAGCCCATGTTCATCTTGGAATCAATAGTGACTCTGTTGCCTTGTGGGGTGAACTCTCAGGATCTCAATATTGCACTGTTAGACAGGAGGCTGTGACACAATTGCACATATAAAAACATACAAATCAGACACATATACATCCAAACCAGCCTAGGCACATGCACGGGACAGGGGTTGGAGGTGGTGGTGAGCCAGAAGCAGGAGAGGGAGAAATGAGACAGAAGTTACAGGGGCAAGGAGCAAAGACTGGAGCAGGGCCAAACCATAGTAAGGCAAAACCCAACTTAAGGGTCCAAATAACAGGTTTATTACACAGACAACACACTACACAGCCCCATGAAGTTATTGGTTCACACACACACACACACACACACACACACACACACACACACACACACACAAGCACTCACAATGGCAGCA
>JAGPOW010003648.1:119576031-119612230 GCA_030014935.1 Caiman crocodilus | reverse complement strand
TAGTTTTATTAATCAGACAACACACTATACAACCCCATGAAGTTATTGGTTCACACACACACACACACACACACACACACACACACACACACACACACAAGCACTCACAATGGCAGCAAGAGAAAGTGACTCAGTGGAAAAGCTGGAGTCCAGGTAGGGAAGAGAAGCCGAGTCCAAGTCTTTGGTTGAAGGGGGTGGTAGCTACCTATCCAGGCTGAAAATGGGTTCTTGTCCAGTAGGTGTTGTCCCGGGGGGGGGGGGGAGAGTTGCCAGCAGGGCCTCTGGGTGGATAGGTGGTATGGCACGGTGCTGGTCCAGATGGAGACGGCATCTCACTGGGTCTGTCTTCATTGTCACTTTTTGTAGGAGCACACCTTGGGTGACCCTAGTGACAGGAGGCAGCCCAGGCAAGGGTCAGCCCCTGGTGTACTGAGCATGTGTGCTCCATGTGTGTTTCAGGTGCAGATGTGCAGTTTCAGGTGTCTGTAATGTAGAGCTGCTGGTTCTGCAGAGTCTTTTGTCTTTCAAATGCTGGGCTCTTGTCTGTGTTCCTGGGTGAGGTCCGTGGTTCCTGGATGAATCAATGTGAGGTGATGGCCCAGTCGTTACAGGCCATTCAGTAGTATTGTATTTCAATTATACTTATTGAATATATTATATCCTACCATTGTCTTTCAGTCATTCCCAAACACTGTCATTCATTCAGGAACCAATTTATATGAGAGGGCTATGTGACTCATACAGTTGCAAAACAGGATGCCCACACAGAAGACACAAGATGGAGACTTGACATACAAAATGCAAACTTGACATTACTTTGGTTCATTTACAAAAACAGGCCTAAACCATATAATATCCATATGAAACAATAAAACTCAGTACGAAAATGATAATAATACAATATACAACAGTAAGAATCAATACAAAACTAATAATAATACAATATAAAGCAGTGGATGTCCAAAACCAAAAACTTGCTACAAAATAAAAATGTTAAAGCTTATCCTAAGTTTGAGTTCGCTTATGCTTGTCTATAAGGAATATAGAAGGAGAGAAAGAAAACCAGAAATAATTGGGGAAGGGAAGGGAATGCATATCTATTGTGTGTATACACACACACACACACACACACACACACACACACACACACACACACACACACATATTTAAAAAGAAAAACTGGGAGTTTTGCTACAACTCCAAGATCCTTTTCTGCCCCTGTGCTTTCGAGAAGGGAGTTCCCCAGCCTGTAAGTATGCTGCTGGTTCTTCCTCTCTGGGTGTAGTACTTTGTACTTGTCAGTATTGAAACTCATCCTAGTCTCATCCGCCCACCCCTGTAACCTGTCCAGATCTAGTTGTATCCTGTCCTTCTCTTCTAGCGTGTCCACTTCTCCCCACATCTTAGTGTCATCCACAAATGTGAATAAGGTGATTTTCACCCCCTCCTCCAAGTTGCTGATGAAGATGTTGAACAGTGTGGGCCTGACGACTGAGTCCTGGGGATCCCCACTGCCCACATGACATGCCCCAGTCGAGTGGGGTGAGCAGTGTCATTGCAGCTATATTATTAAAATATATATGGTGGGAAAAACTGGTGATACTCTTCTATAGGTGCCATGATGACCTGAGACAGTACCCCAAGACTGCAAACCCCAAAACATGTTGGGGGCATTAAATAAAATCAGAGGCCACTTAATAAACTGCTGCATTGTGGATAGAATGCGAGTCTCTTGTCCCAGTATAGTGATTGGCTGGCTGGCTGGCTCTTGGAACCTTCATTTTATCAAAATTATTACTGAGTGTGCTGAAGAATTCTTGTCTTGACCTGAGCCCTGGCATTCTCATGCCAACCAGATCTTTGCACCTTCTCATTTTTATATTTTCTTACAGAAAGTTGTAAGCATTTTGACTAAAAATATTTTTCACTTCCAGGTACTCCTGGGTTTTGTACTCGTGGGGTGCATCAGCTCAAATAGAGGTGGTGCAGATTTGAGCTGGGGTTTTTTGCCTCAGTGCACATGCCTGGACATGCACTTTTGTGTGCGCAAATTCTGCCACTTGGGGCAAAATAACCCTGCTTGGCTCCTTCTGGATTTGTAGGCAGGGGAAGCTAGAGCCCAGGGCCAGCACCTGGGCTGACCCCAGCAGTATAAAAACCTGCCGAGGCCAGCAGTTCAGGGCTATTTACTCTCAGGAGCTTCTGGGGAAGGAGTCTTTGGGAGGAAGTTTGCCATGCCCCTTCCTGTCTCAGGCTGCTGTTGCAAGCTTGGTCTCAGGAGCTTCTGGGGAGAAGATGGCCATACTTCTTCCTGCCTCTGGCTACTGCTAGCTGCTGGTTTATTCTCAGAGCTTTTGGGGGTTGGTTTGGCTGCAACATTTGCTGCCTTGGGCAGCTGCTGTTGCTGCCCCCCCCCCAGGGGGGGTCCTCTGCTGCACATTGCTTTCCCTCCTTGCGAAGAAGCTCACCACAATGCAGCACACCCCAGCACCACATGCCAGCAATGCACCACAGCTTCTGCACTCCTGTGGGCCCCTCCCCCACCATCACTGCCAAAGCCTAAAGGTGACTTGCCTGCCCCAGCTGCTTTGGCAGACCACCCCTAGTCTTCACCTCCACTTTCACCAGAAACACACCCTGAGTGGCTGAACTGGATGGCTGCTACCACCACTGCTGCTGTTGATGCTGCTGCTGCTGCTTGTTCTGCTGCTGCCCTCTCTCAGGAGAGAGGGAAATTCCCTGCTGCACCACCTTGCACCACTCAACACCAAAGCTGCTCTGGATTACTCCCTAATTCATGGATTGCTTCTGCCCTCACCCACATCTGCCTCACTACATCTGATCCTGCTTTGTTTTCCTGCCTGCTGCCCTGCTGCTGAGTGCCTGGCTGGAAGCCTGAGGGGATCCTGGACTTATCAGCAACAAAAAAAGCCCTCCACTGCTCCAGCCATCTTTTACATCTGCCTCATCAGCCTTCCCTGTGTGTTTTGCCTTGTGTGATAAGTCCTGTGGTCCACTCCCCCTGTCCTGGTGTTTGTTATGTGGCTGAGTAAGCCAGCTTGAGTCTCCTGAGGCCTTGTATGTGTCCTTTCTCCTTCCCCACATTTCCCAAGCATAGCCCTCACAGGGTTTTTTTTTCCTGTGGAATTGTAGCTCAGTGAGCTTCAGCACCCCCCACCATATTTACCTCAACCCCTGCCTACCCCAATTAGATTCACCAGCTCCACTGTATATTTTGGGTTTCTTTATTGTTTTTCTCTCCTTGGGGGTAGAGAAGCCTGCAATCTCCACTGCAGGGGTAGGCAGGACTCTGGTAGGGAAGCAATAGGGCCAGGGGGAGTCTACCCTTGTCAGGCCCCCTGGAGGGGTTTCCAAGCCCCCTCCCCCACCATCAGGACAAGGAAAGTGGGCAGGACTCATCTTCAGCTTCCTCCACAGCTGGGGGTGGGAAGGTCAAGGTCCCTTCCCCCAAGCCTAGACCTCCACTGCCTGAGGGGACCAGGTGCACTACACCAGCCAGCACAACCACTCAGCCTGTCCCTGTCCCTAACCCCAGCCCCACCAATGTGCCCTCCAGTGGGGGAACTACAGCTATGCACAGGTGGCTGTGGGGCAACCTGAAACTGCAGGGCCTGGACCATACACCAATGGCCCTTCCAGCTCAGGTGGCAGGGCTCCCTTTCTGATGTTTACTCACAGACTCAGGGTGAAGTGCCAACTGTGCAAGTAAGAGAACCTGCACTTTGACACCTGGGTGTAGGCCCTGACTTGGGTAGTGGGGCCCCCCAAAATCATGGCAACCTCCTGTTTTCATGGCAAGGGGTCTTTTTCCTTGCCTCAGAAGCCACCACATAAAAGGTGGTGGAGAGGGGGCTTGTGGTGGATGGAGAGTACGTCCCACTTGAATCCCTAGAAGAGCCAAGGGCCAGGGTGGTCTTCAGATCCATCCCTCCCTGTATCCCTCATTGGGCCCTGCTCCTCCAAACTCAGGGATGAGTTATCTCCCTGGTAGTGGCCATCTTGCTAGAATGCCAAGACCCTGGCCTCTGCCACATACATTCTTTCTGTTGCCTGGTTATGATCCAGCTTGTGGCAAGAAAGCGGCTGGCGGCTGAGGGGTGCCTCAAGATTACTTTTGAGGGGGGCCTGGTGAGGGTTTTGTATACACTGAGGGACCTGCGATACTTCCAGTGCCACACCCCTGGGAACTTGCCTCACAAGTACCCCATGGGGCAGAAGGAGAGGGCATTCACTGATCTCACTGGTAAGAGAGGTGCCCCTGCCATCGATACCCCTTCCCCTTCAGGACCCCTGGCATCCCAGCAAAGTCATCCAGCGCCCCTGTGTGCTCAAGGGACCCTGCCCCCAAACCAAGTTTGGTGGGGTCCTGGGGAGGGCAGCAGCAAGCAAGAGTAGAGAGAGAGTGGGGGCCTCCCGCCCCTAGTCATGTCCCCGTTATAGATGCCCCACCACTCCAACCCTCACCTTCTCCTAATGGAGCCTGTCCACCTGAGGATCACCCCATGGCTGAGTGGGTGCAGGTCCCCTCCCAAAACAAAGCCAAGAGGAAGGCCCAAGTTCAGTTAGAGCCCTCTGATGTGGAGGATTCCTTCCCACCTCCCAAGATGACCACATTGGGTGAAGGAGCGGCCCAGTTCCTGGGGGCCTCACTGGCTGTGCCTGACACCCCAACCCAGGAATGATCAAATGTTTGATACCCATGAAAGAAGTTTGGGGCTACTGGATGACCATTGTGCCTGCAGTGCATTTGTCTGCTCGTGCATCCAACTCCTTTGGGAGATGGACCGCAGCTTCCACTTCTTCTATGCCCTGGAGAGGAGGTGAGATCCAGGTGAGATGTCCTGGCCCATGACAGCCTTCTAAATAGAGCTCTTCTCCCTGGATCTGACCGATGCTTAAGCCTGTCAGAGCCTGTGGGAGTCCCTCCCACAGGACAGCATGGATGACTGGGCCCAGCTGGAGGCTCCTTCCCCTGGCTGAGTTTTTGGCCACCCTCCACCTGGTGCCTAGAATTGATGGGCTGAACTTGGAGTTCTACTGGGCCTCCAGGGATGTACTTGGCCCAGACTTTAGCACGGTCTGGGCCAAATCTAAGGGATGTGGGGAACTTTCCCTGTCATGCCAGAGGGCCATGCTGATCCTCCTGCTGAAGAAGGGGTATCCCCAGGGCCTGAGGAACTGGCATCCTGTGTCCCTCCTCTGTAGTCCATGCTGATGGGCATGTTCCATCCTGACCAGACATGCACAGTGCCTGTATCTGGTTTGGGACCTCTGGGGGCTGGCATGCTGGGTGGACTTGTCTTTCACTCTCCTGTCCCTGGACTAGAAGAAGGCATTTGACAGAATGGATCATGAGTACCTCACAGGCATACTGCAGGCTTTTGGCTTTGGGTCCTGCTTCATGCATGCTCTTCAGGCATTGTATACCTCTGCAGAGTGTTTGGTCAAGCTTATAGAGAACCTAACAGAGCCCATCCTATGAAGGAGAGGGCTGTGTCAAGGCTGCCTACTGTCAGGCCAGCTGCACACCTTGGCCCAGGAGCCCTTCCTCAGCCTCCTGCAGACATGGGTGGCAGGGTTGATGCTCCTGAAGCCAGTGGTGCAGCTATTCCTATCAGTGAATGCTGATGACATACACTTCATGGTCTAGGACTCAGGCAGCCTGGTGCAGGTGGAGGTCTGCCAGGCATTGTACTTGGCAGCGTCCTCTGCCTGGGACAACTGGTTCAAGAGCTTTGGCCTGATGGTGGGTGATGGGTGGCAGGTGGGCTCACTCCAGCCTGAGCTCTGTGGGATCCACTGGATTTCTACCAGGACCTCATCCAGGCCTGGAGGCTGGTCTCTGCCTCCAGGTCCCCTGCGACACTCACCCAGGACACTGACCTGTTCATCAAGCCCCTCCTCTGGAACCCCCAGCTGGAGAGGTGCCAACAGCAGAGGCACCCTGCTTGCGACAGAGGTTGATCCTGGCTGGTGTCATTCACACTGGAGACCTCCTGGATTATGGTAGGCAGGAGTAGGTGGACCCCACTGCACTGGCCAAGCACATGGGTCTATCCATGACAAGTGTAACTTCCATCTTGTCCAGGACGTGAAATCACCCCTTCCTCCTGACACCTTTGCCTTTTTTGACCAAGTCCTGTGCAGTGGCAGTCCCTGCCCCTCCCTCCCAGCCCACTGGAGCTTGTTGTAGGTCTGGTGTCTCACCCGGCCTCGCTGTGCTTCTCGCTCCACCACCTAATCAGGCTGGAGGACACTAGACTGGCCCACTTTTCTACTGTCCATTGCTACCACTTCTACATGCTCATATGCTGCATGATACATCATGCTGCCCTCGCGTCTTGCCCAGACACCAAGTGTCAGGACCTGCTTCGTGAGGGTGTGGCTGGGGAACTCCAGTGGCTGAGTCTACACTCCACCCTCATCCCATGAGCCACTGGGGAACTCAGCTTATGGCTTCTCCATGGAGCCATTGCTGTGGACATGTATATGGTGAATGTCACAGACCCTGGTCTCCTTTCCCTTCTCTGGGCAGAAGGAGACCTTGGCACACATGACCCTCGAGTGCACTAGGTTGCAGCCCTTCCACCTCCACCTCCAGAACCTACTCCTGAGGTTCTGGTTGAACTTTATGCCCCATTTTTTTTTATTTTGGCACCCCATCCATGGCTCCACCAAGTCCCGGGACCTCCTGGTCAAGCTCCTCCTGGCCCGGGCCAAATGGGCCCTGTACATGACCAGGAAGGATTCTCTGGCTAGGAAGATGCCCAGAGACTGTGAGGCCACTTTTCTGTCACTTGTCCATTCATGTTTCCAGGCAGAGCACCACTAGGTGGTGTCCACTGGATCCCTGGTTGCATTTGAGTACAGGTGGGTGCCACCTGGGGGGACTCTGCTCAGTGTCCCCCTCTGGAGAAATTATTTTCACATTTTGAATCTTTGACCCTCACATCACTCCTATCCTGTTTCTTCCTTAGATGTCCCACAAAAAAAAAAAAAGTTCTATTTTTCTCTCTTTGGTCCCAGACAGTGGGAACTATTAATTAACTGGGTGGGTCCTAAGGTCCATGCCCAATGGAAGATACAGATAGACAGGAGCTTCTGGGGACTGGGCAATTAGTATCTAGGGACATTACCCCTTGTGCCAAATGGACTGCTGAAGCAGCATCCAAAATTCACTTTTTAAAATACCTGAAAATCCACATCCTTCCACAATTAGAACAACAGAGAGAGGGATTAGTCAGATGGGCAATGTTTTTATTGTTATATTTACAATGTTAAAGCAATTTGGAAGCTTACTAGTGTCTCTATCATCATAATAAAATAAATCCTAAATATATGTTTTGATGGTTGCTTTTGGTTTCCTTATGACATGGTGGGTGTCTGATGGGGGATTGTGTGGTTTGCAGGAAGGGGGGTGGGGGATGTCAGGGAATGTGGGTCAGGGAATGTGGGTCAGTGTGTGGGTAGGTGTGGGGGGGATTGTGGGTATAGGGGACTGTGGGGGGGGCTTCTTAGGAGGGGCGAGTCCCCTGCCCCCAACAGGGACCACCCCCTTCCCCCCCAGTGCATGGACTCCCCTGCTTATAGGGTCCCAGGCAGGGTCTCTACCTGCTTGGCCCTGGCCCCCTGGCTCCCACACTGCAGCTGCTGCATTGACTGAGTGCTGCCAAGCTCAGTAGGGTGCCACACACTGCCTGGCACCCAGCCCCAGCCCCCATTCATTCCCGCAACTCCTTGTTCATTCCCCCTACCCCCCTGTTCACTCGCTCACCCAGTCCCAGCCCCCTGTACTCACTGGCAGTAGCAGCAGCACTCAGGGCTGCCCAAGGCCTCATGGCACAGCCCCCATGTGTGGGGGACAGTGGGGCTCAGCCCCAGCCACCTAGCACAGCATTCTTCTACATTGCACAGATGAAGCCTGGCTAGACAGGGCATTGTATGCTGTCTCACAGCACTGGGTAACTTGGGCTGAGCAGTGCTGAGCCCTGGGTGACAGCCACAAAACCCCTACTTTTATTTTGTTCCTGTATATGGCTCTTGCAGTGTTTCAAAGGGGTCTGGACACATCCATGGCTTTGTAATAGCAGAAACTTACCACTTCTCCATTTGTCCAATAGGTTGTCTGGTACGGGGAAAATGGTAGATAATTTCTGAATGTCTGATGTAAAAAAACAAGCAGAAGAAAACCCCAATTTAAAAATTACCTGTCCTTTCATAAGACAAAGTGAACCAAAAGGGGCACCCTACACTTTCCTTTTGAAAGTCATGTTTAAGCAGGATTTTGAGGCACATACATAATTTATGTTCCCTCAGGTTAAGAGTGGCAGTGGGAATTTTTTAATAGATTTTCTTATGAAAGTTCACCATTTGGTCAAGACCAAGCTTGACAAGCTTCAAAGTCACTCTTCACCTTTCCTCCTACAAATATGTCAAAAATTACTTTAAATTAGAGATGGTCAGGATTTTTTCATGTGTCTTCCCTTTCCACCCTCCCCCCAACCCTCCCTTCCCTTCAGAGATATAGGTTCAAGCCTCCTCTAGGGGAATGGAGTCCATGACATACAATGTCAAACTTTTTTGGTAAGCACCCTGGTCATGCAGCAGTTGCGGGGCAGAGGGAGAGGGGGTGGAGCTGGGAACTCTTTCTCTTCTTGTTGCCAGTTTGCACTTGTATATAGTTAAGAATAATCTTTCTCAACTTATTTTAGTAAAGTATTCAGGTACTAGTTGAGACTTATAAGAAAAACAAAGTGTATCAAAATTGTAGCTCATGGCCAGAAGCTGTGGATTTAACCTGACTAGTTTATCATAAGTTAAAGGTAATGTCTTTAACAAAAACACTTTGGCTACATTAGACTGTTAAAACATGTTAACTAGCAAATGAGAGCTAACATGAGCTTACATAAAGCTTTTAAAATCATTGCTGACAATAGCAAAGAGATTGTGCATATGTGGAGGGAAAGGATTACTTTTTGAAGCAATTTCACTCATATCTATAAATGCCATAATGAGCATAAAGGGAAGGCATTCATATTTTCAAATTGTTACACATAAAGAGGTCCTAGTTTTCCAAGCCTTGTATTTGCAGCATTCATTAAGGGAAACGCTATTTGCCAGCACTAATTTTTCATCTTTTTTGCCAACTGTGTGATGTAGAGGTTGTGGAAAGCTTTGTGAGACGTGCACATCTCTTTAAAGTGGCTAATGGTCACACAATCCACTGGAGAAAATTGATTGTGTCAAAGTGAATGAATGGCTGTGTGGTTGATTGGTCTCACTGAAGTCAAGTTAGGCACTCAAGTGCCTTAAGCTTAGAGTTAAATGTCAGCTATAATTTAGAACGGGGAACCTTGAAATGTCTGACTGGCCTTTGGAGAGAGCCTGACCATTCTGTTCTGCATGTCAAATTAACTACCCGATAGTGAACTCTTCTGGCTAATGCTCACTCTTTGGCAGGCTGCCACACCACAAAACTCCCTATACAACCAGCTCAAAAATGGAATCTTGTTATTCTGGAGCTGCCCTCTGAATACGTGTTCTGTCAAGACTGGAGGGAAATATTTGGGGTAGGCAGACTGAGAAAACAGAGAGGTGTTGGGTGTCAGAAGTGATTTAAATGGACTGCAGCTTTGCACTGGGGCACCGGTTTGTACCATCTCAAGGACCATCAGAATTGGGGACAGAAGAGAATAAAGTGGGCTCAAAGAAAAGTCAAGTCAAGTCTCAGCATCTACACATGTGCCCCAGGACCTACTTCAGGGAAATGGAGGAGAGAGGAAGAATGTGGGGGGAGAAAGGGGAAGAGGTGGCCACGAAGAAGACTCGCCACCAAGACCTGTCCAGAGCTACCTAGAAAACAGTTGTCTCCAGGTCCAGAGCATGCAGAGCCAGGGCCACTCCTCCCCTGGCATTGCATAACAGATATGCTCCCCTCACTCACATGAGGATACTCCAACAGAGACTTTGGAGGAGGAGATAAGTATTCAGGAGTAAGTATTCCCACCCCTAAGGGGAGATGCTGGATGGGGGGAGGGGACTTTCTCCTGAGGGGCACGGAGGGACCTATCTGCCTTCTGGACCCCTTATCCTGAGAGGTCTGTCTCCCTGAAGCATACATCTGAGATGTTGTAGAGTGGATCCCCAGGCTCCTCCATCCCTCTGACTACACCATGCTCCTTATCCATGTGGGCATGAACAATATGGCCAGGGGTAACCCTGACTGGGTCATGAATGACTAAAGGGCTCTGGAGGCTGGGCTCAAGAAACTAGGGGCTCAAGTAGTTTTCTCTTCTGTGCTCCCTGTTGCAGGCCACAGACCCAAGAGAAAAGACTGCATGGAAGAGGTTAACAGGGGGCCTCAGACGGTGATGTTACCAAGGGGGGGTTGGTTTCTTCAAACACACAACACACTTTCAGAGAGAGAGATGACTCCTAAGACCAGATGGAATTCACCTCATGTGTAGAGTTAAGGCCCTGTTTTCAGCCAGGACAGCTGATCTACTAGACAGAGTTTTAAACTGACTTTGCTGGGGATGGGGAAACTCCAAGGGGAGCATGCCTGGGGCCTGGCACACAGGAAAGCTCCCTTGTGGAGGACACGAACACAACTGTTTCTAAAAATTCTAACCAACCAGTTCTCCCACAGCATCTCAGGAACCTGAGGGTGTCAGTTGGAGGCCTCAGCTGCCTGTACACCAATGCCAGGGGCATGGGGAACAAAGAGAAGGAGCTAGCTCTCCTGTTTTCTAGAGGGCAATATGACCTGGTAGGGATCATGGAGACCTGGTGGGTCTCCTTGCATGATTGGAGTGTAGCCATAGAGGGCTACACTCTGCACAAAAGGGACAGAGTGGGGAGAAAAGGCAGAGAGGTAGCTTTCTATGTGAGAGAGTAGTACCCTCTCTGGAGCTTGACATTGTCTTCAAAGATAAGCAGCTTGAAACCCTCTGGGTCAAGCTATGAGGGGGAGGGGGGCAAGTCAAGAGAAACCTAACTGTAGGAATTTATTACAGACCATCAAATCAAGGGGAGGAGTTGGATCTGGAGTTCTCTTGAGAACTGACAGAGGCTGCGCATGCAAGGGACTTGGTTAACATGACTGACTTCAATTACCCAGACATATATTAGGAGGAACACTTGGCTAGGTCAGTTCGTTCACACAGTTTCCTGACTGTGACTGAGGCGCTCTTCCTGATCCAGGAAGTGCAAGGGCCAACCAGAGGTAACACTCTCCTAGACTTGGTTTTGGCCAAGGGAGATGATCTGGTGTGTGGCTTGAACATTGAGGGTAACCTGGGTGACAGCAACCATGAAATTATCAGGTTCACCATTTGCCACAAGGTCAACAAATCAACCAGCAGGACTGAAGTCCTACACTTCAAAAATGTTGACTTTGACAGGCTCAGAGCATTAGTAGAGGAGGTGATGCAGGGCCAGGAGGGGAAGGTGAATGGGGTGCATGAAAAGTGGTTGTTGCTCAAGGACTTGAACCTTCCTGGCTTAATAGGGACATTGCGGTCCTCTTAAATAACAAAAAAAGAGGTAGAAGCACAGTGAAAACTAGGGTTGGTTCTCAAGGAGGACTGTACAACAGTGGCACTTTCAGGGAAATGATCAGGAAAGCCAAGGTGGTGACAGAGTTTAGGTTAGCTACGGGAGTCAAGGATAATAAGAAGTCCTTGTTTAGGTATGTAGGAAGTAGAAGAAAAAAATGGAAGTGTGGGACCCCTGTTTAACACCTTGGGGCAGCTGGTAACCAACACTCAGGCAAAAGCTGAACTCCTGAATGCCCACTTTGCTTCAGTATTTCACGAGACCATGGGGAAAGTCAAGTGAGATAAAGCTGATAGGGGACATGCCAGGACTGACAGCCTCCCTACTGTGGATGCTGAGTGGGTGCAATACCAATTAGAAAGTCAGCAGGACTGGATGGACTTCATCTGAGAGTGCTGAAGGAGCTGGCTGAGGTCATTGCAGAACCCCTGGCAAAACTCTTTCAGAATCTGTGGTACACAGGGGGAATTCCTGAGGATTGGAAGAGGGCCAGCTTTGTGTCTATCTTCAAGAAGGGGAAGAGGGAGGACCCAGGCAACTATAGGCCAATCAGACTCACATCCATCCCTGGAAGAATCCTGGAAAAGCGCATCAAAGAATCTATATGCAATATGCTCGCAGAAGGTAAGATTCTGAACGACAGTCAGCATGGCTTGTCACATGCAGATCTTGTCTTACCAATCTCATCTCATTCTACGAGCAGGTCTTTTGCCACCTGAGCACAGAAAACACTGTAGACGTTATATACCTAGACTTCCAAAAGGCTTTTGATCTTGTATCTCAGAATATCCTTGTGCGAAAAGTGGAAGATTGCGGGCTCAGTCACTTGACAGTTCAGTGGGTAGGAAACTGGCTACATGGTAGGACCCAGAGAGTTATCATGAATGGATCTGTGTCATCCTGGAACAAAGTGGCCAGTGGTGTCCCTCAGGGGTCTGTGCTTGCACCGGTGCTTTTCAGGATCTTTATCAATGATTTGGATGGGAGAGTGAAAAGCTTGCTGGCCAAGTTTGCAGATGACACCAAGTTATGGGGCAGTGTGGCCATGCCAGATGGTAGGTTGCAGATACGGGCAGACCTGTACAGGCTCAAGAGTAGGGCAGACTGGAACCAAATGAAATTTAACGCTTCTAAGTATAAGGTGCTCCATCTGGTGGCAAACAACCTTCAGCATGCATATAGGCTCAGTGGTGACAGCTTGACTTGCACCATGGCTGAAAAGGACCTAGGGGTAATGATTGACCATTGCATGAATATGAGCCATCAGTGCGAGTTGGTGGTCAGCAGGGCAAACAGCACTCTGGCATACATCAACTGATTCATCTTATGTGAAGCTAAGGAAGTGATACTCCCGCTGTACTTAGCACTGGTGAGACCGCAGGTGGAGTACTGCATCCAGTTCTGGGTGCCACACTTCAATAAGGACATGGAAGAACTTGAGAGGGACCAGAAAAGAGCCACCTGTATGATCAGGGACTTGCAAGGCGAGCCATATGAGGATAGGCTGAGGGACTTGGGCCTCTTTATTCTAAAGAAGAGAAGGATGAGAGAGGACTTGATAGTGACTTAATACTATATCAGAGGAGTTCATCAGGAGCTTAGTGAACGACTGTTCCCTAGGGCACTCCTGGGGAAGACCAAGACCAATGGATGCAAACTCTTGGAAGGCCACTTCAGGCTTAATACCAGGAAAAAAAACTTCTTCACAGTCAGGGTGTCCAGATTGTGAAATAAACTCCTTCCAGAGGTGGTGCAGTCCCCTACCCTGGAGGTTTTCAAGAGAAGACTAGACAGTCACCTCACTGGGGTCACCTAACCCCAGTTGTCTTCCTGCCTAGAGTGGTGGGGCTAGACCCGATCATCTGCAAGGTCCTCTAACAATCTATGAATCTCTGAGTCTATTAAGATGCAATAAACTAATAAGTGCCTCCAGAGGACAGTACTTGTAAACACATGTACTTGCAGCAGATCAAATAGCACATGTGCCTGAACATGCACTTTGGTGTGGAGTAAATTGTGCCACTTGGAGCAAAATTACCCTACCCAGCTTCTCCTGGATTTTCAAATCTTCTCCCAAGTCTCTGCACATATAGACACATACCTGGGACAGTTTATGCTAGAGTTACTCTAGAGTAATTTACTTTAAACTGATCCTGCATTATTAGCACATGCAGACCCACCCCATGTCAGGTAATGAAGATTTGTGTGCTTGAACATGGTGTTTTACATTTCCTATTTAAAGAAATTTCTTTTCATTATCTATATAAATGGGCAGTTATTTCTTGAACCTTCTTAAAATCTTGACCTTAACAGTCTCTTATACCAGCAAGTTCTATTGCCTATTTATGTATTGTGTAAAGCAGTATCACATTTTATGACTTTTAAATTTGTTCCCTTATTCTTTTATTGACAGTCTTGTATTGCAAAAAGGGTCAGGGCAATCTACCTTCTGTATGCCACATTATATCTGCATACTTTATCAGGTTCCTTCTTATACATCTTTTCTCTAAACTAAGCAGATCCCATTTTTTCAACTTGTGCTCAGAGAGAAATCTTTGATGCCTCTAATCATTGCGTTGCTCATTACTAGACTTTTTTTCAGAAGATAATAGCACTTGTGATAACACAGATACTAGGAGTAACTGTTCACCTGGATGAGATTACAATTCACGTGGCTCTTGCTCAGATCAACATGTGACTCAATATTCCATAACTTTTGTCTTTGATACCTTTTTACCTTGATCCTCTTGCTGACAACCCATCATGTGTCTGACTGTAACAGATTACAAGCCACATTTTAAAAATGTCTTCTAAATTTTCACTCTCTTACCTACAACATGTGTAAGTTTGGGGTGTGTTATTTTAGGAGCACAAGCATTGCATATCACAAGATCCATATTAGTGTGCGTGGAATCTGTAGCATTTGTGAGTGTGTAGACTGCTGATTTTGCATGTACAAAGCTCATGACTGCGAATGAAAAATCAGGTTGAAGAAAGAGAAAACAGCACTTCTCCAAACACTGTTTGTGAAATTGCAGGAGCAAATATAGAGGGCATGTTGATGTCATTTTCAAAAATTGGCTCTCTGTGTCAGGTTACAAGGCAAAGGGCATCTTTTTTCCCTTCCTAAAAATCCAGTGACTCCATAGCAATACAGATTCCAACTAATAACTTAATTGCCCTGCTGATGTCAACATTGCATTTAGGTCTAGAAATACTCTTTGTAAAATAAAACTCCTGTAGGGCATTACACTCAGCCCTCTAGTGAAATCCAATCTGAGTGTGTCTGCACATAAGGTTATCTTTTGAGCAGACAGTGACAGGGCAGAGGAAAGGGACGTGATCTCTCCTTTTCCTGAGGTTTAGATCTTGGCAAACTTGTTGTATTGGGAGTTAGGGGAGTAGGACCTTTTTTATTTAGATTCTGTCTGGTTAAAGCACAAGAGGATGACACAAATTGGAAGTCACTTCTACAGTTAAAAAAATAAGCACCTAGCCTGTCATACATGCGTCACAACCATAGAATAGCAAGACAGAAAGCAAGATGAGTAATACACTCCTTGGCACCCATTGCCATCCCATACCTCTCATCTCTCACCAAAAAGTGCACGAAAATAGTTGGTCATTGATGTATGCTTTGGAGGTCCTCATATTATTATTCAGGCTATTTCAGACCAGAGGGAAGTAAGGTCTTCAACAGGGAACCTTTCTGACAGCCCCACTTCCTTTTCGAAACCAGGGGAGTACTACTAACATTGATCGAAAGTACAATCATCTTGCAAGGAGAGAGGGCTGTCTCTCAGGCTACAGTATTCTAAAACCATTTGGGCTTTAACCATGATTTTTAAATTTCATGTGGAAAAGGTAGTCAGCAGCAGGCTAGTCAGCAGTTCCTCACCAATCCAAGTTATAGACTTCTGTTCATCTAACTGAACAGGACAGGACGCAAATCTGGATCTAGTAGTACCTTGAAGAACACCCTGGAGGTACATGAGCATCTAGCTAGTACGTTTCAAATGGAGCCACGGGTAGTACAATGTGAGAGGAGGAATGAGAGGGAATGGTTATTATATATCCACATGACTGCAGATTTATTAGGTGCATGTGGAATGGTTGAGCCAAAAGGAAATGACTGGCGCAGTTGCTGGAAAGGGTAGACAAAGTGTATGATTATTAGGATTTAGAAAAAATCATTTCTCTCTTCCAAGCTGGTGTTTGATTTGTTTTAATTCTCCCAACACCAAATCTAAAAAAAGATCTAACTATTCTGCAATTCTGGAAGAGCAGATGGAGAATTGCATATAAGAGAAGAATTGCTCCAAAGTCTGCCAAATAAGTTGTCTGAAGTTTCCATCCTGGAAGAAAAGAAAGGTTACTCCAGGCACAGACAGAAGTTATATTTTTCATGCAATTGACCCCTTGAAAGCACTTTACAGCCAGGCCCTTACAGAAACGCATGGCTGCAGAGTACTTTAAAAGTGTTCAATTGTGCAAAAATCTGAACTCTTACTGTTTGATAAGTGTTAGTTAAAGTGGCCCTGGCACCATTTTGAAGCATGGAGGCACTGAATATGTGGTATTGGAGACTGTTGGAGCATGCTAATTAGCACGTTCCAGCAGACTTGATTAACTGAGTCTGATCTGACCTGTGCTAATCAGCATGCTTTTCCTACCAGGAGGAACCTAGATGGGGTGCCTATACTTTGGAAATGATGTAACAATAAGCTGAAAGCTGTGAAGTTCAAGGGCCTGTTTCAAAGAACTGTGAGGTCTTGATGCCTTGTTTAGCTGTGGAAATTTTCTAGCATGGCTATAGGAGTGTACTTGGTAGCTATGTTGGTCTGAGACAAAACGATATACAAAAAACTAGAACTCTTGGTTCCAAGTGATACCTTTTATTAGACCACTGGAAAATCACAAGAAAATTGTCCTTTTCTGCAAGTTTTTGAGATCAAAGTGCCTTTGTCAGGCTCTGGGAGAAGTATAGATGGTACAAGATGGTAAGAAGTCTCCATAGGTAGGAAATAAACTTGAGGCCAGCATGGCTTTTGCACTCTATTTCAGTATGATTCTTCTGTAGGGACAGTCTTTAGAATAACAGTGATCCTATCCCAGTGAGCACATCTACATGAGATGCTAAATGTGCAGTAGACTAACTCTACTGCACAGTAGCGCAGCAGGCAAAAACCATGTTAACACACTAAGGCACAGTAGAATTAATTTACTGCACATTAGCATCACAAAAAGTGTGTTCCAGCACCACTGAGCAGTACCCCTGTATACAGAGTATTAGGTTAGTACCTGTAATTACAGGTACTAAACTTACTGTGACATAATTACAGTGCATTAATGAACATACAGATGCACCCAGTGTTTACCACTATGATAAAAATTACAGGACTGACTGTCTCTCTCTCCCCTTTCTGATCTTTCTAAGGGCAAAGTTACATACTACACTTAAGCCATATTAAGGGCACGTAAAACATGAGCATCTGCATGTAAAAGGTCAGTAACTCATTAAAGCTAGAGGTGCACTGATACATCAGTCCGATATTGGATTGGTACCAATATAAAGAACATTTGCTGTCTTGGATATCGGCCCAATGGGGCTGATAACTTGGCCAATAATTTAAATTAAATTATTTGATGATTTAATTATTTTATGCTCTCACTGTAAGGCAAGTTTTCCAAGCCTAAAATCATTCTTGTGGTTTTGAACCCTGTAGCATTTTTTGGACATCCTTTCAAAGTGAAAACATCTGAAGTGAAGATAGTATGGAAACAGTATACAGGTAGTGTCTCACTAATGTCACATACAGTTGTAAAATCACCTTCCCACTATTGCTCAATGCATTCTTTCATTATACTTCAGAACTATTAGCCCTTTGCCCCGCAGCATCACTCTGGTGTTCGTATTTGGTTAATTATCCAGAACAATCACTCTGGATCAGATATTAAAGTGTATTCTTTCCAATAGTGAAGTAGGTAGCTGCCAAGATGTGGATAAGGGTCAATTTGGTCCAGAAATTGGCAAACATAAGCTGGGGAGCATTGGCATCAGTATTTCAGACATCAGAGGTGGCCATTGCATACTCTGTAGCTGAGTACTGTGCACTGGTGTGGACCAGAAGCAGTTACACTTGACTTGTTGACATCCAGCTGAACTCTGCAATGAGTTACATCAATGGAAACCTCAAGTTGGCCCCAACACCTTGACTGCCCATGCTGCCACACATCTCTTCTCCACCTCTTCATTGCAAGGCAGCAACTCTATGGGAAGTAGTGAAAACAAATGTTTCCCCATCCACCAGGACCTCAACAGTACCTCTCACCTTTACCTAAGTGTGGAGAAGAGGAAAGAAGAGAGATACTTACTGACAGCCAGAGGAACCAGTGAAGGAATGATGCATACGCTGGGAGTCACGGTTCCAGAGCAGCTGCTCTGTGAAGCTAGAGTGGCACTGAAAAGTGAGAAATTAGGTGCATGGGGAGCATGGAGAGCTGAGGGATAGGGATTAGCATCCCGAGTGCTGAGAGGCAGGGCAGGACATCCCAGGCAGCTGGGAGCCAGTGGACAGCTGGTGGCAAAGCTCAAAAGAGCTTGATTAAACTGAGATACACTGGCCAGGGAGACACTGCTGGGTGCATTGGCAGTTTGTGGCAAGAGAATGACGCCGCAAAAGGGCCAGCCAGAAGGAAAGTGGCTGAACCCCAATAGTCAGGGTACTGACTGTCTATATTACTTTCTTCTTCTTTTTCAGATGTTGTTGTGCTGCCTGTCATGCCCTCATCAAGACAGGCCAGCAGAGTGCTGCGTCAGGTGTGCAGAACCCCAACCTAAGTAATTTAAAGGGGAAAAATTCCCCAGACAAGACCCATATTTCTGGGACAGGGGATATAAATTCATAGACTCATAGGCATTAGGGCCTGGAAGGTATCTTGCGAGATCATCAAGTCCAGCCCCACTGCCTTAGGCAGGAAGTCTGCTGGGATCAAATGATCCCAGCAAGAAAAGCATCCAAATGCTTTTTGAAAGAGTCCAGAGTAGGTGCTTGCACCACCTCTGGGGGGAGCCTGCCCCAGACCCTAAACACTCAGACTGTAAAGAAATTTTTCCTTATGTCCAGTCTAAATTGGCCTTCCAGAAGTTTGTGGCCATTAGAACTTGTTATCCATTGCGGAGCCTTGGTGAAAAACAGGTGTGCGAAATGGGCTGTATTTGATTAGAATTCAGGTTGAATTGGAGACAGTGATTCGATTAATTGATTTGGATCACTGTCCTGATTCAATTCAGCTGAATCCAAATCCAAAGATTCAATACTTATTTGGAGAACTAGTGATTCAGCCATAGACACAGCCATGTTTTTTCTACATACCTTGAGGTATCAGGCATGGCTCATGAATGCAGCGATGGTGGGGTGGATGAAGAGTCCCATAGAAGTGCCCCCCCTTCCCCCCATGTGCTCAGTGGTGGAGCCAGAAGTGGACCAGAAGTGCTTCTGGTCCACTTCTGAGTCTGCTTCCGAGTGTGCTGGGGATCCCCCGCGCTTTTGTGGGACACTCCATCCACCCCACCATCTAAGCATTCTTGAGCTGCCTGGTAACTTGAGGTATGTAGAAAAAACATGGATTGACAGGGTTCTGATTTGATTCAGAGAGATCAAAGGGTTGGTCTCCTGATTTGATTAGGAGATTCAGCCTAATCTGGCCAAATCTTTACTGAATCAAATCAGCGACTGAACTGTTTTCCCAGATCCTGGTGCACCCCACTTATATACTTATAGGCTGCCACCAAGTCCCCCCTGAGCTTTCTCTCCTCCAGGCTGAAGAGTCCCATGTTCCTAAGCCTGTCGTCATAAGGCTTGCTCTCTTGGGCGTTGATCATGTGGGTGGCTCTCCTTTGTTCTCTCTCAAGTTTATCCACATCTCTCCTGAAGTAGGGGACCCAAAACTGGATGCAGTACTCCAGTTGCAGCCTCACTAAGGCTGAGGCAGGAGGATGACATCCTTGGTTTTGCTTGCAATGCTTCAGTGGATGCATGCCAGGGTTTTGTTTGCTTTGCCAACTATGGCATCAAATTGTCAGGACCCCCAAGTCTCTTTCGGTCGTGGTGCTAGCGAGTGTAGCACTGTCGAACTTATAGGTATGATGTTGGTTTTTCCTCCCAAGGTAGAGTACCCTGCACTTGTCTACATTGAATGCCATCAGGTTTTGGTCTGTCCACCTTGTGAGACTGTCCAAGCTGGCCTGTATCCCCATCCTATGCTCCAGCGTGACTGCCTTTCCTCATAGCTTAGTGTCATCTGTGAACTTTACCAGTCCACATCTGATGCCCCAATCCAGATCATTAGTGAAGATATTGAAGATTACTTGACCAAGTACTGAGCCCTGAGGGACACCATGGCTCACCTTGCCCCATGTTGATTTGCTTGCACCATCTGTGAGGGGCCAGCAGAGGAGATCATGCCCAGAGGAAATCAACATGGGTTCATCAAAGGCAGGTCCTGCCAGACAAACCTGATGGTCTTTTATGACCAGGATGATGGTGGTGTGATGGACGTAGTCTTTCTGGACTTTAAGAAGGTCTTTGACACTGTCACTCATCCCATTCTCATTAATAAATTGAGCAACTGTGGCATTGATGCCTACACAGTTGAATGGCTCAGAAATTGGCTGATGGGGCGCACCCAGAGAGTGGTGGTGGACAGGTCGTATTCGACCTGGTGGGATGTGAATAGCGGGGTCCTCCAGAGATAGTTCCTGGGGCCTACACTGTTCAACATCTTCATCAGCGACTTGGACAAGGAGGTGAAAACACATTGTCCAAGTCTGCCAATGACACCAATATGTGGGGAGAGGTAGGCATGCTTGAAGGGAGAGAGAGGCTGCAATTATATTTAGACAGACTACAGAAGTGGGCAGATGCTAATAGGATGGGCTTTGATGTGGATAAGTGTAGGGTGCTGCACCTGGGGAGAAGGAATCCACAGCATACATATAAGCTGGGGAGCTCCCTCTAGTTTTTCATAGTAGGTGGTCAGTAGGACCAGATGATCTTCATCTGAGGGTGCTGAGGGAGCTGGCCGAAGTCATTGCGGAACCCCTGGTGAAACTCTTCCATAACTCATGGTGCTCTGGAGAAGTCCCTGAGGACTGCAAGATGGCCAATGTTGTGCCCATCCACAAGAAGGACAGGAGATCGGACTCGGGTAACTATAGGCCATTCAGCCTGACTTCCATTGTAAGGAAAATCCTAGAAAAGTTAATCAAGGAATCTATCTGTGATAAACTTGCAGAAGGTAAGATTCTGAATGACAGCCAGCATGGCTTTGTCATAGGCAGGTCTTGCCTTACCAATCTCATCTCTGTCTATGACCAGGTAACTTGCCACCTGGACACAAGAGAGCAGGTTGACATTGTATACCTTCACTTCCAAAAGGCCTTTGATCTAGTAACCCACAATGTCCTTGTGAGAAAATTGGAGGATTGTGGGCTTTACTCTGGGGCAGTCAGGTGGATAAGAAGCTGGCTGCAGGATAGAACCCAGAGAGTCATAGTGAACGGATCTGTGTCATCATGGCTAGAAGTGGGCAACGTTGTCCTGCAGTGGTCGGTGCTAGGTCCACTACTTTTCAACATATTTATTAATGATTTGGATGTGGGGGTGAAGAGCTCACTGGCTAAGTTCATGGATGACACCAAGTTACAGGGGACCGTGATCATACTTGAAGATAAACTAGAGTTAGAGGCAGAACTAGACCGGCTAGCAAGTTGGATGGATCAGAATCTGATGAAGTTCAATGTTGACAAATGTAAAGTTCTTCACCCTGGGATGACCAACCCCCAACACACCTATAGGCTTCGCGGCACCAAACTGACTACCACCACGAATGAAAGGGACCTGGGGGTAATAACAGACCACAGTATACATATAAGCCATCAGTGCAATGCTGTAGCCAGTAGGGCAAATAAACTTTGGTATACATCGATCGATGCATCTCCAGCAAAATCAAGGAAGTGATTCTTCTTCTCTACTCAGCACTGGTGAGACTGAAGCTGGAGTACCGCATCCAGTTCTGGTCACCACACTTTAACAAGGATATGGACATGCTTGAGAGAGTCCAAAGAAGAATCATCTGTATGATCAGAGTCTTAAAAGGCAAATGTACGAGGAAAGGCTGAGAGATCTGGGAGTCTTCAGCCTCATGAAAAGAAGGCTGAGAGGGGACCTAGTAGCAGCTTAGTACTACACTAGGGGAGTACATCAAGTGCTCAGTGAGCAGTTGTTCGCCAGGGCACCCAAGGGGAAAACCAGGAGTAATGGCCACAAACTCCTGGAAGACTGATTCAGGTTCAGACTTAGGAAAAACTTCTTCATAGTCAGAGTATCCAGACTGTGAAATAAGCTCCCTCCAGAGGTGGTGCAATCACCTACCCTGGAAATCTTCAAGAGGAGACTAGACAATCACTTGACCCCCAGTTATGTTTCCTGGTTGGTTCAGGAGAATGGACCCAATGTAAGGCCATAAGGGACCTTGGAAGGTTCTGATTCAATTCGGAGACATTAAAGGGTCCTCTGACTCAATTTGGATTCAGAGCTTCAGCCAATGAATTGGGTTGAATCTCTGCCAAATCGAATCAGGGACTAAATCTTCACACAGCCCTAGTATAGACCTTAAGATATTACTGAACCTGTACACTTCATCCTCAAACACAATTTCAGTTTCAAAAACCAACATTTTCTCCAGACCTTGGGCACAGCAATGGGCACCAAAATGGTCCCACAATATGCCAACCTTTGCATGGCCTACCTGAAAGAAGAATTTCTTAAGAGCTGCACTATCAAATCCACGCTATGCCTGGGATATGTGGATGACATCATGATTTAGACTGAAAACCTGCAGTCTCTGATTGATTTTCATCACAAATTCAACAATCATCACCCCTCCATCAGACTATCTCTTGAATACTTGAACACTAACATTTCCTTTTTAGACTCCATGATCAATATCCCAAATGGTAAAATACAAACCACCATATGCAAGAAACCCACGGACCAACGTACATATCTACACAGAAACAGCAATCACTCTAAATACACCAAAAAAGCTGTAATTTACAGCCAAGATTTCCGATGCCACCACATTTGCACTGAGAAGAATACCCACAATCGTTACTTTATGAATCTCAAAAGGGCCTTCAGCCAACAGGGACGCTCCTCCAGAGAGAAAGATCATACTTTTGAAAGAGCCACCTGGATCCCATGCAAAGAATTGCTACAATACAAAAAAGAAAATCCACACAAATCTCACACCATTAGTTATGACATATCATCCTTCCCTGAAACCTGTATGGAAAATGCTCAAACAATTGCAACCCATAATAGAAGAAGACTCAATTCTTAAAGAGATCTTTCCAGAACCACCCATCTCAGCCTTTATAAAAGCACTGAATCTTGCTAAGTGCATCACCAGAAACAAAATTCCTATGACCTAAATCACACAAAATGGATACAGACCATGCCAAGACAAGAAATGTAAAACCTGCCAATACATCTCCACCACTCCCACAATAACCATACCTCACAATCAGAATGATTGGCATTCCTGGATCTTACACCTGCACCTCCAGAAATGCAATACGTCTCATCCAGTGCCCTAAATACCCTGATGGAAAATATGTAGGAGAAACCAAACAACAACTGTGTACCAGAATGAATGCACACTGGAAATTCATTCAATATAAAAATACCCAATTATCTGTTGGGGTGGACTTTGCACAAGACAATCAGTCCCTCTCCGATCTTTCTGTTCTAATCCTCAAAGGGAACTTATAAAACACCTTCATAGATAGTCTTACAAACTTGACATCATAAAGCTACTGGATATAAAAAATCATGGACTTATGACACATTACAACCTGCCTGATCACACCAGGTAACCTGCCTGTTAGCTGACCACCTGCATTCCTTCACACTTTTCCCTCCCCTCCTATCTCTGCCCTTTGTCTTCCAAATGTCCACCCACTTGCATCTTCACAGACTTCTTGTTTACTTCATCTTCTTTTCTACTTTGGAGAACACATAACACCAGCAGAGTCTCCAATTTTCTGAAGAAGGGTTTGTGCCCTGTGTCCCAGGGGAGGTGGGATGCCGAAGTAACCCCGGGGCAGCAAGGAGTCCTATTCACCTCCCGCAGGTCCGGAAGGGCCGGAGGACGCCAGCGTGGGTGATCAGCCAGGTGTTTATCTGGCTGCAGCAGAGCAGTGGGGGCAGAGGACGCCTCCCAGAGGAAACAAAGAGCAGCTCAGCTGAGGCAGCGGAGTGGGTGAGAGAAGGAGACCAGAGGAGTGAGCGAGACCGAGGTGAGGAGCAGCTGCCACACGCGGTGGCAGAGAGAGAAAGAGGCAAAGCCAGAGCCGGCTCTAAGAGAGGGAGCAGAGTAACTGGCAGCAGCGCTGGTGGAAGAGCCAGCGTGTCGGCTGCCAGCAGAGCCGGTGAGGTAACCGGCTGTAGTGCCGGCAGCAACGCTGGTGGAGGAGCCAGCGCGTCGGCTAACGACAGAGCTGGTGAGGTAACTGGCTGCAGCACCAGCAGCAACGCTGGTAGAGGAGCCAGCATAGTGGGTAGTGATGGAACTGGTAAGGCAATCGGCTGCTGCACGGGAGACAGGGCTGAAGGGGGAGCTGACTGCGCAGCAGGCAGAGCCAGGGAGGAAACTGGCTACCGCAGAGCCGAAGGAGGCACTGATCGAGCTGATGGGCAGCAGAGTGGGTGAGGATACCAGTTGCCTCCCAAGCAGCAGGTGGTATCCGGCTGCATTGAATCCAGCAGCATTGGAGAACTACTGATTACGTTATAGATAAGAGAGCCCATGGAGAAACCGGCTGCATTGCAGACTGCAAGAGTGCAGCAGGTACCGGGGTAGAAGGGCCAGGCTGGTGTCCCAGGGAGCCGGACACCTGGCGTGAAGATCACTATTGACGGCTGGAGGACCAGGGCCTAAGGTGGCGAGTGACTGGGGTGTAGGGGAGGATGGAGACCCAAGACTACCCGCTGGGAAATGCGCCAACCCTAGTGGTGGCCCTAAGGGAGGACCCCCCTACTGGAGTAACATTTAAAGTCATGGCAGGCGAGTTCAGGAGTCCTCCTGACATCAGCAGGGGCAACCACCAGGGGCCACCCGTAGGACCCGGGCTCACAAGATCTTGGGCCCAGGGGAAGGTGGCGCAGGAACACCTTAGTGCGGAGGTGGGTACACCCTGCACAAAGGACTTTTCCTCATCTATTTAGTTGGTCTAATAAAAGATATCACATCTACCCAGAGTACCTTACCTGCCTATGTCTGTAGCCCAACACAGCTACAACCAACAACCCTGCAGTTTGAATACTTTCATTTTTAAATATTTTCATTTTAAACTATTAAGATGTTGATGACACTTTACAAAAAAAATCTTTCTTTAAATGCAGTAAGGCAGATTGTAGAACAAATGAAAGATTCCTGAAAATCTTATAAGAGACTGAGAAGAAATCTATACAATGCAATTACTTTTTTAATTTCAGCGGGGTGAATGCTAGCTGTGACACTATGCTATATCCTTCTGAACATCTTACACTGCCTCACCTTCTCCCTTTCTCTTTGTAGTTGCCTATATTGTGCATGTAACAGAACTCCACCAGAGCCATGTAGCACTTCCCACTGTCCAGAAAGTGCAATGCACAAGCTTCCTTAGCTCAGTTAACATCTCTTTGTTCTTTAAGAACGGAGGCCCTCTCCTGAGAGAGGACTGCAGAGACATTCCTCATCTTCTGTGAAGATGACAAATACAGAAACACATGGAGTCAATTTGTGCAAGAACATGAAAAGCTTTTATACATGAAAGTTTATCTGTAAACCTTGTGTTCTGTTTCACCACTTCCAAACATATAAAATACAAAGTAATCATGAAAAAATGTAAAACCAGACCTGCCTCATCCTACAAAGCTCTGTGGTGACTACAGCATTGGCAAAGTGATGACAAGAGACAGGAAACTGAGAAGGGAAGGGATTTTTTGTCAGATTTTCTTCTCTGCTTAATTTCTTTGTGGTGTGACACAAGGGCTGGAGTTGGATCCTGTCTCTGGCTTGGGGATACACAGCTAGCATGCTTGACTCCTACAATCTCATTCAGTACTGGCCCTTCTCTTTCCCTGGAACAGGGGGCATATTGGGAGCATTGCCAAAGACGTTGTCTCCCTGCTTTCTGCTGAGACATGGAGACCGGTGCCAGCTGGGTGTAGGTTAGAATAGTCTCTCACGCTCGCACAAAGATTGGGCTGAGAATTGGGCAGTTGTAACTGACCCCTGACAGCCCTTCAGTTGCTACGCTGAACAGCAAGTTAAGCAGGGAGAAGCTGACCTTGTATTTTTTGTGTGCTCGTTACCATCCATTTAACTGAATAGTTTTGCAGGAAAGCTGTTCTATCTAAAGATTCAACTCTCCCAAGTCAATTAGGGCAGTATTTCTTTGACTTGCTAAAGCTAGGCTTCTGTTTAAGAAAATAAAATCAATTGCCTCCCCTCAACTGCCCCTATGTTCTGGTAAAGGCCTGAACATTTCAGTTTCTGCAATCTCTACTTCTCTGGGCTAGTACTTTGCATGCTCCTCACACCTCCTCCTACAGTCCTTGGGAAAATGTTTGATCTTAATAATACGATGCTTCCGCTATGTTTTTACATGATGGGCATGGAAGTAAAACAGTTAACCCAGAACATTGGCCAAAAAATATGCATAATGGAAGGAAATGGCCTACCAACATATGCTGACTTGATCTATACTCATGAGATATGCTGCAAATACTAACAGTGTCAGGTTTAGATAGAAAGGATAGGACTGGAAGAAACTTCCTGGGCCATTGACATCAGTCCCTCGGGTTCACACACATTCATTAATTAAAAAAATCCCTTAAATCACTATTTCAAAACCTCATCCATAATTATAGCTGCAAGACAGCGAGTACACAGATTGCAAAATATAAACCTGAATATGTGATCTGAGTGGTGCATCATGAATGTGGGTGCCTTGGGTCAAATTAAGCTACACAACTTCCTCCATCTTCTTCTACCTGACCCCAAATGTATAGGGTGTGTGGTTTTGTTCTGGCTCCTGAGAGAAACAAGTGCCACTTGCCTCTGTGCTGGGACTTAATGGTAGTTATGAGCTTCTTTAGCTAGGAGTTTTACTTTCTGGGGCCAGCCCCTGAAAAACCCCATTTGCTGGAGAGAGAAGCTTTATCCTTGAGGTGAACAGTCCCTTTGGTCCTTAGAAGATGACAAGGATGCAGCAGTCTTTAAAGAACATAGGCAGACATAGAAATTTAAGGCTTTGAACATATGGACCAAAACCTCAGACTCTGAAAGCAGGGTTCTTTGTGGAGCCAGGGGGAGAGGCAGAACGCCAGGGTGACGGGGTCTTGCTAGCCTTGGTTGATGATGAAGGATACTACTGTATTCTGAAGCATCTTTGGTTTTTTGAGGTCTGATATGTTCAAGTCTGTAAAGACTGGACTGTCATAATCCAATCAGTGGTGGAAGACAGCAGATGTAATGGTGTCCAGATCATTATCAGCAAGGATAAGACAGAGCCACCAGGTCATTTTGAGATAATATAAAGAATTTCCCACTGTTATTGTTAAAACCCCACACAAATCCTTTAAAGCGGGTTATCTTGCAACAGACCACAGCTGGCAAACCAAGTCTACTAGGAAGTCTTACAAACACAGAATTTCAGGCATGTAGTAATGCTTATAAAAGCATTTGGACTCAGTTATAATCATGACACCCTAAGGAAAGTTGCTCCAGACATCGTTGAGAGAAGAAACTGGTCCAGACAGCTTATTTCTGCTTCGTTTTCTTGTGCCTAAAGTTTGGCTGCACGGCTGTTCTGTGGTGTGGAGAGTCCTCCTGTTTCATGAAGCCTCACAATGAAGAAAGTCACTTCACTAAAAAAAGTCCCCACACCACAATATTTTTCTATTTCTGTATTGTTCAGAACATTCACCAAATCCACCATTCATTGCTCATGTCGTGCACTGTGATACGTAGTAACAGTGCCGGCTGTTCTCCTCTCTCCCAGGGCCTTGTAGCAGCTGGAGTGAAACTTGGCATCAACAGTTGTGAAAAATCTCACCCTAAATATCCTCCAGCACTTGTTAATAAAAGTGAGGGTATTAACTCTGGTGTCCTACACTACTTTCAACTCAGGTGGTTGCAGATTGTTTCCCTAAAATTTTCTATGCAAGTTCAACCGAAGACAAGATTCTTCAGTTCTGCCTCAAATTTTTATGCCATGCACTCTAATGCACAGTTTATAATACTCTATATTAATCTAATTATTATATACTCTATCATCACCTCAGCACCCACTGCATAACAATCTCTACATTCCTTCAGTATCACCCCATGGTATATTGAATTTCTATGCCTGAACAACCAACCCAGAGCTGTAAAATAAATATTTTCCAACTTCTGTGCTCTGTGTTGTGTGTTCATGTAATAAAATTCCTTTACTGGAATATATATATATATATGCAACTGGCAGACCTAAGAGTTGCTATGTGACTCTTAACTCTGAATTTCCTGCCTTTTTGCAATTAAATATTTGCCTTCATTTTGCATCAGTAATTAATTTTCTTTATTACTGTTAAAAATGACTTTCCTGTACGATCACTTCAGCTCTTTAACCCTGCTATTTTTGAGTGCTTCAAAATTTGTAGGTTTCAGCTCCTACTTCAAATTCTCCAGAGTCCCTTAACCTACTCCCTTTCTCTCTTCCCTTTGAAATCGTCAGACCTTGCTGCATAATTCCATATGTTCTGTACATCTCAACTGGTTACCTGGATATGTAGTCTGTTTCTTGTTTCTCTGTACATTTTTACAATCTATACTAATTTACTAAAGTTGCTTAAAATACGAAGCTTTGTCCTATGGATAATCCCAGCATTGTTTGGTCCTAAATCTGGACAAAAACGTTATTTTGTTGTTGTTGCTGAATTGTCACTTGATTTGAAGCTTGTCATATTGTCAAATTTCTTGGAAGTAAACACCCCTTTCTAGCAAGTGCAGCAGATCATGAGAGTTGTAACTCAAATATCTCATAGTCCATTCCCCCAGTGAGCCAGGGTTCCCTGACAGACTGCATAGCCAAGATACCCAGAGTTTACTGTGCTATTTGCTAAGATATGAGATGCTAGTGTGTTACAGGGATATGTGGTTCAGCACAAAGACCAGCTTATAATAGAACGTGGGGGCATGATGCACCATGGTAACTGTGGAGGACGAGGATTATCACCGAACTGATTCCAAATGAAATGTTGTGTTTCAATTTGATATACCAAACTATTTCCACTGAGGTCAAACTAACCTAAAACAAAAGTTTTATTTTCACTTTCCACTTGGAAAAGTGGGCAAGAGAATCAGTAAATTATCTTGGGATAACCCGGATAAAACCAGTATTGACAACAAATATATTGATGGAAAATTCCTCATCAGCTCTAATAAATAACCTGTATTGAAACATATACTTATTTAGATAACTATATGAAAAGAGTTTAAACACTATTAAGTGTTTTGAATCTAGATTAATGAATTTGACACACATTACATAATTATTACAATACAGCTTAGTGAAATAAATCCAGCACTGGGATTTACAGACTCTTTCTATAGATAAGTCTATCTCATAATCTGCAGGCACAACAAAAAGCAATTTTCTTGGTTTCTCCAGGAGGTAGGGAGGGGAAGCGATGAGAGGGAAGAACGTGGGGGAGGAGAAAGAGAGAGAGAAAGAAAGTGGCACATTTTGTATGAGTCCATGTGTGTACTGGACACAGACTGTTAGTTCATTATGATCTTCAGTAATAATACCAACTTTTGGGAAATGTTTCATTATTTTCATGCACAGTTTTCTGCCTTTCCATTTTACAAGAGGAACTTTATTTCCCTGTGACAGATTTCTGTTATTGCATTGTGGTGGAGATTTAATGTTCACATATTCCTAGCAAAACCTGAATGCTAGTCTTGTTTTATGCCCATTTATTGGGAATTATTTCACGTAATGCAAATGATATTCATCTCCTTGAGACCAAAATTCTGTTTCTACAGAAGCAGAGCATATCCTCGTAAATCTCATCAATTAGTGTGAAAAGGAGTGCAGTTGCCTCAAATCCAAACCTTCCTCTGATAACTTGTAAGGAGATTCCACCTTCGGGAAAGTTTGAAATGACATTTTTAGTTGTACTATAGAAAATGTTGTGTACTGGCCCTAGCGCAGAAGGATGGCAAACCTGTTCTGGACCAAAACGGGAAGAGTTCTCGTTGCCATCATTGCGAGTGTCTCAGAACCGTTAACTTTCTGATGTCCATTCAGTGGCTTCTGTAAGAAATTTCTTGGCAGAGCCAGTTCAGGTCAGCTCATGTGTGTGAGCACATGGCCATATCACATTTACAGGTCAAACTATGCTCTGAATTTGTCTGGCTGCAGTTTCCAGCCATTGATTCTTGCTACACCTGTTCCTTCTAGAGTAAAGAGCCCTTTAGCACTCAGTGCTTTTTCCCAGGGCATTTGCTTCCAGGCTGTCATCAAGTCATCTACTGATCTTCTTGATAATCTATACAGATTGCACTTTGCAAGTCTCTCATTCTGAGTCGTTTTTTCCAGGCTTTGACTCATTTTTGTGGCTCTTCTCTGTACCCTCACCAATTTTCAAAATATTTAAAAAATGTGGACACTAAAACTGGATGTAGTATCCCAATAATGGTCTCTCCATTGCTGCACAAAGAAGTCAATTCATCTCCCAGGTTCTACTCACTAGTGTCCTGTTTACACATCTCCAGTTTCCTTTAGGCCTTTACAGACTTGTGTCATGTTGAATGCATGTCCATTATGGCCTCAAGAACCTTTCCAGGGACCCCAGTTTCCAGAACACAGCTCCCCTTCTGTGTGTATGCACAATTATATTATTTGTCCCTAGATGAATTCCCTTGTATTTCATTTGATTTAAACATGTTTTGCTGGAATAGGCACAAGCTGCCAAGTGATCTTGATTTTCCTGTGGGCTTCCCTTATCATTGTTTACCATTCCACCCATCTTGTGGCATCTGCCACTTGCAGCCATGCAGCTAGCACTTCCCACTTTCTATTTCCTCAGTGAATAAACAGTTTGTCTTCAGTCTCTAGGACTGCCCATCCAGAGTTTTCATGCTAAGTGTCAATACAAAAAACCCCAAAACCAAAATGCCAAACAAAAACAAACAGCAACAGAACCCATTTTTAGTCAATAATCTGTGAAAAAACCTCTGTGATAAAATAATGTTAAAAAATGCTGTTAGTGGTGTAGCCATTAACACTGCAGTTTTCTGAATGAGGTGTGTGTGTGGAGAGGTGACACAGTATGTGGTAATTATATTTTGTACTCAGCCAAGAGCTCCATTAACTTTTTAATACAGAACAATAATTACAGCGCTCTCCATGAGTCTGCCAGAGTAGGAACTGGCACAGTGATCAGAGGGAACTTGTGCCTGCAGTGCAGGTTTCTACCTCTCTAGAGCCCTGGCTACATGACAGCCACACCATCTGTAGCTGCAATCTTAAACCACAAATAGCATGAAACATTTTTTCCTGTCTCAGTGCCCGCTATGCTATTCATGCCACCTATGTCCTGCTGTGGTCTCGTTCTAGCCCCTGCCCCATCTATCCTTTTCCTTCCCTCTACTTGTTGCCAGATTTATTTAGAGCCCATTTATGTGAGCCATTAATCATAGCGTGGTTAGTCATTTAAAAATAAAAAAGAATTACTAGTCTGTGGACGTGACAAGTCATTTTCAGCTACTGAACAACTTGGCAAGAGATTTTCTCTCTTTGGTTGAAAATATTCTAGCTACAAGGGGAAGTTTTTTTGTCTCTGTATATGTATAACGAAGACATGTAAATATATCAGAGGCAGTGAGATGGGAAACAGCCAGCTCTTGAGCAGTTGCTAAAAGATGACACTTTGTAAACTATGTTGATAACCCTCTGTGGGAGGGACAGCAGAAACTTAATTAGTACTGAAATATACTGGGAGAAGGTGTATTTTTAGAGCCTGGAAGGAATCTCCAGGAATGCCAGCCTGGAGGGACTTAATGTTCTCAATTCCTTATCCAGGGGCACAGTATGTGTATTCAATATGAAGGGGATGTTGGGGTAGGGAGTGGACAGGAATAATGCAGCCTCTAGTCATTCAGCCCATGGACAATGCCCACTGACATTCCAATGGGAAAAGGACCAAGCCCAGGCTTTGTGGGTTTCAAATTTAACCTGAATAGAAGGTTAGGAGGAGACATTAGACTAGTTTTCAGGCAAAAAGAGTTTTATTACACTGTGACAGTTTACACTGAAGTACACTTGTGCCCTGGCCAACCCTGTCAGAGTCTATATGTGCATTGCTCTGCAATAAATAATGCCACTTCAGGTTAGAACTTGTATTTACAAGCGCTAATTTATGTCAGAGTTAGTATATTAGCTAATTAGGCAGCTCCACAGTAAACATCTTGTGTAGATGCACCCCTTGGGTACTATTGTAATATACATAATAAATAATAAAAACTGGATAGTAAGCCATTTCCTGAAAGCCACACGGGAGAATAGCTGTGTACGCCTCCCCTGCTCACTGGACTCTCTCTGTGCTTGCATGTCTCCTGGGGCCTCACCTCCTGGAGAAATGGGTCATAGTAAGTGGTACTGTCTGAGCAGTAGCCAGTAAAATAAGGCCTGTAAATCTTTGTATGGCACCAGGTAAACACAGTTTAAAAACGGTACTAAATCTCACCCTCCATTTATGCAAATGAATAATCTTTCCAAGAAGAACTATGACACTTTGCAACATCACAGTCACAGTCGGAAGAGGTGACAGAGATTTGCAAGGATGGCCTATGGTGGGAAGTAAGTAACTGATCTGGATGGTAAGAGATGATTAGGGATGGTTAAATTAAATTGTGACAAGGCAAACTGAGATTAAATAGTAGGCAATGTTATAACAATATCAGTCAAGCAAGGGAAGAAGATTTGGAAGAGAACAGGAACCAGGGTCTGAGAATCCTCCAGTTTATAATATAAAGGTCTTATGACAGGCAGGGTATTAGCATGAGGGAATGCTTCTTGCCCAAAGGAGTATTTTGGTATGCTGTGAGACTCTAGTCCTTCTCATGCTAATACTCTGGATCTGCTTCCCAGAAGAGGTGACATTATGGGGCAGCATTGTGCAAAGACAGTACTTCTCCAGTGAAATATTCTTTTTCTCTGAGTTTGCATGTGGTGAGGGGAAATGGTCTGAGCTGGCTGGGCTTGGGAACTGGTCTGCAAGCTCTCCAGATACAGTGATCTGGGGATCAAACTTCCAGCTCCTCACAAAGTGCAGGTTTATAACAGGCTCGATGATGTCACTATAAAGGCACACACAATATCAGATATACACAGGCTTTCACAAACCTCTAAGCCAGGATGCCCAACCTTTCTGCAATATTGATTAAACAATGTGCTGTTTTGTGCTTGTACAAGACTACTGCAAACCCAAACTCATCATTAGTAAAGTAGCCTGGTCCTGACTGCAGCTCAGGACAGAAATTAGGCGAAAGCAAGCAGTATACTGCAAGGCCAACATTATTGGCACATAGAGTGGAAGCCCAGACCAATTTCTGCTTATGACTGTGGCATCAGTACTACCGCAGAACCCCTGCTGTCAGCCAGTTATATCTGATCCTTCCCTCTCTTTAAAGGTCTTCCCTGAATCAACTGACAGTATGGGTAGATATAAGATTTTGAAAAGGAGGGTGCAGATGGTGTGGTGCCTCATTGCATATAACACAATATGTTTTTCACCAGGTAAAAAGTGGCTAGTATTCACTTCAGATTTGGATTCTGCTGATTTAGGAGGCAGTGATTTATTTGATGACTCAAATCACTGTCCCAAATGAATTCCTCTGAATCTCTGCATCACACAGGCTCATCCCCTGCCTGTTCTCCCAGCCCTGGCAATGGCTGCCCCTCCTGCCCCCCGACTCAACAGGTGCTGCTGGGTGTGGGCGGTGACCCCTGCTACCCCGCAGTGCCCCATGTTGCATGGGGGGCTCTGTGTGAGTTCCCAGACCCCCCTCTGCTGTCCCAGACCCCCATGGCTGAACTACTCACCCCAGCTCTGGCCCTTTAAGGAAAAAAAAATTCACCAAAACCCCAGGCTCACTGGTTTCTGCCTGGCAGGTGTGATCTCTTCTACCCCCCACTGCCCCACACCATGTGGGGGCTCTTCCACAAGCCCCCCAAAGCCCTGATGTGGCTGCAGGAGCTGGTGAGTTTGAGGTTTTTTAATTTTTTTTTAAAGGGCTGAAGCTGGGGTGGGTGGGGTAGCCATGCTGGGGAAGCAGCTGGGGGTCTGGGGGCTCATGATGGAGCCCCCCATGCAGTGTGGGGCAATGGGGGGCGGTAGGGATTGCTGGGGGAGTGGATGGGGGCTGGGAGGGCTGGGGGAGCAAGCATGGGAATGGGCCTGGCAGGGGACCCCCCCCAGGTCCCTTCCCTGCTCCTGCAGCCTCCCTCCCCCAGCCCCTACTTACCAGCATGGAGACCAGCTCCAGCTCCCTGCTGCAGAAGGCAGGGACTGCTCGAATCACCAAAACTCTGAATCTTTTCCAAAGATTTGGAAAGCTTCAAACCGATTCAGCCCTTTTTATTGGTCCCTGATTCAATTCAGATTTGGAGATTTGGCCACCAAATCGGGCCGAATCTCGTCTGAATTGAATCAGCACCCGAAGCTTCACACAGCCCTAGTAGTCATCAAAGTTAACTCTACATCTCTTTTAGTTTTATAAAATGAAATCAAGACTTCTTGAGCATCTTGACATCTTGCAATGCTTTCTTGAAAGTTGTTGCCACACCTGAATTAATGTTCACCTGAGTTAATGTTTTTAGCTGGAGGTAAAAGCAGTCTGCAGGGCTATGAAATAGGAGCTTCGTTACTATAAGCAGCTAACAGGCAGCAGAATTGAAGAAGAAAATATAACTTGGTTAGTGGAATATCAACACTGTAAAATAATGAGAGAAGGACATTAGAACCCATGGAATGAAGAGCTGATGAGGATTCAGGGAGATTTTAATAAGCCATGAGGTCAAGCGACTCCCACACTTCTGCCTGAATAGAAATGCTTCTGTCACTGCCAGACAGTTTGTTTTTTTAAACTTTGGGTGGACCGTGATTCGAGGCAGGGTAAGAAGGGAGGGTTGGGGAGCAGTGAAACTTCACCATTGCATCACCCCAAATCTGCCTTTGGTTAACAATATGTGTTAATAATAACTGAGCATTACCCCATGCTTACTTTTGAAGGAAGAGCATTAAATAGACCATAAAGGCTCAACAGTAAATTTTGCAGCACTAATAATTTACGGAGCTATTCTCTGGTCAAAGAAATGGTTGTGAGAGAAGTGACTTCTAGCCTTCTTCCGTGGGAACCTCTGAGTGGTAATCCCTTCCCCAGTTCTCTCATGCTCTTCTGACAGTCTTACTGGATACAGAAAAAAAGAGGAAGTGATCCAAGATCATGGCACATTAGCATAACCTCAATGAACTGTTTCTTACTTGCTTGTTTCCCTCACAGCAGTTATTAACACTAAGGCCTAAACATTTACACAGCCTCTGCCACAACTGGTAATGCTTCATTCCTGACATGGGACAGGATGCTAAATTCTCATTGCAGCTGTTATATTAGTCGCCTGCATTCCCAGCTCCATCATTGCTGACTGTTACAGGTGTCCTAAGGTTATTACTCAAAATCCAGAACCTGGCTGCAACCTTTGTTTGTCAGATCGCCTGCTGCGTCTTGATGGAAAAAAATATAAATAATCAAACAGAGAAGATGGCTAATCATATTGCCAAACTGATAATTATTCCCTTATTGCTTCATGAGGAAAAAACCTGATGTGGCCACTTGTCAAGGAATCACAGGCCATCCTGCCAGTGTCAAGATCTCACTGCCCTTATAATAAGTGGACTAGAGTCAGTCTAGCTCACCTTATCGGTTCATTTATCTTTGTTCTACTCTCTTTTAGGTTCAACTCACAGTTTGTCACGTCCACAACTTCCCCAGCTGCCAGATGGAGCTCACCTCTCTCTTCTGCTGGTAAGTTACCTCCACTGTTCAGGAAAATCACTCTTTGTCTCTCTGGCTGCTGCCGATGAGATCCTGCACCTCTGCACAGGGTATTGTAACCCTGCTGGGATACTCACTCATACACACTGTCCCCTTCCCAGGGTAGAGGCTTGCTGGCAGCTGTCTTTTAACTGGTTCATCCTGTTTCCCTTTTCTGTCTTTAGTCTCAGTCAGGTGTGGAAAACTTCTGTGTCCAGACACCATCTGATGATGCCATCTTACTGGTGCGTCACTTCATAGTATCATAGTATCATAGTGTCTAGAGTCGGAAGGGACCTGGGCAGATCATCTAGTCCGACCCCCTGCATTGGCAGGAAAGAGCACCAGGGTCAGATGACCCCGGCAAGGTGCTCATCTAACTTCCTCTTAAAAATCCCCAGGCTAGGAGCCTGTACCACTTCACCTG
>JAGPOW010003648.1:119558994-119574189 GCA_030014935.1 Caiman crocodilus | reverse complement strand
AAAAAAAAAATGCTTGAAACATGCTTCCACCTTGACTCTCTTCAGGTGTGCTCCCATAGGTAGTGTACGCACTACTTGCAACATCATTGGCAAGTACTAGAGGGGAACGAAAATTTGTAGAATCTCATCTCCCCCTTTTTCTTGCTCAACCTGATAAAGTATACTTTCTCTTACCTCAAATTGAAGAACCTTGTCAGCCAACTCAGGATTCATGATTTTCCCTTCTCACTTTGCAAGGATCTCCTTGTAAATATTTTGAAATATTGGTTCCTGTCTTGTCCTCTCCCTAAACCATCCACCACCTATGACTTCTTCAAGGTCTAATTCAGCATTTAAGTTTTCACTTTGAGATGCCTCTTCTGTACTTATCCCTATAAAAACCATATCTCGCTGATCATCTATCTTTTCTTCTTTGTCAGATTTCATAGTTTTTCCCACTACTTTGCAGAGATGAGCCCAGTCATTTCCTAGCAACATGGGACATGGAAGAGTGTCTGGCAGTCTAACAGCTATTTCTTCCCTATGACCCACAGCCATCAATCGTAGTCTCCTTCTTTCATATGTATATGATGCACTATGGATACAAACCATGCTTTACTGGGGTTTCTAGCTCTCTGGATTGTTAGAAATTAGATAACTGTTTACCATAGTTTGGGATCAGCCCATATCTACAATTGCTGGAATGATAAGTTCTCCGATTTTGACATCTACTATTGGCTTGGACCACTTCCACAGTCTTCTGTGCCTGTCAAAGCTACAGTCCATCTTTTCTTCATGGAGAAAGTCCCTTGAATGATCTCCCACTCTTTTATGGGGACAAAACTGGGTAATGTGCCACTTGCTGCCACATCTAAAGTGTGTTACTTCAATCTGCTCCCAATTTCTATATTCTCTATTTGTTGCTGTTGTAATTTAAATTCTTCACCCTCAACTCCCTGTGTCATGACGACTGGCTGGCAACAAACTCCCAGCCTTTTCTTTTCTGGCAGGTCTGGTTTCTTGCTCTGCTGCTAAGAATGCTTCTGGTAAATGAAAAGTTTCATCCAAGGATTATGGTTGGTGTCATTTCACCCATCTTTGTGTATCTCCACTCAAATCAATGAGGAATTGTTCCAATACAAAAATATCTAATATTTCAGCCACTGATTTATGGTCCATTTGAATCTACCTTTCTAGTAGATCTTTCAATGTCTGGGCTAATAGCCATGGTTTCACTTCCTCTGGTTTTTTCTTGGCTCAGTAACATTGCCTGTAAGGCTCCAGTGACATTTCCACCCAGTACAATACGGGATTCTTCACTTTCTCATAGTCCCTTCCTTCCACCCTTGATAAGGCCCTATAAGTAAGGGTACCAGCTGTGTGATCCATCCAGTGGGGTCCCAGTTGGCTGTAATAGCTGCTCTCTCAAAGGCCTCAAGGAAGGCTTACACATCATCTTGGTCTGTCATCTTAGGAAGTCTTGTTCCCTCCGATCCATGCTACATCATTATTTGTCTAGCTTTAAGTTTCTCGCTCATTTCCTGTTGTTGAGCTAATATCATGATGTAGGCCTCAGCCTCCTGAACTCTGACTCTCACCAGCTCTTCCATCTGTGTTTGCTGGTTTAGTAAAATCCTTAGGGTGAGACTATGGGCCTGTTGCCAATCCAATGGTGAAATCACATCTACAGCCCCAGTCTCCATATCTTGATTAATGTTCCTCAAGTTCAGAATTTCTGTTTACTGGCCAATGCACCACTTTTGTTACAAGTAAGCTAGGTGTCCTAAGCTTAATATCTTACTTAATATCAGAAACCTGGCTGCAACCTTTGTTTGTCAGCTGGCCTGCCACAACTTAATGGGAGAAAATATAAATAATCAAACAAAGAAGATTGCCAATCATATAGCCAAACTGATATTTATTCCCTCTTTGCTACATGAGGAAAGAACCTGATTTGGTCACATGTCAAGGAATCACAGTCTGACCCACCAATGTCAAGATCTCGTTCTCCTTATAATAGGTGGACTAGAGTCAATCTAGCTCACCTTATCAGTTAATCTTTCTTTGTTTTACTCTCTTTTAGGTTCAACTAACAGTTTGTAATGTCCTCAACTTCCAAAGGGAGCCAAAGGGGGCTCATCTCTCTCTCTTCTTCACCAGGTATGCCCACCCCTCACTTGGGTGAGTTCTATAATCACAATAACAGTAATAGTGTAGGCATCCCTATAGTAACAACAATACTTCAAATACAAAACAAGCACACATAGAGAATCCACAAGCACACTACCTTATCCAACCCATACTTCTCACTCTTGTTCACTCCTGCTAACACCCTCAATATGCCCGCATTCTCCACCATAAAATGTTACCCTGTGGGGTCAAGCCAATGCTCAGGATCTCAATACTACACTGTTAGACAGGAAGGTGTGGTGTACAATTGTATATATAAAAACACACATATCAATTAGGTGCATACACACACACATTCTACCAACTTCCTTAGGATACAAGGAAGTGAGGGGAAAGGGACTTAATGGTGGGTGTCTACTACAGACCACTCAACCAAGGGAAAGAGCTAAGCCAAGAATTCTTAAGTCAGCTCACAGAGGTAGTTAGGTCAAAAGGCGTGGTCATCATAGGTGACCTGAACTTTCCAGACATCTGCTGGGAAGAGCAGTCAGCCAGGTCTGACCGCTCATGTAGGTTCCTAGCTGAGATACAGGACCTCCATCTAACCCAGGAGGTGCATAAATCCCCACCAGGGGAGATGCCCTGTTGGATCTGGTGCTGGCCACAGGTGATGGTCTTGTGAGGGGGCTGCGGGTGCTCGACCACCTAGGCAACAGCGATCATCTCCTGCTGGAATTCACCATCCAGCACAAGGTGGCAAAAGCCAGCAGCAAGGCAGCAGCCCTGGACTTCAGGAAGGCAGACTTCAATGAGGTAAGGAGAATAGTTGGGGAGGTACTGAGGCCCTGGAGGGGTGGGGAAGGGAGTCAGGTGTCCAAGAAGAGTGGTTGTTCCTCCAAGCCCAAAGGGAGGTAATCCCATCAAGGATCAAAGGGGCAAGAGGGCACAAAAGCCCCCATGGCTAACAAAAAGCATACGGGAATGTCTCCTAACTAAAAGGGAGGCGTACACCCAGTGAAAGAGAGGGACCATCACCAGGGAGGATTATACCTTGGTTGCTTGGGGCTGTAGAGGGGTGGTCAGGAAGGCCAAGGCAGAGATGGAACAGAGACTAGCTACCCAGATCAAGGACAACAAGAAATCCTTTTTTAAATACATAGGGAGTAAAAAGAAGGTACTAACGTGGGGCCTCTGCAAGACACGGTAGGAAATCTATGGACAAGGCTAACCTATTTAATTATTTCTTTGCCTCCATTTTCCTGAGCAGGAACCAGATCAGCCCATCTGCTGGGACCCCCTCAGGCCCCAGGGGAGGTGCATCCAGGCCTAGGGTCAGTGAGGAGCTAGTCAGGGAACTTCTGGAGGGACTGGATATATTTAAATCAGCTGGTCCTGATGATCTCCACCCCAGAGAGCTGAGGGAATTAGCAGAGGTCATTGTGGGACCTCTGGCATGACTTTATGAGCACTCATGGTGCTCTGGTGTGGTGCCAGAGGACTGGAAAAGGGCCAATGTTGTTCCCATTTTCAAAAAAGGGAGGAAGGAAGACCCAGGAAACTATAAGCCAGTTAGTCTTACCTCGATCCTGGGTAAGCTTTTTGAGAGAATTATCCTAGTGCATGTCCACGAGGGGCCAGCAGGGGAGGTTATGCTTAGGGGCAACCAACACGGGTTCATTAGAGGCAGGTCCTGTCAGACCAATCTGGTGGTCTTGTATGACCAGGTCACAAAATCCTAGTCAGAGGAGTAGCAGTGGACATGGTCTTTCTGGATTTCAGGAAGGCCTTCAACACTGTTTCTCACCCCATTCTCATTAAAAAACTAGGGGACTGTGGTGTTGACAGCTACACAGTCAAGTGGGTTGCTAACTGGTTGGAGGACTGCACCCAGAGAGTGGTGGTGGATGGGTCATTTTTGACCTGGAGGAACGTGGGCAGTGGGATCCCCCAGGGCTCGGTCCTTGGGCCTGCACTGTTCAACATCTTCATCAGTGATTTGAACAAGGGGTTAAAAAGCACCTGTTCAAATTTGCTGATGAGCCTAAGATGTGGGGGGATGTTGACACACTAGAAGGGAAGAATGGCTGCAATTGGACCTAGACAAGTTACAGGGGTGGGCAGATGAGAACAGGATGGGTTTCAACACTGACAAGTGCAAAGTGCTGCACCTGGGGAGGAAGAACCAGCAGCACACCTACAGGCTGGGGAACTCCCTTCTTGTTAGTGCAGAGGCAGAAAAGGATCTCAGAATCATTATTGATGCCAAGATGAACATGGGCCAACAGTGTGGGGACGTGGTCAGGAAGGCCAACCACACCTTGTCCCGCATCCACAGATACATCTCAAGCAGGTCCAAGAGGGTGATCCTCCCCCTCTATGCAGGACTGGTTAGGCCACAGTTGGAGTACTACGTCCAGTTCTGGGCACCACACTTCAGGAGGGATGTGGACAACTTGGAGCGGGTCCAGAGGAGAGCTACTTGCATGATCAGGGCCCAGCAGGGCAGGCCCTATGAGGAGAGGCTAAGGGACCTGAACCTGTTCAGCCTCCACAAGAAAAATCTGAGGGGGGATCTAGTGGCCTGTTACAAACTAGTCAGAGGGGACCAGCAGACATCGGGGGAGTCTCTGTTCCCCTGAGCTCTACCAGGAGTGACTAGAAATAGTGGTCACAAGCTGGCAGAGGGTAGATTCAGACTAGATATCAGGAGGCGCTACTTCACAGTCAGGGAGGCTAGGTGCTGGTACCAACTTCCAAGCAAAGTGGTGCCGGCTTCTACCTTGGAGGTCTTTAAGAAGAGGTTAGACGAACACCTTGCTGGGGTCATTTGACCCCAGTATTTTTCCTGCTATGGCAGGGGGTCAGACTTGATGATCTGCTCAGGTCCCTTCCGACCTGACCAACTATGAAACTATGAAACTAAGTAACTATGAAACTCAGGAACATACACTTCCAAACCAGCCTAGGCGCATGCATACCTCTCACCAATTGAAGCACATACACTATACACCCCCAGATTTACACAAAAATCACTTTTCCATAACTGCACACTCAGTACACATACACAGATCACTAATTCATATATCATGCACACAATGACATATATATATTTATATATATACAGACACACACTCACCAGTTTACGTACATAAAACCCACCTACACATACACACTGGTAAGTTCCTAACTTGGATGGTATGGTATGTATGTGTGTGCTTGGGGTACCTGGGATACTTGGGGGAAGGTTAAGGTGAGACAAAGCTTTGGAAGTTTTACCACCACAGTGATGCTGCTGCATCTCAGGATGCAGCACCCCCTTACTTTGTTCCTCCTCAGCCTAGCACCAGTGGGAGCATGCCCAAAAAGAAGTCCCTCTCTCTTCAAAGCCCCTGTACCCAAGAAGCAAAGGCAGGCTACCCTGGACCAGTGGGAGAAAGGCCAGGAAAAAGGAGGGTGCATTTCCAAGGTGAGTGAGGTCACCCAGGTCACTGGGGTGATGTTTGCTTTGGATGGCCAGCCCTTTTCCTTTGTTGAGCATCCAGGGTTAAGACAGCTTATGGCACTTGTGACTCCATCATACCAAGTGCCCACACACATCACCTTTAGCAGGACGGTGGTGCCTTCCCTATATGAGGAATGCAGGGAGTACTTGAGGGAAGAGCTGCGGAAGATAGGGCCACAGGTAGCTTCGCACTTCACCTCAGACATCTGGAGCATCTGGGGTGGAGATCATGCATACCTTTCCCTTACAGGGCACTGGTGCAATCATCCAGTGTGTCAGTGGGCTCTCCTTCAGGGCAAGGTGATGGATAAGTTCCACATGGCAAGGGAGATCATGATGGGCATGAACTGCATGGTGCAGGGGTGTCTCATTGGGCATGGCAAGATCACCTGTAGGTTCATGGTCAGCAACAAAGGGGCCAATATGGTGAAGGTGGTGCATGTTGCCAACTTGGTTTCACCTCATAGTTAGGGACACCTTGGAGGGGGACAGGGCTCCCAGTGACAGTGCTGTCACTATCACTACCAACCAGTTTATTTCAAAATGCAGGAAGGTGGTGAGCTACTTCCACCGGAGCGTCAAGGGGACAAGATGCTACAGGACAAACAGGCAGAGAAGAACATCCTGCAGCACAAAATCATGTAGGATGCAGAGACTTGGAGGAACTCCATAAACCTGATGTTTGAAAGGTTGGTGAGCAACAGAAGGCTATCCATACCATGGTCTTGGTTGGGGAGATTGGGATCAGTGGTCCTCTTAACAAAATGGAGTGGGATACCATCTCTCAGATCTTGGTGGTCCTCAAGCCATTCCTCAAGGTCACCAAGAGCCTCAGAGCTGGCGATACCCTCCTTAGCCAGGAGGAGCTTGAAGGAGCTTGAGAATCAAATGGAAAAGTTTCAGGGGATCAATGTTCCTGGGTGGGGCAAGCCACTTTCCCCAAAGGGAACCACACCACACTGGTGAAGTGACTAAAGGAGGGCATCCAGAAATGGCTGGATCTGTTGTGGTCCAGTATGCTCAATGTGCTGGTAGACATGTACTACCTGAGGGTGAAGGGGAACATCTGTAGCTGCAAAACTCTTGATCACTGGACAAAGGTGTTAGTGAACAGTTAGGGAGGCAGAAGGGCAGACGCAAGGGGACGTGGAAGAGGAGGATACACTTTCCCGTGCCAAAACTCCAAGCACCAGCCAATCTCCTCTGCCATAGCTACTGCCAATGTGGGCCAAAGGCATGGCTTCAATGTTGGAATCCAGAGACACCAGACCCCACCATTTGGCAGGTAGTATGGAGGCCTCAGTGGCTGCCTATCTCACTGAGGATGTGTAGGCATTGCACTGTGACCCCTTGGCCTATTGGGCAACCCACAGCCAGGTGTGGCAGGATCTGGCTAGTTTCCCAGGAACACCTGTCCTGTCCACCAACTAGTGTTCCAGTGAGAGGGTGCTGAGCATTGCTGGGGATGTAGGATACCCCAGTGCACCTTCTTGGATTCCGGATTGGTGGAACAGCTGGTGTTCCTCAAGGTGAACCCCCTGCTTCTGGGGTTCCCCAAGTTCCACATGCAGATGGAGTAAGTGCCACCATCCTCACTCTGCAACTATTTCCTTTCTTTAGTTGCTTTCACAACCATTAAATGCCCTCTCAGAGCTAGAGGAGACAGTTTAGTTTTTCACCAGCCAGCAGGGGAAGAACATCTCCCTGCTGAGCTCCTGTACCAGGACAAACATGGAGGTAAGAGCTGGGGCTATGGGAAAGGAGGAGGCCCCAGGTCCTTGGCATGACCTAAAACTGTAGCCTGCCAGGGTAGGGAGGCTTGATGGGAATGTTGGTGGTGTGGCAGCCCCAGGAAATGCCAGGACAGATAACCTCCCTGGTGAAAGGGCAGGGAGAATTGGGGGGGGGGGAATTAACCCCTTAGTTCGAACAGGCCAGGGACAAAAGGGTTCAGGAACGTTTTGCCCTCTTTCTGTTTTCCCTTCCTGAATAAGAAATCTGAAGCCATTGTAAGAAACAAATGTTTTACTTACAACTTGAACACACTGTAGACACAGTCCGCAAACTCCACCGCGAGGCACTCCAATGCCTTGTACCACACCCCGTGCCGGCAGTTCCCTTTAAACTCCGTAAAACACCACAACTGGAAAACCTCAAACTGTAGGGAACTCAAGAGCTCTTTAACGCTTATCCGCTGCAGACTATCCGATGGGAGTGTCCAGGGGGAAAAGGATGCAGGACCTCGCCGAGGGTGATTAAGCCTCCCGATGCTATGTGTGGTCCCGCCTTTCCATTCCCGGGCTTTGCCTTTTATACTGCCCCAACAGCCAATTAGCTTGGGTCTTTGTTTTGCGCATTTTTCACGCTGCATGAACCGGGGATTCTGCTGTGTGCATGCTTTGCGCAGCTAATTGGGCTGCACCCACTGTTTCCCCTTGCAGTGAGCATGGCTTGCTGGTGTTTGGTCACTGTTTATCACCACTTTTTATCACATGCCTTCTTGACTAAATGCCAAGCTCAGATACACTTAAGCTCGAGAACTTCCCTACTTACACTTAAGTTTCAGTTAACTAAACATATAAACATAACATCATTAACAATTTATCAAAACTGTATTTAAAACATGGAAGTCCAGTGACTTCGATGGGATCAGGTTTGTCTGCTCTAGTCAGGGCTCGTCGTAGATGGGTCTCTCTACGGCGGCGGGTGTTTATGTCTCACACCACGTCATGCACTGGTGGCTTTGTACCATCTCGGGCTAGAAAACGAACTCAAGATTTATTAATAATTGTGCTACGTTGGCTTAGCCAGTTATAATGAGCTAAGACAGTGCATGCAGGTGAGACTGCTTCAAGAGAGATTAAGTAAGTGTTTGGGTACTTGCCAGGTTTGAGTACAATACTGGGAACTGGACTTGGACGCCTGCTAGTAGCTGTGGGAATGGCTAGCCACACTGCTTCTTGCGCCAAGTAGCACGGCTTCTAAAGTGGACGTGGTACCGGATCACGCTTATCTCACAAGGTCTCGGTAGCGTTCATGGTGATTAGTACATCATTATTGTACTTGGTCCAGTTCTTGAATGACTCATTCTCTTTACGTCTCAATTCTTTTTTGTATAATCCTATTTGTCACTCCACAACACCGTTAGACTGTGGATGATAAGGCAGACGATGATGCCACTGAACATTGTATTCCGCTGCAAATCGCTCCAAACTTTTAGAGTTAAAGGGCAGTCCTCCATCAGAATGTATGATGTGAGGGACTTGTCAATGAGTGAAAGTGAGCTGTAGGCATCCTTGGATCACGGAAATGGTGGTCTTTCTCGTGGGAAGGATGAGGATTTGTCGAGTTCCTAGATCTACAACTGCTAATCCTTTATTTGGTGGTTTGGCTCCTGGGAGTGGTCCAAGTAGATCTACTTACCACACCTTTCCCAGAGCGTAATATGCTGGATCATAAGTGCCTTTTTGGTGCCTGTGGTGCACCGGCTTCTCTCTCACACAGGCAGAGCAAGCTTGAATCACCTTTGTCCATTGCTCTATGGTTGGTCCCCCTTTTTCTTGCTCTCTCTAGCGCGCTTGTGCCCTCTTTACTCCAGGGTGTCCCCAGTGTTCATGGAGCCAGACCAGAAATGGATTGGTGTCGACGACGTCTGCCATGTGCAGCTGAGGCGTGTTCTCTTGGTCTCTAGTTTCTTGCTGAGCTAGCAACTGATCTACGGTAGCATGCAAGGGGTCCGTGTTGGGTTGATGGGATCAAGTGTGCTTGATTAAGGGGTGGGTGGAGAATTTCAGCAGGATTGCCTTGACATTATCCCAAAGATCAATATGCTTTTTTTACCCATGCCATTCTGGTAACAATTCTGTATATGTGTTCTGAATCTATAGCTATAACGGGCACTGGAAGTGTTCCATCATGATGCTGATAAGTGTGCTCGAGAGCTAATTGGAATCTTTGCAGTTCAGACGCTTGAACTGATTCTTCTGGATGAGCTGCTTGGAGCTTATAGTTGTGACAAGGGTCACAACAGTATCCGTAACTTCCACTGCCACAGGAAGTGCTGTCTGAGGCTATCCATGCTGGAGATGTGGTTCCGTACAGCCGTGGCACAGCAGGATTGTCCTCCTCGATGGTTGAAGTTGAAGTAATTTCTCCGTCTGCGACCTGCCACACAGACCAGTGATACTGATGACAGAGGACTAGGACGTTCCAGGTCTTTGACGTGCCTCGATATTCTAGATTCACCTTACCAGGATTAAGCAATTCTAATATGGTTGTGCCAGGCGCTATGAATACACCTGGATTTACTGCGAGATGTTCTCCCAGCTATCCGCAAGCATGATCTTCCCTAAGCAGCCATATCGGTGCTGGTAGTTCTGAAGTGTGTGGTGGCCAGTATATGCAAGGTTTCCTGTTTTAGCATCACTAGCTGTGAACCAAATATGCTCTGTAGTGTAACCTACATGAATTATCAGGGGGTTACTGGCAGGAGGTGCGATTAAGCACATCTTCTTGACTTCTGTCATAACCTTTTCTAGTGTGGCTTGATCGTACTCATCCCATGGAGTTCTACGCTGCGCCTTCTTGCGAATCTGTTGCTGTAATCTTTGGAGGACTTCTAAGTGTGGTGGTGTTATAAAGTGATGAAACCAGTTCAGCTGGCCCAGCAGGCCTTGAAAATCTGCCTGTGTAGTTGGCCAGGGCAGGGGTAACTCGGGGGTGGCATTATGTGCTGTCCCTGACTGCCACTGTCCCATGAACCGTGTCCCCAAAAATTTGATGTCCGACGAAGGCTCGTTCATGGACTTAGTTGGACTCACCGTCCATCCTTGGTCACTCAAGTGGGCCTTCAGGTCTTCAGTAATGGTATGAACTACAGAGTCATAGTGTCCTATAATAATGATGTCCTCAACATAGGTACAGATGTGAACATTTGTAGTTTCTGGATGGAGACGAGTGAAACTTTCAATCGTCTTGTTCATCACTGCAGTTGCCAATGCTGGTGCATTGCGATAACCCTGTGGGCAAACTTTTCAAGAATACATTTGTCCACCCACACACATATTAAGAATCCCATGTGGATCATGTATAGGGATTGAATAGAACATGTGTTTTAAATCTAGGGTCATGGCGAACCACTCTCCATCCCTCTGTATTTTAATTATGCCTTCAAGAATGTCTGAGATGGTTTGTGCAGTGGGCAATTGGAGGGGTTTACAATGTTGATTCGCCTTTCTGTAGTCTACCACTAGGCATGACTCCGTAGGCTTTCCTGGTTTTGGAATGCCCCATCCAATGACAGATAAGTGGAGGATTCTACAGGCTGGATACACTCTCATCTGTATAAGTCAACCAAAAGGTTTCGAACCTGGGGTTGTAAGTTGGTACGCGTTGGGATTGGCTGATATCGCCAGGGCACAGGGTTTACTAGCATTGGCTGATGTTTTTCACTTGATGTGACAGTTAATGGAAGTGCTGATTATATAACATCTCTCAAGGCTAATGCTCTGATTGCGGGGATACCCAAAATGTTTATGCCCCCTAAGACTCCATGCAGGGCCTTTTTGTCAATCCAAAATTTAACCACAGGTGTGGATGTCGTAGCATTTAGCCCTTGTATGAAAATAACATTGGATGTTTTAACATGGGGTGTCTCAGGCCTTATTACATTTACTTGAGCTCCCATATCTAACAGAAAGCATATAGGTGTAGGAATGGAATCTGCAGTAGCACTTACATCATAAGTTCTGTACGGGCATTCATCAATGCGCTGGCCGTCGTCGCCTGCATCAACGGCCACTACTTGTTTTTTCTATTTTCTAGCTCTTGTCCAGGTCTGAAGCCTAGAATCCACGCCAATCTCCTTTGTCCCTCGTCTCCTAGCTTGCGAAGCTGGTTCCTTGTCAGATCACTCCTGCTCAGTAGAAATGCAAACATGGCATGATCCACAGTTGTACGGTCTGGTGGTTGTCTGTGTGGCCAGTGATCAGCTTTATCAGGCGTTGTTCTTCATGTTCCGACTACTTGCACTGTCATTGGCGGGGTGAGCGTAGGCTCCCTTCTCCGTGCTGTAGTGAGCTTTCCCAAGCTACTCAAGACATTTCCTATTGGTCTCTCTGTTAGTGAGTGCAATCACAAATGGAACATGGGTGTGTTAATGCCTCCATAAATCTCTACACAAGCCTCTACAGCTGCCATGGATACAGGGACTTTGCCAGGATCATTGCACCATCAGTGCAGCCAAACACTCTTTGACTGCTGCAAGGTTAAATTCAATGGGTGACACCCTGTGTCCCAAGTTAGATAACTAGCTCCTGCTATCGCATATCAAAGCTGTGCAGCCGATGTGTCATTAGGTGGATCCTCATGCCAGGCATGGGCTCAGGTCAACAGCGCTGGAACTACGGCACACAGGGGGATTGGCCAGATTTTGTTACATATTATCTGAGTTGTGTCATTGCACGCTTTCCCTCCCATGCGGGTTGATGCATCAGCATGATACACTCTTCAGAGTCCACTAATTCTGACCCGCGCTCTAATATTAGTCATCCCAGCCACATCACTAATGTTTTACCCTGTGTTAATCGGGTATCCTTTGTCAGTTCCTGGAGCTCCCCCCAGTACGTGTACGGAGGGTAGTAAGAGTGCGGGTTCCCGTGCCACCAGTGACTGTCTTTACCAAGGCCACAGGGTTCGCATGCAGGATGGGTGCATCCGTGTCAGCGGGGAAAACGGAGTACGGCCCCGGTGAAGTGCTGTATGGAGGTGGTTCCTCAGGTGGGGCCAACGGGGCTTCACCTATGTCAGAGCTTCCTCCCCTCGGCTTCTCAGCCACGCCCTTTTCCTCTCCCGCGATGCCATCTTTAAGTGGTGGCTCGATCTGCAAAACACTGCTGCACGGTTGCCTGACTTAACGCATCTAGCTTGGTTTGCCGCATGCCACAGTAAAGCAGTCACCGATTGAAACAGAACATTAATCATTTTCCCTTTATTCCATTTTTGACCTGTCCACCCCATTACGTCCCATCCATCATCCTCAAGGCTCTTGCGGAGTGTCATTAAAATTTCACTCGTGGCTCCTCCTGGCTTGAGGTCAGGTCGTCTAAATTTGTCAGGGATAATCTCACAGCCGGTCCCCTCCTTTAAGTACTGAATGCACTTATCGTATTCTTTTTTAGGGTCATGCTTATCTGTACCCTTAAGCTTAGCACGCCTGAGCGATGCCTCAGATTTTACATCGGGTGGATGGTAGAGAACCGCAGGGCTGGAGAGAAGGCATTCCAGAGCTGCCGAGCTAAGATCGGACATGACCCATTCCTTTGGCAGCTCCTCGCTGTCCTCAGTTGGGCAAATGGACACACAGCCTCCCATTTTTCCACCTAGTCCCCTTTGATGATACGCTACATGGGCCCATAGGGTATTGGCATCTGTGGTCGGGGGCCAATGATAGTTTCCCCATAGGCAGTGCTTAATTAATTCGTCAGGGTCTCCTTCTCTTCCCTTTTGCCCCAAGGATCCTGTTCGTGATGCCATGTGGGCAGGAATTGGGGGGGGAATTAACACCTTAGTTCGAACAGGCTGAGGACGAAAGGGTACAGGAACGTTTCACCCTGTTTCTCTTTTCCTGTCCTGAATAAGAAATCCAAAGCCATGTAAGAAACAAATGTTTTACTTACAACTTGAACACACCATAGACACACTGCATAAACTCCACAACGATCCAACGCCTCATACCACACTCTGTAAACTCCACTGCGAGGCACTCCAATGCCTTGTACCACACTCCGTGCCAGCAGTTCCCTTTAAACTCTGTAAAACGCCACAACCGGAAAACTTCAAACCGTAGGGAACTTGAGAGCTCTTTAACGCTTATCCACTGCAGACTATCCAATGGGAGCGTACAGGGGGAAAAGGAACCGTGGATGCAGGACCTCGGTGAGGGTGATTAGGCCTCCCAATGCTGTGTGGTCCCGCCTTTCCTTTCCCAGGCTTTACCTTTTATACTACCCCAATGGCCAATTAGCTTGGGTCTTTGTTTTGTGCATTTTTCAAGCTGGGTGAACCGGGGATTTTGCAGCATGCATGCTTCGCACGGCTAATTGGGCTGCACCCGCTGTTTCCCCTTGCAGCAAGCATGGTTTGCTGGCATTTGGTCACTGTTTATCACCACTTATTTATCACAAAAGGCTGGTAGGGTGCACCTGATAATCTCCAGCAACCACACACATGCCCAGTCCTGGCTGGGGAAAGCCATCTGTGAGGCAGTGTAGGGAAAGTACAGAGCTGTGGAATGGATGTCACCCCTAGACATCAGGAGCCTCTTGCCTGGGTAACTTCTGAATCAGTTTTCCATCTAGGAGTGGCAGACAAAATAGGGGCGGGCAGTTGGCCGAGAAACAGGTGGGCAGGCTGAGATCTAAGTGGCACGGGGAAAGCCCCCAGTTACAGGCCACCATCGCTCCTGCATTCATCCCACTCTGCCTTAATGCACACAAGGCAGGCAAGGTTCTTTTGGTCAATCTGATATCTTTTATTAGACCAACTGAATAATTGGAGAAATATATCTTAGGAAGCTTTCAGGTTTAAAAACCCTTCATCAGCTTGAAGTATCTGCACTTGATGTGTGCTCTTCCTGCATAGAATGAATAGTAAAGAAGCCAGAGGCTGGTCTGCAGGCAAGAAAGCCAGTCAGTGAAGATGTAAATTGAGGGGTCAGTGAGTGAGAGACAGGCTGGAGGCAGTGAGGGGAGAGGGAAATGAATATAGTTGGTAAGTAGTGGAGCAGTTAGGAGTGGAGGGGGGGAATTGTGGAGAGAAGGGGATGTAGGAGCTGTGGTGGGCCAGTAGGGGGCGCTCCCGCATTGAGCTGCCCACCTCCCTGCTCCCGACCACCTTCCAGGTTCCTGGTGCCTCCCGTCTGGCTGACCCCTTCCCTGGAGCACACTCGCTAGCTTGGGGTTTCTTCTGCCACCATCCAAGGCTCTGGACTTACTTCTGGCCCTGTGCACCTTGGAAAACACAGGCCTGATCATCCAATGGGTCCTAGACCAAATACAGGCACTTGGGCTACTCTCCCCAAGTCAGGGGCTTATCAGAGAAGTCTCCCTTAGTCTGCAGACCTAAGGGGCCTCCTTAGCATAATTTAGACCCACCCCTCAATAAGTGTCCCACACTGGTCACAAAGGAGAACTTTATTGATTATAGGGGTAGGGCAGAAACAGGGTAAAAGGTAGAGCAATATCACAAAAATAATAGAGGAATATCAAAGGAATCCCATAGAGCAAACCCGAGTGGCTGAGGTAGCCGTTTGAACACGCATCTGAAATACTGTACTCTAAATATCTAATCGGATCTCAAGTAGCTTACTCACTCTCATCATCCAGAAGTAGTTGGAGTTTCCTCTGGAGGCAGATTACTCTTAGGGCATGCCGAGAGAGCCGGTTCAGGTTCACCTGGATGACCGCATGGCTAATTGCTACTGGCTCATGGCTGCCCTTCTTCTTCCTCGGGGCCTTTTATCCCCTCTCTGACCTCAGCAGCCCGGTCCAATCGAAGCTGCCAAAACTGGTCACAAGCCGACCCAT
>JAGPOW010003648.1:119547130-119558894 GCA_030014935.1 Caiman crocodilus | reverse complement strand
ACCTGGGCTGCGCGCAGGGCCAGGGCCGGGTCTTTTCCCCTGCCCAGGTGACCAGAGCATCCGCCTCCCAGGCCCAGGCTTTTGTCATGCAGACAGGGATGAGATCCCTGCCCTGAGGGATTCAATACCAGCCTCTCGGGCTGGCACAGGGAGAGGTTTCTGGAGAGGGGCACCCATGGTGGCATTTCTGCCACAGGAGCCAGGTTAAAGTGGAAAGATACTTGGGGAGTCAGATATCAGACAGGTTGTAGTGTGGTATAAATCCAAAGTCTGTATTGAGTCCATGAGTTGTATAAGTGGCAAAGTGCACATTAGCGCTGAGAAAATGGTGGTGGAGTGCTTTTGAACTAAAAGACATCAGAGGTGCTTTATAGATGTGATAGACATTAGGGCTGGAAGGGACCTCAGAAGATCATCAAGTCTGGTCCCCTACCCCAGGAGCAGGAAGTCAGATGGGGTCATAGGATTCCAGCTAGATAAACGTCCACATTTCTCCTGAAGGCATTTAAAGTAAGTGCTTGAACCACCTCTGATGGCAGGCTATTCCAGACTTTGGGGGCTTGGACAGTGAAGAAATTCTTCCTTATGTCCAGCCTGAAATGGTCCAGCAGGAGTTTATAACCATTCAATCTTGTCATCCCTCTGGTGAACAATCATTCTCCCAGATCCTGATGAGCACCCCTGATAAACTTATAGTTGGCCATCAGATTGCCCCTGAGCCTGTGCTTTTCCAGGATAAACAGTCCCATAGCTCTCAGCCTGTCATCGTAAAGTCTGTTTTCCTGACCCCTGACCATGCATATGGCTCTTCTCTGGACTCTCTTAAGCCTCTCCACATACTTTTTGAATTGTGGAGCCCAGAACTGGATACAGTACTACATTTGTGGCCTCACCAAGGCCAAGTACAAAGGGAGAATGATTTCCTGGGATTTGCTTGAGAAGCATTTATGGATGCAAGCCAGCATTTTGCTTGCTTTACTAGCCATAGCATCACGTTGCAGGCTCATGTTCATCTTGTGGTCAATCATGACCCCCAAGTCCCTTTCATCCATAGTGTTAGCCAGTGTAGCACAGCCAGGCCTATAAGGATGCTGCAGATTTTTCCTCCCAAGGTGGATAATTTTGCATTTTCAGTGTTAAACACCATCAGGTTCTCATCCACCCATTTGCTGAGCCTGTCAAGGTCACCCTGGGTTGTCCTCCTATCCTCAGGTGTGGATGCTTTACCTCAAAGTTTGGTATTATGTGTGAACTTGGCCAGTCCACTTCTGACTCCAATCTCCACATCATTAATGAAGATGTTGAACAATATGGTGAATTCACACAAGCAAACATGTGCGCTTGCAGCAGCTCAAATAGAAGTAGTGCAAATTTGAGCCAGGGCTTTTTGCCTCAGTGTACGTACTCAGACATGCACTTTGTTGTGGAGCAAATTGTGCAACTAGGGGCAAAATAACTCTGCCTGGCTCCTCCCAGATCTTCAGTCAGGTGGAATTAGAGCCTGGGGCCAGCACCTGTGCTGTCCCCAGCAGTATAAAAAGCCACCCTGGCAACTAGCTCAGGGCAGCTAGCTCTAAGGAGCTTCTGAGGCCCAGCCAACTGGTACCTGTGATCACTACTCCTTGTGCCATCCAGACTGCTGAAGCAGCCCTGAGAGTTCCCTGCACCCTCTACCCACTCTGGCAGTAGATGCTGCTGTCTGGCTGTGACTGCTGTGCACCTGCCAGGCTTGGATGGGGATTACAGAGCCAGTAGAGGCATCTGACCCTCTGGGCCAGCTGCCGGTGAACTGCAGTTGCAGGGTTAGCCTTTGTGTGGCACTACTGCCATATGTGCCCTCTGCCTGGCCATCTGGGCAGCTATCACCTGCAAGATGTTCTAGGTATGTGGCCTGCTTTGAACTGTCAAAGCATGTCCTCCTGGCTGCATTTGGCCAGGAGGTCAGCCACAGCCAGATGGGTCCAAGGTGCCAGCTTGAAATTCTGGTATTCTCTATTTAAAAACTGAAGAATTGTAGATAAAAAAAAAATCCAAAAATCATTCTCTAAAATACCCCCGAATTCATGTTTCTCGACAAGTAAAACAAAAGACCACTATAAAGCGAGAGAGAGAGAGACAAAGATCAGTTGGATAATGTTTTATTGATATAGCTGCAGTGTTAAAGCAAGTCTCTTATAATATTAAAGTGAACTCTAAATACAGGTTTCATGAATTCATGAATACATATTTTGCTGCCCTGCCACAGGGCGATGTACCCCCACACGGAGTTGGTCCCCCACACAAGGGGTTGGTCCCCCAATACAGGGTTCAGCCCCCACACAAGGGCTACAACCCCCAACAGGGGGGTTGTCCCCCACACAAAGGGTTCAGCCCCCCAACAGGGGGTTCAGCACTCTCACAAGGGGTAAGGTCCCCCAACAGGGGCCACCACGTGCCTGCAAGGCCCACATGCCACACCCTAGCCCTCCAATTGCTCCCCCACCTGGCTCCATCCCCCATCAGCTGCCGCATCCACCCAATGGCTGCCCCCACTTCCCCAGACCGCCCCAATAGCTTCCCCACCCAGCCTAACCCCGTAACTTCCACCCCCAGGCCCTCAAGGCTACCCCCACAACCCCAGGCAGCATCACTTTAAAAAACAAACAGAAAAAGAACAGAAAAAATGGGGGAAAGGCGCCTCTGTTTACCTTAGAAGCAGGGATGGTGGGGCTTCAGGGCCTCCTGGCAGAGCCCCTGGGCAGCACAGGATGGCACAGGGGCAGGAGAGATCAGGCTCGGGCCGCTGGGGCTGTCAGCCTGCCCCACACTGTGCAGGTGGGGCCCAAGCAGCTGGACCGCAGCTTCACCTGCTGGTAAGTGCTGGAGATTTTAGTTTTTTTAAAATATGGGGTGGGGGGACAGGGATGGGGGAGTTTGGGGGGATGGGGCCAGACAGGGCAGAGGTTGGGGAGCTTGGGAGGACTGGCAGGGAGTGGGGCTGGCCATGGCAGGGGTCAGGGGCCTGGCAGGGGGTGGTGTGAGGAGGGGCCAGGCCTGGCAGGGGTCAGGAGGCTGGCAGGGGGAGGTGCTGGCTGTGGCAGGGGGCAAGGGCCTCATGGGGGCTAATGGGGGGGAGGCCATCCCCAGCAGGGCTTGGGGGCTTTGTGGGGGGCTGGCAGGGGGAGAGGGGCTGGGGGAGTGGGCGTGGCTGATGGGGTTCCCCCCCATAGTCCCTTCCCCCCTCCTCCAGCCCCCCCGACCCCTTACTCACTGACTCCTGGACCCTGCCTGTGCCCTGCCCCACTTTTTTAAACGTCACTTTTTTTAGACCCCTGGAATATTCCTCCTTGGAGGTGGATCCTGTCCTCATTCCTTTGCAGGCCTTTCCTTTTAGCTGCAGGAGGTCTGCTAGTTCCCTGCAGAGCCAAGGCGCTGCTGTGCCCTTTTGCTGCCTTCCCTCCAAGACGGAATAGCATTAGCTTGTGCATCAAGGATCACTTCCTTGAGAAGTAACCACTCATCCTGAGCTCCCCTCCCCTTTGGGTCCTGTTCCCTTAGGGCCTCACTGACAAGCCTCCTGGGCTTGTCAAAGTCAGCTTTCCTGAAGTCGAAGACTTCTGTATTGCTGACTGACTTGCCGGCTTTACAGCAGATGGCGAAGGTGATGAGCTTGTGACCACTGTCACCCAGCTTCCCATCAATCGTTAGGTCACTGATTAGGTTGTCCCCGGTTGTCAGTACCAGGTCGAGCAGCTCTTTACCTGTCATTGGCCTGGAGACTTCTTGTGTCAGATCAAAAGTGCACTGCTGCCATTTTCTGTGTGCTGACATGCATTTCACCATTTGTACACTTGTATGTGGGCCAGCACAGTTTGCCTCAGCTCACATGAGGAGCAGACTCAATTAGTCGAGTCTGAATTAGTCTGAAACGACAGATCTCTGGAGTGCCGTGGGACAGAAATGTGTATAAATGCTGTACCAGTCTTTATGTTCTCAGTCTTTACTGGTTCAGTTTTGTTTGGTTTCCTTGTTCAGATGTCTCCATTTCGGGCTGATTTTCAGTCTCCTCTCTCATTCCTTGTTGCTTTGATGTTAGCTCTGCTTCCCTGGCTGAATTTCATGATACTGCTTCCTTTCTCCCCTTTATTAGCTGCAAGTATCATTTGTTTTTTCTTAACACCTGTCTTTCTGGTGTGACTACTTTATTGGATTTGGGAGCTACTTGATGGGAAACTAGTGGTTTTTGTTTCCACTTTCATCCATCTGAAATAAGAACTATATCGTTGTTGTGCAGCTGTAGTAACTGCCTGGAAATTCTGTCATAGTACCATTTTTATTTGAGTTTGTCAACTTTTAAAAATATTTTCATGATTTGCTTTCCATTCTGATGAGCATCACCCACAAAATTTGGCATCCTAGTTTTGATTTTTCTGTTAACTTCTACTGGAACAATTCACATTTCATGGGTTTTGCCCTGTAATTTAAGAGTGACTGGTAAACATTGGTGTGTGAATATGTAGCTTTTTTTCAACAATTTCTTCACTATTTGTACTCCATTTTCCACCAGACCATTGGATTTGGGGTATTTATAACTTTAAGTACAGTGATAGAATCCATATTTGTTTGCAAACCCTTTAAAATATAGACAGTTGAACTGAGGTTCATTGTCTGTTCTTACAATTTGTGGAATCTCATGTCTAGTAAAAAATTATTTGATGTGAGTTATGACATGGTTTGCTGTTGTGCTTTTGAGCAATGCAATTTCAGGATAGTGGGGATAATAATCTAAAACTAATACATATTTTTTTTCCTGCATGCATGAATAAGTTAATGCCCGGCTCTTTTCTTGGCATGATCTATGCTTTAGACATGTTGTACCTGCCTTTACAGCATCTTCTGTGTCAGTATTTGGGCCAATTTAAAACATCCCTTGCTCTCCTTTTGCATTTTTCAATGTGTAGATGCCCCTTGTGTATTCTGTTTAACATGTCTTTCTTTGGCACTGCTGGAACAACAATTTATGAGCCTTTGAACAACAGCTCTTCCTTGAACTGAAAGGAGGGGCTTGGTATGTATTTTCCAGGTCAACCAGCACAAATAGTTGTTATAATTTTTTTGCAAGGTGGGGTCCTGAGCAGTGGCTTCCTCAATTAGTGCACACATTTTATCTGTGACCAGTATTATTCTTTGAATTAGATTAATATGCACTATGTCTGCATCTGGAATTCTGCCATTTTCTATTGTGTCATATGATCTGGACAATATATTTGGAATAAATAGATATTTTCCTAACTTGTACTGCATGTCTAGATCATACATTTTCAGTTGAACGAAAAGTCTTTATAATCTGGGTGGCATGTCTGATAACCCTTTCTTTGCTATAGTTACCAAAGATTTATGAACAGTTTCAGCTATCATAGGCTTTCCATAGATGAATATATGACATTTCTTACAGCCATATACCAGACCTAAGCTTTCTCTCTCAATTTGTACATATAGACACTGTGACTTAGTGAGTGCCCTAAATGCATAGGCTACTGGTCTCCAGCTATCTGCATGTTTTTGAAGCAAAGCTGCTCCAATGCCTTCTTTAGAAGCATCTGTTGAATGGGTCTTTTAGGGTCATAGTAAACCAGAGCTTTCATTATTTTTCTTTCAAGTTTTTAAATTCAGCTTCATGTTCATGTTCTCATATCCACTGAGCATTCTTTTGTAGAAGTGATCTAAGGTGTTTGGTCTGCTTGTAATGGCTTTAACTCTTGCAGGATTTATATGCACCCCTTGCTTAGAGAATTTCATGTTATTTCTTTGACCCTGAATTCGCATTTTTGTTTATTCAGCTTCAAACCTTTTCTATGAGTTCTTTCTAGTGCCTTTCTCAGCCAGTATTCCCCCAAACTAATATATCATTAATATAAAACATAGTTCCTTCAAAGGAAGCTTTAAAGACCTTCAAAAATTTGTTGAATCTTTCTGTGAAACACTTCAGATGCAGAACATAGTCCAAATGGAAGCCTACAAAAGCAATACCTTCCAAAGAGTGTGCTGAAGGTATATAATCTAGTGCTATTCTTGTCTAGGGGAACTTGCCAAAACGTAGAAAAGGCATCCAAAGTGGAGAAATATTTAGCTTTTACCATGCTGCCAAAAACCTCTTCCCTGGTGGAAGTGCTCCCATTTGATGCATGTGCTCATTTACTTAGGATCCAGACAGAATCTTCAAGATGCATCTTTTTTTTCTATTATGACCAGTGAATGAATCCAAGCAGTTGGTTGCTCTACTTTTTCTATTATGTTAAGGTTGACTAATCTAGCTAATTCCTTTTTCAGCTTCTCCCTTAGTACAAAGGGGACATATCTTGGAGCATGTATGGTGAGAGTATTTGGTTATCTTAATTCTATCTTGTACTCAGTTGACAGTTTCCCTATGCCTTAAATCACATAATCTTCTTCAATGTTCTTGCTTTCTAGTCCCTCAGTGGGATCCATTCTCTTAGTCAAAGCTAGAGTTTTACACATTCACAATAATTGGCACTAGCTTTCCTGGAACTATTACAGACTGGACTTTTACTACATTACCCTTGGGCACGTCCACACCTGAAAGGATGTGCATTTGCGGGACCTCAAAAAGAAGCAACACAAATTTCAGTGAGGGCTATTTGCCTCAGTGCATATGCCTTACATGCCCTTTGGTGTGAGGCAAATTGTGACACTTGGGGAAAAATAACCCTGCCCAGCTCTGCAGCTAGGGGGAACTAGGGCCCTTATACTTACCCACATCCCTGTCCTGGGGGGGCTGCAGAGCTTTCCCAATCCTGACCAGAGTCTGGGGTATTAGTGGACTTGGGGGTTCAGAGAGGACCTAAGGAGCCTGCTGAACCCCAGGACCAGGGAGAGAATGCCTGAGAACCAGCAGGCTCCATGGAGCCTGTGGACCTCTCAGTCCCGGCGATCCCCAGAGGTGAGCTACTTGCATGAGTACACCTGGCAGTCTGTCAGCAAGATACAGCTCACCTTGGACTGCTGGGGAGATTTTGACAGTGTCCTCACCATTGCAAGGGCACTGGCAGAGGAAGACAAGGTGCCTGAAGGCTGCAATGCCCAGATCTATAGACAGGCCTGCTGTATCGTAGACTCTCTATACTTATGAGAGGGTGCTGTGTGAGCTGGCAAACTCCACACTGGGTGTTGAGATGAGCAAGGCCCCTGATGAACCATCTACTCCACCCCCCATTCATGAGGTCATTTAGAATCAATCCTCAATGATCACAGTTGCAGGAAGGGCCGGGAACTTGCCCCCACCCCAGCAACCAGTCAGTGACTGGGGGGAGAGGGGTTCCCCCCCCTGCAAATTGTGCTGACCTAGAAGAGCCACTGACCTGGAAGAACAATTTGCTTCAGGGAAATCCCATCGCCTGGTTGGCACAATTGCTTCTCCTTGTGCCCCCACTCCCTGGTTGGCAGTCTCAGAGAGGGCACCAGCACTCTTGCCTTTGGCTTCAGCTCTCCAGGTGTTGTACAGCTCTGCAGAGTGTTTGGTCAAGCTCAACTGGACTTGGATGGAGCACATCCTATTCAGGAAAGGGGTGCGTCAAAGCTCCTTGCTGTCAGGTAATAAAGAGTGCAGATGTGATGGTGTGGACAGGGAAAAAATGGAATAAAGGGAAAATGATTAATGCTTTATTCTGGTCAGTAACTACTCTACTGTGGCACACAGCGAACCAAGCCAATGTAATAGATACGCTGACTCGGGGAATCACGCGACAGAGTGTCTTGCAGATCGAGCAACCGCTCGAAGATGGTGCCACAGAAGAGAGGGGCGTGGCCGAGAAACCATGGGTAGGAAGCTCTGACGTCGGCGAAGCCCTGTCAGCTCCGTTTGAGGAGTACCCCACTGGGGCCGTATTCAGCTTCATCCATTGATGCAGATGCACCCATCCTGCATGTGAACCCCATAGCCATAGTGAAGACAGTCACTGATGGTGCGGGAACTCGCACCCTTACTATTCTCCGTACTCGTACTAGGGGAGAATTACAGAAATTAGCAAAGGATACCTGATTGGTACTGGGGGAAACATTAGTAATGTGGCTAGGGTGACTAATACTGGAACATCAGAGTTAGTGGACCAAGAAGAGTGTACCATGCTGATGCGTCAACCCGCATGTGGGGGAGCAGCATGTAGTGACACAACTCAAATAATACGCAATAAAATCTGGCCAATTCCCCTGTGTGCTGCTGTGGTTCCTGTGCTTTTGACTCAAGCCCATGGTTGGCATGCGGATTTGCCTAATGATGCATCACCTGCACAGCTTCTATATGCGATAGCAGGAGCCAGCTATCTGACCTGGGATACAGGGTGCTTCCCATTAAATTTAACTTTACAACAGACAAAACAGCGTTTGGCCGCACCAATGGTGCAATGACCCCTGCAAGGTTCCTGTGTCAGCAACAGCGGTAGAAGCCTGTGTAGAGGTCTATGGAGGTATTAACACACCTATGTTTTGTTTATTGTTACATCCATTGACAGACAGACCGATAAGAAATGTCCTGAGTAGTTTGGGAAAACCCACTACAGCCCGAAGGATGGAGCCTATGCTTACTCTGCCAGTGGCAGTGCAAGCGGTTGGGATGTGGAGGGCCGCGCCTGATAAGGCTCAAACTGATTACTGGCTATATGGACGACCACCGGATCGAACAGTTGAGGAGTGAGCCATGTTTGTGTTTCTCCTGAGAAAAAGCGGCCTGATGAGAAATCAACTCTGTAGGCTGGAAAGTGAGGGACAAAAGAGACTGGCACAAAGTTTAGGCTTCAAACCCAAACAAGAACTTGACAACAAAAAAAACGAGTAGCAGCCATTGGTGCAGGCAACAATGGCCAGCATATTGATGATGAACACCCGTATGGAACCTATGACGTAAGTGCTACCACGGACTCCACTCCTACACCCACACACTTTTTATTAGACACAGGAGCCCAAGTAAATGTAATAAGACCTGAGACACCTCATGTCAAAACATCTAGGGTTATTTTTGTACAAGGGCTAAATGCGACAATATTCACATCCATAGTCAAGTTTTGGCTTAATATAAAGGCCCTGCAGATAGTCTTAGGGGGCATAAACATTTTGGGTATCCCTGCAATCAGAGCATTGGCTCTAAAGGATGTTATATATTCAGCACTTCCATTGACTGTTACACCAAATGTGAAACATCAGCCAATGCTGATAAATCCTATACCCTGGCAGTACCAACCAATTCCAAGGCGTACAGATTTACAGCCCCAAATTCGGGATCTTTTAGCTGACTTATGCAGATGGGAGTGCATCCAGCCTGTGGAATCCTCTACTTATCTATCAGCTGGATGGGGTATCCCAAAACCGGGAAAGCCCATGGAGGCATGTCTGGTAGTAGATTACTGAAAGGCAAATCAACATTGCAGACCCCTCCAATTGCCCACTGTACAAACTGTCACAGATATCCTTGACGGTATAACCAAGATGCAGAGACAGGGAAAGTGGTTCGCCACTATGTTAGATTTAAAGGACATGTTCTATTCAATTTCTATACATGACCCTCACGGTAGTCTCAATATGGTTTTGGGTGGACAGATGTTTTCTTGGAAAGTTTGCCCACAGGGTTACTGCAACACATCAGCGTTAGCAACTGCGGTGATGAATGAGACAATTGAGGGCTTCATTCGCCTCCACCCGGAAGTTACAGATGTTCGAATCTGGACTTATGTTGATGACATCGTCTTTGTGGAACATGATGATTCTATGGTCCACACTGTCACAACAAACCTAAAAACCTACTTGAGCGACCAGGGATGGACGGTGAGTTCGACTAAGTCTATGAATGAGCCATCTTCGGATATCAAGTTTTTGGGAACAAGCTTCACAGGACGTTGGCGATCGGGGACAGCACACAATGCTATCCCTGAGTTATCTTTACCTTGTCCAACTATGAAAGCAGATTTTCAAGGCCTGTTGGGCCAATTAAATTGGTTTCACTTTATTATACCGCCGCACTTAAGAGTCCTTCAAAGACTACAACAACAGGTTCGTAAAAAGGCACGGCATAGAACTCCATGGGATGAATATGATCAAACTGCATTGGAGAAAGTAATGAAGGAGGTTAAAGAGATGCGTTTAATCGCACCTCCGGCCGGCAACCCTCTAATAATTCATGTAGGTTACACTACAGAACATATTTGGTTCACAGCCAGCGATACTGAAATGGGAAACCTTGCATATACTGGTCACCGCACACTTCAGAATTACCAGCACCGGTATGGGTGTGTAGGAAAAAATCATGCTCTCAGCTCAGCTGGGAGAGCATCTTGCGGTGAATCCAGGTGTGCTCGTTGCTTCCGGTGGAACCATACTAGAATTCCTTAACCCTGGTAGGGTGCATCCAGAATATCAAGGCACGATGAAGACTTGGAGTATTCTAGTCCTCCGCCATCAGTATTACTGGTCGATGTGGCAAGTTGTAGATGGAGAAATAACCACAACTATTGAGGAGGACAACTCTGTTGTGCCACAATTATATGGAACCACATCTCCAGCGTGGATAGCCTCAGATGGCACATCCTGTGGTGATGGAGGTTATGGGTACTACTGCGACCCTTGCCATGATTATAAGCTTCAAGCAGCTTGTCCAGGAGAATCGGTCCAGGCGTCAGAACTGAGAGGATTTCAGTTGGCTCTTGATCATGTTTATCAGCACCATGATGGAACACTTCCTGTGCCCGTTACAGCTGTAGACTTGGAATACATATATAGAATTGCCACTTGAACAGCATTGGTGAAGGAGCATACGGATCTTTGGGACGATGTTAAGGCAGTCTTTCTGAAATTCTCCATCCGTCCTCTAATCAAACATACTCGGTCCCATCGGACCAACACAGACCCAGTACATACTGTTATAGACCAATTGCTAGCCCAGCATGAACCTGGGACCCAAAATGAAATACCTCAGCTGCACGTTGCAGATGTTGTTGATGCTAACCTGTTCCTAATATGGCTCCATGAGCATTGAGGATTTCCCGGAGCAAAGAAAGCAGAGGCCCACTGGAGAGAACAAGGAAAAAAGGGCCAGACCATAGAGCAGTGGACGAAAGTAATCCAGGCCTATTCTGCCTGCGCATGAGAAAAGCCGACACATCATAGACATCAGAAGGATACTTACAACCCAATATACTATGCTCCGGGAAATGCGTGGCAAGTAGACCTGCTCGGACCACTTCCGGGAGCCAAGCCACCAAACAAAGGACTGTCAGTTGTGGATCTGGGAACTCGACAGATCCTCGTCCTGCCAACAAGGAAGACCATCACTTCTGCAATTCAGGGATGCCTACAGCTCGCCTTCGCTCATTGGCAAGTCCCTCACATCATACACTCTGATGGAGGACCACCCTTTAACTCTAAGGGCTTAGAGCGATTTGCGATGGAATATAACATTCGGGCTATACAAGGAACAATTAATACTAAAAGAGAATGGGTCATTCGAGAACTGGACTAAGCATAATAACGACATGCTAATTGCAATGAAGGCAACCAAGACCTTGTGGGATAAGCGTGATCTGGTACCACGTCCACCTTGGAAGCCGTGTTACTAGGTGTGAGAGGCAGTATGGCTAGCCATTCCCACAGTCACTAGCAAATATCCGGATCCAGTTCCCAGTGTTGTACTCGAGCCTGGTGAGTACCCCAACTCCTACTTAATTTCTCCTGAAGCAGTCTCACCTGCATGCACTGTCTTAGCTCATCATAACTGGCTAAG
>JAGPOW010003648.1:119503211-119528911 GCA_030014935.1 Caiman crocodilus | reverse complement strand
AACTATGAAACAAAAAGAAAAACAAAGACGACAGACGAATACGGAGATTAGTGGGTGTGCAGAGAAGAAGGGTGCAGGGCAAGAAGAATAGATTATATTTAGCAATTCTGCACAGGGAGGGAACTGTACTTAGTCAAAGAAACATCTTTATAGTATGCTCTAAGAATCTTACATGCACACAGGCCTGACTTGACAGCCAAGACAGACAGCCCCTTGATAGGTGTCAGAGCTAAATGGTTAAAAAGTGCCTTGGCATAGCTGCGTGTTAGCACATTGCAAGTACCCGGTGCAGGGATTTCCCCTGTGGCAGGAAAGAGTCCTTGGTACAGAATCAGTTCCTGCCAAAACTTGCAGCTGTACCACTGAGTGCGTGCTTATGATTGGCTCAAAGTAAATTATGCACACGTGGCGGCTAGCAATTGGCTCGTTAGCCATACAAAAGGCTTGGGAAGTTTCCGCTCAAGTTGATGGAGAGCTTCGCATGCTTGCTAGGAGAGATCCTGATCGACCACCAACGACTCCCCGTCGACGTATTACTGATGTACTCCATACCCTGCTGTGCCACACAGAGCTTTCTATTTTCTGTTTGCAACTCTTCTAAGCACGCCTACACTGCATACCTCGACGCAAGTCCCTATATCGCAGCTTGTAAGTAAAGCTTTTTCTTTGTAACCACCATGCATGCTGTGCCTAATTTCAATCCATTGGCGGCCCCATTTTGGCCCATTCCTCAGCCCCCACAATAGGTAACTTCAAAAATGAGGAAAAACCCATGCACACTTCCAGGGTGTATTTTGGGATGAAGCCAGATGAAACCCGTTTTTCTCCTTGCTGGCTGACATCCCAGAGAGCCCCATCCTTACGGATCAGAATTCACTGTCCACGGCACCACACTATGTAGAGTTCACTTCTACCCTACACTGACCAGTTGCACCTGACCAGAATTTATGCTCTTTGCTTTCCTGTATAACGGAGAAGAGGAATCAAGTGACCCTACAAATACCCTACAAAAAAAGAAACATTGAGCCACCAATGAAATGCATCTACCTTTGAGGAAGAAGTTCAAAAAGAGATATAAACTTCATATCGCAACAGAAAAACACACATGACACACCATCTTGGGGAAGTATCACATGCCACAAATGTAGTTATTGAGCTTGCATCATATACATACTCACACACCATCTTCACCCAGGGGAGCATGATAACACGGCAGAGAAGGGGGAAAATTACATTATGTTCCAAACCCATGTACACGTCACACACTGAGGACATTCTTCTGCAGAGACAACGCTCAGCAATGAGGGTGATGGTATAATTCAGAGGTGCCAGTGCTGTGGGACTTCCTGGAAGGACTGAAAATTTGAGGGGGAGGAGGTAAGCATGTGGTGGAGGGCACTTCTGTATCCTGACATATGGAACATCACTGGGGATGTGTGTCATTTGCAGAGAAGCAAGCAATGGGTACATTAATCCTCACAGCTCATGAACCTGTGGCAGTTAATACTGCTGCCGCTTGCTCCGTTACTACCACACAGTCTGGAACCAGCTCACAAGAAACCCCACGGTCTGCATACAGCCTGGATGAGCCAAGGCAGTTTGACATCACTGGCATAAAGTGTTCACAATTTTCTTAACATGTGTCTGCAGCAACATTTCTAAGAGTCAACTACTGTATTTTTTCACATTCTTTATGCACCTTTCCCCCCAAAATCAGTTCCCCAAACTTGTGGTGCATGTATTAAAGTGGGGAAGCTGATTTTCTGCCTGAGATAGAAGCACCCTGCATTGATTCCTCTTCCACAGTACAAAGCTGTTGCATTATTATTCAGACATCTGAGGGAGTCCGTTAATCAGAGTGCTCATTGTTCTTTACTCCAGAGATGTTTATAGTCAGCTCTCTTTTTCAACAGTCTTGATGTTCCACTAATCAAGCCTTTCTAAGGGCAGTTTTACTGTCTGTGAGCTGCTCCTGGTGTCTCTCCTAATTGCTCCCGGTCTTACAACCTTGGAGGATCTTTAGCTTTTTTCAAAATCAATGATCCACCCATGGAAACCACTCTTCACGAGCGGCTATTATTTCAGCTTTAGTTAAGCAGGAAATGGAGGGGGGGAGGGGGGAAGCTGTCAGATAAAGATTAGCCTCAGTCCCTGTTCTGTGCATCCATAACTATAGAAGAAAATTCTTCATTCTGCCTTTCAAAAACCATGTTTATGTTATATATTTCATAGATGAGAAAATATAGTATTTCCGCTTCAAAAAAAAGGACAGCTACTGTGACTAGGAGTGAGCAAGCATCATTTAAAATCCTGGATTATTGCAAAGGACCAGATCAAGGAGATGAACGAAGCAGCTGATAAATTTTGACTGAAAGCGCTTCAGACACAAAGAAAACAGAAACCTAGCTTTAAGTAACACTCTCCCCAAATGCTACATTGTTGTTACTGGGAAAATACATGCAACTACAACAATAAATACTGAAAAAATGGAGAAAGTGCTTACTTTCTTATTTGAAAAAAACCCTAATTAGCAAATGAAATACAATTATTAGTAAAACTATGTCTATGTTCATGATGATTAGCTTTCATCAATCACTGGCAAATCTGAATACTAGCAGAATACATGTATAGATATTTTTTTGATCACTTCACAAAAACAAAGTTAGTAAATCCTGGTTATTTGTAGCATAACCTTTCTGCAGACACCTCAGCTGATGTCAGGTAATTATTTGTCACCCAAATCTAATACTTTCCATCACGTGCCAAGCCATTTTCATGGGATCCACATGCTGTGATATGGATCAGAAATACCTTTGCCATCCGTCACTACTGCAAATCACTAAAGCTGGATTCATCTGCCCATGTTTACCTAGCAACCAAAGTCGCGTTGCTAATATGAAGGTCGCCCCATATGAACCCGTCAATCAGCAAACTAGCATTTTCAACCCCACGCTAATATTGCTGCTAAGTTCAAGAGAAATGTTAACCCTTTCCTGGTTTTGAGTGGCTACACATATCTCTGCTTCATAAAGGGAAATTCCAAAGTTAAACCAGATATGACCTTTCCCAAATGGAATATAAAAATAGGATGCATAATAAATATCCATAAAGAAATAGATATGCATGTGTTCTTAGACTATATTTAGAATTGTAATTTCCTTCCAAATAACTTGCAGTACAAAAAGAATATTTAAATTCTAAATGTAGTATTTATGTTTCAAAATATATATATCATCTCTGTAAATTACACTGTGCCAGATACTGTGTGTACTAGGAATATAAGCTATTTTAATTTTTAAAAGTCAAGATACTTTAATAACATATAAAATAATAATGATAATAAATTATTTCTTCATTCGTTTATTTCTTATGTGATTTGGCTGAAGATATATATAAGATTGTAAAAGTGTAATTGGGCAGCTGATCACATTTAGGAAATTTTAATATCATATACCTTTTAATTTCTTACAGATATACTGCTTCAGTTATTTTTTGTGATTAAAGACAGCTCCAAATTAATCTGGATCCATTTTCAATTCAAAATGTGAGCTGGTATGATCAGATATATAGGTCACTGATCTGTTTCTTTTCCCCGATTGAATGTGTAACTCTTAATACTTTGAAATATACTTTCTATCATTGAGAAACTGTTTTTAAAAATAAGGAAAATTTTAAGTATTTTTTACAATGTTTGCCTTGCCTATCTTCATTCACCACTGATATTTGAAATCATCAGCTTGTATCCTTAAAGTTCTGAGATAGCTACATCACCCTAGCATGACTCCTTTGGACTCAGCAATTTTGGCTTGTTCAGTGTTTTGTTACTTAAATAAAATCTAGTGACAAGTCATTAGAATGATTGTGATGAGACATCAGTAGCATCAGAGGCATCAGTAGCATTCTGTAGTGACAGAAGTGTCAGTGTTTCCATTGATAGAACTCAGTGATGAATATGGCATAACAACCTGGATAGATTAAACTGGATTACAAATGCATATGCTTACTGCAAATTACTATCCAGCAGAAAAAGCTCCTCTGTGCCTGTTCCACTGCCAGACATTCAGGAGATTTCAACATACTTTCTGGCATTGTAGTAGCAAGGTGCTTTCAAGAGAAGACATTCCAGTCATTCTCCAAATTCTAGCTCATGGGAATCCAGTGAAATCTGACACATCGTGTAGTCCCTCCCCCCTTAAGCCTTTCCTGTTTGCATTTGTATTGGCCAGAAATACACATGGCCAAAAGGACCTGTAGGTCTGAGTGTGCAGTGCCATCTTTTGCAACATTAATTGTGATTAAGCACAATTAAGAACCAACTGTGATACCTTATTATCCTATGGTTTTAATCTGAAATATTTTTATTTTATATATTTATTAAAAACCTATTTGAATCATTTTGCTAGAAACAAATCTCACTCACCTCATTCCTCTGAGTAACAGAAAGTACCTACGACCATGCTAGAACTACTATTTACAACAACATGAAACCACTATGAGTTGTGATGACTTTAGTGGAACTCCTTGCTTGAGCAAAGAAAGCTGGATTTGTTCCTCATATTTGTGCCTTTAAAATGGATGTTTCAGTGAATCATTCATTTCAAACCAGAGGTATAACAGGACAAGTCTTTACCCTGTACAACAGTAATGGCTAGGGTGACAATGGCAACTTATTTTGCCCTCTCTCCCTCACTCCCAAGTGGGCACTCCTTTCAAATACCCCCACAGCCTGAAACTTTTCTTCCCAAACTCTTTAACAAATGTGGGCAATGAACTTGTTCATAGAAATCAGGCTCAACTGGAGAACAATTCATTGTATGGGAGAGAGGTACATTTGAAAGTGCTGGGTGTACCAACACATGCACATTATCGTGGAGTTCATAGATTCATAGATGCTAGGGTCAGAAGGGACCTGAACAGATTATCGAGTCCAAGCCTCTGCCTAGGCAGGAAAAAGTGCTGGGATCAGATGAACCCAACCATATGCCTATCCAGTCTTCTCTTAAAGACCCCCAAGGTAAGGGAGAGCACCACCTCCCTTGGAAGTGTCTGTCCAAGACAATTAAAAGATGCCTTGGCACAGCTGTGCTGAGCACATTGCGCGCACAGATGCAGGGAGTTTCCCCTGTAGCACGGGAAAAGTTTTGATGCACAGTTGGAGCCCGCCAAAACCTTGCAGCTGCACCAGTGAGTGCATGCTTGTGATTGGCTCACGTTAATTTATGCATACGGGTCGGTTGGCAATTGGTCCACTGACCGAATAAGAGGCTTGGGCGATGCCCGCCAAAACCGGAGGAGAGCTCATGCATGAGGAGAGATCCGCATGCATTTCCAAGCCATGAAGGAGGCCTAATCAACTGACAATGACTCCCCGCCGGATTCATCCAACGCCCCATACCCTCTGTGAGTGTGAGCTTCTGTGTGCCTGAGTTCCTGTTTAAGTTTGTAATTTCAAGGAATGTGCCTACAGACTAAGGACTGTAAGTAAAGTTTTTTTTGCTTCCAACAACCTGCGTGTCTAGTGCCTCAATTCTACACTCCATTATTGGCCCCATTCTGCCAGCGTTTCTTGGCCCCCACATGGCATCACAAACAGGATTGTCAGTACACTGGGAAGACATGATGGAGCTGGAATTGGTTGAGGGTTGTCCCTGGAGCAGTGGAAAACACCACGTGCTAGATGCCTTGGAGTTGGAAGCGCACATCGCTTACCATAAACGGGGTGGAACAGGTGGAAGAGTTGTGAGAGGTTGCCTTTCACTCAAGGGAGAAGGGGATCCAGCAAAAGAGTGGGAAGTGAGACTCCACCCGAGAGCCTTCAAATGTGTAATGGGGAGCGAGTGGGTTCAGTTTAAACCCTGGGAGCAAGGGAGCAGCAAGTCCTCAGCCAAGCAGAAGCCGAGCGAGGAAGATGTGGCTCTCAGTCGGGAGTTCGCTCGCTGTATGCGCTGTGTGTGGGACAGTAAAGGACCAGTGCTGATTGATTTAGATACGCTGTTGCCGGAATTGGGGCAGCCGGAGCTTTCGGAGCTCCATGGAGAAGCGGAGGAAAGCCGCTTCGTATCTGAAGGGACTGGCACAGTATTAGAGAAGGGGAGAATGCTGTGGATAATGTTCAGCACAGTCACAACCCTTATTCAGGAAAGGACTGAGTTGAAAGCCCGATTGCGCACCATATATGTGGTTAAGCGGGTTGCAGCTGTGGAGAGTCAGAATCCCCTGTCATCGCAGGATGGCAGCAAAACAGAAGGGGGCCGCCACGGAAGGGTCGAGAAGGAGGGCGGAGTTCCCCACAGTGGGGCAGAAGTAGAGACTCCACCCCAGAAATACCACCATGGTTGGGAAAAAGAAAAAGGCGGAGATAACGGCGGGGCGGAAGTAGCGACTCCACCCCAGAGCATCGGGGAGGAAGTAGAGACTCCACCTCGAGGCATTCCCACGGGCCTACCCCTGGGCTGTAACCAGGAGCCAATGAAAACCATCCTGCAACTGAGTCTCTCATTAGATGCAGCAACAGCTCAAGCAACCACGCACCCTGTAGCAATGGAGGGTCAGGTGATGAGTGCGGCTTCCGCTACTGCCAGCACCTATCATGCCAGGACCTGGACTGAGATTCAGGCCTTGTGTAAAAGGTCTAAAATAAGAACAGCAGAGACCTTAGCTATGTGGATCGGACGCCTGGTTATGGAGTTTGGATCCAATCTTGTGGATCAAGGCGAGGCAAGTTCTTTAGTTAGACAAGCCTTGTAGAGCGGAGAACATGCTGCTGATGTTGGCATGGCGAGGTATAATGTTTACTGGCCAATCTTGCTTCCAGCAATTGTTGCAGGTCAAGCCAGCTAGAGAGCCTATGCGTGGCATGAAGGAGGACCATCAAGGGTCAGTGTGGAGCAGATCTTGCAAGCGATCATTGGAGTTTCCTTTTGCACGTGGAACCCAAGACGGCATGAGCTGGGACTGTCACCAGCCCAGCAGCAGGAAAGGTGGCCTCACCGTTACCTGCAAGATGCAGGAGCTGTTCCAATTATGCTGGCAATTATCAATGTTTGTGTTGAGGTGTACAGAGGAAAAGCTGCAGTTATTCTCTGAATTTTGTTGAATCCCGTAGCCGGACAGCCTGCGTCTGTTTAGCTAACCACTGCTTCCCTCCGTTGGCTCTGACCGGTCATCTGGCCAAGACATGGCATCACGAACAGGATCTAAGGGCACTGCGGTGGAGAAGATTTTAGTTGAATGTTGCCCACGGTGCACCAGAGAGCATCCTCTGACCAATTCTAATGAATTGTGGGCTCATATCGCATATCATCAAGCAGGCAACCCAGGAGAGAAGCTTATCAGTGGTTACCTCTCGCTGAAAGGGAAAGAAAAGCTTCAAGAGAGTGGGAAGTTCACCTCCTCCCTGGGGCATTTGGGTGCTTAATAAGCAACAATTGGGTCCTATTCAGACTCCAGAATGAAGTGGACACAGTGTCTTTTGTTAAAGTCAAGCCAGCAGGCGCAGCAGAACCAACCCTCGCTCAAGAGTACTCCCGCTGTATAAGAAGTGTATGGGAGGGCAGAGATCCGACACCGGCCGATTGATTCAATCCTCCGACTCTGGCACCTGGATCGAAAGGCCATGAGCTTCTTTCAGAACTGCGGGAGAAATTGGAGTCAGAGGGCTGCATCGCAGTGCGGTGGATGGGCCTGAAGTAGGATAAAGGGAAGATGCTGAATATAATGTTCTGTACTGTAACAACTTTGTTGTGGGAAAATGTGAACCTAGAAGTTCAACTGCTCACAGCTGCCCAGGTAGTTAAGAAGGCGGTGGTGGTGGAAGAGAGCCCTGGGCTAGCTGAGAATTCCGAGCCACCACCATTCCAAGATGGCGCCAGGAAGGAGGGAGAGCACATGGGAAGCCTCGGAGAAGAAGGCGTGGTCGCGCGGTCATTGGCCTCGTCCCCAAAAGTGGCACCAAAATAAGGTCTGCCCCTAGCCTAGTGTCAGCAGTAGAGCTGCCTTTCTATGAAGGAGAGAAGCTCCTGCTTCGCACAGTTAACCCCTTCCTTACCACAGCCCATCTGATAATGATGGTTAGGCAGGCCATTGATACGCAAGACAAAGATACAACTCGTACCATCATGACATGCCACATCCATGTGAGAACAGAGATACAGGAGTTGTGTAAGAAATCAAAAATAAGATCTGAAGAATCATTGGCTATGTGGTTGGGATGCTTGGTAGTGGAGTTCGGGTCAGACTTGTTGGAAATAGAAGAAGCCAATTATCTGACTCGTCAAGCCTCATGGAGCAGAGGACACGTCACCGACCTGGATGTGGTAGCGAGTAATACTCGCTGGCCCATCCCACTCCCAGCACTTCTCACTGGACAAGTGACCCACATATTTCATGCTTGGCATGAAGGTCATCCAAGGAAGGCCAGTGTAGAATAACTGCTGCTGGCCATAACAGGAGTGTCGTACGCCTCCTGGAATCCCAGTGTACGCCAAATGGGACTAATGCGAGCTCAGTGTAGAGGAGAGTGGCCTCACCATCACTTGTGGAACCCTGGAACTGTCCCTGCAACCTTAGACAGTATATAAGACTGAGTGGAAGTCCACGGAGGAGACAATGCCACGACGCTTAGGCTCCTCCTCAATTCAATGGCTGGACAGCAGGCAAGGAATCTCTCGAGTCACCTTCCACGAGGATGTCAACCTGCCTGACATCTGTTTAGTTAACCACCGCTTCCCTCCATCAGCTCTGACCGGTCGGCCAGCTGACACATCAAGCATTTCCACCCTACTAGTTATCTTACCACCTATGCCATATGGTGAATTCAATTGATTGATGGTCACAGTCCCCATGGTGACCATGAATCTGTAGCTCCCCTACCAGGTCACCCCTCATAGCCAACACCAAGTCCAGTAAGGCATCCCCCCTAGTGGAACTGTATACCTCCTGCATTAGGTGAAGGTTCTGTACACGGGTTAGGAACCTACGTGAATGGTTGGATCTGGCTGACTGCTCCTCCTAGTAGATGTCAGGGTAGTTTAGGTCCCCCATGACAACCACATCTGTAGATCACATGGCTTCTGAGAGATGCCTCAGGAATTCCAAGTCTAGCTCTTCCACTTGATCTGGTGGTCTGAAGCAGATTCCCACCACCAAGTTCCTTTCCCCTTGAGCTCCATGTATCCTAGCCCACAATGCCTCAACTTTCTCTTCCTCTGATCCCGTTTTGATTAGGATAGATGTATAATGCTCCTTAACATACAGAACAACCCCTTCCTCCACTTTCTTCCCTACTCTGTCCCGTCTGTACAACCTATAGCCCTCAATGTGTACTGCCCAGTCATGGGTTGGGTCCCACCAAGTTTCCTTTAGTTCCATTAAATTGAAGTTATTGTCTGCAAGCAGGAGTGTGAGTTCTTCCTACTTGTTCCCCATGCTCCTAGCAGTAGTATAGAGGCACATGAGACCTCTGAATGCTGCCTTTGGTGCCCCCTCCCCGCACCGGTTATGATGCCCAATGGTCCCCTTAGTACCTACCAGGGCTGTACTGTTGCACATCTCAGTTTGTAGGTCCTAGATTCTCTCTATCTCCTGCCTCCCCATCCCGTGTCAAACCTAGTTTAAAGCCTGACATAGGAGATCAGTCAACCTGTAAGAAAAGAGACTCTTACCTTTTGCAGAGAGATGAAGCCCATCATGTCCCAGAAAGTCCCTTGCATGGACAGGCGGATCATGGTCCAGGGAGCCAAAAAATGGCACCAACCCCAGAGCTGCAAGTTGACTTCTCTGACACAGGTGATGTGATACCTACTGTGACCACTGAATGGGAAGATTGATGAGAAGACCACCTGCACCCCCATCTTCCTAAGCCTAGCCCCCAGAGCCCAGTAGTCACTCATGATATGGACTGGACTACTCTTGGCTGCATCATTTGTTCCCACATGGATGAAGACCATTGGATAATTGTTGGAGGGCTGGATGAGGTCAGGAATCCTCACTGTGACATCTCTGATCTTGGCCGTAGGCAGGCAGCAAGCCTCTTGCACCATGTGATCTGGGTGACAGATGGGTCCTTCTGTTCCTCTCATCAGGGAGTCACCCACCATGATGATGCAGTGTCCCTTCTTCCAGTTACCTGGCTGGCCCTTAGCTCACTCAGTGGTGGCTGTAGGCTCCTCCAGTGCACTTTCCTCCACCTCACACTCCTCCAGTGTAGCCAGGACCTAATATTTGTTCCCCAACTGCACCAGGGGAGCCATTTCTGTTATGAGAGGTCTGGTCCAGGAAGTGATCATCCTCCACTCTCCTGCATCTGCTTCAGGGCATTCCCTTGCTGCTTTCCACCAGGCATCTTGTCCTGCACAGAATGAAAATAACCATCAATTTCATCCTCTGTAGCCTGCTAACTTCTGCCTAGTTCCCTCATCTGCCCCTCCAGGGCCTCAAGCAGGGCATACACAGGACAGGCATTAGAATAGTACTGTCCCTAACAGTACTGTCCCTAGCAGTACTATCCTATGGCAGCATAATTTACTCCATTGAAATGCATATATAGATGGTGACAGGAGCTGACTGGGGCATGAGGGTGCTAAAATGCAGGGACTGCCCGATGTCTTATGCCCTAGCCAGCCCCTCCACCACCTGACAACATCATTCAGAGCTCAGGCCTGACCTCCTGGACCTCCTGCCAGCCCAGGTTGCTCTGTCCTGGCTCAAAGTGCTGCAGTCCCAAGAGCATTAGTGGTAGAGTCTTTTGCATTATTTGCAGAATTTTAACATGATCTTTTTGGAAGCCCCTGAGTGCTCCCTTCCATCACATTGGGCAGATTAATGGACACAGACAGCAGAGCAAGAAGAGTCCTGATCTAGAATAGTGATGAAATGCTTCAGCCCCATAATGAGGTATAGCAGCAGAGCTGTGGGACAAGTATGCATCTTGAGAGGCTAGAAGTTAGTTCTTCATTTTCTCAGTTTATCTGTATGCTCTGTAGTTCGAAGGGAAGCCAGCAATGGGGGGGAAGGGAGAGGGAGGGGGGAGAGAATGAATTTATAAGTGAATCAGTTAAAAAACGATTTTTCATGTGAAACTGCCAATCTTCCATAGAGGATTAAGACCTTTTGTATGAGGTAGCCCAGGCACACACATTCACATCTGCATGGTATCACTAAGGTCTGGGAGTTAATTATAGCTCTGAAATCTGACAGAGAAAAATTAGAGGGGTAAGGGACAGCTGCAGGATCCCAGGGAGTAGGGTCTGATTTCCAGGGTAATCTGTAGCCCACCAAAGATCTTCACTTTGGAAAAATGAAGATCAGCAGTTTCTTGCCTCTGCCTGCTGTTTTTCCATTGCCTCACGTGTGCCATAAGCTGCAGCTTGGCTAGGGTCCCAACGCTTCTCACCACAGGCCACGTATGTTAGTGGAAGTTGGTTTACTCAAATGAGAAATATAAACAAATACTGATTTCATAGACCTGTTACTTATACCCACATTGCTTTCTAATTTGTTCCCAAGAAAGCATCTAGCTATAGAGTGAACTCTCAGAGCTTAAACCAGTTCCAGTCAGGAAGTATTTAGCTCCCTTGTCCACCTTATAACCTGCAGGAGTCATGGTTTAGATAGTAGTGTGGAGGATACATTGCAGCCACTTTGGACTTGCATGTTTATCACTGCCCATCCTCTTACTCATCCTCTCTCTACTTGCATGTGCTCAAACAAAGGACCAAGGACAAACACTAGGGATAAGAGAAGTAACTTTTAATTGATGTGAAAGACCCTGCTTAGAAGGTACCAGCGGGAAACCTGGAGGAGATTAAGGCAAAGACTACTTGGGTTGTGAGAAAACTCAGTTTGTGATTCGATTTGGAGAAGATTTGGCTCAATTTGGAGGCCAGATCACTGAATCCAAATCAAATTGCTAGAAGCTTAAAACTTTCCAAATCAATTCAGAGCCTCTGAATCAATTGGGAAAAGATTCAGTGATTTGGAGTTTCCGAAGGAAGTCTTTATGGGGAAACAGACACTTAAAAGAGGAAGGGGGAGCAGGGGAGGAGGAAGAAAAGGAGCAGGGGGAGAACTGACATCTCTAGCTGGCCAGTGAGTGTGCTGGGGGAGGGACATAGAAACAGCATAAAAGCCCCTGTCTGCATGCTTGCTCTGTGAGATGTCTGTAGATATTATAGAGCTTGCTCATGCTGCCCTGTGCTCATCTGCCTACAGGTGGTGACAGGGTAGACCTTGGCCCTGGATCACCAGGTCTGATAGGAAGCGGATCTTAAATTTTTCCTCACCTGCCACAACTTTGATGACCTATATTTTTCCCAGGAGGCAATGCCCACAGTGATCCTGCCTGGTCTTGATCCCTGTGTCTTCTGTGGGGCTCCAAACCTTCCCTTTACCCCAGCTTAGCCTCTCCAGGTGGTGTTTTATGATGTTCTTCCACAGTCAGGTTGCAGTGCTGCCCGTTGTAACCTTCTCTGCATCCCAGGGGTCCTAGTACCTTTTTTGGGTATACCTTTCCAGGGGCCAGTCTTGGTCTGTGCTCAAACAAAATAAAAAAAAAAATAGACAGCAAAAGAAATCACAAAAGAAAAAGAAACCCAGGCTGCTCCTCAGCCTTCTTGTCAGGCTCCAGTAATGTCTCCCTAAAACAACAATCCCTTAGTCCAGTCTCTGTTGTGTCCAGTCTCAGGTGCACCCTGCCCTGCACCCCTATGAATGTACACAGACTTTTTGGGGTCTCCCCCCTGTGCAGGGAGGCTCTACCTGTAACTGTAGATCTTCCGGTCCTCCTCTGGGTCCTCTGTTGGGAAAACTCCAGTCTGCAGATTCTCTCTGGCCTTGAAGGCTCCCTCACTCTGGATCCTCAGGTGCAGCTCCGCTCTGGAGATTTCTATCAGCTGCTTGTTTACAGGCCTCTGCCTGCCTCAGGGTCACTCCTACAGCTTTCCTCAGGCCCGTTCTGCAATTTCTGCCTGCCAAGACACTCAGTCGCTCCTCTCTCCCTGCAGCCTACAGGGAACTGACCCCTCTCTACCCCTCTCCAGGGCTGGAAATACCTTTAAGCAGCCTCCCTCCACCAATCCTGACCAAGACTCTTCTCTGGAATTTGGTTGGGTATTTTCCTTCATTTCTGGACTGCAGCCACAGCCCTGCCGGCCCTCCAGGCTGTAAGTCCTGTCTCACTCCTTCACACTGTGCCTTTTGTGAGCTGGTTCTGAGTAAGCAACATAAAGCAAACTAATTGCACAACCCAGAAAAAAAAGAAGAACTCAGAAGAAGCCAGACACACACAGTGTGCTGGAAAGGCAGGTGCTAGGTCTTCTGGAGGGGCTGGACATGTTCAAATCAGCAGGTCCAGATGCTTTCCACCCCAGGGTGTTGAGGGAGTCAGCAGGGGTTATTGCAGGGCCCTTGGCATGGCTTTACAAGCACTCATGGTGCTCGGGCCAGGTGCCAGATTATTGGAAGATAGCCAATGTGGTCCCCATCTTTAAAAAAGGGAGGAGGAAGGACCCAGGCAACTATAGGCCCACCCGTCAGTCTTACCTCAATCCTGGGGAAACTCTTTGAAAAGTGACGGGCCGGCATCGGGGATGATGCTCAAGGGCAACCAGCATGGTTTCATTAGGGGCAGGTCATGTCAGACCAACCTGATTGCCTTTTACGATCAGGTGAGAAAAGCATTGGATGCAGGTGTCGCCATGGATGTAGTCTTTCTAGACTTCAGCAAGGCCTTTGACGCTGTTGGCCACCCCATCCTCATTAAAAAACTAGGCGACTGTGGCATTGATGCCTACACGGTCAGATGGATTGCAAATTGGCTAAAGGGTTGTACTCAGAGGGTGGTGGTGGACGGGTCCACCTGGGGGGAAGTGAACAGCAGAGTCCCCCAGGGCTCGGTCCTTGGGTCTGCACTGTTCAAGTTCTTTATCAGTGATTTGGACGATGGGGTGAAAAGCAACCTGTTCAAAGTTGCTGATGATACCAAAATTTGGGGTGAGGTGGGCACGTTAGTAGGGAGGAAAAGACTGCAGAAAGACTTTGATAGGTTGTAGGGGTGGGCTAACAAAAACAGGATGCGTTTCAATAATGACAAGTGCAGGGTGTTGAACTTGGGCAGTAGTAACCAGAAGCACACTTATAAGATGGGAAACTCCCTTCTTGAGAGCACGGAAGCAGAAAGGGATCTTGGAGTCATCATTGACTCCAAGATGAACATGGGCCAACAATGCGAGGTCACAGTCGGCAGGGCTAACCAGACCCTATCATGCATCCACAGGTGCATCTCAAGTAGGGCCTTGGAGTTGATCCTCCCTCTCTACCTGACACTGGTCAGGCCACAGCTGGAGTACTGTGTCCAGTTCTGGGCACCCCACTTCAAGAGGGATGTGCACAACATTGAGAGGGTCCAGGGGAGGCCACCCACATGATCCAGGAACAGCAGGGCAGACCCTACAACGAGAGGTTACGGGACCTGAACCTGTTCAGCCTTCACAAGAGAAAGCTGAGGGGGGACCTGGTGACCATCTATAAACTCACTAGGGGGGACCAGAAGGGTTTGAGGGAGACCTTGTTTCCCTTAGCACCCCCTGGGATAACAAGGAGTAATGGCCACAAGTTGTTGGAGAGTAGGTTTAGATTAGACATCCATAGGAACTACTTCACAGTCAGGGCGGCTAGGATCTGAAACCAACTTCCAAGGGAAGTGGTGCTGGCTTCTATCCTGGGGGTCTTTAAGAAGCAGCTCGATGCCTACCTGGCTGGGGTCATTTGAGCCCAGTTTTCCTCCTGCCCAGGCAGGGGTTCGGACTTGAGGATCTACAAGGTTCCTTCCGACCCGACTTCTGTGATTCTATGATTCTATGATCACGCCTACGTCTCCCTCACAGGGCACTGGTGCAATCAGTCATGCTATCGGTGAGCTCTCCTCTAAGCCAAGGTACTGGATGAGTCCCACATGGCAAGGGAGATCATGTTGGCCATAAACCACATGGTACAGGGGTGGCTTGTTGGGTAGGCTGAGCTCACTCACTGGCTCATGGTTACTGACAATGGGACCAACATAATCGAGGCCATCCATCTTGCCAACTTCGCTGGCATTCACTGCGTGGCACACAAGTTCCACCTCATAGTCAGAGATGATTTGGAAGGGGACAGGGCTGCTGGTGTTGGTGCCACCACAACTGCCACTATGAGCCAGCTGATTTCAAAATTCAGGAAGGTGATAGGTTCCTTCCACAGCAGCATCAAGGGGGGCAAGATGCTGTGGGAGACACAGGCAAAGCTGAGCATCCTGCAACACAAAATCATGCAGGATGTGGAGACTCAGTGGACCTCCACATACCTAATGCTTGAAAGGCTGGTGGAGCAACAGAAGGCCATTCACAAGATGGATTTGTTTGGGGAAATTGGAATCAGCAGCCCCCTGAACAGAGCTGAGTGGGATACCATCTCCCAGATCTTGGTAGTCCTCAAGCCCTTCCTCAAGACCACCAACACCCTTAGCACTGGTGATGGCCTCCTTATCCAAGTGATCCCCCTCGTGAGGGAACTTGAGAACCAAATGGAGAAGTTCCAGGGCATCACTGTTCCTGGTTGGGGCAGGCCGCTGTCACCAGACATGCAGAAACTGATGAGACAGCTGAAGGAGGGCATTGGGAGATGGCCGGATCCCTTGTGGTCCAGTAGAGACCACATGATGGCAGGCATGTGTGACCTGAGGGTGAAGGGAAGCATGTGCACTGGCAGCACTAAAACCCTCAATGACTGGCCACAGGTGCTGGTCAATGAAGTCAGGGAGGCCAAAGGGCAAAGGCGATGGTGTGTGGAAGAGGGATATCCATTTTCCTGTGCCAGCACTCCCAGCACCAGCACCAGCACTGTCACCAGCCAGTCTCCTCCATGCCAGCCACTGCCATTGTGGGCCAAGGGCATGGCTTCAATGCTGGGATCCAAATGCACCAGAGCCCAGCTTCAGAAAGGTAGCGCCGAGGCTTCAGTGGCTACATATCTCACTGAGGGCGTGGAGCCACTGGACTGCAAGCCCTTGGTCTACTGTGCAAGCTGCAGTCAGATGTGGCAGGATCTAGCCACGGTTGCCTGGTAACACCTATCCTGTCCACCAACCAGCATTCAAAGTGAGAAGGTGTTCAACACTGCTGAGGATGTTCTGACACGCCACTGCACCTGCTTGGATCCTGGTTTGGTGGAGCAGCTGGTGTTCTTGAAAGTGACCATCCCACTGCTGGGATTCCCCAAGCTCTGCCTGTAGATGGACTGAGTGCCACCCTCCTCACTCTGTCTGCACCAATTTCCTATTGTAATTGTTTTAAAAAACAGTTAATGCCCCACTCTCAGCTATAAGGGGCACTCACTGCATCACCAGTCATCAGGGGAAGACCATGACCCTGCTGAGCTCGCTTCCCTGCCAGGATGAACTTGGAGGTATGGGCTGGAGCTATGGGGAAGAAGGAGACCCCAGGTCCTGGGCATGACCACTAAAACTGCACTCTGCCAGGCTAGTGATGCCTAGTGGGACTGCTGGCAGTGCAGCAGCCCTGTAAATGCCAGAACCAATGATCTCCTGATGAAAGGCGGGTAGGAGGTGCCATCACCTCCAGCTAATGCATGCAAGCACATAGTCCTAGCTGGAGAAAGTCCAGACCTGTCACATCTTTGACAGACCTGAGGCTTGCTGGTTGCAGTGCAGTTGTGAGGCTCCAGGTGAGATCAGCTTAGCTGCCTGAGATGCCAGCTTTTGCATTGAAAAACACTTTGTCAGGCTGAGGAAGTACCACGCAGTTGATGTCTCTCCTGGTCCTGGATGGAAAAATAGTAAAGAAGCCAGAGGCTGGCTTGGCACACAGTGCAGGCAAGAAAGCCAGTCAATGAAAATGGAAATGGAGGCGTCAGGAGGTGAGGGATGGGGCGGGGGTAAGGGGAATGTAGCAGAGCAGGTAAAAGTTCAGAGGTACCCGGGGAGTCAGATATCCGGCAGTGTTTCAGAATTCCACTGTGTATATTAAATCCGTGACTTTCTGTACCTACTACATAGGAGACTGATGACGAGCAGTTCATAGGACTGGCTGTGAAACGTGGTTTGTAATTTGTTTGCTGTCAGGATCAGGCCTGAGAGACTGGAGGCAGAGTGTTATTTTGCTGAGGAATGTGCCCGCACAGGTAGTTGGGTATTGTTGTCTTTGCTAGATTCTGGTGTGCAGTTTGTGGGGTACTGGAGATGGTTGGCAGGTTTTGTGTTTTGAGCTGTAGGAAGTTGGCTTCAGTTCTGGTAATGAGGTTAGGTGCTTGTTTGAATGTACCAACCACTTTTCAGAGTGGTGCCTATGAATTGAACTTCATCAGCCTTCTAGGTAGTAGGTACAGAAACTCACGGACTCTAATTCTGACACTGCAACCTGCCAGACTCTCCTCTGCAATTTTACCAGAGCTGCTATATCCCCCTTTCCCCTCTACGCTCCACATACTGCTGGTCAAGTTCCAAAAGACAGGGAAAAGGTTAGTGTTTTGCCCAGTCTCTAAAGTGTATATGTGGTGTCCTAACTAATTATAAAATAACTGGTCTGAGAGTAATCCTGGGCAAAATCATTGAAGCTAGAAGAAACTATGGACATTTATGCAGTTATGTGCTGTGCATATCCTGAAACACCATTGCTTTAGTTTCTCCAATTATTCCCCAAAATAAATTAATTGGAGACATACTTACTAGCTAAGTGGCATCATATTCTTAGAAAGGCAAAATAATTTTATGTGAATAAAATAATGCCCTTAAAAGTCATTTTTGCAAAGGGTCACAGAACTCAAACATAACAGAAAAAAGTCAAGATTTTTTTTTTCTAAATCCAAAACCATTTTTTAAAAATCATTCTAAAAATTGCTTAAACCAGTTCTGCCTTCCTTACTTATGCCCAGAATATGGGCACACAAACACATTACTGCAAGCAACAGTAGGGTGTAAAGTCACAACAAGCCAGGTATTCTGCAGTAACTGCTGTACAATATTACCCTCAGGTACATGCAAGGTAGCTCACTCCACTTTAATTGAAAGGTAGAGTAGGTCTGCATCTCTGCAAGGTTATTTAGTCTATGCTGAGCTAGGCTGTTTCCAGTACAGGCAACTAAGGTATCTCTACACCAGCAGTTCCCAAACTGTGATATGCATACCACCATTGGTCACAGACAACCTGTGAGTGGTATGCAGAAGGCCAGAGGGAGGGGTGGGATGCATACACTGCCAGCCTGCTGCAGGTGGCCAGAAACACAGCCTGGCTATGCGTGCAGCAGTGCCCGTCAGGTAAGTGTTATGGGGAAGGGCCATGGGGAATAAGGGGGTGGGGCAGATTGAGGCAGGGAGTAAGGCAGAGACAGAGGTGAATGGGGCCCAAAGCAGGGGTGGGATGGTGGGAACCTCAGGCAGCTTGTCCAGGGGCACGGGGGGGTGGGGGGGGATCCTGCCACTGTGCACACCCTGGGGTCCACGTGCAGCTGACCAGGGGCATTGGTGGGAGACACAGAGTACCTGGCTGGCTGAATGTGGACCATGAGTGGTGCCATGGGCCCTTCAAGGAAGCCACGCATGGAGATGGCAAGCGCTGCCGGTGGTCCATGTTTCACTGTCTCAGGGCAGCGGGAACTTGCTCCCACCAGATTTGTGTGTGGGGCAGGCTGCGGGCTTGAGCTTCCACCCTGCTTCCTTCTCCCCCTGCTTCCAGCTCTGTAGGCATGACATGGTGAGACTGGGACCAGCGAAGCCATACAGGGATCTCCTCACCCTGTCCCTGCCCTGCTGCCCTGGCTACATGCCTCCTGCACCTGCTACCACTTTGAGGGGCACAGGCCCTTCTCCCAGTGCATCCCCATGCGCAGGCAACACATGGCCAGGGCAGTGCAGAGGGAGCAACTGCTAGGAAATCCCTGTGTGGCTCCTTTGTCACCAGCTATGCTGGGGTATGGGGAAGGGAAGCAGGGCAGCAGAGAACAGTGGTCCCCGTGGCTGCTCACCCCTCAAAGTGGTGGCAGGTGCAGGAGGCATGTCACCAGGGCATCAGGCTTCGAGGAGATCCCCTGATGGCCCCGTTGTTCCCGGCTGCGCCAGATCATGCCTGTGAGACTGAAGAGGCCCCACAGGAGGAAAGCAGTGTGGGAGCTCAAGCCTACAGCCTACCCCTCACACAGATCTGGGGACGTGGGTCCTCCTTACCCCCCAGGAGAGTGCACAGCCCCCAGGAACGGGCCCTGCCGCTGCCCAAGCTCACAGCAGGTAGCAGTTGAGGAACCAGCTCTGTGCTCCTTCTGCTGCAGCTACCTTCTACTGGGAGCAGGAAGCTGCGGACCTGGGTCCCTGATCCCATAGCCCTGGCAGCTGGGGGGGCCTCTGGCAGGGCTGGGTGGGAGGCAATGGGCACAAGCAGGGCTGGGGGGCTCTCATGGGGGGAGTTAGGGGCACGAAGAGGGCCATGGAGGGGGGCTTTAATTTCAATCACAATTTTGGGGGTGATATCAGAGACTTTTCAATGTTTTATCAGGGAAAACCAGGATCCCTGCTGATAACTCTTCCCAGCCTTGACCAGATTGCAAGGTTATGGTGGACACTAAAGTTAATATTTCTGCACCTATGTTTCTCCATAAGACAAAGTAATAGCTGATCTCGCATGGGTAGTAGGGAGATTTTGTCTATTAGTAATTATAATGAAATACTTCTGAAATCTCCAGGTAGGAAGTTCCAAGAAAGGGGAAATGTTATGGACCTAATTCTTCACTCCCAGGGAGAATGTTACATGTTCATTAATGTGCTGTAAGTACAGTGCATTGAGTTTAAAGTACCTGTAATTACAGGTGCTAACACTGTGCGGTAATTGGCACAGTAACACCCACACATGTTTTTCATGAGGCTAAGGCAGAGTAGACTAATTCTACTGTGGATTAGACATCAGCATGGTTTTTGCCAGCTGTGCTAATGCACAGTACAATTAGTCTACTGCACCTTGGCATCTTGGGTAGATGTGCCCGTTCTCATGTAAATAAAAAAGAAACCCACCAAAGTTAATGGAGTTGCCCTGGTATAAACCGGATATAAACAAACAAAGCATCCAGTCTGACATTGTTATTGAAACAGCGTGACAGTAGTCAGGGAGACAGAGTTCCCAACAAGTCAAGTTCCTGATATATCTCAAGGAGTTTCAGTGAAAGAGCTGTGCTTGGCAAGGGCATGAAGGTGCACTGAAGGATTACTTTGAGGGCCAGCCTCAGTAGGGAGTGCTGATTCTAGGCAGGGTGCATTGCCAGCATCTGCAGCCGTGTCGGCTATACAAGCTCTTGCTGTTTTCTCAATCAGAGCAATAATTATCCACTGCAAAACTGTCTGTGGCACAGACCAGCAAGACAGCAGTGTGAGAGATTACCAGGTGCTCTAACACCTCAGCCAGCCCAAAGACCTGCTTTTCTTTCCCCCTCTCCTTGTCTTTGTTTCCTTTCCACTTTTCCTCTCTGCCCCTCCCCCACCCTTAAATGATCTGTTTTCTTTCTCTCTTATTTTTTCCTCCCAACTCTTCCTCCTGCTGTCCGCCATCCCCAGTCACTTACACCCTCCTTCCCCTTTGCCTCACACTTTCTGGCAGAGTCCTGGATTCTGAGTTCAGTTTTATTCTTCCCTGGAGAAATGACTTAATGCTTTGGCTTTAATGAGCAACTTGCTAACTCTGAGTCCTAACTGCTGAATCTGTGTGAAGAAATTCAAGCCAGTAATTGGGACCTCCATTTTTCTTGTGGCTTTTTCCTAACCCCTCCTCCTTCCTTTCTTTCCATCTCGGTTATCCATACAATGTCTGGAAATAGTTCAGCACAGATGACTCGGCAAGGCCTTTTGTCTTACATCACTATTGTTCAGGCACTCAGAGAATCAGCTCAATAGCCTGGGTAGCATTGATTGCAACCAGGATTGGCCTCTTGCGTATATGTACGGTTTTCCCTGAGATCTCTAAATGAGATATTTTCTCATTTGTTTTGCAAGAAGAGTAATCCGCCCATGTTCTGCACATGTTCTGCAATGTGGACTGGGGTTGGGTCACTATTTTGTTAAGCACCAACCACTCTCAATATTCCCTGTCATTACTAATTCCCTTCCAACTCATAAACAGAGGATTTCTTTGAGTTTTCCAGTCTCTCATGTGCACTTGATCTGCACTATTGAACCATGTCCTGTCAATGGACAGAGTAATTACAGAGGCTGCCACTTCTCACCTTTCCCTCTCACATTTCGCCTCTCCCTCTCATTGCTGTGCGTGCCCTCGAGGTACCCACCCTCAAGAACAAACCAGTTGGATTATGGTCAGAAAGATGTCTGGGCGGTATCACTTTTTCTTCTCGTCTCCAGGTTGGAGAGTCTATAGTGTATTGCTGGAACTGCTAGGGTACTCACTCTCAGACATGGCTCAGTCCAAGTAAACCCATTTGCACGCAGCAACCTAGAAAGGAGGCAGTAAAGCTACCCTGAGGGTGTTCCCCACAGGTGCTTTCACGTGCTCTGTCTCTGGTGTACTTCAGAGCTGTAGCAAGGGCATCCCCACATTTCCCTACACCCTTCCTCCTAAAGGTTTGGCACGCACAAGCAGAAGGGTGGCTTGTCCTTAGCATGAGGGATGTGGAGAGGACATACTTCTGAGCACAGGACAGCATTCTAGGTACCCACCAGGGTGAAGCAATGTCTTTTCACTGCTAGCTTCCATATCAGGAGGATTGCCAACAGGTTGCCAGAGCACCCACACAAAACAGGTTTCAGGGAAATGTATTTACAAAGGTGTTGAGTGTCAGAAAGAGACAAAGACAGACCTTTCTCAGGAGGTAGCAAATAGACAAGAAAGAGTAGGGTGAGAAGCTAGCTGAGTGGAGATTCAGACTGAGTTCGTGGGGTACAGAAAGGGCCTCAGAACCAGTTAGGAGCAGCGGAGCAGCCAAAGACAGCAGAGAGGGGAGACTAGTGGTGATTTTGGAGAGACTGCAAACAATATGGTGAGTCAGATTTAGGAAGAAGGGACAATCGTGAATGTTGAAACAGGAAGGGGTGACTGGCTGGGTAGCAATGAGCTCAGAGAAAAGGCCAGACAGCAGATAACAAACCTCAATTTAACACACAATTACAAATGCTTATGACCAATCTAGTAACTAAACTTACTAGAAATATTCGGAGTTATCGTTATACCTAGCACTGTTATACCACCAGACTTAGAGAGCTGCCCTGGACTATCTTACTACTGGTGTCAGGAGGCCGAAAGCCCACTTGTTCTGGTTGTTTCACATGTCAGGGCTCCTTTATCTCAGTCTGAGTCTTTTGGAAAATGGGCAGACTTGGCTCCCTTTATCTCCCACCCTTTTTGGATTTGAAGGTGATCCCTATTCTTTCATAATGTATGTCCAAGTGAAGTGAAAACTTCATAAAACTGTGGACCAATCTCTTTTGACATCACCCCAGTTGACAATTTTTGTTTCCCATTCTGGAGTTACGCAGCACTATTTTCATGAAGTTGTAGTAGCTACAAGAAGAAAATCTTATTGATTTTATTTTTTGTCTTCTCTGTAGGGCCCTATCAAATTCACAGTGGAAGTGGGCTGCATGGCAGCTCCTTTAACCTGGCAGGTTTCCCCGTGCACCCCACCCCCAATGCTGAGTGTCTGAGGGGCTCCCGTGTCCCTGCTGCTTGTTGCTGACCATCCAGGAGGCAAAACCAGTGCCATAGTTAAACCATGGTTTTCACCTCCCTGAAGATGAGAAGTGAGTGGCAGGACCCCTCTGCATATGGTGGGTGTGGAGGTAGTGAGGAGGTGAGCAAGGGAACCTGAAAGATTAAAGGAGCTGCCGGGCCGTCCACTTCCACTGTGAATAATTTGGTAGGGCCCTACTTATCTGTCTCTTGTTATTTCTACAAGTTCCCGGTGCTTTTAATATCACTCTGTAGCAGCTCATGAATCTTTTTTCTTTGCATGCTTCCTTGTTTTCAGCTTCTTGTTCAACAAAACACCAGTAGGTGCCAACTCATGATGATCAGTGTTGATCTGTAAGGTGACAGTGTTAAATATGAATCAGAGGCTGATTCTACAGGTTATTTCAGTAAGCAGAATGTTATTTTGACACCATTTTCCATCACCTTGCTGATTGGGGTCATAAGACTAGCAGTTAACACATCCAACCCCAAACCTCACTGAAAACTGCTTGAATGCATGCCCACTAACCTACAACCATTGTCAAATGAGAATAATTGCCTAAGACAGATGCAGAGATTTTTCCAGCATACATAAATGATCAGTGTACCACATTGCTCTGGGGTGCAAGCTGCTTCCAGAAGTATTTCTAGGAAGAGGCAGGATCCATCTGACGAAGAGAGAGGACTATATTTGCAAACTGGCTTGCTAACCTAGTAAGAAGGGCTTTAAATTAGGTTTGCCAGGGGATGGAAAGTCCATTATCCTAAGTGGGAAACCCCTGACCTAAATGGGGAAGTGAGTCACCTGAAGGAAGCAGGAGGGGGCAACAGGGGAAGATTTCACATTCTTCCTGAGAAAGTAGGGCAATTGGCTAGGTACTTCAGATATCTGCATACAAATGCATGGAACGTAGGAAACAAGCAGAAAGAATTGGAAGTCCTCATACAGTCATGGATCTATGATGTGATTGGAATAACAGAGATTTGGTGGGATAGCTTGCATGACTGGACTACTGCCATGGGTATAAACTGTTCAGGAAGGACAGGCAGGGGAGAAGAGGAGGAGGAGTTGCTCTTTATGAAAAGAGCTGTAGCGCTCCAGTACAAAATTGGAGACAGGCCTGTTGAAAATCTCTGGTAAGGGCCAGAGGGGAGAGCAACAAGGGTGATGACATGTTGGGTGTCTGCTATAGACCACCAGACCAGGAGGACAAGCTGGATGAGGCTTTCTTCAAACAGCTACCAGAAGTTTTAACATCACAGGCACTGGTTCTCATGGAGGACTGCAGTCACACTGATACCTGCTAAAAGGGCAATACAGAAAACAACTTCCTGATACAAGGGTTGGATAGGTCAGTTAGGGTCTGTGCAGTGTAAGGATCCTGGACTTCAGAAAAGCAGACTTTGACTCACTCAGGGAGCGGATGGGCAGGATCTCCTGAAAGGCAAATCTGAGGGGAAAAGGAGTCCAGGAGAGCTGGCTGTATTTTAAAGAATCTGTGCTGAGGGTGCAGGAGCAAACCATCTCCATGTGCAAGAAGGCTAGCAAGCATGGCAGAAGATCAGCTTGGCTTAGCAGAGAATTATTCAGTGAGCTAAAACACAGAAAGGAACCTATCAAGGGGTGGAAACTTGGACAAACAACTAGGGAGGTGCATAAGAGTATTGCTCAGGCATGCCAGGATGAAATCAGGATGGTCAAAGTGCAAATAAAGTAGCAAAGTATGTGAAGGGTAACCAGAAGAGTTTCTGCAAGTATGTCAGCATGAAGAGTATGATCAGGGAAAATGTGTGTCTCTTACTAAGTGGGGGAATAAATCTAGTGACAGATGATGCAGAAAAGGCTGAAGTGCTCAACACCTTTTTCACCTCACTTTTCATAGTTAAGGTCAGCTCTGAAACTACTGCACCTTGTAGCACATTTTGGGGAACGTGTGAGCAGCTGACTGTGGCAAAAGAACATGGTAGGGACTATTTAGGAAAGCTGTATGTGTACAAGTCCATGTGGCCGAATGTGGTGCACTCAAGGGTGCTGAGAGAGTTGGCCAATGTGATTGCAGAGCCACTGGACTTCATCTTTGAAAGCTCATGGCAATTGGAAGAGGTCCTGGACAACTGGAAATATAATGTCCATCTTTAAGAGAAGGAAGATTTAGGGAAATACAGACTGGTCAGCCTCACCTCAGTCCATGGAAAACTCATGCAGCAAGTCCTCAAGTAATCCATTTCTAAGCACTTGGAAAAGAAGAAGCTGATTAGGAACAGTCAGCATGGATTCACCAATGGCAAGTCATGCCTGACCAACCTGACAATGAGATGACTAACTCTGTGGGTGAAGGAACAGCAGTGGACATAATTTACCTTGACTTTAGCTTTGGGCTTCTGATATAGTCTCCCACAAAATTCTCATAAGTAAGATAAGGAACTATGGGTTGGATGCATGGACTGTAAGGTGGATGGAAAACTGTGTGAACTGTTATGCTCAAAGAGTAATAATCAATGGCTCAATGTCTATTTGGCAGCCAATATCAAGTGGGGGAGCCCAGGGGTTGGTCCCAGGGCCAGTGTTTTGTTCAGTGTTTTCACCAACAATCTGGAAGATGGAGTGGAGTGCACCCTCAGCAAGTTTGCAGATGACATCAAACTGGGTACAGTAGTAGATAAGTCGGAAAGCAGGGCTAGGATTCAAAGAGACCTAGACCAATTGGTGGATTGGACCAAAAGAAATGTCATGAGGTTCAATAAGGACAAGTGAAAAGTCTTGCACTTAGCATGGAATAATCCCATGCATTGGTAGAGGTTGGGGGCTGACTGGCTGGACAGCAGCTCTGAGGAAAAGGACCTGGGCGTTACAGTGGACAATAATCTGAATGTGAGCCATAAATGTACCCTTGTTGCCAAGAAGGCTAATGGCATATTGGGCTGCATTGCTGGGGAATGTTGTCATAAACTCAAGGGAACTGATTATTCCCCTCTGTTCAGCACTAGTGAGGC
>JAGPOW010003648.1:119492692-119503111 GCA_030014935.1 Caiman crocodilus | reverse complement strand
CAGCTGGAGTACTGTGTTCAGTTTTGGGGCCCCCACTACAGAAAGGATGTGGACAAATTGAAGAGAGTCCAGCAGAAGGCAACAAAAATGTTTATGACGAGAGGCTGAGGGAAGTGGACTTATTTAGTTTGGAGAAGAGAAGACTGAGAGGAGATTTAATAGCAGTCTTCAACTACCAGAAAGGCAGTTCCAAAGAGGAGAGGATGGAGCTAGACTCTTCTTAGTAGTGACAGATAAGAGAACAAGGAGAAATGGTCTCTAGTTGCAGCAAGGGAAGTTTAGGTTAGATATTAGATTCCTAGATGTTAGGGGCTGGAAGGGACCTTTCAAGATCATTGGGTTCAGCCCCCCTGCACTTGAGCAGGAAACACTGCTGGAGTCAGATGACTCCAGCAAAGTGGGCATCAAGATGGTTTTTGAAAATCACCAGGGTGGGTGACTGCACCACCTCTGGGGGGAACCTCTTCCAGAATCTCGACACTTGACTCGTAAAGAATGTTTTCCTTATGTCCAGCCTGAAGCAATCTTCAGTCATTCTGTGACAATTCTTTCTTGTCTTCCCCTAGGGTGCTTTGGTGAACAGATGCTTTGGTGAACAGGTGCTTTGGCCCTGACTTACTCCCCTAATAGACTTATAGGCTGTAACCAAGTGCTCTGAGTCTTCTATTCTCCAGGCTGAACAGTCCTAAGTCTTTCAGCCTTTCATCACGTGACCTGCTCTCTAGCCCTCTAATCATGCATGTGACCCTCCTTCGGCCTCTCTCAGCCCGACATGTATCACTCAGAACTGGATGCAGTACTCCAGCTGTGGTTTCACCAAGGCTGAGTACAGCAGGAGGATGACGTCCTTAGGCTGGCTCCAGATGCATCCGTAGATGCATGCCAGTGTTTGATTAGCTCTGCCATCTATGGCACCACATTGGTGGCTCATGTTTATTTTGTGGTCTATCATGACACCCAGGTCTCTTTCAGTTGTGGTTCTGACAAGTGTAGCCCTGCCAGAGCCTGTATGTGTGTTGGGGGTTGTTTCTCCCCAGATGGAGCACTTTACATTTCTCCATATTAAATGACATCAGGTTAAGATTCACCCACCTCACAAACTTATCTGGGTCAGTTTGTTTTGACAGCTTGTCCTCAAGCGTGACCACGCTTCCCCATAATTTGGTGTCATCTGCAAACTTTACCAGTTTGCTTTTTATACCTGAATGCAAATCATTGATGAACCTGTTGAACAACACTGGTCCAGGTACTGAACCCTGAGGGACGCCACTGGTTATCTTCCACCATGTTTACTCAGTTCCATCAGTCAATACTCTCTGGGTCCTACCTCGAAGGCAGTTACCTAGCCACTGGACCATAAAGTAGTTGAGGCCACATTTTCCCCATGTTACCATAAGGGCATCACGGCAGACTAGGTCAAAGGCCTTTTTGAAGTCCAAGTATATGACATCAACCTCATTTCCCCTATCCAGGTAGTGAATTACCTGATCACAGAAGGAAATGAAGTTGGTCAGGCATGACCTTCCCGCAGTGAAGCCATGTTGGCTATCTTTTAGGGTACTGCCTTCAGTTAGCCTATCAATAATGGATTCTTTGATAATTTTTTCTAGGATTTTACCAGTGATTGAGATCAAACTGATTGGCCTGTAATTCCCTGGTTCTCCTTTCTCCCCTTTTTGAAGATGAGCATCACATTGGCCCTCTTTCAGTCTTTAGGGACCTCTCCTGAGTGCCATCACTCTTCAGATAACTTTGCCATAGGTAGCACAATGATGTTGGCCAGTTATTTTAGAACACCCCCGGGTGTAGTTCATTCAGTCCTGCTGACTTGTAAATATTCAGCCTCTCTAGGTGTTCCCCCACAAGATCTTTGCCACCTATGGGAGGGTGATGACCCCCACCTTGATCATCCTGTATCTTGTGAAGCAGGTTAACACTCATGGACTGGTGGAATACTGACACAAAGTATTCATTTAGGAGTCTGGTTGTGTCTTGAGTGTCGGATTATCAGCTAACTCATTTTATTCATTGGGGCTTCATGCTTTCCTTATTTTTTATCTGCCTTCCTACATATCTAAAGGATTGTTTGTTGTCCTTGATTCCAGTTGCCAATTTGTATTTGGCTTGTGCCTTTGCTTTCCTAATCTGCTCCCTACAGGTGTGAGTTATTTCTGAGTACTTCTCTTTGGTGGTTATTTCTGACTTCCATCCCTTGTAAGCTTCTCTATCAACCAATCTCCTAAGCTTGTTGAAGACAACTTTCCTAAAATCAGGGATTTTTACCCTACTGACTGTTTTCCCTGACTTAAGATGAACGGAGAAAGTGATCACTGTCTCCCATTTTTCTTTTGATCCTCAGGTTGCTCACTAAATCTTTGGCCAGAACCAAGTCTAGGAGTGCCTTGTCCCTGGTCAGCCCATAGACTTCTTGAGTCAGATAAAGCTCTTCCATGCAAGTGAGGAAGCTATATGCGCAATTAGATATTACAGTGTACTCATCCCATGAGGTTTCTGGGTAGTTGAAGTCACCCATGATGACCACACTCCAAGAGCATGCAGGTTCTGCTACTTCTCTAGAGAATTCCTGGTTAAGCTCTTCCTCTCGGTTTGGGCGTGTTGCAGGAGTTTATAACCATTTGACCTTGTCATCCATTGGGGTGCTCTGGTGAACAATCATTTCCCCAGATCCTGGTGAGCAACCCTGATAAACTTATAGGTAGACACCAGATTGCCCCTGAGCCTGCACTTTTCCAGGCTAAAGTGTCCCATAGCTTTTAGCCTGTTGTCATAAAGTCTCTTTTCCTGACCTCTGATCATGCATATGGCTCTTCTTTGGACTTTCTCAAGCTTCTCCACATACTTCTTGAATTGTAGAGCCCAAAACTGGACACAATACTCCAGCTGAGGTCTCACCAAGGCCGAGTACAGTGGGAGAATGACATCCTGGGATTTGCTTGAGAAGCATCTATAGATGCAAGCCAGCGTTTTGCTCACTTTACTAGCTACAGCATCATATTGAAAGTTCATATTCATTTTGTGGTCAATCATGACCCCCAAGTCAGTTTCATCCATAGGGCTAACTAACATAGAACTGCCAAGCCTGTAAGGATGCTGTAGGTTTTTCCTCCCACGGTGGAGAACCTTGCATTTTTCAGTGTTAAACACCATTAGGTTGTCATTTGCCCATTTTCTGAGCCTGTCAAGGTCAGCCTGAATTGCCCTCCTGTCTTCAGGTGTAGATGCTTTACCCAGTTTGGTATCATCAGTAAACTTCACCAGTCTGCTTCTGACTCCAATGTCTACATCATTAATGAAGATGTTGAACAATATAGGTCCAAGAACAGAGCCTTGGGGGACCCCACTGGTCACAGGGCACCATGACAATTGACTTCCATCAACCACCACCCTCTGGGTCTGACCATGGAGCCAATTCTCCAGCCAGCATATCATGGTGGACCCAAGGCTAGTTGCCAGTTGGCCAGTTTTGCCAAGAGGTGAGCATGGGATACCAGATCAAAGGCTTTTTTGAAGTCAAGATATATGACATCAATCTTTTCTCCTTTGTCCAGGTGACCTATCCAGGAAATAAGATTGTTCAAGGAATACCTACCTGCAACAAACCTGTGCTTGCTACCCCTCAGAATGTTGCCATTGGCCAGTCCATTAAGAAGGGCCTCTTTAATAATCTTTTCTAAGACCTTCCCCAGGATAGAGGTCAGGCTGATGGACCTGTAGTTTGCCAGATCCACTTTCCTCCCTTTCTTGAAGAGAGGCACCACATTGACCTTCTTCCAGTCTTCAAGCACTTCACCAGAGCGCCAAGAGTTCTCAAAGATCCATGCCAGGGGCTGGGCTATGATGCTAGCCAGTTCCTTGAATACCCTGGGGTATAGATTGGCAGGGTCAAGAAAAACTTCCTCACAAAGGGGGTAGTAAAGCACTGAAACACGTTACCCAGCGATGTTGTGGAATCCCCATTCTTAAGACATAGCTAGACAAAGCCTTGGATGGGATGATATTGTTGAGGATGGTCCTGTTTTGAGCCAGGTTTTGGATAGGTGACCTCCTGAGGTCCCTTACAACACTAATTTTCTATGATTCTATGATACTTTTTTTTACCATCAACACAGGCTCTTACAGTTGACTTATCCAGCACTTTTGGAATATGAAACAAGTCTTAGTAGCTTCTTCAATGTTCATTGGAAGCTGGTATAAAATGTCTCAAGCCATGCTCTTAGATTTTTCAACTATATCTTTTTAAACATATTTTTGTGTACTACAACAGGATACACCATCCTGGCACATTGAAACAAAATCTAATCTAATAATGAAAGGCTGAATTTTAACAGGAGCTCTCCTAGCATTCTCTGCACCCAAACTAAAAGTCTACTGGGCTTCATCCCAATCAGGAGCCCAGGTACACAAAGTCCAGATTTCATCTGAGATCACTCACGCCTATTTATTTATTTATTTTATTAGATTAGAAAATATAAGTGACCCTGTTCATAGATTCATAGATATAGGGTCAGAAGGGACATTGCAGATCTTCTAGTCTGACCCCCCTGCCCTGGGCAGGAGAGAAAACTGGGCTTAAATGACCCCAGCTAGGTAATTGTCAAGCCTCCTCTTAAAGACTGCCAAGGTAGGAGCCAGCACTACTTCCCTTGGAAGTTGGTTTCAGATCCTAGCCTCCCTGACTGTAAAGTAGTGCCTTCTAATGTCTAGTCTGAACCTACTCTCTAACAACTTATGGCCGCTATTCCTTGTTACTCCAGGAGGAGCTCAGGCAAACAAGGTCTCTTCTATTCCCCGCTGGGCCCCCCTAGTAAGTTTATAGATGGCCACCAGGTCCCCTCTCAGCCTTCTCTTCTGAAGCCTGAACAGGTTAAGGTCCCATAGCCTGTCCTCATAGGGTCTTCTCTGCTGTCCCTGGCACATGCGAGTGACTCTCCTCTGGACCCTCTCAATGCTGTCCACATCCCTCCTGAAATGCAGTGCCCAGAACTGGATGCAGTACTCCAACTGCAGCCTGACCAGTGTCACATAGAGGGGGAGGATCACCTCCTTGACCCTACCTGTGATGCATCTGTGGACGCACAACAAGGTGTGGTTAGCCTTACTGACCATGTCCTCATATTGGTGACCCTTGTTCATCTTGGAATTGATAATGACTCCAAGATCTCTTTCTGCCACTGTGCTTTTGAGAAGAGAGTTCCCCTGCCTATAGGTATGCTGATGGTTCTTACTGCCCAAGTGCAGCACCCTGCACTTGTCAGTATTGAATCTCATCCTATTCTCATTTGCCTACCCCTGTCCAGGTGAAGCTGTATCCTGTCCCTCTCTTCTAGCATACCCACCTCACCCCAAATCTTGGTGTCATCCATGAATTTAAACAGGGGGCTTTCCATACACTTGTCCAAGTCACTAATAAAGAAATTGAACAGTATGGGCCCAAGGACTGAGCCCTGGGGGACTCCACTGCTCACATCCCTCAACGTCAAATATGACCTGTCCACCACCACTCTCTGAGTGCAGCCCCTCAGCCAATTTGCTATCCATCTGACTGTGTAGGCATCAATGACACAGTCACCTTCCCCCTTTTCAATAAGAATGGGGTGGGAGACAGTTTCAAAGGCCTTCCTGAAGTCCAGAAAGACTACATCCACTGCAATACCTGCATCCAATGATTTTGTGACCTGATCATAGAAGGCAATCCGGCTGGTCTGGCAGAACCTGCCCCTAATGAAACCATGCTGGTTGCCCCTGAGCATCATCCCCACTGCTGGCCCTTCACAGATGTGTTCTTTGATAATCTTCTCAAAGAGTTTCCCCGAGATCGAAGTAAGACTAACAGGCCTATAATTGACTGGGTCCTCCCTCCTCTCTTTTTTAAAGATGGGGACCACATTAGCTCTCTTCCAGTCATCCAGCACCTGGCCAGAGCACCATGAGTGCTCGTAAAGCCATGCCAGGGGTCCCACGATAATCCTGCCAATTCCCTTAACACCCTGGGATGGAGAGCATCTGGACCTGCTGATTTGAACACACCTGGTCCCTCCAGAAGTTCTCTAGCCCGGTCCTCCCTGGCCCAATCCTGGTGGAGTCTTTCCTGAGTCCATCCCGAATCTCAGTGGGAGAGTCCTGGTGCCTGCACAAAAAAATGAAGGCAAAAAAATTGTTAAAAAGTGCTGCTTTTTCCTCTGGTGCAACTCCCAGATTGCCTAGCGTATCCAGCAGGCGGCCCACATTATCCGGTGCTGCCTTCATGCTCCCTATATATTTAAAAAAATGACTTTTTGTTGTCTTTGATCCTTGATTCTAGCTTTAGTTCTGTATCTGCCTTAGCTTTCTTAACAGCCCCCCTACAGACCTGAGTGATGAAGGTATACTCATCTTTGGTGATAGCCCCTCCCTTCCCCTGAGTGTACACCTCCTTTTTGGCAATCAGGCATTCCTTAATGCCCTTGGTGAGCCAGGGGGCTTTTGAGCACTCTTGCCCCCTTTGATTCTCATAGAGATTGCCACCCCTTGGGCTCTGAGTACCGTTAAGGAACAACCACTCATTTTGTGCACCCAGTTCCCCTACTCCCCAGGACCCCAGTGCCTCTCCTACCAATCTCCTCAACTCATTGAAGTTGGCCTTCCTGAAGTCAAGGGCTAGTGCCTTGCTGAAGGCCCTTGACACCCTGTGCTGGATGGTGAATTCCAGTGGGCGATGACCACTGTTGCCCAGGTGATCATAACCTGGAGTCCCCTCACCAGGTCATCACCTATAGCCAGGACCAGATCCAACAGGGCATTCCTGCTGGGACTGTGCACTTCCTGGGTTAGGTGGAGGTTCCAGCAAGGAACCTTCGTGAGCATTCCAAACTGGCTGACTGCTCCTCCCAGCGGATGTCTGGGTAATTTAGATCACCCATGACAACTACATCCCTTGCCTTAAGTGCCTCTGCAAGCTGACCCAAGAATTTGCTGTTCAGCTCTTCCCCTTGGTTGGGAGTTCTGTAGTAGACCCCACCATCAAGTCCCTTTCCCCACGACCTCCCCTGTATTCTGACCTGTTCACTGTGATGGAACCACAGATTTCCCCTTCCCGAAGGGGAAATTCTCATTGGGCAACAAAACCAAACTCCCTCTTGGTCCCTTTTCTTCTGTCCATATGAACCTCATACTCTTAGATGCCAGGAAAACTGGAGTGGCCCTCCTTCAACCAAAGCAGCCTTGAGTATAGTGGCTAGGTCATTAGCTGAGAAGTGGAAGATGTAGGTTTGAGTTTTTTCAAGCTGAGGTGGGCCTAGATCTATGACTTCTAACTTTTGGGCTGCATACTTTAATCACTAGGCTACTGAGGAAAGGATGCACCCAACAAAGTGTATGGTCTCCACTGAGCTTCATGCTGCCATCAGCGTAAATGAGGTAGTCTCTGTGTGTACACCTTCTTTTGTGTGTGCAGGCTTCTGAGATGATGGAATCACCCAAGGTGCACCCAGGAATCACACTTCCAAGCTCTGAGGAAAAGTAAACGTTCAGACAGAGCTGTGCCTGAGATTTCTTCTTGACTTGTGCCGAGGATAGGTGATCTGCATTGTCCTTCAGAGATATGCCCGCCTCTCCCCATTGTCTGCAACTGACTGTATAAGAATCCTAGGTGCTGATAGTTGCTCATCTGGGGTGCTTTGCTGGGGCAAGGTATCCACATTTTTAAACACTGGAGTGCTTCAGTGGAAGCACCTATAAGAGCAGTTTAGATCTGGCCCAATGTCCCTGCAACCACCAACTCTCTCCTTGAGTTGTAATTAAGTGGCAAATCATACATTTGCAACTGAAAAAAAATACTCTGTCTCCTCAGGAGTGGGAGTTACCCTTCTGGCAATGGTAATAAGTGTTTTTAGCTAACAGTGGTCAACCATACATGAATATATGAAGCTCTTTACACTAATACCAAAGCCTCCTTCTATGTTTCATAATGCTGGCGTTCAGCTTTTGTTACTGCCCAAAGTGCACCAGTCTTCAGTTTTGACCATACTATTTTCAAAGGACTGAACAATACCTTTTTGGGGGCATCTTTCAACAGCTTCTGCATTTATTGTTCTATTGCCTCTGAACTAGGGCTTTTTCACTAACTCCTGCAGTTTCTCAGACTGATTTAAGATTTACATCCCATGCCTGTTGGGCAATTTTCTTGCACAACAGCAGTCCCAGGGTACTGATTCAAGCAACAAGACTAGGCACAAATTTCCCTATGCAGTTCACCATTGTAAGGGATATATATATATATACCCCTTTCTTGTCTATGGTGGTAGGCATATCAGCAGTGGTTTCAGCCTTACTATGACCAACCTGTACACTTGGCTTTTGCAAACTACTCTACCTGGTCTGTTATTCCCAGTTTTAGCTTAGCAGCTCCAGATCTTTCCAAAGTTGCTTGCATTTGAAAGTGCACTTTTACTGTTTTCCTCCTAGATTCAAATATCAATTTTCAGGTCTTTGTATTCTCTCTACCATTGAAGATTTGTTGCATTGTTCTTGTGAAATACCACACATGCTGAGGACAACCCAAGGGACAGAAAAAGTATCTCCCAAAGTTCTCTGTTTTTTTAAGGGTGCTTATCAGAATCCTGTTGGTTCATCCATCATAGAATATATTTTGCATTGTTTATACTTTAATATTTTCCCCTGGAAGGCAGGCATATTCAGTTCTGCTGAGTCTATTCAAAAGATTATTTTTCTTTTTTCTGGAATGACCAGTGAGTGCACTGATTGTTGGATCAATTAGGAATTCCAAAGCAATGACTCTCTTCAACTCCCTATTAGACTGCCTGAGAATAAGGAGATTTTTCCTAGAAGTATGAATCATGGGATTTCTGGGATCCTTCATCATTCTGTGCAGAGCTTTCCTGTACTTCAGGAGCCGTCCTTTAGCTCCTCCTCAGCTGTATTGGTTCCAGGGTGCTCACTAAAGCATGCATCAAGGGATAGGCACGCCTCTGACTCCATACTATGTGCATCTTCCCTTGCTTCTATTATAAATTCCATGATTTCCCATTTGCTATTTGCCCATACACCTAATTCACACACGTCTTTTGTGGGGATGAGGTTTCTATTATCAGGTTTTGGTTTTACAAATGTACTTATTACTATTGATGGTCTTTTTTCCCCTGTTACAAATAGTGCTTCTGGCAGCATAACAGGTTGTACAATAGGGGTCATCTTAAAAGACTCATCTGCTGTAAAGTTAGCAGGCTGTTCATTCTGGACTATAGCAGTATCATCCCATTGCTCCAACAAGGATGAACTGGGGTCTCCATTACTATCTTATTTTTCAGGGTGAAAAGGTAATTTCGGTCTATTTTAATTTCAGCCCATTTCTCCAGTCAATTCTGAATCTTATTCCTACCCTCCAAAGTGTCAGCAAGGCCACAAAGCTTAGCATAATCTACGACTTTTTCACCCTGCTGCTGTCTGCAAATACTAGTAGAGCAATGGCCAATAATGCTGAAAATTGTATGCATGTTCCCCAAGAATCAGTCACTCTCCACCTGTTTCCCTTGCTTTGGGAGGAAGGTACCTTGGCCAGCCCTATCTCCTACATTTCCCCAGTGCACTAGGAAGCAGTGGCTTCTTTACTTTTCATTCCATCCAGGACGAGCACACATCGACTGAAAAAACTTCCTCAGCTTGATGAAAGGTTTTTAAACCTGAAAGCTTGCATAATTTTTTTTCTCAGTTATTTAAGTTGGTTTAATAAAACATATCAGATTCACCCAAAGAACCTTGTCTGCCTATGTCCTTAGACCAACATGGCTACAACTCCCCCCCCCACCCCCAAACCAAGAAGACTTTCTTCCTTTGTTTACCAGATATCACACCTGATGGTGGCTGGGCACACGTCCCCAAACCTCAGCCCCCAGCTCTCACTACAGCAGAATGCTCACGGGATATGTGTTGCAGGCAGTGTCGCTCCTGAGAAAGCTCAGTGGAGGCCTTGGTGGAGTTGTCATGAGCCAGGGGGTGAGGGATGAGCTCTGGGAGTCATAGACTTCATAGATTTAATAGATTTTAGGGTTGGAAGGGACCTATTAGATCATCAAGTCCCCCCTGCCCTGGACAGGAAAGAGTGCTGGGGTCAGATGACTCCAGTCAGGTGTTTGTCTAATCTTCTGTTATATACCTCCAAGGAAGGGAACGGCACCACCTCCCTTAGAAGCATATTCCATATTTTGGCAACCTTCACTGTAAAGAATTTTTTCCTGATGTCCGGTCTAAATTTGCTCTCCCTCAGTTTGTGGCCATTGTTTCTAGTTACCCTGAGGGGCACCCTGGTAAACATTGTATCCCCTATTTCTTGCTGTCCCCCCGATGAGTTTGTAGATGGCCACAAGCTCACCTCTCAGCTTTCTCTTGTGGAAGCTGAAGAGA
>JAGPOW010003648.1:119460869-119481014 GCA_030014935.1 Caiman crocodilus | reverse complement strand
CATGCCAGCCTTGTGGGAGCATGGATATGGTGAGACCATAAAAAATAGTTGCAATAGTCAAAGCAAAAGGAAAGAAAGGCAGGAGTGAGGATTTCAGGAGATGCGGGTGGTACTGTGAAGAGGGAGATAAGAAAAGCAAGTTTAAACCATTCAACCCACACAAGCCAGGAATAACTATCTGGTTTGGGGGTAATAAGTGCACCAATTTAAAAGAAGCTCATATCTGAATGCCTCAGAATGACCTTGGCTCTGCCTTGGCTACTAGGCTACTTTGATGCACATGCAATCCATGCGTGCACGGATACACACACAGAATCAGAGCACGAGTCCCCCGATATTAATGTACAACAAGCTATAGGAGGAATTTGGATCTTTCTCTGGATCAATATTAGTCTGCCTAGTTATTATCATAGTTACTCTCCTTTCTTGTTGCTATGCTGAAGTATGATGCTTCGTAAGCAATAATAATAATGCCATTGTGTTACTGGTTTCTAAGATTTAGTTTTTCACCCATTTTAACTAGGGCTTTAGTAGAAACCGATGGCTTTTCGGGATTCAGAATATGGTAGTGCGGATGACCAGAAAGACCCTGGTTTAAGACTTGGCAAGGACTGTCACAAGCACTCGGAACGCAGCGGAAGGAGTGAGCTCACAATGCTGGAGAGAACACGAGTTCTGGGCGAGGACGGGGAGGGTCACCACTGAGGAATGCTGCAACATGATTTGGGTTTTTTCTTCCACTATTTCTGGCTGTTCCAAGGCTATAAAATCATGTCATTTAAAAGGAAAAAAATCCTGAAGCACCCCCCCCAAAAAAAAAAAATGGAATCCAAATTGACTTTCCAGTAACGAACAGGTCAAGGACAGCCAACTGGCACCACCACTGAGCAGCTCCCTGAAGTTCGAATTAACCGCTTTTCTTGTCCAGCCCTCCTAAGCCATCTAATCGTGCTTCTGCAAAAAGCAATTAGGCAGAGTGTGGGGAACATCTCGACTCTCTGAAGTTATTTATAAAATTTAAATCTAAGCCTAATTGTAATGAGCTTCAATCCATGACAAGTGCAACGGGGCAGACTTCATTTTACTCCACCCAAGACTTTTCTTCTAGTCACATTTTCAAGAAAAGAGGATAGTGTTTATATTAGGTCTGCCTTTTCTTTTTGACATTTCAGCGCTTTGAAATGAACAAAGAGTGCAAGAAAACACAAAAGGAATTTCTCTGGACTGCAAAAAGCGCTAAGCCTAACACAATGGTATCTAATAACAGTAATGCCAGTGTGACTGGCTTGGAGCCAGGGCCCATACTGACTTTAGTGCTAAACACAGCAAGACATGCTGGGGCCTCTTTTTTGGCTAAGTCTGAAGCATTTTGCCTAACATCCAGCACACATTACACTTGACATGTATGCATAGGGAGACACTGTGAGGTCTGAACATAATGGGATATCCTTCTGCAAGTCTCTCTTTCTCCAGCGTGACTCCCCCCGCCGCCATTTCCCTGTCCCCTCCTTGCTAGCCTCCTTCTCTGAAGATTAAATTTTCTACAAAATTCACACTTTCCATCTCAATGGCCAGAATCTGCCTGAGAACTGGGTTCATGTTCATAGGATTAGGCTGGAATGGAGACCCTCCACCACTGCTGTTGCATGCAGACTTCTTAGCGATGAAAGGGTCGGAGCACAAAGTATACGAATTCTGCCCTGCATACCACATAAGATTTCTTTTTCATGAGGCTGAGGTGGACAGACCCCTGGATAGACTAAAACTAGGTGAAGGCACGAAGGAAATAGGCAGCAGATGAGTGAAATCTTATTCAAATCCGGATGAGGAACTAGGAGTTGCTTTTCAGTGCTTTTAACACTGAGGGTAGACTGACAGATAGAGTATGACCTTTAAACAGAGGCCACTACCATAAAATGCCCTTGATATTCTCACCCTTAAAGCATTTCCTGCTTCCAGAGGATGAAGAGAAAGTTCCTTTTCCATTCCCTGGATACTTTCCAGTCAATGAAACACTAAACACTATAAGCAACAACTGTGGAAAAATACCACCAGCACTTGGAATGGAGCAAAATTCTCCTTTGCCTTTGCCAGAACCAATGCAGCCTGAGCAAATGGGGACCAGGCTTAAAAAAAAACACAGTGACCCCTGTTACATTTACAGATATGTGGGCAATATGGATGTGTTTCTACTCCCACAAATACAGTCTCTCACTCGCTCTGTATGATGGAAGTCATTCCCGGAGCAGGAAAAGCGCTGCTTTCCTCAAGACCCAAGTCAGCTACAGAGGATGGTTTACAAATGCAAGCAGCAGGTTTGATAACCTAATTCAGGGACCCACCAATTCAAGTCCCGGCAGAATCCAATGGGCTGTTGATCTTCTGACCGTTGAGTCATTGTATCACTGTTGCGTGTGGCTCTTTCAGAAGAGGCCTTATGGCCCAAGCTCATAGCTGGTCTCTTTGGAAAGTGGAGATCTCACAATGTGACTGCTAAGAGCTGAAGTTTCCTTTGCTAATCTTTTTCCAGGCTCTCTTCTGCACTCTTGCATGCGATGCTGCATCTCCGTTAGTTGCTGCCCTCTAACACACAGATACCTCATGTAGGAGAGTCTGCGAGGCGACACTCGGAAATGAATGGTGGAAGTGTCAACGATATTAAAACTGAGCACAGAACGAAGAAGCCTGTTGTCTGAAGTTCTCAGACTATTTTCCTATTGTGTTAAAAAAAACAATTAGGATACAACGTAAAAAAACCAACAAAAGTTGTTTGGTGAGCAACATTTTTGGTGAACAAGAGAAGTTTTTGTTTCATAAAAAAGTATTAGTGCTGGTGACTCTCGTTCTTCTGAAATAAGTGCATTTTGCCAAAATACTTTTTCCGAAGATAACTGTTTCAGCTTATATTTATGAAAAAATCCGTTTTAGTTTTTTTTCCGTTTTTGACAACAACATTTTCCCATTTTGTGATTTTTAGTTTTTGGATGTTGAAGATTTTCTCACCTCGTCTGAGTTTCCAGCTTCTTTTTTCGCAACTGGAAAGAAAGAAAAAAAATATTAAAAGGGAAACAAAAACACATTATTACCCTTTTTATTTTTTCAACTAAGATAAATATGGAAAAAACTTAATAAAGAAAGAAAGAAAGTGATATCATTCTCTCACTTCAGTTTCTCTGCCTTTTCATATGACAAAAAATAAAAATGTGAGAAAGTACTCCCCACACAAGTTTCCTTACACTATTTTTCCTTTTTCAGCTTCTTTGCCTTTTCATATACAAAATTAAAAATGTGTGAAAATACTCCCCCCTTCCAGTTTCTTACTCTATTTTTCCTTCTTTCCTATTTTCTAGTGTAGAAAAAAGTGGAGAGACAGAAAAATGTATATTTGCCACAATCTCCTTTTTACCTTCTTTGAAAGAAAATGTAATAGAGAAATATTAGAAAAAAACAAAAACTGAAATGAAACAAAGTTTTTCAGCTGAGGCAAATCTAAATGCAAATGCCTATTTGAAACAAATATTTTCATTTCATTTTTACTTGAAATTTCTTGTGGAAAAATATTAAATGCAATTTTTGATTAATCGTTTTAATAAAGTTTGTCACTGTAAAAAATATTTTGAAATTAACTGTCCGAACCTCTACAGTCATATGCATATAAGACCATGGTTGAAGGCAGCCTCCATAAACTTGCACCCACGTGTCCATAGTGGTAAAACAGTTTACCACAACATTGCTACGTCCATAAACTGAAAGTACAAGCTGCTGTAGCTGACAGTATGGTTACTGATCTACGCCTATCAGTGCTTGGCAACTATTTAAACAACAATAGAAATTTACTACAAATGGGAAGAACAGGATCAGGAAAATGTTTGGATCTTATTCCAAGATAGATGATGGATTTGCCACCACCAGTGAGCCCACGATTGCAAGCATGGTGACTGAACTTAGATTCAAGAGACTGTACTAAACGCTGGGAAATTCTTCATAGGAAGCAGATATTATCAATGCATTTATTAATGCTGCTCCTAAAAGAAATGGATGGTTTTACACACCAGGGATTACAGCAAAGATGGGGAAATGGTAAAAAATAAATTCAGCAAGAAATCATGTAAGTTTCCAAGGTAATCCACTCTGGCCATTTCTAAATCCTTTGTTTTTGTTTGTTGTGCATGAGCATTGGGGTATGGAAGCTTTAACTCACAAAAATTCTTGCATTAAGCAAATTTTAAGCTCACTTTCTCATCTTCTCAGATGCAGCAAATTTTAAATGTGTACCAGAAATGGGATAAAAGTGGAGTGGGTCAAAAGTTGAAAAGAGTTTCCCAAACACCTCAACAAATCTTTGGGCTTAAATGGTTCATTACTAAAGTTACTAAGGCTGGGGGGGGCCTTCACAAGATCATCCGGTCCAAACAGAAATGAAACCTCCAACCTTAGGGACTATCAGGACCATCCTCTACCCACCTGAGCTAGCCAACTCAATTGCCATTCAAGACAAAGGCTTGTCATTATTGCATTCTATGACTGTAATAATGGAACATTAATTTTAAAACATGCTCTCAAATAGTAAGTCTTGCATTACATTAACATTTTCTATGAATGCTAGATGTTCCAGGGAAGGGAAAAAAATTAAACTAGTCTTCAGTCCTCCAATCTTGCTTCTCTGCTACCTGTGCCCAAGTTGTCCCTCTCTCTGAGAGTTTGAACCCCGGTGCCTTTTTCAAACCCATCTAACTACAGAATGTATTGTTCATTCAATCAGTGAACAGAAATGATCCATACAATTTTGAAGTGAACCACAGTTAATAAGGAAACTTTGAATTTCAGCTGGGAAGGAACCAATGCACAAACTGTACAGGAACAATTCATGATGCATAAAAAAGTACTCATAATAATGAACTTGAGTAGGTCCAAAATAATAAATGCGTTTGAGGAAATTACAATCTGCTGAGAGATGTTCCGCATACAGGACCACAAAGTAAAGAGTAGGGACAAGTCTCTAGTCTGCACTGTTAACTCTGTTCTCATCTGTCTCATTCTGAACGCTGTTTCACGGGCACTTTTGCATGATCTGTTCAGGATGTTCCTCGAATTGAGTTTCCTTTCTTTACCATCCCTTCCTACACCAGGAGCTGGAAGGTTTCCTGACTCTGAAGAAGAGTAAGAAGAGCAGAACACCCATCAGCTACAGAAGGACTGTCAGCCTTCTTCAAATGAACCCTATACAAACCTTTACCTGATATGCTGGGGGGGAGGACAGACAGAAAAAGGTCCTGTTATTTCTGCAAGGAGACCTCAGCCTGCCTCATGATTACTGCAGTCAAAAGAGGTGCCATCCAGTTACCTTGAGGTGTGAATATTCTTAAGTGTCCATATGTCTGCAGGCATATTTTAAACTTTTCTAGGCCCATAAAGGGGAAACGACTGACAAACTTTATCATGCTGAGGAAACACAAAATGAGGAGTGAAGGGAGAATAAAAAGAGCCCACTTATAAGATAGCACCATAGTCTCTCAGCACAAGCCACCAGTCTCTAGAAGAGTGGTACAGAGTCCTTGACTGGATGGAAGCCTCCAGATGAAAGAAGGATCACTGAATTAACCAACTGAGATGCTCAGCTCTGACACATCGTGTCAGGGACTTAGCACTGACATCTCAGAAAGACTAAATTCCATTCGCGTCTCCCTCCCTCTTACCGAGAAGGAAAGCTACCCTGGCAACCTCACTCCTGCCAGTAAGGAAACAGGGACAGCCACTTTATTCCTTCACTTCTCCTCTGAAATGGCAGTCTGAGGTCTGTGGTACTTTGACATGATGTACCCATAAGCCATGTCACACATACCATTTCATCACAGTAGAATCTCCTGGTGACATGCCCAAGCTCAAGGCACTGGGTTTGATGGGCAGTGGGTGCATCTACACATGCAATAATATAATAATTACATATAATTACATATAATAATGCAATGCAATAAACTCCAGACTGGCTTGAGCCAGAGTAAACTACTCCCAGGTGTAACATCTACAAGTGCACCCAGAACAGCAGCAACTTGAGCGGGCAGAGCAGGCCCCCAGTTGGCTAGGCTGACCAGCTGCAATTGATGCCCATAGTTAGCATTGACAAATGTGTTTCAGCACAGTAAATTACTCCGCTGTAAGATAGTATTTTGCCCAACAGTACTATTTCATAGTGGAGTCAATAAGGTTACTGCACCTAAAACCAGCACGTGTGTAGACAGCAGAGCTTTATCTGTGGAGCTAATTAGTCTGCTTTGCAGAAGAACACGTGTAGAAGCACCCAGTGAGACTAGCTCAAAAACCCTGCTGAGAGGCAGAAGATAACAACACAGTGTGCTTCAGCACTGTATGAACCCCCACATGTAGTTACTCCACTACTGACCTTTACCGGCCAGAATACTTCAGGGTTGCTGTTGGACGGCTGCAGAGCAGGCTGGCGCAGGCTGATGAAGAACTAGCCTTATGATCCAAGAGCCGCAGTGGGCAACTTTCTGCCTGCTCTCCTCAGCTGCACCGAGTGATTCTCTGAGGCAGCTGATGATCAAGACTCCAGAGTTATAAACCTGTGTATCCTAGTCCCATTGCCAGCAGAGTGAGCTCTCCCATCCTGCTGTTACCCACCATGCTCCTCATTTGCACCTTGGAGTGACAAGTCACTGCAAAGGGTATATGCAGATGTTCACCATACCTGATCTATGATCACATGGCTTACTTTGAGCTGCATTATTGTAGATGGGGTCCAGCATTTGCATACATTCACCAGTGCTAGAAGCCTGGCCAGGAACTTGATCTAAATAAGTTGGGGTGGGAGGAGGCACTGGCGGGATGAGGGGAGGCTACTAGGGCTGGAGGCGGGAGGCTTGGGAGGTCCAGGGAAGATTGGTGGGTTTATGGAGGACTGTCAAGTCTGTGGTGGGTTGGTGAGTCTGAGGGGAGGGGTTGTTGGCTGTCTGGGGGTAGAGGAGTTGCAAAGCTAAAAACAGCCCAGGCAGGATGGGGGGTGAGGAGAGGGGCAGTAGGAAGAGCACTCCAAATGTATGCAGACATTTGTTAGATCGGGCTAACTCATTCCCGAGCCAAAAAAAAAGCATAACATCTGCACATGCTTTGGTCAGCAAAGAAGCTAGCAACTACACATCTTTCATCCAAAAATTAAAAAAAACCCAATATTCATACACGTTTTTTAAGTAAAACAGAACCCAGTTCTGCCAAGTCCTTTTTCTGTCAGAAATTCCTACTTCTTCAGTGCTGGCAAAAAGAGCCTGACAGACTGTTCTGAAAACTGAAGTTTTTTGGTATATGCACATAGAACATACACAAGAACAGTCCATCTTCCTTGTATAGACCAGCCTGGATTTACTGGTTGCCCAGACACACCTTCTCCAGGAGCAAGAGGCTATCTCAGCTTCCACGTTTCAGTCAGTACTGGTTCCCAAGCCGAGGACGTCATTTAGAGCCAGCTTTGGGCACTGGTTAGGGTTAGGAACTAGACAAACAGATATCAACCCACTTTACACACGTTTTAAAGAGTTATGCTACTGTAATAGTTTTCAGTCACTATTAGCAGATGCTAAATTTAAAGAAGAAAGGAAAGGGGAAATGATGCACGTTCTGTTACAAACTCCAGGTCCCGCAGAGCTGAGCTCATCAGGAAAAATCCTGAAGACAGTCAATATTAAACAGATCAAAGTAGAGAAAAAGGAAAGTGCCAGCTTAATATCAGGAAATATTTTCTAAAAGGCAGCTTTATTCAAATGTGCAACCGTCTCCCTAAGGAAGTGATAGAAGCCCAATCGCTTCAGTCCGTTAGAACTACAGTTGACAATACCCTGGAGAACAATTTTCTCGTACTGGCCAAAGAAATGGATTAGATGGGATAAGCGGTCTTTTCCATGTCTAAGTTTCAATTTTTCTTCTTTAAGATATTTTTTTCCTGCTTAGCCTCCACAGCATGGTTTAAGGTTAGATAGCTTAAAGAATATTAAGAGTTGAGGAGACTCAGTATGAAGTCAGCCTGAATTTCCATATGCGCTTGAGTCCAGAAGAGAAATGGTTTCCCTAAAGAATTCAGGCAAGGTCATTATTTTTAATGCAATTATCTGCTTAATATTAAACAGTTAACTACAAGAGTTATCTGTGTACATGGCAGTTTTCTATTTTCAGATCCTTTCTGTTTAAAAACGTAGCTCTAATGCTATTAGCAGATGGATGTGTGTTATTGCAGTACAGGGAACTGGAAATTCTCCATATACCAAGCTATAAATATTTCCTTGACATTTATTATCCTCACTTGAGTTCAGGTGCTAAAATACTTGGACTGAAATCATGTTTGTAGCAGAAAAAGTAGAGCTTGAAGCATACCTTGTTGCTGGCTAAAATATTAAGAACAGACAAAGACAGCAGGGAGAGGGAGTCCCTCACTTAACAGGGGTCACATAACCCTGAAATTAAATTAGCCAAAATTTAGGCCTGTTTACTGATCCTCATTCTCAAGTGATCCCACCCAGACAATGTGATAGATCACATCACAGCAAACTTTTCTGAAGTCTGTATTCAGTAGGCTTGCATTTGTGGTCATGTATTTGAACCTCAATGTTGCCAGCTGCAATGGATTGTAAACTCAAAGTCATATGAATCTCAGTTCTGATTGCCCTAAGGGGAAGTATAGGATTATGTAAACCAGGAGATAATAGTGCTTATAAAATCCCTTCAATAAAATAAAATAAAATTAATGTGCATGTGTCACAGCGGATTAACAGACTTTCTTATTTTTTTGTTTCAGACTCCTGTTTGTTGTTTGACTTTTGAAACATGCCATGAGTTAGGGGTTCACATCACCTGTGGATGAAATAAATGCGTGGGTTTTGTGTCCCCCCCCCTCAATATATTGCCTGTATCAAAGAGTAACTAGAAGTAAATAGTGAATTATCTTGTTTAACATTTATAGCCAGACCAAGCAAGGGCTACAGAGCTTGACATCTGTTCCGACACAATAAAGGGACACCAAATGAGTATAGGAGGAGAAAGGAATGGCACTCAGCCGCTGTTTCTCAAACAAAGAGCACCTAGCAGAAACTGCAAAAGAATTTAATGAAACGAACTCTAATGACCTGATTTGATATTTAGCTAGTATGTAAGAATGGGGATCTCAACCCTTCAAAAAGTTCTTTAGCAGCCAAAACCATGCAAGTGCCTTGGCTTTATGTTTCACCTGAGAACTGTAACTCCAGCAGTACAGGATTCTAGTCACCTGCTCAAGCAACAGTGCAACACAGGGTTTATAGGGCGTGCCACCTGCTGACTCGTCAGCACCACTTCCTGCAGAATGAATGTCTTTAGGGCTGGTCAGGACTTTTCTGGTGAAATTGTTTCTTGACTGGAAGATGTGGTGTCTGAAAAATATAAACTTTCCATTGAAAAATGCTGATTGCATTTAATTTCATTATTGAATTTCAATTAGGAAGACCAGAGAGCCCCATTTCAGTTTTGGTGAGCAAGAGGTTAATCTTTGCTTTCTCTTGAGCAACTGATGTGCCGTTTGACCATTCTCTGTCACCAGCTGGGCTTACTAACCCATTCTTTATCTCCCAAGATCTACCATGATCGGGAACATAATGCAATGGCTTCACCAGACAGAGAAAATGCAGTGTATCCTGAGAGGTCAAATCCAAAAGGAAGCAAATTGCTCCAGGGAGAATGTGGACATAAAGACATTCAGAACTCAAATGCGCAGGAGGTCCATGACAGCTGAGGCAAGCTACGCTGATACAAACTAAACAAAATATCTTAATATTGACAAACTGAAATTTCTCATATTTTAACTTTATGTTCTAATTGAGAATGAAGGAGCATGGCCAAATTCCAGACTTTCCCACAAAAAATTGATAATTTGCAACCAACATAAAGGGGAAGATTTATTTTGGAGGTAGACTCCCTAAACACTGGCCTACATTCAGCCTTCCCATGCTGATGGGATCTGGCTTCCAGCACACGGCTGGACCATTGGCGGTACCTAGCAAACAGTTCTGCCAGTTCACATTCATTCTGTCCGTGCTGCTGAAGTTCTGGGCTCCACGTTACACATATCTGTACACCAGCACTGCAGTCCCTGACCTGACAGCGTTCCTTGCTACTTCACCTCTGGGCACCTTTCTCTCCGAGTGGTTTCGGGGCTCCCAGTGGCTGTCATAGCTCTGAGAAACATTTCACTGATTTCCTCTAGTGTTCTGTCCAGTGAGCAGAAGGCGCTCCTGGTGTGTGTTCATTTTTAATCCACACTGCATCCCTTCCCTCAGTGAGACAGCACATGCCATGCAGAAGATATTTATTTTTTAAGAATGCTGATCAATAACGAAGTAGGACTTCTGCACCTTTGATTCTCAGCTTAAGGCCACTAAACATTTCATGTGGAGCTGGGTGAAATTTCTGTTTTGTAAACCATTTACTCACTTTAAAAAATGTAGTTTGGGGGCAACTGAACTTGTTTGCAAATATGGATCAAATTCACAAAAAAGTACACCCTCCCCGTGCCAAATTTCTGGCATTTCTGAAAACTACATATTTCATTTTTTTCATGGCTGATTCACACACAGACTTGATCGCTTGTCATAAAACGAAGGTAGGAGGTAGCCCTCTCTACCAGAATTCTGTAACTCAGTGGTGAGAGCACTCACCTGAGCTAAGGAAGAGCCCATTCCAAATCACCCCTAACCCATGCTTGGAGCACAGACTCGTCCCTGGGGTTTCCTGCCTTTCCAGACAATTCTCCTAAATACTTGGTTATAGCATGCTCTTAGGTTGGTTGTCTTCAAATCTCTCTTGTTAAAAGCTGTTCCACTTATTGTAACTAACCTTTTTCATGGGAACCAGAACTAGGGTGTCCCTACCTTCCTCTCCAGGCCTGCAAGTTATGTGAAGAGTACTGTTATCACGTCCTCCGTTTTGTGAATGGTGCCCAAATTACCTTGTGAATCTTTGCCCCCTACTTGCTCCCCAACATTTCCTTTGCTTTTATTGAAAATGCCCACATACTTCGTTTGGGTTAAACGTTTAATTTGACCCTCTGAGCTGAAAAAAAATTGACTGCTTGTACAGCTCTCTTTTCAGTTATCATTGTTTGAGCTCAGCCTCTAGAATCTTGAAGGTGAAGTAGCAGAACTCTGACTCTTTGGCCATCAGGTCCAGATCATTAGTGGGTGCATCTACATAAGACACTACTGCTCAATAGAGCTAATTACTGTGCAGCAAGCATCCGGGTCTACACATGAAAACACTTACTGTACAGTAATTGGCTCTAATCATGAGTAAATTTTCTACCTGCAAATGCAATTTACTTATGATTAGCAACTGTGCAGAAGCACACGTGTAAGTGCCTGACCAGGAGCAAATGTACTCCCAGTCAACTGGGCATTGGAGATTGCTTCCTGCCCTGGGGAGTTGCTTGCTGCCAGGGTAGGCTCTGCCACTGGAGTCCAAGTGGGGACAATGTCCCCCTGCCCCAGCAGCAGGGAGGTCCCAAACTCCAACTCCAGGATCACAATCATAGGGATGGGAGATCCTTATCACCCAGCCAGAGCCTCACAGATGTGGGACCTGGGCTGGGAAATACTTATCCTTAAGGATCTCCCAGCCCAGGCCCCATGACCGCAAGGCTCAGGCTGGGAGATGGATCTCTTAGTACCTGTCCCATGACCACAGAACTGGTGCTGGGAGATAAGGATCTCTCAGCCTGGGCCCCACAACTGAGGCTGAGAGTTAAGGATCTCCAAGCCTGAGCCCTGTGATCACAGAGCAGGGGACTGGGAGCTCCATGCTGCTGGGACAGGAGGACACTGTCCCTGCCCGGGCTCCTGTGGCAGAGCACATTCCAGCAGCAGGAAGCTCCCAGGGCCTAGGAGCAATGTCCCCCACCCTGAAGAAGCCGCTGTCTCCTGGCCTTTGGGCTAGCACCCAGGGAGAATCTAGAGCTCTATCTAGCTGCTGCAGGGGCCAATTGTAGGGCAACAGGGAGTGGGAGCAGTCTACTTCTAGGAGCAGCAAATCTGCTTCTATGTCCCTGCACATGTAGACACATTCCTGGGAGACTGGCAGTAAATTGCTCCTGGAACTTTTTCACATGTAGATGCACTCTATATGTAAGAACGATGCACATACTCAGAGTTAGGAGATTTATTCTTATGGATTCATTCTTTGCCAAGGGCTGACTACCTCTCTCAATGAAAATATAAATACCAGTACCAGATAAAAATATGTAGACAGCACAAACAGTAGTCAGGTGGAAATAATTAGGACAGCTCATGAATACAAATCCACCTGGATATACATCCACCTGTACAGTGTGTTTAGTGAAAACTATACATTCTAAAACAGCAAAACACAAGGCCATATAAATAGGCAGAGTGAATGAAGGTTACTTACAGAATAAGGGAAGTATCCTGGGAAGCAGTATTTCTGGAAAGGAGCAGCCATTAGAGATAACCAACTGAACACGTATGCCCAGAGAACTGCAATGGCTAAAAAGGATTAGCACAATACTTGGCAATATGAACAACAGAATATCTAGGAGCTAGAGCTGAGCACCACTAAAGATTTTTTGGGGCGATATGAGGGGTGATTATTAACCAAATATATCAGCTGATACCATCTGATTGTCAATATGCAGCCCAGCAGCTTGGAGAGCAATGTCCAGCAGGCAAGCCTGTGACGGGGAAGAGGCATGGAGTGGGGCAGATCAAGGCCCCCATAGTGAGGGATGGAGTGGATCTGGGGCTGGGGCAGGCCGCAAGGCAGAACTGCAGATGGCTCATCTGGGGCGGGGGAGCGGTGGGCAGCTCCTACTGCTGCACACACCCCAGGGAGGCATGGGGGCAGGTTGCCTGTTGGGGTTGGGGGCTGTGCTCAGGACAGGCAGTGGTAGCACTGGGAGTGGAGGCTACAGGGTGGGTTATGGCCACCCTAAAATTCACTGTAGCCGCCCCCCGCCCCCGTAGCTCCCTCCCAGTGCCACTGCTGTCTGCCCTGCCTCCACCTTCTCCAAGCGTAGCCCTGGCCCCCTGCCAGGAACAAGTTAGCACAGCCCCCGGCCCCAAGCCTGCAGTGGGCAGCCTGCCCTTACCCTGTGCACAAATCCAAGGGGCACATGCCCCCATGCCTCCCCCAGGGGTGCAAGCAGTGGCAGGAGCCACCCCTCCTTCCCCAGTCCCTTACGCCCTTCAGATGAGCTGCCTGCAGCACCATCCTGAACTCCACCCCACCCCAGCCCACCCCAGCTGGGTAATGCCTGCCCTGCCCCAGCTCCACTCCCTCCCTCACCTTGTGGACCCCGATTTGTCACCCTGCATGCTGCTTCCCTCTTCCTTGCCTCTTTCCACTCCCCCACAGACTCATGGGCCAGACATTGCTCTCTAAGCTACTGGTCTGCATTCCTGGTTGCATGTGCGCTGCAGCTGAGTGCACACTCTGGTATTTATTGGTGACATTATCAGCCACATCGGCAAAAAAAAGGCTGATTGCCAATAATGTCAATTTTCATTTTATTGGTGCTGATGTAATATGGATTGATGCATCAGTGCACCTCTAGTAGAAGGGGTAGGAAAATGAGTTATTTGTTTAAGGCAGCAAGGAGACAATTGCTAGAATAGAGCGATCCATTCTGATGTTCACTTCAGGAAGGCAAAAACTGTGAAGTGTTCAAAGGAGACCCACAAGAATAATACAAAATCTAGCCTGCCCTACAATGACAGATTCTAGAAAAACTCAATGTATTCAGCCTATCAAAGACAAGTATAAGTTCATAGTTCATAACTACTGACACAGGGAGAAGATACCTAGTACCAGAGAGCTGTTTAACTCACATGCCAAGGAATATTCAGATCTAATTTGTGGAAGTTAAAGTCAACAAAGACCAAGCTGGCAATAAGATGCAAATTTTAACTGTGGAGCAATAAACCATTGGAGCGGATTAACAAAGGGGAAGGGAGGTGATAAATTCCCTATCACCTTGCATCTTTAAAACATATTTTACTAAAAGACATGTCAGTTCAGCCAGAAGTTACAGCACTCAGTTCAGAACCACTTGGTGAAATTTGTTGGTGTCTGCTATGCAAGAAGCCAAACTAGATAATCATAAGAGCCTATGATAACTTTAAAATCCATTAAACAATAAATTTCAAACCCCAAGTCCTTGAACATGAGCATGTTGCCAGGGACTGAAATGACACTTAATTCGAGGTGCAGATGGACCCCCTCGCTGCAGTAAACATCTCACTCTACAGACCTCAGATTAAGTGAAGGTATCTAGCCATAAGGAATGACCACTGGACTTGCGGCTTCCATAGCAGCTCAGAGCACTTAACTGGTGTCAAGGGAGGTATGCACATCAGTAGGATAAAAGCATGCTTTTGCATGCTTATAAGTTATTTAGTGCTGCTGACATTTATGCTTCAGCCCTGAACTGTGCAATTGCACCTCCAATGCTGGCTATTTAACATCTACAGCCAGACTCCTGCTGAACATCCCAGCTTAATAAATAACAGCTGACAGTTGCAGGATAGACTGCTTCATCCTTAGAAATCATTTTACCTTTGAGGCATTGGAAAAAGTAAATAAAATTTGGCTGAGAAACTGAAGACAAGCATCCGCACTCTCAGTGGCTCTTTCTTTTCTTTTCTCTACACAGTATTAACTCTGCTGTGAACCATGTCTATTTTGTCAGAAGGCTCTCTGCCCCAGCAGTCCTCTGAAGCCTAATTTCCACCATCCACCTTGCTTCTGGCTAGTTACCCCTTAAATCATGTGCATATTTCTAACTCATGTCACTATGTCAGACTAACAAGTAGGATCTGGGAGGCAGCTCTGCTGAGAGCATGCCTGCCAGCTGCGTGACAGAAAAAAGTAGAAGTTACCCTGAAAAGAGTTCAAGCTTTCGCCAGAAATCTTCTCTTACTAATCCCCTCCACCTCTCTGCTCTCAATTCTGCTTGCTTTCGGGTGTCGTCTGTCTGGGAAATGGTCCATTTTCTAAAGGTTAAAAACACAGACATATATGGATGCCTGTTCCTGATTATTTGGGGAATAGTCTTATCATTTGCCATTTTACTTTTAACATTTAACTGGCTTTATCTTATCTTGTTTTTAAGGTAAACAAGAGCCTTTTCCAGTGACAGTAGCATAGAAATCAAATCAAATCAAATCAAATCAGTAAATAAATGCAGGATACAACATTTCTGTCTACAGCAGTGGTTCTCAATCTTTCGGGACTGAGGCACCACTCCATAACTTTTGTGAATTAAGTGGCACTCAATTTCAAACCCTAAATAATGGATTATAGTGCTTCCATGAAGAGGGGCCTGGCCGTGGGGATGTGGGACTGTCCAAGCAAGGACAAGCCTGAACCTGCCCTTACCTACTTAGTTTATCAGCTTATCTCATAAAACCTCCTCAAATCTTATGGCACTCTTCAAAAGATCTGGCAGCAGTGCAAGGTAACCCAGTACCCTAGTTAAGAACCAATGGTTTAGAGACAAACTTCGGTTTTATTGTAATATTTCTCAGTTAAATGTTTGTGTGATAATAACGATGCTGAAAATCTCTAGGGACTCACCAGTGCTGTTGGGGTAGACTGGCCATCAGTGCTGTTATTTGCTTCTATTAGTGTTATTTGGGCTTAGGTGTTATGTTAGTCACATCTGTCTTCCTTAGTTTGAACTGTCTACGTGTAGGTGATGAGAAGGAGGGAGGAAGGGGAGAGGGTCAGGATGCTGTACCCCTAACAACCCCATTGTTACAAGAAAAAGACTTCAGGCAGTGGTTCCTAGTAATGAAAAGCTTGGCCAGGTTTGCTATCTACCAACAAGCCTAGAGAGTAACATCCATGACCAACCAGAGTCCACGGTGCTAGCCAGGTCATTTGCTGGCCTGGCACAGGGAGGAACATAACCCTGAAGCCCAGTACAAAGTATTAAGGGTGCCTGGGCTCCTTTTTTACATACCAAGCAAAACAACTTCATGTGTACATCATAACTAGCCTAATTCTCACCAATTACTAAAATATCTTTTGAGGCCATCATCCACTAGCGAGTACAGTCTTCCCGTGAAATAGGGACACCTGCTTGCCAGGCTGGTTGATATTTGTTTTTTGTGTCCTGCAGTCATATTACCCACCCATTCTCTCTCTGCTGGCTTTGGAGGCACTTCTAAGACTAACGAACTACTTTTCCAACACTTCCATTCAAGTCACATATGGTATGCCTAGTTTCATCTTCATCGAGGCCTATTTCTGTTCATGATGTTATCAGGGCCTCGGTGATTTGTAGATGCACGAATCAACCGTTATACACCAGAAAGACCAACAACTGCATGTTTACGTTTCCCTGACTAGCTTCTACGTGGGGAAAGAAGGGAGTAACTGCGTTTGGAGCCAGAACTGTGGTGTCTGCTTATTAGTGTGAACTATATTAGTGCATAATGGGCTATCAAGCAACAAGGAGCCAATTTGCCCATGTTGACACACAAAGTAGATACCAGCCAACAGCTGGAGAGACTCCCTGCTGCTTCTGGTACCAGCGAAAGACAGTGCAAGGAGAGTCCTGTAGAGGGACACTCTCAGGGTGCCTACAGGCATTCAGATAAAGTGCCATATGCTGGAGTCCCACCCTGCCCCTGCCCCACCCCCACAGCCCAGCAGGCCTGGAGCTTGCTGCACGGGCCCTGGGCAGCAGGTGGGGGTGCCCTCTGCTTTGAATGCCCAGAGCTGGAGGAGGGCCCCCCAGCTACCCTGGATGCAATATTTACAGGAACGAGGCTGGGCCCACAAGGAAAGGAGGCTCTGTTCCAACCTGGCCCATCCCTACAACCATTCAAAGCAGCCAGCAGCTCTGTGCTGCCACTATCAGAGGCCCGCGAGCAGTGCTTGTGTGACTGTCACTCCAGACTCCATCCCCTGTGGTCTAATGATGCCTTTCAGGTATTACTTCCTGTTTCTTTACTGCCACTTCAACAGAGGGCACATCTACATGAGACAGGTTAATGTGCATTAGCCCAATTTAATTCACATTAAAGGTGTGCCTCTACTCATATGCACCCTTAACATGCATTAAAATGGCAAATTCAGGCTAATCATGCCTAAATCTGATCTCTACAAATGCCTGCAGTACAGGTATCAAATTTAGGCACCGTTAGAGCACATTAATGCACACGTACATGCAAACTGGCACTAAATTTAGGGCTGGGTCTGCCCGGCCACTTGGAGGCCAGCCCGAGCCCAGCCCCAGGGCTCCTGGATGGCTGCCTCTCCTCACCCAAGGCTGAGCTGCTCTCGGGCAGCTCCTATCTGCAGACTTTAAAAGCCAGTAGCCATTTTGTGCCACACACTGCAAATCTTCCTGTAAAATTTGCTGTCTAGTAACAATGCTGCAGGACACAAATACATTGAGGTGTATATTCTCTCTCATCACAGTGAGACAATCTGATAACATACACGGCTTTAAAAAGCCCTCTGAAAGATTGCAGCCCCGCAGTCTACTTGCTGCAAGAGGGAAATATTTGGTAAAAGTATCTGAAAGCCATGTGCACAAGTGATCCAAGTGATTCAGCACTGAGCTTCTCCCACAGTGTTTATTAGCTCCTAACTATTAGCATTAGCTCAGTGTGCTTCATTGGGTGACACTGACATAATCCAACATAGGCCAGTGTGGCATCTGGAGAACGTTACCACACATGTGCACACAGGCATGCATGCACACACATGTACATACTCAGAACAAATCAAAACATTGAGAAAGGGGCAAAAGCAGAGAATTTTTCTTTTTAAAAACTTGTCTTAAAAACTGGGAAGGCAGAACAGAAACTAAGTTTCTTTCTATCACAAAGGGCAGTCAGTTTTAAGCACGGTACTTGTGAAAGCTCCTGGGGAGGCACAGAACAGATAGCAGGACTTGTATGCGAGTATTGTAAAGGGGAAAGATTCTCGTGGAGTTGCAGGGCAACATCAGCAGAGAATGTATCCGAGATGGGCTACAGTAGCAGCAAGCCACTGATGGAACAGGACTTCCTCATGCTTGCTGCAATGCCATCCTGATGCTGGTCCCTATAAACTTCTCCAAGCACTGCTCGGCATTGTAAAGTAGCCAGAGCAAAGACTTTGGTCTTTTGTTCCCTATGGGGAATGTGACACCGCAATGGCTATCACACAGGTCTGGATATCAATCTCCCACACTGCCACTGGGAGAAAAAAAACAAACAGATCATTCCCACCAAAAGCTAAGGTCACCGTTTACATGAGACACAATACATGTAAGCTGCAATGCTTGCTTGGCTGAGTCGAGCGGGTGAGCTGTGCTTAAGAGCTCTGAAAGATAAGAACGGCAAAACTTTCCAGAGGGTGCATAGGCTTTACCAGACAGGAGAGTAGGCAGTGCACAGTGCATGCTTCTTATTGGAGCATTTAAATTGTGACCAGATCCCTCATTACAAACCAGGTGCTATGATTGGCTGCTACTGAGCCATAAAACTTGAGGAAGGGAAAAGAAGAGGAGAAGCTGGAAGGAGCTAACTCCAGCCCTGGAGAAAGGGGGCACAGACTCAGCCCCTAGCCAGGGAACACTGAGCTGACACTGGCCCAGGGAGCAGGCATCAGGATAGGGAAGTCTGCTCCTGAGAAGTTGATTCCCCACTGGGTTCAGAGCAGTGCAACCAGGGACACAGGTGCCAGGGAAAGAGTGGGGAGGGGTTGGTAAGCAAAGCGGGGAGGCTTGCTGGGGCTGGGAGAAGCAGCAGAATCGGAGACCTGCAGAGAGAAACACCTCTCTGAGCAGGGAAGGCTCAAGGTGGAGGGTTAGAGGTCTGCAGAGGAAAACCCCCGTCCGAGCTGGAAAGGCTTCAGCTTCAGAGTCAGAGACCTGCAGAGTGAACCCCCGTCTGACCTAGGAAGGCTAGGGCTGCAGAATCTGAGACCTGCCAAGGGAAAACTGCATCTGCAGGTGGATGTGCTAGGAGGGGGAGACGGCCCCGAGAAGGAATGAGCTGAGAGGAAACAAACCAGCATGGGTGTATGAGGGAGCACCTAATCACTAGTATTTGCAGGAACTGTATTTCTAGAATGAAACAACAGGGAACCTTATTGCTTGAAGCAGTTGTTCAGAGCCTCTTTTGCTGTGTTATCAACAAGGATGAAATGAGTCCATTTTCCCCAAAGCAGCACAAACCTTGCCTCTGTCATCCAGTGGTGGATCGTAGTTATAGCTGTATTGCCATTTATTGTTACGGGAGGCAGATTGTGACCAGAAGGAAATCAATTGGCTTATCGGGGGTGAGGGGCTGTTTTGAAAGGTTATAACAAGGTGAACTTAATTATCGTTTATCACAAGTGGGACCACCCAGCCTGCCAGAATTATCCACCTAATGTTGTAGTTGAAGATTTGATCTAAATTGTTAGTTTTACTATTCAGTATCGTAATGTTTTTGTTTATTTTTTCTGCATAGAAACTGGTTGTGTATAATAAAGAATAACGTGTTCATCAGGTTCTGACAAAATTCCTGGGTGATGAGGGTGAGGAGCATACCTCTCGCTGGGACGTCTCAGTCAGTAGTCTTCCTGAGGGGTTCCCAGGGCTACTGGCCCCTGAACACCCAAAATCTGGTGCATCATCCAGCCTTAACATGCCAGCATGGGTTACATACATATACAATATGCTGCTGGTTTAGAGCCTGTGAAAGAGAATCAAGATGTGTGCTGTATCATGGTGACAGGGTGCTCAGTCATGCCACTCACTTATTGAAGTAATAAACTCCACTCACCTGCTCCTAATCTGCACCTGCAAATTGTAGGGATCCCCTAAGCCACTTCTCTTGAGGTTGCAGAAAATGAAAGCCTTAAGCCCAGACCCAGAGGAGTTCCTTAGAGAGCCTTTACCACTCTTTTTCTAGGGCTAACACGCATGAAATAGGAGCAGGCAGGGACAGCCAGTTCCCTTGGGAGTACGACTGCTCTGCTGCGATGGTGAAGACATATATCCAAAGAGCCTAGTGCAGTCAATGACAAAGAGCTGGTCAGGGAGCACTAGAAACACCTGAACATGTACAAGTTTCAGCAGGTTTAGCTGATTGTGTGAATACTACCTTGTTCAGCTAG
>JAGPOW010003648.1:119444635-119460769 GCA_030014935.1 Caiman crocodilus | reverse complement strand
CCTTAAATGTCTAAATCCAAATTTTAGACATCACTAAACCTCTTTACATCCTGTTGGTATTCCTATAATAACCCCAAATTAAATTAAAACAAAAGTAACAACAAAACACAAATGACATAATTTCTGTTAATGAATCACCTTCAATTTCAAAAGACTCTAAGTTTAATATAGGGGTCACATCACTCTTTCCCATGTAACCACGTACCATCCGCATTCGGGGTGGGAAATGTAACCATCTACATCTGGGGTGGGAGGCACCTGCTGTTCAGCAGCAATTTAGAGAAGGAAATAAGGACGAATATTGCATCCAGATGAACATTCCTAGAGGTAAAAGTCTTATGTGGCCAGAATAGGTAACAGAATTAGCATTATGATCCGGGGGAGATGGAAAATTCACTTCATGAGAAGGGGTGAAGAAACAATGGCCCAGGGCACTTGGGACTAGATGCAGGACTCAAATGAGCACAGAGAGGTTCTTCCAGAAATGTCCAGTTCATCAATTTCTCCAGAACCCACATTTTGTTTTCCTTGAAGTGGCTTGTTTTTCAAGCCTTTTAAGTGTGAGGCTGCGTAAAGCAATTCATGGCTATTCTCCTGAGTCACAAAATCTGAACCATTAACTGTGAAAGACATGAACTGCCTTCAGTCATATCCACAAGGATTAACTCTAACACCAACAGAAGGAGACTAAGATACCAATATTAACAGCAAAATTGATAGTTTGCTTATTCATTGCATTTGGCCATCATACAAGACATTAGAAATGTTGTAGGAATTATAAACGAAAAGGCCTCTGAGGCCATTTTACGGACTCCGAGTGCTCGCCGAGAAGCTGTTCCATGTCGCTTTCTCCAGTGCTTTGCCCAGTGTTGTGTGCCATGCCTCAGACGAGTCTCTGGCTCTGCTGTTTTCAAAGCCTGACAGAAATCTCACCACCTGAAAGATTTGTCTGAGTTCCTAAGTCTCAGTTTTCATTTTTTTAGTTTCATCCATTTACCCTTCATTATGACCAGGGGTCCTGGTTTTCTCTGATACCCCCCCCCAATTGTTGAGTTAAAAAAGTAACCCAAATCCACATTTTTCCATGATCAAAATGAAACACCACCATATCTATACTATTAGTGTCTCATTTTAATCATGGTTACTTTTTTAACCCCAAAATTGGAGATTTTTTTTTCCACTAGAGAAAACCAGGATCCCTGATTATGACCTAGGATCTAGATGGAGAAAAATGAAAGAGAAGAAAAGCGGAAGCGAGTAGAGATAGGGTAAGAGGTAAGCATCCATTGGGGCTGAGGAGGGGAAAGGATTGACATCAGCTGAACTGGGAAAAAGGGAAAGCCCATGCAGTATTACCAGAATTCATGATTCTGCCAAGAGTCTCACAGTTGTTGGCATTTTTCCTATGCTTTCTTGATTTCCACCTTCAAATTCACAAAGTTTTGTCCTTGTCCTAAAGAGCCACAATTTCCAATTATTGTCATTAATTCTGAATGAAAATATCTGTAATTCCATCACAGTTTTTGATTGTAAATAGTTGTATTGCCCTTAGTAAATTTAGTTTCTGTCTAACCCTGGAGACACCTGAAACTCCTGAGACGCTTAAGCTTCTGACAGTGAATATTTCCAAAATTACCCAAAGCCACCAAGTACATTGAAAGCTAAGCTCCCATCTAACATTTGGAAGGAATCTCAAACTTAACATCCTCAACACCTACCTCGTGGCCTGGCCTGGCCTGGCCTGGGGGCTATTCTAAAAATCTGTGCACTAGATTAGGCTCTGCACACAAAACAAGGACAGGCAGGGACAAGATTGCAGGGGGGAATGCCTGCCTGCATTGCTGCTTCCAGTTCTCCAATGATTAGGGTACTTGCACTAATTTCATATACCTGATTTTGCACAAAGACTTAAATCTAGGGCTCCTACAAACAGCATACGATTACAACTCATTATGCATGATTAACAACAAACTCTTAACCTGTAAAACTATTTACACTGCTAGGTCAATCAAGCAATGTAGACACCTGAAACTATAAAAAGATGTTCACAGATAAAGTCTCTGAGCAAGGCTCATTAGTTTCCATGGCAAGGATGGGGGCATTTGTGTGGTATCTCTGCATTCTTTCTGATGAGGCTGAAACCATTTAAAACTGGTCCAAAGCCAGCTGCCTGGATTCCCAATTGAACTTATCCAGCAGAGTCATCCGCGTTATGGCCTCTGTAGCTGCACTGTCTCCTCCTTGATGCAGTGCACAGAGGCTCTCCCTCATTCTGCCTTCACTCTGGCAGTTTGGGGGCTCTTCTTTCTCTCTCTCTTTTTTCCCTAGAAAGAAGGATCAGGCTCACTTCTGACACCATGTGCTCTGAGGGAGCTAGAGACCTGCTGAGCCATTTTGTGTGTGTTGTAATCTGCCCCTCTTTCCCAGCTGTTTGACTTTGTAACTCTCCCCCTAATATAGCTCTATGGTATCCCTGTGATTAGGGAACTCGCATGGATTTCACATGACTGATTTGGAGCAAAGCTTTAAAGGACTCCAATACCTCTGGAGAGTGCCCTTGTCTGTAGGTATTCCTGGAGGTGGTGCTCCTAGACCCTCTTGCCAAAGTCTACTGATATAACTAATTAAATATTCACAGGGGCCAAGAGGAAGGGAATCATGGAACTTGGTTGACCCTACAGCTCAGTGGATTTGGGCTCTCACATAGGTCAAGGCTTGTCTACAATGAGCATTTTATAATTGGTACAAAGTGAAAGAGCCACTAAGCTGAGCACTGCAACATCTAAATCAATTTCAGAGTTGGCACCTACCATTTTGTATGACTACTCCAAATCTATTCCTGAAATAAAATAATGGTATACAAAGGAGGGGAAATTACAACACCGTATGGATTACAAAAATAGGGAAATAAGCACTGTTGCTTCAGAAAGGACAGTCCATACCAGACTTGACCATTCTTTGCAGAGAGTCATAGAGAAGTAGGGATGGAAGGGACCTCAAGCTCATCTAGTCCAAACCTCTGGCTGAGGCAGGATCTAAACCATCTAAACCATCACAGCCAAGTGTTTCAGATGCCACCACAAAACATGTGGATAGAAGAAACACAAATGATGAACCATTTGTATTCTATTAAAACACATAATATGGTATTTTACTGACAGCTCTTTTGTGGCTTTGCCACAAGACTCGTATACAGAGCAATGGATGGATCTGTTTCAATTAGAAGGTTTGGTGCCTCCAACCTCAGGAGCAAGGACTTAAACTTGCCAGGGGCATTGCCCTTGTGACACTGGGGCTTTATCTTTTGCCCAGCCCCTGGAAAAATAAGCAGGTTCAAATGAATGAGGAGACCTGGGAAAACAGCAGCTTGCACATGGTCAGTAGGAATCCATTAGAGCTTGGCTGCTAGAGCCTTTGTGATTCTCACCTACCAATCACACCAGCCTGGGGCTTACAGGGGACATGCCTGGATGCTTCCTGGAACTGCTCTTCTGGCAGCTGGCTCCCAGCCAAGGAATGAGAGCAAGGTAATCCTTCATGCACCCTCCATGCACGCCCAGGAGAAGATGGAGGAAGCAGCCTGACTGACATGCGAAGGGATGGAGAGCTGAGCCAGAGAGTGGGAAGGACGAAAGCTAAGAACAAGAAGCCAGGTATGGGAATAGATATGAGGGAGTGGAGTTTGTAGCTGAGCTGATAAACCTTAGTGATAGAAACAGGACTTGGATTTGGAGTCTAAGGAGAGGCTGAGCTAGGAATTGAGATGTGCCTAATCTTCCTCTGGCCACACAGAGGAGGACTGAACTATAACTGCTGTTAATTACGCCATTCATGGGCTGAGCTCTGAAGGGCCCAGCCCTGCTGCTGAGCAATTAGATGCAGGGCAACAAGTGTCATGGTTAAGGCAACTGAGTGTGATCCTGATAAACTAGATCCTTTCCCTGCATCCAACACAAAGCTCCAGTGTGATGCCAGTCATGTCACTTATAAAAAACAAAAGTGATTTCATTATTATCCTGGAGCCTGTCCTGATATCTCATGGCCTCATTTGCAGAAGAGCTCAGCACTCACAGATGCAACAGCACTTAATAGGAGCTAGGCTCTGAAGAGACAATGTGTTACAAAGCTCTCGGGAAAATCAGGGCTTCCCAGTCTCACATTAGCATTTGGATAGTATGGTAATGAGCTCCCCAGAAAAAGGCTATATGTAGATCAATAAGTTTGCATTCACACTAGGGCTTGGAAGGTGTGCTATAAACAAAGCGTGGGCCACATGCTGAACAAAATAAGAATAAAATATTGAGTAGGTGCTCGTTTACTGTACATCCAACACCCAAATGGGGCAGGGGTCTTGTAGAAAGAGTACAACGTTATCACGTAAACAAAGTCTCGTAACAAAAGTCTTGTTTCATAAAGCACGTGAACAGACCACCCGAATTCTGGCATTTCGTAATATTCAGTGCTTGACTTTGCAAATGTAACATTCTTGATACCAACTTAACATGAGTTGGTAAATCAGTACAAGCCCCTTTTAAACAAAGCCAGGGGCAAATGTTAGTACAGCAGAGATTTGGTATGGTTTACTTGAAGACACACAGATTTATGAAGAGACAAGATTTTTGTTCCTCACTCCGTTTAGCTAAACTGAAATAAGAGTATCCACACAAGAGTTTGCAGCAATTTAAATGAACTTCTTTCTTAAACCTAAGTCTAATTGGTGCAACTTTCCAGTGTAAGACAAACTTCCAAGGTAGTTTTTTCTCAAAGGCACTGACATCAATTTAAGCATTAATTCTCACTGATAAGAAATAAATCAATGTATAACAGCACCACAACTGCTCTGGCTTTTCTTCAGTTTTCATAGTCCCTGTAGTTTCCTTCATAATTCCTCTGCCATTCTCCCACTATTTCAGATTCACTCATTTCATCATGTTATCATCAAGAAAGAAAGAACTTGGAAGGGGGCCTGGAGGTAGCAATTTATTAACACAAATGCTGTTACAGTAAAAAAAGGCCTCACCTTAGACACATTCTTCGTACATGAAGGAATCTCCACCATCATGAACCCATTTCAGCTGTCTCTTCTCTAATTGCTGCTCTGTATATCTTTCTTTTTCCTCTCTTCCATTCTCGTAATGTTTTCTTTGTTTTTAATTGGTGACTCCAGCCCAGCCATCTGGAAACAGAAATGAGAGAAAGGTTACAAAGAAACAAACTTTCTGCATTTCAACCAGTGCTGTCCTCTGAAAGTAGCGGTGGGAAAAGGTATGTTGGCATTATCAACACCACTAAACTTTACAATCAATACTTTGTATACACTGCCTTTTGCTGAAGGATCTCGACGTTAGTATCATTGCCACCATTTTATGTGTGGGAATCTGAGGCAGAAAGAGGGCAAGTACTTGCCATATACAGAATAAGGGGCAGAGACAGAAAGAGAATTCAGGTCACCTGGCTTCCAGATCCCTGCTCCTAACTCCACAGTGATGCCTCCTCTAAGCAATAGTCCTCAAACAACACTAGCTTAGAGACCCATTTCCAGTGCTTTCCAGTATTATTTGCATTTGAGTGAGCACACTCCCATACCCTTATAACCCTCACCCTTTAATTATAATCAGGAGGGTTTGTTTACTTGGCTTCAGCATTTGCTAGTGTTGGTGGGGATGGCACAACCCCTTGGCAAAACTTGTAACACAGGGGTATCCAAGCTTTTTGAATGTGAGGCTGGATCATGAACTTTTTATCACCCAGTGGGCTGGCGAGCCATATTCAAAGACCTCACAGGAAGCAGTGAAATTCAGCAGGTGAACTTCTATGGCCTGCGTTACACTGGACGGCAGACTGGATGAGACAGAATCTTACAAAGGTGCCACAGAACTTCCCATCGCTTCCTCCTTCAGTGGGGTCCTTTTGAGTTAGAAAAACAAAGCTTTTAATGGATGCACAGGAGAAGCTAGGCGGGGGCCGCGATGCTGCAGCCTGCATGTGCTGAGCTCTACAGGTGGAGCAGCCATGGGGCAGAAACCCAGGCCACCCAAGCCCCCTGCCCCAGACCCTGTCGTGCCTTGCAAGCCTGCCCAGAAGCTCCCAGCCCAGAGCCAGCAAACAAATAGAAAACGGGAGGGGGGAGGGCTTCCTCTCTTTCTCTGCCAGGGAGGGAGGAGAAGGAGGCAGAGGAAGTGGAAGTGGTGCAGTGAGCGTTGGCTGGCGCCGTGCGCTCGCACAGAGACCTGCAAGGCGGGCATGGGGCAGCACCCAGGCAGCCCATGGCTGCAAGTCCTTTGCCTGCCGCCGAGAAGATGAACCATGCAGGTGAGTGTGGAGTGGGGCAGGCGTGGGGGCCCTGGCATGATGCCTCCTTTGCCCCAGCCACAGCCCCGTGGGGCAGAGCCAGGTGCAAGCAGCAATGTAGCATGGGGGAAGTTAACCGGAAGGGTCGGGGGGGGTTATCCCCACTCCCTTCACCCCGCATGTGCCTGGCCAGGCTCCACTCACTGCCCGCGATGCTGGCCAGTGCCAGCTCTGCCCAGGACCTCCCCACACTGCACCGATGACCCGCGCTTTCGCTGCCAGCTACTCCTCTTCCCACATGCACCGTGTTGGCAAAATCAAGCTGATGCGGTGTGTATGGGAACCTTGTTCCTTCCTCAGCCCTTCAGCAGCCATTAGGAAGCTGCTGAGAGGCTGGAGGGACAAGGGGTGGGAATGAAAGTAAACAGCATTTACTTTCATTTCCCATCGCAGCACGGGATGTATGTTGGACAAGCCTGAACAGTTGAGGCTTTGGTTTGCTTTGGCAGCTCGGGTGACTTGCATAAGGGCCATCTTACACATTGGTTTTTGAGCTACTCAAATGTTGATTGGTATTAGTGTTAGCTGGAGTTTGGAACAGTCACACCTTAAAGTTAAAGATAAAAACCTTCTCTGACTGTTCCCGATCTGCACACCTGTGACTTACCACTAAACGGCTAGTGATCAGAGGCCTCACTAGGAGCTACAGATGTGAGTTGCCCCTACAGGGTTGGTGAGCCAGGATAGGCTTCTAGCCCTGCTCTAGGTAGGGATATGTGAGAGATGGGTTGGAGGAGGGCAGCGGGAACATGAAGCTGGAAGGTGGAGAGTTAATGGAATGGGAATGGGTGATAAAATGGGAGGTGGAAAGGAAACGAGGGGAAGGGTGGTGAAATGAAGGAAGTCAGCTGTCGAAGAATAAAATAAAAAGTAAAAAAAATAAAAAATTTAGACAAAATAAATTTAAAGAAGCTCTCATGTTTTAATAAGTTAGGACTGAGATCAAGGACATTTTTCCTGGCGTAGCTGGGAGGTGGGAGTGATGAGAAAAGGTGCTTTTGGGGGAGCTACTGCCCCTGCCACAGGAAGCAAGCTCTAGCTCATGGGGCTCTTCTGTAGCCCCCTACTTTGGTTGCCCCCACTTCCTTGACCCCACTTCTGGACCCATTCATGTCTTGCAACCTAGACAGCTGACACGTACTCTGTAGGGTATTTGAAGGGGGTGCACCCCTGGGGGTGGGAGGGGGAGTTGATCTGGTGCCAGAACCATTCCCCTTAGTTCAGGGCGTGGAGAGTTTGGCTACAGAACAGCAGGATGGGGAGGGGACATCACATCCTGGGATGCTGGAGAACTGCAGCTTGCATGGCTCATCTGGTGGGAGTGGCCACACATTAATGGAACAGCAGCTGGGAAACACAGATCCGAGATAAACCTGCCCTGGAGTGGCTTAACTTTAAGCTGCCTAAAATGCATGTAAAACTAGTTTCAGGTGTTAATGTATTAATGATCCAGGGGTTAAGAGCTCCAGAAGCCACCTAAATATAATGTATAACAAGACGCGATTTTTGCTCAGCCTATACGATGGAATCATTAGTAGGGGAAGGCTAAATCTATAGCAAGAGCATAAGACTGTCCTCCACAAAGACTTAAAAAAATACCCTGCTATGGTACAGACTTAGTTATCCCTTGGGGAGCCCTAGTGAGCAACTGTTCTCCCAGATCCTGGTGCACCCCCCTTATATACTTATAGGCTTCCAGCAAGTCCCCCCTGAAGCCTTGTCTTCTCCAGGTTGAAGAGTCCCATGTCGCTCAGTCTCTCCTTGTAAGCTCTGTTGGCCTTTGATCATGCAGGTGGCTCTCCTTTGGACTATCTCAAGTGAGGGGGCCCAAAACTGGATACAGTATTCCAGCTATGGCCTCACCAAGGCTGAATAAAGCAGGAGAAGGATGTTCCTGGGTTTCCTGGAGATGCATTGGTGGATGCATGCCAGAGTTTGGTTTGCTTTTCTAGCTATGGCATCGCATTGGTGGCTCATGTTCATCTTGTGTTCAACCAAGATCCCCAAGTCTCTTTTGGTCATAGTGCTAGTGAGCGTAGTACTGCCAAATCTATAAGTATGATGCTGTTTTTTCCTCTGAAGTTGCAGCACCCTGTACTTCTCTAATGCCCACCCTGTGAGCCTGTCCAGATTTGCCTGTATCCCCAGCCTATCCTCCAGTGTCACCACTTTCCCCCCCCATAGTTCAGTGTCATCCTCAAACTTTGCCAGTCTGCATCTGACACCTGAATCCTTCTGCACACAAAATTGCATGGACTTAACTAAGCCAGCTTCTGTGTTGACTTAGCTCAGTCCATTAACAATGAAGTTCAATAAAATGGCTGTGAGGTGGGTGCCTGTTTGCTGATCAGAGTTGGTCAACAAAATTGGCTATAATCTAGTTTATTGCTGCAACTTTTGTGCCCAGGCTAGACTGAAGCATGAATGATTTTATACATTTGGGCCAGAACAAGAAAGAATAATTGTTTCCATCTTCCCAAGCAGACTTTTCTGTAGAGATAGAAATAGTTTCTTTCTGAAGGTTTCATCCTCCAGACAGCGCAAGATAAATTTAGAATAGAACAATTACCCTCCTCAAGACTTCTTTTCATAGAAAGGCATGTGCTCGGCACAGAGACTTTTATACTGCATTATATTTTCTATAAGACTGCTTTCTTCTAGCTATCTGAAATCTCCAGAATAAGATTTATTCCCAATCCCTGTATAATATACTTAAATATTATCTAATAACCCTTTCTTCCAAACCTTTCCTAACACATCCAGATGCAAAATGCTATTTTGTCAAATGGTGGAATGAAAAAAGTTGAATGATTCCTTTTACTTTGCATTCAATCAACACCAGTTACAGAGTCAGCTACTCATCAGTTGCTAAGTATTAGATATGGAGGATGTACATTGCTGTATGAGAGACCAAATAACATTCAGGCGAAAATCCAGCCAACCCATCCTCATCAGCTTTTAAAAGGAATTTTCTCTTAATATAGTTTCTTCTTTTAAAAACAAAGACATTTTTAAAGGAATTCTTGGAAACTGAAAATTATTTGGTACGATAGAAATGCAAGATAGTCTTCATTTAGTGTTCTTGTATTCTGCCTTCTGAGAAAAAGCTCTGCTTTGAACTATTTGCAATACATCATTGTCATCTATTGGATGCTGTAGGGAACTCAGTTATACAATCCGCACCTGGAGGATCATACCCAACTGGCAGCTATTGAAAAAGGCATATTTTACCCTAATGGGGTGAAGGGAGCTGATGCTATATGTCTTCTCTCTTGTTACTCACTGCACAACAGAAGCTTGTATCCTAACACCCTAGGGGAAGTTACTGAAGCTTCCAAACAATGAAACAGTAAAATAAACCAGAAGAAAATGAGCAGACAATATCAGTGCCCTCACTAGCTTGAACTTCTAGATTTTGAAGGTTTTAAGAGGAGCAGTGAGGTGAGTTTCAAAGATTTTTTTTCACTCAGTTTCATTGAAACACACAGTCATTTCACTTGGGCCCTCAAGGTCTTAACCGCATATACATTTAGGGGAGTGAATGAGATCTGGTTAGATAATGATCTGTTGTCTTTCCTGAGCCCAGGTGAATTTGAAGGAGAGCATAGAAGCAGAGAAAATTGCTATCAGTTAGTTTCAGTTACCTCTTAATATAAACTCTAGATTGGACCAGGACCCAAGAGTCTTAAATGTTTATGCACTAAGTAAGTTTCTGTGTGTGAATTTGACAGAACATGATTCAGTCCAAGTGAAAGTCCTGTATTCACCTTGTAGCAGCACCTTAGTTTTATTCACCTGTCACCTGAGGTAGAGTAATATTTCCTCTAATACTATACTGCACTTGCCACCCCCTCATCCTTTTCTCCTCGTGTTGTATCCCTTCCTCAGTCCTTAATGCCATTTTCTTTTTCCTTTCTTTCATATTCAGCTATCTGCTTTCCCACCTTTTCCCTCCCCTGGATTTTATTCTCTTTTCCAACATCCCAATTAAAACCCCTCTAAGTAAACCAGGGATGGGCATATGGATGTTGGAGAACCTGGTCTGGGGCCAGAATCTTGTAGCAGTGACAGCGTGGCCCAGAGCTGGGGCAGCTCTGTGATCCTCTGCTCATACGCCCCAGGCAGGGGCATGCAGGCAGTGTACTGTGGCTCTGACCTGATTCCAGACCATGCTGTTACTGCTGCAAGATCCCAGCCCTAGCCCTGGAGCAGTTCTCTGCCCTGCTGTGCCAGTTTCCATGAAAATCCTGACTCCATGCTGTCATGGCCCTGCTGATGCTGGAGTCTCCAGGGAAACTGGCTGCAATGACATGGGCAGGGGCTGCTGGGAAATGAAGTCCAGCCGCTGGCCAGATTTACCATTTTTCCTACTCCCGCTCTAAACCAGTGTTTCTCAACCTACTCTTGCTCTAAGCCAGTGTTTCTCAACCAGTAGGTGCACACATACACCTTACCAACTCAGGCACATACACACCCAAGATTACCAGTCTAAGCACATGCACACCTATCATCAATTCAAGGACATATACACTATACACAGTAAAAATTAGACAAAATCAGTTGTCAATATTCGCACATCCAATGCACATACGTGAATCACTAACTCGTACATCACGCACACAATGATATATATGTATATATATTTGCCAGTTCGCACACTTACCACCCACCTACACAAACACAGAGGTGAGTTATTAACTCTTCCAGAAGGAGGGGAAGGAGGGAGATGGATGGGAGTTAAGATGAGAGAGGGGAGGGGGAAACTGAGAGCATGAAAGTGCCAGCAGTGCAAGCAGAGGAGAGTTGGAGTTGAGAGGAGATCAGGAAAATGGGTGTTGGAGCCAAGAATTAAGATGGGGCTGGGGTCTGTCTGCAGTAAAACCCAACCCAACTCAGAGTTACAAATAACAGTGGTTTTACTGAACAGGAAAAGATGGTGACATAATATATGGGCTAGACAGCTTATCGGTTCCTTTGCACTCACTCACACACGCACACACAGAATAGCGGCAGGGGTTAAAGAGACTTGGTAGAGTAGCTGAAGTCTGGGAGAAAAGAGTTGGAGGAGGAAAGGTATGGGTAATATCTACCTATCCCAGGCTGAGTTGATCCTTCATGGCCAGGTGGGGTCTCCTTCAGCAAGGTATTGTCCAGAGGCAGTCACTGGCAGGGCCTCTGGGGTGGATAGGTGGTGTGAGGTGGGGCTACTATGATCCAGATGGAAATGACATTCCCACTGGGTCTGTCTTCACTACCCCTCTTTATAGGGGCAGACCTTCTGTGACCCTAGTGGCAGGGGCATGACCAGGCAAGGGTCAGCCCTGGTGTACTGAGCATGTACACTCCAGGAGACGTGGTGCAGTTTCTGGTGTCTGTGTTGCAGTGGTGGGCTGGCTGTTTTCCGCAGCAGCCTTTTTATTCCAAATCTCGAGCCAGGGAGGGTCAATGCAGGGTGATGGTTGGGTTGTCAAGTTAGTGGTTCAGTCATTCAGAGGGAGCTATTTTTAGACCTACTGCCATTGTCTGTCAATCACCCACTCATTCAAGGAACTGGTTTACATGGGAAGGGGGAGTCATGAGTCACACAGTTATGAAAGAGTTACAATAAGATATGCCTGGGCAGGGGACACAACATGGGGACTTGACATGACTTAACATGACTTATGCTAACTTCCACGTGTAAGCCTAAATCATGTAGTATTAATAAAAAAGTAAAAATCAGTAAAACAGTAATCACACAATATAAAACAGTAAAAAACAATATAAACATAATAATTATACAATATAAAACAGTAGATATCCATGTCAAACTAGCAAGGCACTTATTTGCAAAGGAGAGAGCAAAAGAAAAAAATTGCTCCTAAGTTAAAATGCTAAAGTTTATCCTATGTCTTAGCTTACTCATCATTATCTATAGGGAACAGAGAGGGAGATAAAAAGTCAAAAATAGTTGCGAAGGGAAAGGAATGAATTTCTATATATATCAAAAGAAAAACTGGGCGTTGTGTTACAAAATGAGTAAGCAAAGACTCAAAAGATTTGGTTTCACCTTTTCAGAAACATTGACTAAATATGAAAGCGGTATTCCAGATGACAAGAAACAGAAGACTCTTAACAGGATGACGACAGATACCTTCAGTATAGATTCCCAAAGAGTAGAAATGATAATGCACCTATTTTATTATGTGCCATATGTGGAGAAACATCAACCAATTCTCAAGCTACTTAACACCAAGGCTAAGAACCCAAGATGCTTGATCAAATCCTTGATTGTGTGACGGGCTAGCTGGCAGTGATTTAGCCCAGGGGTTTTGAAAGGTCAAAAGGTGATTGGAGGACTTGGGATTCCCTTCCCTCACCAGTCAGGCCCCAGAGACTCACCCCTCATGTCCTCTGATTGGCCCTGTGGGTCACCTGGAGGGGGATAAAAAGGGCAGCACAGCTGACTCAGGGGAGAGGCCAGCGAGGGACCTGAGGAAGGAACTTCAAAGAGCTGGCAAGAGCTGAGCCAGGGGGGCAGGAGCAGTTGCCCCAGAAGATCCTGAAGGAGCGGGGCCTGCAGGCAGCAATTGGACCCTCAGCAGCATGGCGTGCAGTGGGCAGGAGAGGCTTCCTAGAACTGAATATCAGCAAATACTGGAACTGTTCCTTGTTCTATTTCTGACATGAATGTTATCAACACAACTGAAACATTATGACTTGAAGAGGTGCAAGCACAAGCAATTATTTTAATTATAGCTACATTGCTTTTTCTGATCAAACTTGTGTATGCTGACACGCATTTCCATCCTTTCAGCTTCTCATAATGCTTTTGCAGTGAGCACAGACCCCCGGATATATACTCTTACCCAAACATTAGAAACATTCAGGTCTGGATGTAAATTTGAATTTTGTAGTTTCAGATCTTGTACCCCAGATCTTAAAGCATCATTGTCATCAACTTCTTTGTGTGTTCTGGAGTATGCTAGTGTAGATGAGGTTGTCAGTGAAGACATGAGCCTCTTGAAAAGCTATTGCACAGCCTTGCCTGGAAAGTGCTAGATGTGCTCAAATATGGAAGCAAATCCAAAATGAACTTTCTATAAAAGTAGGCCAGGTGCAGAGATTTTCTCAGTTCTCTTCCCTTTGTTGCTGCTACCCATGTGCTAGCAGTATCTATCTTGGCAGAAGTGATGGACAATTCTCCTTAGATATTATATGGCTTAAGTCTGGCACCTGGGAGTTCAATATGCTACATTTGGATGCTGCAGCCAGATGAAAACATTTAGGCAATTTAAATGTTCCTAGGAAGTCCTTTTAAAAACAATCACATCATGGAGGTAACTTAACTTGTGGCCCCCTACAAGTCTGCTAAAATCAAACCCATTAACCTTTGAGAGGTACTGAGGGAATTATAAAGACCTGAAATAATCACATTGCATTGGAAAGTCTGTTTTTATGAGAAATGTAGATGCTGGATGGTCGCTTGGATGCATCTCCACTTTCCAGAACCAAATGTTTAAATCAACAGAGAATCATTGCACCCAGATCAGTACATCTGAAGTACCATCCTTTCAAGAATGCTCAATTATTTTGCACTGCTTTTTTTTAAGCTTCTGGAAATCCATGCATAGACAGCTACAAACATTTTTATATTTTCCAAGTAGTGCTTAGCTTATTCGATCCCTATTTGCCTGTTGTGGAACAGACCCATGCAGGATTCAGACGTTCTGATTTGTTTTCAGACGGGTTTGCTGGAGTAAATACAGATAGGAAAGACTCACTATGCTGAGCTTTTCTTTACTTACTGTGCTTGGTTTTCTGTTTACACTCAGGCACCAACTTAAATGGTGTGGGTTTTTTTATTTCCACCAGAATGAGAAGAGAATCAGGTCCATCAAGTCCAAGCATAGTCAAAATGTAGGCTTTCGGGCAAACTTCTTTCTGCTTTGGTAGAACAGGGGCAAAACTGTATTCTAAATTACCTGGGTACAGCCTCTGTTGACTGTGGCTGTGCATAGACAAAACAATATTTACGTTAATGTTGACACAACTGCATTTGTGTTTGCATGCCCTGGGATTTCCAGCTGCTGTAAAGTCCATTTAGCACCTTAAACTAACACTACTCAGAGATGTGTTAATTTGCGGCACTCTCCAGTTACTCCACTCCAACTGTGGATTTGTTCATGCAAAAAGCCAGACTCCGAAGACTTTTAATTAATCCACTTTGCCACGAGGGGGCACTGTGTTCTGGTCTTTAGCCAGTAGGTGCCACTGTGTGTTCTTGTTTACCCTCCTTCACTCCTCCCTCACAGCACACAGTTCAGATCCGGATGGGTCAGCTCAGACCAATTATTATTTTAAAATGGGGGATACAAATAATCCCTTAATTTTCTACCCCCTCTTAATTCTCCCTTCCCACCACCAATAATCTATGCCCTCTCCCCAGCCCATGTACACTCCTGTCCTCCTGCCCCCCACATGTATCTTCCACCTGTGACCCCCCACGCCCCCCATTATGTGCTACCACTGCAGTGGACATAGTTTCTGATGACAGCTGCAGCAGCATCATAATGGTAAGTTTTTTGCAAGTAGTTTGAAACTTTGGACTGAGTGGTTATATGACTTCCTTCAGTATTGCAAACCTTCTGAATTTCACAGATTTAATAGGTTTCATAGACAGAATTGGAAGGGACTTCAGAAGACCATTGAGTCCAACCTCCTGCCCCAAGGGCAGGAAGTCAGCTAAGGTCAAAGGATCCCAGCAAGATAAGCATCCAAACACTTTGTTAAAGGAGTCCAGAGTAGGTGCTTGCACCACCTCTGGAGGGAGTCTATTCCAGGCCTTGGGGACTCAGACAATAAAGAAGTTTTTCCTTCTGTTCAGCCTAAAACGGTCTTAGCTTTGTGACCATTGGAAACTTGTCATTCTTTGGGGCACTTGGGTGAACAAGCATTCCCCCAGATCTTCATGCACACCCCTGATGTATTTATAGGCTGCCACCAGGTCCCCCTGAGCCTGCACTTTTCCAGGCTGAAGAGTCCCATGTCTCTCAGCCTCTCTTCATAAGGCCTATTCTCTTGTCCTCTGATCATGTTTGTGGATCTCCTTTGGACTCTCTCAAGATTATTTGTGTCCTTCCTGAAGTGGGAGGCCCAAAACTGGACACAGTGCTCCAGCTGCAGCCTCACTAAGGCCAAGTACAGTGGGAGAATGACATCCTGAGATTTACTTGAAAAGCATCTATGCATACAAGCCATGGTTTGGTTTGTGTTACCAGCTGTGACATCACATTGGTGGCTCATGTTCATCTTGTGGTCAATCATTACCCCCAAGTCTCTTTTGGCCATGGTGCTAGTCAGCGTACTGCGGGGGTTTTTCCCCAAGGTGGAGTACCTTGCATTTGTTGGTATTAAATGTTATCAGATTTGTATCTGCCCACTTTTTAAGCCCATCCAAGTCAGCCTAGATCACCAATCTATCCTCAGGTGTGGATGCTCTACCCCAAAGTTTACCAGCAAACTTATCCGGTCTACTTCTGACACTAGTAACCACATCATTGATAAAGATGTTAAAGAGAATGCATCCAAAGGCAGAGTCTTGGGGGGCACTACTGGTCATGGAGCACCGTGATGATTCACTTCCATTGACCACCACTCTCTGGGTCTGGCCTCAGAGCCAATTCCTCAGCCACTGAACTGTGATGTAACTGAGGCCACAGTTAGGCAATTTTTCCAAGAGGAGATCACGGGACACAAGATCAAAGGCTTTTTTAAAGTCCAGATATATAATATAAATCTCTT
>JAGPOW010003648.1:119430860-119444535 GCA_030014935.1 Caiman crocodilus | reverse complement strand
TGTCACTTGGTCATAGAAGATGAGATTGGTCAGGCAAGACCTACCCACAACAAACCTGTGCTGGCTGTGCTTCATGATGTTGCCATCAGCCAACTTGTCAAGAATGGTCTCTTTGATCATTTTTTTCCAGAATCTTTCAAGGGACCGAGGTCAAGCTGACTGGCCTGTAGTTCCCTGGATCCACTTTCTTCCCTTTCTTGAACTTCATCACTTTCCATTTCGGAAACACAACCAAAAGTCCAGGGGCAGGACACTGCCTGCCAGACCTGATGGCCAGGATATATAGCATCGCAGGTGATATTTAGGTAATATGTCCCACCAAACTTGTGTGGGTGAGAGGGACAAAAGTCCGGTTTTCAACTGCACATGAAACCATGCTCCTCTTCCTCTTCTTCCTTTTTCCCTCTCCTCACAGAAAACTTTTGCAGGTGGAACTTGCCAGGGGCATCAGCCAGCCCGCAGCCCAGTGACGAGGAGAGTAGAATGAAGATAGTGAAGAGGAGTAGAGTGAAAATATTTTCAGATTTTTTTTTTTACATTTTATATATATTTTATGTTGTTAAGTTGTATATAGTTATGGTTAAAGCTGCAGTGTTTTCAGTAGAGTGTTTTATTTTTGCTCTATATGTGTCATGTTTTCTTTGGGGTGGGTAGTTGAGCTTGTTTTTAAAGACCATGCGCACCTCAGCATGGTGGGGATGCTGTGCTTGGGGTGTTTTTTTGGAGTTATGGCACTACTGGAAAGAGTTGCAAAGAGTTGCAGGGTGGACTGCTATCCAGAGGGAGGGAGGTCGAATGCTTGTTAAGTGCTAGCTAGGGTGAGGTGAAGCCAGCATGTCTTGTAAGAAAAAAGACTAAACAACTCCACTCACCCCCAGCAGCAAGCAAGGAATCTGCAAGACTTCTCCATGCATGGACCTCCAAGGGCCTTTACCCTTTAGTAAGTCTTTAAAGATGTTAATAAGTCTTTAACACATTATAATGCATTTCATATGCATGGTCACTGAGGCAAGTGGGAGGTTGGAGTTAACACCTGCTGCCACAGTTCCAAAACAGCTTCTTTTTTCTGAATTATTTCTTTGCAGGCTGTGTTGTTATGGGAGGTTTAATGCAAAAAAATGATTTTTTTTCCAAGGCAATGTTTTATTTACAAAATCCTACATGCAACACCTTTTGGAGATGGGTTTGCAGAACTCCCCCTCCCCCCATGGTTGGCTGCAACCCACTCCCCCTTCTGGAGAGAGCTCATCACATTTTTTTCAGGATTGCTTTGTCCTCCCTTGCCATATCTCTCCTCTCAGCCTTCTCAAAGGACAGGGAGAAGGTGAGAGGAAAACAAGGAGCAGTAGTCCCAAGGTACCCCAGGGTAATCTCTTCAGCTACCTCTAGGCCTCTGCAGAATCAAGTTTATTCAAAGAAAGCATCATTGTGGGAGAACTTCTTTCATCCAAATTCAAGAAATTTGTAATATGTCCTTCTCCTACACCAGGTATTGGCATGTCCTTATCAGATGGGTCTCAGCTAAGCAGGGAGCTGCTAATTAGCCAAGGCCAGGGTTTTAAAAAGCACTCTGCTTCCTATAGAGAGGTCTGAAGCTATCTCCAGGCATATTATTGAGGTGCCTGGAGGGGAGGCCACCCAATCTGAAATACAGGCCATGACAGTTTTGTATCTAGCCTGTGAAGCTGCTGCATCCCTGCCTCTGGCTAGCTGAAAACCACTCCCCTGCTCCCAGGTCCATGCCCTGAAATCAAGCAAGAACAAATACAAATCAGATTGTTTGATCCTCATCTTTATTTTTTTCACAATAAATTGAGTTGCAATCAATTTGATTCAGAAATCACAATAAAGATAAAACAGTATAGACTTTTTAAAACTAAACCATGCCATTGGTAGTCAACCGGTGAATACATTTGTTTTACAGTACAGCCATTGCCAGCAAAAACAATACAATAGGATAAAACACCAAGTCAGAATATGCTCCCAAGGTCCCTTGAGTAATCCCTTGATATGATATGAATGGAGGGAGGGCTGCATGGTGGGAGAGCAAAAGGGAGGGAGGCAGGCAGCCAGCCAGCCTGGTTACTGGTCCTTCCTGGTTACTGATGACTTTTATGGAGTCATGGTATTACTGGAAACTTGCAGGGTGGACTGTTATCAGATGGAGGGGGGTTGAATTCTTGGCCAGTTCTAGTGTAAAATCAGCATTTTCTTGCAAGAAAGAAGACTAAACAAACCCACTCACAAAGCTTAGTTAGGACCTCAAATGTGGGGCCCCAGGTATGGTCCCCTTCGGGCCCCCTCAGGTGGAGATGTATAGCTCAACTCAACTAGCTGTCTGAGTCAGGCTATGGATGGGTGGGGTGTGGGAGAGGGACCGAGGCATCCTGCCTCCCCCCCTTCATGGTTACTGAACTTGTCCCAGCAGCAAGATGGCTGGGTCAAAGGGGGAGGAACCCAGGCATGGTACCAAAGGGCCCTCTGAGGTGGGGGCCCCAGGCACAATCCCCTAGGGGCCCCCTCAGGTGAATGGCCCAACTCAGCTGCCTAGCTGAGTCAGGACACACTGCCCACCATTACACAGTAACTTTGGAATCTTTGCTGGCTACAAAGCTTTGGGAGGGCCGACCCCCTCAGGTGCAGGGGCCGGAGTGGCTTCTAGTTTCTGTTATCGTTATTTATTTAAAATCTTCCTTCCTTCCACAAGTCACAGAAGAAACTCAAGGAGACAGAACCCTGAATAAAAGAGGGGTGGATGGGTGTCAGAAGACGTACCCTAGGACAAATTTTCTGGGACATGGTCAGTAACCAGGAGGAGGGTGAGAAGACTATGAAATGGGCCTGCAGAACTTGTGCAAATTGAACTGATGCTCAGACCAAAGCCAGTGAAGAAAGCTCAGCTTCCTTTGTGGCCAGCAATGATCTGAAAGTTACTAGGGTGCAACAGAGAGGTGTAAGGCAGAGGTGGGTAGGTGGGGTGAAGATCCTGCAGGCCTGGGCCAGCTACCCCAGAGGTCTTGGCCAACAACCAAGAAAAAAGCCTCCGCAAGGTGTAAGGCTGAGGTGGGCAAGTGGGGTGAAGAGTCTACTACCCGTGTTACTCAAATTGCCAATTGCTCAAATCATGAGTGAGACTTTATAAAGGGGGAGAAGTCAAGGTGCCATGTTTATTGATTACATGAGTTAGACATAGAGGTTTGGACACACCATTCATACAACAAACAAACACAGTCAAATCATCAGACACATCATTACACACAGGCCTAAAGATACACAAAACAACTATTCCATCTACATATACACCAGATATAGTTACCAGCAATAGTTGCTCAGTATCAGCCAAGAGTAGCCAACCTGGGCTTATTGAGTAGATGATGATGATTTGAAGATAGCAGATTTGAAGATAACAGCTGGAGAGGGGTGAACAGCTGCATCGGCTGCTCTGATGAAACATCATTAGAGAAAGAGACTCACCCAACTTGGCATTTTCAAGATGTTCTTTAATAGGGAGTGGCATCCTTTGTTATAGTGCTTTGGGGTTTTTCCATACCCAGCTTCTGTTTTTGTGATTGTTCTTCTTTTGTCTTCAGCTATCTCAGCCTTGGAGTGTTCTTGCTGCCTGTCTGGCAGGATGGGTATAGTCCTTCTCCTTTTTATCTTTGTGCCCTATGCCTAAAAGGGATTCTCCTGCCATTCATTAATAGTTTACTGACTGGTAACTTACATTTGGCACCTTGTTGCTTACATAAATAGTTAAATCTTCTCCCATCTCTATGCTACTCTCTCACCATTCACCCTTTTACACACACACTCATACATAAAGGCTATGCAGAGTTAATTCACTTATGTCAAGCAGAAGGATATGAAATGGAGTTTTCAAGTTGCTTTGTCTTGCAGGACAAGACTAATGTGGTTACTTTTCACTACTATTACACTCTATGTTAACATCAGCTACATTGGTTCAATTCATGCTACACCCAGACCCTGGAGGTCTTGGCCAGCAACCAATAGGAAGGTCTCCACAATTCAGAAAAGAAACTCAAGCCTCAGCATCCTTAGTGTAAGGCTTGACCTGCACCCTGAACCCTCTGCAGCAATGAATGAAATGTGCTTGCAGAATTTGTCTAGCTTGTGCTGATACAGGACATGGCCATTAATCAGGAGAAGGGCAAGAAGACTATATGAAGTGGGCCTGCAGAACTTGTGCAAATCAAGCTGGTGCTCAGGTCGAAGCCAGTGAAGAAGACTCAGCTTCTACCACTGCAGTGGTAATAGCTAACCAGGAGGAAGGTGAGAAGACTATGAAAGGCTGGGAGGGTTTTCCCCATGAAGAAGCTTTCCCACAGTCAAAAGACATGTACTCCTGTCTGAATTTGCTGGGACATGGCCAGTAACCAGGAGGAGGGTGAGAAGACTATATGAAGTGGGCCTGCAGAACTTGTGTAAATTTAGCTGATGCTGAGGCCAAAGCCAGTGAAGAAGCCTCAGCTTCTGCCACTGCAGTGGTCATAGCTCAGGAGCACAGCTTCTTTTGTGGCCAGAAATGATTTGAAAGTTCCAAGGGTGCAACACAGAGATGAAGAGGTGGGCAAGTGGGGCGAAGAACCCGCAGGCCTGGGCTTACTACCTGGACCCTGGGAAGAAACTTGCCGGAGGTCTTGGCCTGCAACCAAGAAGAAAGCCTCCACATTTTTGTCCAGAAACAATCCTCTAATTACAATTCCATAATACACTTATGAGAAAACAGGGCCAGCAACCAGGAGGAGGACTATAATGATATAGAATGGAGCTGCAGAACTTGTGCAACTCTTACCATATTCAAGCTGATGCTTGGGCCAAAGCCTGTGGCATGAGCCACAATTCAAGTAGTATACAAAAGAGAAACCTCAACAGTACTCGTGGCCAGTAATCAGGAGAGGAAGTAATATAAGTTCAGTAAAGGTCTTATGTAAAGCAGAAAGGTCTCTTCTGCTTCTCCATGGGAATAGAGGAACCTAGGCACAAGCTTGAACCAGAAAGTGGGCATTTCCCTCCCCTTGCCATGGGGAAAGAGGCAGGGAGGGTACATAATCACCTGCCTTACACTCAGTATCTGTTTTCTTATCATAAGGAATCAAACAGTAATTATAAGTCTACATAACATAAGTCTATATAATATATTGGCTATACATATATGGTGGAGGCCAGGATTGTGTCATGTGTGCAGGGTGATAAGGCATACCTACCTGCTTTGAAATGCTGTGATAAGGAACTGAACCATTACAATTACTATTTGAATTTATAGTATTATTGAATCCTATTATTAGTATTAACTGTTATTATGTCTATATAAGTCACGATGAAAGTCAACTTTAACTATAATGCATACTAGTTCAGTTGTTGAGAGAAATGTTGAAGGAAATGTTGTCACCCTTTTCATCTTCTCTTTTTTCCTTTCTCTTTCTGCCTCTTGTCCCACCAACAGGGATCAATCAGCCTGTGGCTAGCAGTGGAAGGGGATCTAAAAACTGGAGGGAGGGAGGATAGAAAGAGCATCGGAATTTGTATTGGTACCTCTTGTGCACCTCAAATGTTCATAAAATTCCACCAGCCTCATTTACAATACAATTAAACTAAATAATGCATCCCCCCTGACCAGAGATGACCCTATCAGGGTGAAAGGCAGTGGCGTACCAATGGCAGCAGGCAGTGCGGTCACCCCAGCAAAGACACAAAGGGGGCACTATTGGCAGGTGCGAAGGAAGCACCACCCCTCCACACTGATCACCCCTCCCCCCCGCCATCGAAACCACCACAGAAGGTGGCTTTTCTGGGAAGCATGGGATTGAGGGCAGTGGCATCCTCAGCTATATCACAGTATACCCACAGTATACCACTGGTTCAGGGTCTTGTGCAAATTAGCCCCTCCCCACTCTGCAGAGTTGATCTTGCATGCTACAATGGTGGGGGAGGGGAGCTGGAGAACATCTGGATGTGAGGGTGGTGGCAGTGCTGAGGAGTTACCCCGTCTGCTCCGCTCATCTCTGTGGGGCCCCCAAAGCACTGTGCCCAGGACGGTCACTTGCATTCACACCCCCTAGAGTGACCCTGCCACCCTCAGGGCACAGACAAGGGTCAGGTGTTTCTTACCAAAGGTGGTGTGTAGTACACTGCCATGTCCTCTTTCTAGTTGCATGTTGCAGAGGTGCAGGCATCAAATAGCACTTGAAACGTCACTGCACCCCACTTGATCAGCCTGCAGTCTTCTCAAACCCTGGATTTGTACTGCTGTATCCGCCAGAGGCAAGTCTCGTGACTGGGATGAGTCCTTCTCTGCCCCTGCTGTGCTGTCATCCCTCACCTTCCTCAAACCTCCTTCATCAATACAGTGAACATGTACCCAGACCTCTTCTCCTGCAATTTATACTGCTTGAGTAGGGCAACTCCTGTCCCCCCACCAGTAGCCTCATTTTGGTGTGGAAAAAAAACAAATACTCTGGTGCTAAACTGGAAAAAGAGTGTGGAAAGAAGGCAGAAAAGTTTACAAAATCCCTGGGTTTGTGTGCAAGCAAAGTAAGTCTTAAATCCCACACTGCCCCTCCCCCCAACCCCTCACCCACAGCATCCCTTTGATCTTCCAAAACAAAGGAGACAGTGCCTGGCACCTGGCTGGAAAAGAGTGTGAAAAGAATCTTGAAAAAGCACATTTTCAAAGTTTCCATCTAGAGAAAATGCAAGTAAGGGTTGTGAAGGATGAGCCAAAGAACCTGGTAAGGCATGAGCCACTGTGGGCAACTTTGCAAAGTGGTTGATGGCTTGCAAAAAAGCAAGCCAGGCTCCTGGGGGGGTGACACACCACTTCCCTTAATAAGGGAGGTGAAAATAAGGTATTGCCTCAAAAGTGACTTTGCAAAGTAGGCGCTGCCTTTGCAAAATGTTGGTGTGCAGGCCACCACTTGTATGTTGTGACCCATCCAGGCAGCCCCCCCCCCCATTTACCTCTGAAGCTCCCTTGCATATCCATGCAAAAGAGGTTGCCAAACCCTCCCCCACACCAAGCAGTGGGAAAAAAGAACAGAGATAAATGTACCCAAACAATGAACAAAATCCACCTTCACAACCAAGCAGTTTAACTGTGGATAGAGAAGCAGACATAGGAAGCCAAGAAACCATGAGGTTTTATTGTTTGCAATACACTATTATAGTTACTTGTACTTCTTTGCCTTCACCCCACCATGACCCTGAAATGCAGTGGTGCCCTCCTGCTCCTGCTGGCAGTCATACAGCCCTCCTGTGACCCCACTGAGTTAAGGGGAACTGGCTTGGCTGTAATTCTCTGCAGAAGCAAGATAAGCAGACCAACTTTTCCTTTTCAGGCATGGTACCCATTTATTTAGGTACTGTCAGAGCTGAACAGTTAAGAGATTCCTCAGCACAGCTGCGTTCAGGCACATTGCGAGTCCCTGGTGCAGGGATTTTCCCTGTAAGGCGGGAAAGGTCCTTGGTGCAGAATCAGAGCCCGCCAAAAGCTTGCAGCTGCACCATTGAGTGCATGTTTTCGATTGGCTCAGTGTAAATTATGCACATGTGGCAGTCAGCAATTGGCTCGCTGGCTGTATAAAAGGCTTGGGTGGTACCCACCCAAATTGGAGGAGAGCTCAGATGTGTGTAGGGAGAGATCCCCACATGTATTTTGGAGTCACGGGGGAGGCCTGTTCAACCACCAATGACTCCCCTTCACGATTTCCACGACGTACCCCATACTCCATGTGAGTGTGAATATCGGTGCGCCTGTCTACAGTTTCATTTGTGTCTGTCTACGGATTGTGACTACACTGCATACCTCGTGTATACAGCTTGTAAGTAATGTTTTTTTGTTTCAACCGCTGCTGCCTCTCATACAACTAATTCCACTCTATCAGCAGCCCCATTCCGCCGGGGTTTCTCGGCCCCCACAGGTACTTCTGCAAATTCTGAAAGGCAACATTGAAAGTGTCCCATGACCTCGGTAATTCAACATGGGACTCATCAACCACGTCTTTCAAATTCCACATGGTGTCTCGCACTTCCTCAAGGATGGCGTCCACCTTATGCAGTGACTCATGGAGATTGTCCTGCCAAGCAGCTGTGCATTCCACTCTGGCTTCTGAGGAGTCCTTGAGCAAGGTTTCACAGGACCATCTCTACTTGCTGCAAAAACCTCTGCAGTGCTCTGCTGTACTGCAAGTGGGGTACTGTTCCAGGAAGCCATGGGTAGCGGTGGCTGATAAACAAAGAAAAAAGGAGTGGCTGCCCTCCCCACAAGTGAAAAAAAGTACACCCCTACACCCCCTCTATGCAGTGCACAAAATACTGGCAGGCATAGAAACAGACTCTGCAACAGTGAGGCACCACTTATACTGCCCAAAACTTAAAGGTACTCACTTCAGATACAGGTCCACGACTGCCGCTGACCATGCTAGCTACAAAAAATTAATTAAAGCAAATAATTAGTTTGGTGTCTGTTACATTAGAAGCTATTGAACCTGTCATGCACCACTACTGAAAGAAAAGCAAACCCATCTACAGCAAAACATGAATTTCATCCTCCCTGGTTCAAACCCAACTAGCATGAACCCAGGCATTGCAAGAGGCACATTACAAGAGATTTACCAGGTCCAGCATGTTCTTGGGTTTTAGCAAGCAGTAGATGATGTATCAGCTGCAGGGGTTTCTTCATGACCCTCCACCTCCTCTACTTCATTATCTGTGCTAGTCCATGGAATGGTGGGGCTAAATGACACTAAGTGTATGGTAACCAACGGTTCTTCCTGACACACGTGGTCATCAAGGAGCAGGTAGTGATCTCTGTACAGCTGAGACATGCTCATGGTTTCACCCTCAGGAGGGGCTGCTGATGCCTCATCCTCCTTTTCCTTGTCTTCCTGCCCAACCCTGGTGCTGAAAGTCTCCATACCCAGGTTGTCACCCGCATCCTTGGAGAGTAAGATGGACAGTTTGTCATAGAAGGGGACAATTGTGTGACCTGCCCCAGAAGGAGTGTTTACATCTTTGGCTCCGTAAAACTCTGATCTCAGGGACTTGATCTTGCACCGGACCTGGGTCCAGTCATGATTGTGCCCTGGCGCCTGCATGCCTTTTGCCATCTTGACATAAACAGACTTATTCCTCCTACTTTCCAGCCTGTCTATGATCCTTTGCTCTGACCAAAAGTGAATTAAGTCCTCCAGTTCTTCCCAGGTCCAGTTGGGTCCACAGGCATTGGAGGTATCAGCCTCTTCCATCATTGGCTCCATACTGCTGACCTTGGTTTTCTGAGACATGGTGAAGCAGTTCATGGTCAAGAGCACAAGCAATTTGTGAAAGGGGACTGGCAAATTTGAGGTGGGGGGCACCTTTATACTCAGGCTGTGCTTGCATGAAGGTCTGGGAAAATTCCAAGGATTGTGAAGTCATTACCTGCAAGTGTCAAAACACTGAAAGGTGACAAAACACCCTGTTTAACAACAAAAAAGACCTGGTGATGGTGTAAATAAGGCCATTGTACTTTGAGATAGCTACTCAATGGCCTGGAAGTTTGCAAAGTTTCGCTTGTGCGAAATAATTTTATTACAGAAGCATAGCGTTTTTTCCCTAAAGTGGCAAAAGTTTTGTGTAGCCTACATTACCAGGAGAGGAATAGGCAAAACATTTTTTGTTTGTAAGCTTGGTTACATCAGCAGTTCAGTGGCTGCTAAGCTCAGGATGAAAGAATGTGCAAAAGTCCCAATGCCACAGGGTGCCAGGGTAAAGTGTTGAAAAAGCAGCTACATCAAGCTGCAGACCACACAACACCCTACAGTCTCTGCCCCCTGCTTGGTGCAGATCGGTGAGAAGCAGCTGATGATGGAGCAGGGCAAAATGAAGAATGAGGATGAAATACGTGACAATGTAGAGCAACACAGTGAAGAGTCTTCTGACATGTTGAACATGGAGGACATGGGTGGGCAGGAGGAGAAGGTGGCAGTAATTCTTCTGTAAACGCTGTTTACAACTATGCTACAGTGTTCACTGGCAAGTTGTGTTCCTGGTTTAACAACATTTATGACAAGAAGAAGAAGAAGATACAGGTACCCAGAGGACTTGGAATACACAGAGAAAAAGCTAAGAAGTGAAATTTGACTGGGCGCAGTGAAGACACCTGAGGAGGACTAGAATCCTCATGGTATGGGCCCACGAGAGAAGCTGGAACTGGCAGGAGCAAATCAAGCTTGGAATGCCCAGCAGTGGTTGGAGGTGTTCTGAATGAAAAGGAAGACATTTTATCATATTATCTCAATGCTGGGGCCCCACATCCCAAGGCAGGACACTAACATGCATCGGGCCATCCCACCAAACAAGAGGGTTGCAATGGCCATCATGAAACTGGCCAGCTCATCCAGCCTCTGATACATTGCAAACCAGTTCATCATGGCTGCCTGCATGGTTGGGCTGGCAACTCGTGAGGCATGCCGACTGCTTAAGGAGATCACTGCAAAAAAATTGTCTGCCTGGCAAATTCACAGCAAGTCATAGATGGCTTTAATGAGAACCGGTTCCCAAACTGCATGGGGGCTTTAGATAGCACTCACATCCAAGGGCTGTGCCCTGTGGGGAAGGGAGGGCTTTCACAAACAGGAAAGGATATGCCTCCATGATGCAAGCTGTGGTGGACCAGTGGGGCTGGTTCATGAACTTTTATACTGGGTGGGCTGGCAGTGCGCATGATGTGCACATGTTCAGAAACTCTCCTCTGCCTGCCCTCGTGGAGAAAAGACACTACACACCCAGAATGGAGGAGACAGTGATCTGTGGTGTTGCTGTTCCACCCGTTATATTAGCAGATGCTACCTACCCCCTAAAGCCTTGGCTCATAAAGCCTTATGGAGGGAACATCACCAACCCACAGAAGCTGGTTTTTAACTACCGTCCAAGCAGTTGCAGGATGGCCATGGAATGTGCATCTGGCTAACTGAACGGACAATGGAGGGAACTTACATGCCAGCTCAAGATGGAGCAAGAAAATATCGTGGCCTTTCTAGTGACAGCCTGCATGCTGTATGATATCTGTGACAGCTGAGGAGAGGATTTCAAGGACTCATGGGAAGAAGATGTGTAACAGGCTGCGGCCAGACAACAGAGACATGTCCGGGCAGCAGAAGCAGCACAGGGACTGAGACGATATCCTCAAGGAGAGATTGGTTGGGCTTCCCTTGTGTGTGACTGTCCAGTATCATATATGGCTGACAAGAACACCTAGGAGTGCTTTGTTCTTTCTCTTGTTTATGTTAAAATAAATTCATTTACACTTAAAATCTGTGTCTGTCTACAGGGTCGTGCTTTGTTGCGGATGCGGGGCGGAAGAGAGGACAGTCAGGGGAAGGGGGAGAAAATCTGGACTGGACTAGGGGTTTGCTGCTTTCAGACTGTGAGTGGTTTGGGGAAGGGGGGCATTACGCACATGTCACCCACATTTGAATGAGCCCCTTTCCCCCCCCAGGGATGGAGAAGGTTAACTATTATAGCTTTTGGCAGGCTAGGTGGGTGGGGGACCAAGCCAAACAGCAACCCACATTTTCAAAAAGATTCCAAAAACATTTATTAAAAAATTCACACATCTCCAAAAGCTGTATGTGGCACTGCACAAACAGATTGAGAGTGTACCCGGGCAGGGAACAGGAGGGTTCCAATGGGAGCCCCCTTGGAAACTATGATAGATCAGTGAGCTTGGGAATGTGGGAAATGTAATTAAAAACAAACAAACAAAATGCCAGAAGAGCTCACCACCATCGACATCAAGAGCAATTGCCAATCAACCCGGTGGCAACAAACATGCACCCACCCACCTGCTACTTTAAACCCTGAATATTTTATGGTGTCATAGCAGTTATCATAGCAGCTATAGTAAATGAAAGAAAAAACACATATATTTGTAACATGGTGGAATGGGAAGAGAAAGGAATGGGAGAGGAGCATTCATACAGCTTGTCTTTGAGATTGGGATGGTGTCTTTGAGATCACATACTGACAGAGAGACCAGACTGACGGAGCATAGGTGGGTGCAAGTTACAAGGATTTTGGAGTGACCATGACTGTGCCCAGGGGAGACTCCCACTGAGAGTCCAGAGGTGGGGACTGGGGAGGCTGGGTGGTTTACATGAGCCTTCTGCTATAAGTTAGGAAAGACATTACAGGTGGTAAATTGGTATTTGACTCCACCTACAGAAATCTGCAGGGAATGATACACAAGGCTTAACTCACTCGAAAGTGCCATTCGTGCAAACACAAATGCCATTTCGTGCAAACAAAAATGCACCGCACCAAAAAAGTTACATTAAAATTTTCAGGTGCTCGTCTTTAATGCCTGTGTCATCTACACATGCCCTGTGATAGCAACTGCATATGTCTTTGTGAGATCAGAGCTTTTCTTTGCATCACTGAACAGTAACAGAATTGAGATAATAGGGCATATGCCATTTCAGTGTTGTCACTATGCCCTGTTTAAGTCTAAAAATGAAACTGCAGCTAGGGTCCCACTGCTACTTGTACAAGTTACTACAGAGATCTAAAAAGTTGGGGAGTTTTAAATGACTTTTCTCACCACCCAGACTGCCTGTGTTACTCAGGCTTTTTTCAAGAATGGCCAGGTAGCTTTAAGTTTACTTGACTAACTTAGAAGCTGGTTTAAAGATCCCAGTTTTGCTTTTTTCAGTAATATTACCACTTTAAATACTCCATGGCCCTAAAAGCTGGGCATGAGAGAATAGGAGAAGCACAGCTGGCCTGGAGTAGGAATAATGTAAGTTTTAAACAGCCTCACCCCTTCCCAAATCTCTTTTTGGTGGCATGTAGTGATTTTCTATCTATTTTCAACTCTCACTTTCTTCTAAATTTGATTTTTATAATAAAAAATGATCTGGGAGTCACTGTCAGGTCACTCAAATACTGCTGAAAATGCATTGGTGTTTATGCAGGAAAGGGAAAGAGGGGGTTCCTACCATTACAGGGGAAACAAGTGAGGGTGAGTTTCCATCTCTGTTAATTGTACATGTGCTTAAAGTGGGGGTGGGGGGTGTTTTTCTATCACCATCTCATTAGTGTCGATTTTTTCATCCTACTAATAACCATATATTCATAAAAATAAAATATATCACTTAAACCCCTTCAAGATTTTGTTTTGTTTTGAAGTGTTATTTATAGAAAGGTAACTGAAGGGAGGACACTAAAAAAGGAGTACAGTACAACAGCTTGCACATCTGCAAACTAGTTGTTCTTCGCTCTCACATACAGAGGTGTAGCCAGGCAGTTTTGCACCCTGGTCAGTGGTGGCAGATAAGGCAGTGGCTGCAGCTCAACCGCTAGCAGTTGTTTAGCAGCTAGAAGAGCAGCAGCAGCTGCTCTTGTAGCTGCTATTTTTCTGGCCCTCCTAATTCAGTCTCCCAGGTTGATGCCCATCTTCCCCTTTCGCTTAGTTTATGCTGCAGCTTACATCCTAGAGAACATACTCTGTTTTGACACAACACTCATTTTTTTCCTACCCTTATCATGGGTTAGTCTTCAGCTGCTTACTACTTCCAGTTCATAGTATCATAGTATCATAGTACCTAGGGTCAGAAGGGGCCTAGAGCAGGCCATCTAGTCTGACCCCCGCCAATGGCAGGAACGAGTGCCAGGGTCA
>JAGPOW010003648.1:119415323-119430760 GCA_030014935.1 Caiman crocodilus | reverse complement strand
ACCCCTCAGCAGCTTATAGGCAGCCACCAGGTCCCCCCTCAGCCTCCATTTACTGAGGCTGAACAGGTTCAGGTCCCTCAGATGTTCCTCATAAGGCCTGTCCTGCTGCCCACATATCAATCTTGTGGCCCTCCTCTGGACCCTCTCGAGGCCGTCCACATCCCTCTTGAAGTGCGGCGCCCAGAACTGGCCCAGTTACTAACAAGCCAGTCAGCCCCTTTTGTGTACTTATGGATTTGCTTTTTCTTCTCATATGAAGCATTTTAAGTTCATCTCTGTTGAATTTCTCAAGACCTTTTTAAATTTTACCTTCTCCACAAAGTTGTTAGCAGCCCCTCCCAGTTTTATGACATCTGCAGATTTGATCAAGAAGCAATCCATTCCTCCACCCAAGTAATTTAATAAACATATTATAACAGCACTGGACCCAGAAAAGATTCCTACCATACATGGGACCAGTCAATTTGACAAGAGTCCAAAATAATTGTACTTCCAACTTCTCTTTGCTGTAAGTATTCAAATGATTGGATATCCACTTAATGGTAATTCTATCTAGCGTATACTTCAAGTTATGGACATGATATGTGGTACTATGTCATGACTGTCAGAGCTGAATGGTTAAGAGATGCCTTGGCACAGCTGTGTTAAGCACATTGTGAGTCTCTGGTGCAGGGATTTTCCCTGTAAGGCAGGAAAAGTCCTTGGTGCAAGATCAGAGCCCACCAAAAGTTTGCAGCTGCACCATCGAGTGCCTGCTCATGATTGGCTTGGTGTAAATTATGCATATGGGGTGGTCAGCAATCAGCTCCCTGGCCATATAAAAGGCTTGAGTGATACCCGCCCAAGTTGGAGGAGTGCTCGAACACGTGTAGGGAGTGATCCCCACGTGTACTTCAGAGCCATGGAGGAGGCCTGATCACCCACCGACTCCCCGCCGCAGTCGCCACGACGTACCCCATCCCTGCGTGAGCGTGTGAGCATTGGTGTGCCTGTCTACAGTTCTGTTTGTCTGTCTACGAATTGTGCCTACACTGCATACCTCGTGTATACAGCTTGTAAGTAAAGTTTTTTCTCACATCCACTTCTGCCTCTCGTCCAACTAATTCCACTCGATAGGCGGCCCCATTCGACTGGTGTTTCTCAGCCCCCACAATGACCTGTACTGAAGTTCAGGTATTTGATATCAACCATTTCCCTTTGTAAATCAAACCAGTTACCCTATTGAAGGATGTTTGGCATGATTTGTTCATAACAAATCAGTGTTCACTGTTTGGTGGTCAACCCTTCCTTTTCAGATATCTATAGCTCTGTGTCTCTCTCTCTCTCTATAAATTGACTTTTATTATTTGCTCTAGTAATTTTCCAGTTATAGATGTCAGTGTGGGTGATCCATAATTTTCAAGGTCCTTGTTTTTAAAAACAGCCACTATAATATTAGCCCTTCCCTAGTCCTCTGGGACTTTGCCATGAATTTGTGATTATTGCCAGTGATTCCTATGTTTGTTCAGCTTGTTCTTTCACCAGCTTGGAATGAAGCCAGGTCCTGCTGATTTATATTTATTCAAAGTTGTAAAAAAGTCTCTGACATGCTCTTTATTTGACATGATCTGCTCTCTTTCCCATTTTATTTTATATTAATTTAGCTATGAATCCTGTCAAGGCTGAAACAAAAATAGGTACCGAGAAGCCCCACCTTCTTTGTATCCTCAGTTAATGATTCACCTTCTTGATAGAACAGCAGACCCAGTTTCTCCAGTCCTTATCTGTATATCATATTTGTAGAACCTCTTCTTTTTGTCTTGCACATCTCTTGCTAGTCATAATTCTTTTAGTGGGGGGTGGGGTGGAAAATAACCCCTGTGGTTGGTGAGGGAAACCTGTACAAGCCTTGCTAAAGTCAAGGTATGTCACATCTGCTGCTCTCCCTCTCAGGAGGAATGAAACTTAAGAGAAATTTTATTTTTTTACCTGCAAAAGTCTTATAAGTGAAAAAGAGAAAGAGAGAGAGAAGAGGGTGGTGGGGGGTGAGGGAAATATAGCAGACCTGCAGATCAGGAGACATTTGCTGGGAAGGTGTATGACTATTTACTTCTTGTGAAGTAAATGTGTGAAATCTTCTTCTGTGCCTGAATTAAGAAGAAATGGATGCCAGCATCAAAAGAGGTTATCACATACATGAAATCCTTTGGGGAAAGGGCTGATTCAAAAGGTTTATGGTTAACTCCCCTTAATTGAGAGAGTTCATCCTGGTATATGCTTGGCCCACCTTTTGGTAGGCAGTTTCAAATGCCTACTTTTGGAATGCCTGTAAGTATTCCAGATAATCCTGAATCAGATCCTGGATGGGATTAATTTTGTCAGGGCATTCATGGATGCTCTTCTTACTCTGAACACTCCAAGACAAGGATATGAATTCAGGCAGCAAATCTGTCCCAAACATGCACCTGGTTGGTTTAATAAAAATATATCATCCACAGAAAGCCTTGACTCCATTAAAACAAAGTGGTGATTCCTACCAAAATCCAGTTTATTCCACTCACATCCAGTCTTGGCCATTTTGTTCACAACCTTCTATAAGAACTGGGGCTGAACACCCAATAAACGAGTCTCACATTTAAATTCTATTCTATTTATCTTTGGTCGTCCAAGTAGCATTTTTGTCACTTCAGGTAATTATTTTATTTCCTGGCAGCATTAGATCCATCGGTGTGTGCACAGAAGGCTACTCACTGCTTAGCCACATACACAGCTTTATGCATGTTCATCAGCATCCACTGCATGAAAAATCCATGACTGACAGGTGCTAGATGGCAGACCCATGTTTCAGCTCCAATGCCTGAGTGATTAGGGTACTCACATGGAACAGAAGCACCCTCCCATGCCCTAGCCCCAATAACTGGATAGTTAGGACACTTAGTTGGCTGCTGCTGCCAGCACTGGGTGCTGTGTACCACAGAGGATGCAGGGCGGGGAACAGTGACACCCCTCCACTCAAACTCCACAGCCACAATACTGCCTACAAACCTGACACCTACCCAGACAACCTGCACCACCCCACACAACCTCCCCCCACATGCCACACATCCCCCTATAGCCAAACTCCCAAAACACCCACCCAAGAACCTCTGGATATATACCTATGCTAAGTTGCCTGAGTCTTGGACTACAAGGGGTATGTTCTCAACACACACTGACAGAACCAGCCACACCACGAGCTCCTGGAGCAGCAACCCCAACACCTGCCTCCTCAGGAGGATGAGAAATGACTCCAGGGTCAAAACATACAGCTATCCTGACAGCAGGCAGCCTTGAAGCAACCCCTCTCCTGAAAGGGATGGGCTCTGTCAGGATACAGTTGAGCTTGACCAACAAGTCTGCAGAGGTGTACAGCACCTGGAGAGCCTGTACAAAGCAGACCCCAATGCCAAAGGCTCACTCCATGCCTGTGAGATACCAAAGATCCAGTCTGTCAAATTACTTCTCCTGGTCCAGAGACAGAAGGACAAAAGACAGGCCTTCCCTGCAGGCTAGCTCCATGAGGTCCTGAACCACGTACAGGTTGTCAAAGATGGAACATCTGGACACCATGTATGTCTAGTCAGGATGGATCATGTCCATCAGCATGGACCTGCAGGTGCAGGCAATGAGATGGCCTTCACTTCCACCTTGTAGTCCATGCAGAGGAGGGACACAGGACGTCAGTTCCTCAGGTTGCAAGGATACTCCTTCTTTGGCAAGGCCCTCCACCATGACAGGGGGAGTTCCCCACTTCCCTTAGAGTTGGCCCAGACTATGGCAAAATCTGGACTGAGGATATCCCAGAAGGCCCAGTAGACCTCTGTGGTCAACCCTTCAAGGCCTGGCACCTTGTTGCCAGGCATCAGGTAGAGGGCAGCCAGAATGAAAGGAGCCTCCAGCCCATCGTGGTAGCCCATGCTGACCTGTGGGAGTCCCTCCCAGAGAGTCCAACAGACTTTGGTGTTGGTCAGATCAGGGGAAAAGAGCTCTTCGTAGAAGGCCCGTGTGCACTGGTGCATCTCTACTGTATCCGTGAAGGGGGTCCTGTCACCTGCCAGAAAGCAGGTGATGTAATTCTTGGCCCCCTACCACCTCTCCAGGGCATAGAAGAAGTAGAAGCTGAGGCCTATCTCCCAAAGGACCTGGATATGTGAGTGGACACATGCACAGCGGGTGCACTGGCCATCCAGAGCATGAAGCTCTTTCCACAGAGGGATGGGTTGGTTGGGTCAGCAGCCAGGAACCTCTCTAGTCCCAGCACTTTCCACTCAAGCTGCTTCCAGACTGCCTCCCTCTGCCAGGTATGCCCCTGAGTATAGCTGTGGCAAAAAGCTGGATGCATACCTTCCCCACGCCCTACCATCTCCAAGTCAAAGGGAAAGCTGCTCCCACTGGGCCATCCAGAACTCCTGGAAGGCCTCCCTGAAGCCCACATCCTCCAGCAGACTGGCACTGAAATGCCAGTAAGCTGATCCCTGGATGTCCAGGCCCCAGCATGGCCTGGGACCAGACAAGGTGGTGATCGCTGAAAGGAGTTGGCCAAATGCCAGAGAAATGGGCCTGGGCACAAAGTGCAGCAAAGTGATATAAATCCAGTCCAATGAGTCCCACCCTTACATACGTGAAAGGAGGTCTGGTATCCTCCAGCCAGCTCAGGGCCATCAGAGTGACAGGCATGCCAGAAACCCACCAGGAAGTAGTCTGTCAGGTTCTCCCCAATGATGCCTATAGTCACCTGGTTCTGCTTCCTGCTCGAATGGTCTCGTTAGAGTGATGCTAAAGTCTCCACCAAGAACCGGGCACTCATGAGGGTTGAGGGTGCTGATGGAAGTGGCCACCTGATGGAAAAAACCTGCCAACTCTGGGTTCTTCACGGGCGTGTACACTTCAGAAGGTTCAGGACCAGCCCCTGCACCTGGACCTGAAGGTCAGCAGGCAGCCTGGCACCACCTCTAAGTCCTGGAGAACCTGTGGATGCAGGCCTAGGAAGAACAGGGTGGCCACCCTGTAAGAGGTGGCTGAGAGGTGACTAAAAAAGACCCTGCTTCCCCACTCTAGCCCCCAGTTAGATTCATCAGCTGGAGTTGTCAGGGTCTCCTGCAAGAATACCATGGGGTACCCCCCGCCTGAAGGAAGGAGAGCACCTGGCATCTCTGGAGATGCTTCCTGCAGCCATGGACTCTGAGGGTCATGATCTTAAATGACTTCATGGCTCAGGGGGTGAAGTAGATGGTTCAGTGGTGTCCTTGCACATCTCAACACCTGATGTGGGGCCTGCCAGCTCATGTGGCACCCTTCCATAAGCACAGAGGATGATTACAAAACTGTGGACACACCTACATATCTAGGCATTGCAGCTCTTGGGCCCCTTGCTTTCCCTTACCAGTGCCTTTGCAGTGGTGAGGATGCTGTCAAAATCTCTCCAGCAGTGCATGGTGAGCTGTACCTTGCTGTTGGACTGCCAGGTGTAGTTGTGGTCAAGAAATGCAAGTAGCTCACCCCTGGGAACCGCCGGGACTGAGAGGTCTGTAGGCTTCAAAGAGCCTACCAGTTCTCAGTTGTCCTTGTCCTGTTCCTGGGGCTCAATGGGCTCCTCAGGCACCATCTGAACCCTTCAGTCCACTAGGACCCCAGACTGTGGTTGGGATTGGGAGAGCTCTGCAGCCCCTTGAGACAGGGGTGGGGGTGGGGCTCCTTCACAAGATGCTGCGGTAGAGTTGGAGCCCCAAGTGGTCGGTGCAGGGTCCCTGACAAGATTGGCATGTTGATTAGGGGAACCCACCCTGACCTCCCCCCATGAAGGACCATGGGGCAGACTGGAAGTGTGGTTTTGCTGGGAGGGGGAGGAAAGAGGCCCATCAGGCCCCAAGATGGTTTTGGTGTCTGCCTTAGGGTCCTGGGAAAGAGGAACTCACTCCTCAGGACTCACAAGTGTGAGCACAAGAGCTCCTGTCTTCCCCAGATAATCAAAGGAGGAGGGCTCCACTGCCAGACCTTCCTTTGGGTCAACTTCAGCCTCAGCATCCATGGTCTTAGGGAGTAGGCCCTGACCAGCAGAGTGAGGGGCTTCCTCCATGGTCTCCTGCTTGAGACTGTCCAGAATCCCCAAAGCCTCCTTCATTTTAACACATTTTATCTTTTCCATTGCTAGGGTGCAACAGGGGAGACCTCCCAAAGCTGGGCCACTCTTTCTCCCCCTGTGATGGTCTTGGGAGGGTGGGGGGAAGGTCCTCCACATCAGAGGCCTCCAGCTGCACCTGAACCTTCCTCTTGGCTTTGCATCCAGAGGGGACCTGCACCCATTCAGCCCTAGTGTAGTTCTCAGGTGGACAGGTTCCAGTAGGAGAAGATGATGGGCATCTACAGCAGGTGCATAACTAGGGGTGGGGGGGCTGCTCCCTCTCTCCTCTTGGTTCCTGCTGCCCTCCCCAGGACCCCACCAAACTTGGTTTGGGGATGGGGTCCCCTGAGCTCACAGGGGGGCTGGATTATGCATCTGGGGTGCCAGGGAGCCTTGAGAGGGGAGGAGCACTGGTGGCAGGGCACCCCTTTTGCCAGTGGGACCCACAGATGACCTCTCCTCCTGGCCCAGAGGGCACTCATGATACATGTGCCCCAGGGCACAGCACCAGAAACACCACAGGTCCCCTGGCAGATAGAAAATGCTCACCAGGCCCCCCTGGAAAGGAACTGCAAGGCACCCCTCAGCATCCAGCCATGCTCCTGTCACCACCTGGATCATAACCTGATGATGGAATGAATGCACGTGGTGGAGGCTGGGGTCTTGGCACCCCAGCGAGAGGCCCACCACCCAGGAGATGACCCTCCCCTGGATTTGGAGCTTTGAGATACAGGGAGGGATGGAGTCGAGGACCACCTGGGTCCCCAGGTTTTCTAGGAGCTTGAGAGGGGTGTACTCACCCTCCACCATGCATTCCCTCTCTGCCACCTTCTGTGCAGCAGCCTCCAAGGCAAGGAAAAAGACCCCTTTGCCATAAAATAGGAGGCTGCCATGATCTTGGGCCCCCCCACTGCCCAAGCCAGGGCCTGCACCCAGCTCTCAAAGTGCAGGTTCTCCCACTTGGGTAGTTGGCACTTCATCCGGTGCCTGTGGGTGAGTGCCAGAAAGGGGGCCTCACCATCCAAACTGGAAGGGCTAGCAGTGGAGGGTCCAGGCCCCACAGCTTTGGATCACCCTGCAGCTGCTTGTGCATAAACTGCGATTCCCCGGCTGGATAGTTGCCTTGGTGGGGCCAGAGCTAGGGCCAGGGACAGGCTGAGTGGGTATGCTGGCTGGTGTAGTGCACCTGGTCCCCCTCAGGCACTGGTGCTTTTGGCTTGGGGGCTGGGCTCATGCCCTTCTCACTCCAAGCTGTAGAGGAGGCTGAAGAGAAGCCCTTCCCACTTCCTTTGCCCTTGGCCCCTGATGGTGAGGGAGAGGGCTTGGGAATGGATGTAGCCTGGCCAGGGGGGACACCCTGGCCCTCCTGGCTCCCTGCTGGCAGAGGATTCAGGCTTCTTTACCCCGGAGGACGTCAGTTGGTGTCTGCATCCAAGCTGGGGGCTGCAGTGGCATTTGTTCTCTCAGGAGCTTGGCTGGGATCTGCCCCCATAGTGGGGGCTTCAGGAAGTTCTGTGGGAACATCTGCCCCTCCAGAAGGTTCCTGCTGTACCATGGGTTTACAGAAGGGAGAGGAAACTAATGAGGAAAAACAAAAACAAAAGCAAAATACAGTGGAGCTGGTGAAACCAATAGGGGAAGGCTTGGGCTTTGGAAGAAAGGGGGCAGGGTGGAGGGGAAAGGGGGATGAAGCTCACTCAGCTACAGCTCCACAGGAAATTAGGTGGATTATGCCTGGGGAAGGTGGGGAAGGGGACGCATACACAAAGGCTGGGAAGACTCAAGTTGGCTTACTCAGCCACACAACAAACACCAGTTCAGGGGGAATGGATCACAGGACTTACCAGGCATGGGCAAAAGCACACAGGGAAGGTTGCTGAGGAAGATGTAAAAGATGGCTGGAATAGTGGAGAAGCTTTGTGTATTGGAGCTCAGTCCTTCTCTCCTCCCCTCCCCCCATTGAGGCAACAGCAGCAGCCTGATGCAGGAAGGGGTGTGGCCAGCTTCTTTTCTGAGAGAGCTAGCAACAGCAGTAGCAGTAGCAGCCTGAAGCAGGAAGGGGCATGGCAAACTTTCCTCAGAAGCTCCTGAAAGTAGGCTAGCAACAGCAGCAGCAACAGCTTACGATAGGCAGGTGCATGGTCTACTTCCCCTAGAAGCTCCTGATATCAAAGAGCAGCAGCAGCAGCAACAGCAGCTTGGGACAGGGTAGGAGCATGGCCAGCTTCTTCCCAGAGGCTCCTCCTCCAGAAGCTCCTGTCTATTTGTAACATTCAAAATACCATGGGCCCCAAGGCCCACCCAGCTGAGTCGCCCCTATTATATGGGGGCTAATGGGTGAATGTTACAACAAAATACTTGGGAAAACTAATGAAAAAAACAGGATAGGAGTGTCACCCCAGAAGTTCCTGATTATTTGTATCACCCAATTATCATGGGCCCTGAGGCCCACGTGGCTAATAGCTCCTATTGTATGGAGCCAATGGATGGATGACACAACAAAATACTTGGGGCAACTAATGAAAAAACCAGGATAGGAGTGTCATGTGGGTCAAAGGGACAAAACATGAAAATAAGTGCACTTGAGGGGGACACTGAGCAGAGCCCCCCAGGCTGCACCCACCGGTCCTCAAAGGCATTCAAGGAGCCAGTGGATGCCGCCCACTGGTGCTCTGCTTGGAGATGTGCATGTGCAAGTGAGAGGAAAGCAGCCCCACAGTCTCCAGGCACCTTCCCAGACAGAGCTTACTTCCTGGTCAAATATAGGGCCCACTTGGCCAGAGCAAGAAAGATGTTGATCAAGACATTCCACAACTTGGTGGGGCCTTGGATGGGGTGACCAAAAACAAAAAGGTGGGGAGTGAAATTCAATTAGAACTTCAAGAGAAGACTCTGGAGGTGAAGGTGCTGCAGTCTGGCACACTTGTATGCCAGGGTCTCCCTCTGCCTGCAGAAGGGGCAGGAGACCGGACTGTCCATGAAGCTCATCACATACACGCCTGTGGTGATGACTTGATGGAGGAGTCAACAGCTGAGGGCCCCAGTGGCTCATGGGATGAGGGTGGAGTACAGACTCAGCCACTGGAGTGCCCCAGCCATGCCCTCACTGATCAGGTCCCACCACTTGGTGTCTGGGTGGGACATGAGGGCAGCATGATGGACAATGTGGTGCATGAGTATGTAGAGGTGGTGATGATGGACGGTGAAAAAGTGGACTGGTCTGGTATCCTCCAGCCAGCTCAGGTGGTGGAGTGGGGAATGCCATGAAGCCAGGAGAGGCGCCAGCCCCATGACAAATTCCAGTGGGCTGGAGGACACAGAGGGGCGGAAACCACCGCCATGCAGGACCTGGTCAAAGGCAAGGGATTTGAGAAGTAGGTTATATTTCACCTCCTGGACCAGATGGCAGGTTGCACGTGTTGTGGTTAGACCCATGTGATGGGCCATTGCAGAGGAGTCTACCCACTCCTGCCTATTGTAATTCAGGACATCTCCAATATGGGTGACATAAGCCAGGACCAACCTTTGTCACAACTGGAGGACCTCTGCCATTGGCAACTCCAGCTGGGAGTTCCAGAGGAGGGACTCAATGAGCAGGTTGGTCCCCTGGGCAACTGTTGTGGGGGACCTGGAGTCGGAACCCAGTCTCCAGGCCTGGAGGAGGTCCTGGTAGAAATCTGGCAGCCCTTGCAGGTCCTGTAGGGAGAAGTCCCGCAGGCTAAGGAGCTGCCAATTGTATCAGAGCCCCCAGAAGTGGCAATGGAAAATGTGTCCTTGGTGGCCTCATGCTGTGTGACTGCTGACAACGTATAGCAGTTGCTGCAGTGCCTGAAGGCAGCCAGGTCTTGGCATTCCACATAGGCAAGCCAGGCCCTGGCTGCCTACCTGCAAAGGGAGGGTCAGGACCTCCACAGCAACCTAGTACCATGCCAGCCAGAAAAACTTGAGTCCCAATCTCTGGAGTCCCTCCAGGACCTCAGGGGGCACAGGCAGGGTGTGTAAGCAGTGCCAGAGCATGGACAGGAGCAGTTGGTTCAGCACCAGCACTCTCCCACACAGGGAGAGACATATCAGGAGCCCTGCCAATGCCTGGAGCCACTCCACCATCATTGCCTCCAGCTGATGGCATTTCTCTGGCAGGGAGGGATCTTGGGGGACAGGTAAACCCCCAAGCAGAGCAGTGATCCCATGTTCTAGTGGATTCCACAGAACATGGACGGGAGTGAGCCCATCTGCCACCCATCACCCACCACCAGGCCAGTGGTCTTGACCCAGCTGACCAAGACAGAGAAGACCACTGAGTACAATGCCTGGCAGGCCTCCACCTGCACCAAGTCACCTTGGTTCTGGACCATGAGGAGTACGTTGTCAGCATATGCTGGCAGGACCAGCTGCATCGCTGGCTCCCAGAGCATCAACCACATCACCTGCTTCTGCAAGAGAATGAGGGCTCCAGGGCCAAGGTTTACAGCTGGCCTGACAGTAAGCAGCCTTGATCAGGAGAAGGCTAAATAAGTCCTCTCCTGATTGGGATGGGCTCCGTCAGGGTTCAGTGGAGCTTGACCAAACATTCTGTAGAGGTGTACAACACCTGAAGGGTCCACACAAAGTGAAGCCCAAAGCCAAAGGCCCACAGCATGGCTGTGAAGTATCCATGATCCACTTTGTCAAATGGCTTCCCCTCATCCAGGGATAGAAGAGCAAAAGACAGCGCGCTGGGAGGGTCTGTCTCTAGGAGGTCCCAAACCAGGTACAGGTTGTTGAAGATGGAACATCCAGGCTCCATGTACATCTGGTTGGGATGGATCACGTCCTTCAGCACAGACCACAAGCAGAGAGATGGCCTTCGCTACCACCTTGTAGTCCGGGCAGAGGAGGGACATGGAACACCAATTCCTTAAGTCATGGGGATCCCTGTTCTTTTGGCAGGAGCGTCAGCACAGCCCTCTGGCATGACAAGGGGAATTTCCCACTTCCCTCAGATTGAGCCCAGACCACGACAAGGTCTAGGCCAAGGACATCCCAGAAAGCCCAGTAGAACTCTGAGGTCAGCCCGTCAATGCCTGGTGCCTTATTGCCAGACATCATGTGGAGAGTGGCCAAAAACTCAGCCAGAGTGAGAGGAGCTTCCGGCTAGTCCTGGCAACTCATGCTGACCTGCAGGAGTCCCTCCCACAGGGTTTGACAGGCCTCCACATTGGTCAGATCCAGGGAGAAGAACTTTTCATAGAAGGCCCACACAGGCTGGTACATCTCACCTGGATCCATGAGGGGGTACCGTCACCCAACAGGAGGCAGGTGATGTACTTCTTGGCCCCCTGCCTCCTCCCCAGGGCATGGAAGAAGTGGGGTCCATGGTCCATCTTCCGTAGGAACTGGATGTTCTAGCAGACAAATGCATTGTGGGTTCAGTAGTCATCCAGAGCACAAAGCTCTTCCAGCCTCTCCCAAAACTGTCTGCAGAGGGATGGGCTGGTTGAGGAGGTGGCCAAGCACCTCTCCAGCAATAGCACTTCCCACTCCAGCTGCTTCCAGACTGACTTCCTCTGCCAGGTGTGCCTCTGTGTGTAACTACAGCAAAAAAGCCAGATGCGCAGCTTCCCCACATCCCACCATCTCTGAGCTGAAGGGCAAGCTTCTCATTGCTTCTGCCAGGCCAGCCAGAACTCCCAGAAGGCTTCCCTGAAGGCCACATCCTCCAGCAGACTGGCACTGAAATACCAGTAGACTAACCCTGGACACCCAGGCCCTAGCATGACCTGGGTCCAGACAAGGTGGTGATCACTAAAGGGGGTCTGCCAGATGCCTAGAGGAGTGGGCCTGGGCAAAGTGAAGCAAAGAAATATAAACCCAGTCTAACTGGGAGTGACATGCGTGCTTCTCTCCCACCCCCACATAGCATGGGGTTCGGTAGGATGACAGGCATGCCAGACAACCAGCAGGGAGTAGTCCATCAGAATCCCCCTAAGAATGCCCACAGTGGCCTGGTTCCACTCCTTGCCTGACTGGTCTTGCACATCTAAGGTGACGTTAAAGTTCCCAACAAGGACCAGATACTCGTGAGGGTTGAAGGTGTCAATGTATGTGGCCACCCAGTGGAAGAAATCCACCGACTCTGGGTCCCCGGGGGTGCACATGTTCAGAAGGTTCAGGACCAGCCCCTGCACCTGAACCCGGAGGTGCAGCAGGTGACCCAGCACCACCTCAATGTCCTGGAGAACTGCTAGCTGCTGGCCTGGGGAAAACTGGGTGGCTACCCCACATAAGGTGGCTGACTGGTGACTAAAAAAAGACCCTGCCTCCCCTCTCCACCCACCAATTTGGTTCATTGGCTGGAGTTGTCAAGATCTCCTGCAAGAATACCATGGGGTACCCTCCTTCCTGAAGGAAGGAGAGCACCCAGAAGCTCCGGAGACCTTTCCTGCAGCCATGGACATTGAGGGTTGCAATCTTATATGACCTTATGGTTTGGGGTGAAAGCAGTGGAGTAGACAGTTTAGCAGGGGCCTCACGCATCTCAATGCCAGGTGTGGGGCCTGCTGGTTCATGTAGCACCCTCCCATACATATAGAGGGCATCTATGAAACTGCAGGCCTGCCTATAGATCTGGGCATTGCAGCTTTTGGGGCCCTTGCCTTCCCCCACCAGCACCCTCACAGTGGCGAGGAAGCTGTCAAAATCTCCCCAGAGTTCCAAGGCTAGCTGTACCTTCCTGGCAGACCAGCAGGTGTAGTCATGGTCAGGAAATGCAAGTAGCTCGTCCCTGGGTACCACTGGGACCAAGAGGTCTGCAGGCTCCATGGAGCCTGCTGGTTCTTGGGTATCCTCCTCTTGGTTCTGGGGCTTAGAGGGCTCCTTAAGTACCATCTGAATGCCCCAGTCCACAAAGACCCCAGACTCTGGTTGGGATTGGGAGAGATCTGCAGCCCTCTGGGACAGGGGTGGAGGTTTGGGTGGGGCTCCTTCACAAGATGATGGGGTAGAGCTGGAGCCCTCAGGGGTCTGTGCAAGATCCCTGATGAGATTGGTCCATTGATTAGGGGACCCCACCACAACTCCCTCTGATGCAGGACTATGGGGCAGGCTGGAGGTGAGGTTTTCACAGAAGGGGGAAGGAAAGAGACCCACCAGGCACTGGGGTGGCTTCGGCATCTGCCTCAGGATTCTGGGAAAGGGGAACTCCTCCATCAGGACTCACCAGGGTGATCCCCAGACCTCTGTATCCCCCAGATCAGAGAGAGGAGACTCTGCTGCCAGATCTTCCTTTGGGTAGGCCTCAGCCTTGGTGCCTGTGGTTTCAGGGGGTAGGCCTTGGTCAGCAGAACGAAGGGCTTCATCCATGGCCTCCTGTTTGGGACTATCCAGCATCCCTGAAACCTCCTCCATGGGGATCACCTGTTTGATATTTCCCAAAGTAGAGTGTCAGGCACAGCTGGGGAGGCCCCTAGAGGCTGGGCTGCTCCTTCCCCCCATGTGGTGGTTTTGGGAGGGAGAGAGGAGTCATCCACATCAGAGGGCTCTAACTGTGCCTGGGTTTTCCTCTTGCCTTTATGCCCAGAGGGGACCTGCACCCACTCAGCCATGTAGTGATCCTCAGGTGGACAGGCTTCAGCAAGAGAAGCTGAGGGTTGTGGGAGTGGGGCAGCCACAATGGGGGTATGACTAGGGCAGGGGGACCCTGCTCCCTCTCTCTTCCCAGTTGCTGGTGCCCTCCCTGATAGTCTACCAAACCTGGTTGGGGGCATGGGATCCCTTGAGCTCACAGGGGGTCTCATAGTTGTGGCTGGGGAGCCATGGAGGCCTGAGGGTGGTGGGACACCAGTGGTAGTTCCAGTGGAACTCACAGATGCCCTTTCTGCCTGGCCCACAGGGCACTCATGATTCAAGTGCCCCAGGGCACAGCACTGGAGCCACTGCAAGTCCCCTAGTATATAGAAAATCCTCACCAGGGCCCCATGATAGGGGATTACCAGGCACCTCTTAGTCTCCACTCACACTCCCACCCCCAGCTGGATCATGACCTGGTGATGGAAAGAGAGCTTGTGGGAAAGGTCAGGGTCTTGGCACCCCAGTGAAAGGGCCACCACCAGGGAGATAGCTTTTCCCAAGGTTTGGAGCTGGGGGAGCAAGGCCCAACTGGGGATATAGGAAAGGATGGAACTGAGGACCATCCTGGTCTCCAGCTCTTCTAAAGGCTCGAGAGGGACGTGCTTGCCCTCCACTGCCTTTTGTGCAGCAGCCACAGAGGAAAGGAAAAAGACTCCCGTGCCATGAAAGCAGGAGGCTGCCACAATCTTGGGGGCCCCCACTATCCAAGCCAGGACCTGCATCCAGGTCTCAAAGTGCAGGTTCTCACACTTGGCACTTTACCCCATGCCTGCGAGTGAATGCCGGAAGCTTGGCCGCACTGTGAGAGCTAGAAGGGCCAGTGGTGAAGGTCCAGGCCCCATGGTTTTGGGTCTCCCCATAGCAGCCTGTGCATAATTGTGATTCCCCCCAGCCCAGCGGCCATGTTGGTGGGGCCAGGGCCAGAGCCAGGATGAATGGATGTGCTGCTTAGGGTAGTGCACCTCGTCTCCTCAGGCACTGGTGGTCTAGGCTTGGGGGCAGGGTCCTACCCTTCCCACCCTCAGCTGTGGAGGAGGCTGAAGAGAAGCCCTTGCCACTGCCCTTACCTTTGGTCCCTCATGATGGGACAGGGGACTTGGTAACCCTCCGGGGAGGGGGGTGGGGGAGGCCTGGTCAGCAGAGATCCCCTGGCCCAGTTGGCTCCCTACTGGAGTCCCACACAAACAAACCCAACCCACACAGGGAAGGCTGTTGAGGCAGAAGTAAAAGATGGCTAGAGCGGTGGAGGGGCTTTGTTTGTGGAAGATCTGTCCAGAAGCCCCTTAGGCCTCCAACCAGATGCTCAGCAGCAGAGCAGGAGGCAGGAAGACAAATCAGGATCAGATGCAATGAGGTAGCCATGGGGGAGGGCAGGAGTAGTCAGTCAGTTAGGAAATAATCCAGCGCAGGTGTGGTGTCAGGTAGTGCAGCAGGGAATCTCCCTCTCTCCTGAGAGGTGGCAGCAGCAGCAGCAATGGTAGGACCCATCCAGTTCAGGCACTCAGGATGTGCTTCCACTGAAAGTGGAGGTGAAGGTGGGGGTGGCCTACCAAGGCAGCTGAGGCAGGCAAGGTACCCTTAGGCTTCAGCAGTGATGGTGGGGGAGGGGCCTACAGGCAGCGCAGCCTTCTCCCCAGGCTATACCCTGACCACAGCTTGGCAACAGGCAGGGCAGCAGGCTGGAACAGGG
>JAGPOW010003648.1:119388910-119406191 GCA_030014935.1 Caiman crocodilus | reverse complement strand
TCTTGCTCCTACCTTGGGCATCTTTAAGAGTAGATTGGATAGGTACTTGGCTGGGGTCCTGTGACCCTGGCACTTGTTCCTGCCACTGGCGGGGGGTCAAACTAGATGGCCTGCTCTGGGCCCCTTTTGACCCTAGATACTATGATACTATGAAACTAAAAGCAAATCATCACTTTATCATTACTGAAAGGAGAGCATAGCCAAACCATGGAGCAGATGTATGGAAAAAGAAAAGAGAAAGGGAAAAAAGCAGGGTTTGACCAGTAATGGAGCTTTCAGTAGTTTCTTAGTCAAAAATTTCTGGGAGTTAATATCTGTAGTGGACAGCGATCCTCTCTTTGGCCACTAATGCAGAAGTGGTCACATCCCTCTGATCTGTACTGTACAGTGATCGCCTTTCCCACCACTGTACAAATATATTCTTTGTGATCATGAGTGCTCAAAAACTAAAATTCTGGGTTATTCGGAGGCCCTTATTCACTAATGAATACCCCACTACATAGTTCGCAGGCGAAGTATGATTGTTAGAGACCCAAATCAGTCTAATTCCAGCATCAATGTTTTCCTACAGATCTTTAATTTTAAAATGTTCCCACATGTGCAGAACACAACAGGGGCAGATCCAGAGGGAGTACAGTTATGCGATCACATTCTCCCCCCCCCCCCATTTTCACACCATGCCATGGGAGCAGGAGCCAGGGAGGTATTTTTAGGTCCCTGAATTGAGTAAGAATTCACTCATCTTCCCCCCCACCCCATGTTCAGTGACACATCCCCTTCTATCCCCTCCCATCCTCCCTAACCCTCCCGCCCACTGCTGCCACTATTCCTGTTGTCGCCAGCTGATCCAAGAGCTGGGGAGCTTCAGATCTGCTGCTGCATGACTCCAGCTGGTTTTCATGAGCTCAGCCTGGGATAGTGGTATTGGGTTCCACTATCCCAATACCACTATATTGGATGGTAATATTGTGGTTACCACCACAATATAGTGGTATATTGTGGTTACCACCACAATATAGTGGTATTGGAAGCTCACTCTGTAAGGCTGTGGACCCTGCCTCCAAGGGGTTCTGTATGGAAGCACGATTAGAAAGGAATTCAAAAGTATTACTGTCTCCTATCTCAGATGGTCTGCTCTCACCTGCCACATCTTGATGGAATACTCCAACCTGTTGGGAGTTGGAGTTAGTGGACCCAGGGCTGGATTATGACATGCTGGGGCCCCAAGCCAGGGGTTTCCAACCTCTCTATGCTATGGCCTGACAAACTGCCAACTGGAAGTGGCCATGGTCCAGCAAACTGAGGACCATCACACAGAGCCCTGAGGCCGGAATGTCCTGCTGTAACACAAGTAAAGATACGTCCATGTGGGCAGGGAGGGTGGGCCCAAATCTTAACTGTGCCTGCTGTGGGCCCTGTGGGAGGAGTCGCAGTCTCTGCCTGGCTTTATGGGGCTGTGGTTTGCTAGTCCATGGTCTCTTCTAGTCCAGCAGCTGACCCATCACAGCCTGGGGATTGGTTTAGAGACCCCTAATAATGTGAGGCCCTAAGCTGAAGCTTACTTAGTTCATGCCTAAATCTAGCACTGAGTTGACTAGATGATAACTCTGAGCATTTTCCCAGGGCTCCTTCATGGGGCTTCTCCTTCCCTTGACACCTACCCTTACCGCATCGATACCATTGGTTAAGCTCAAAGATTTTTACCTGTCTTAGCCTGATAAACCTCTGCATCAGTTTCTCTTTCTGGGGAAGTTAAAGATGGCACATTGACTCCCTTTATGTTGTCAATATGTTCAGGGTTTGCAAGCCTCCAGCTGGATCCAACCCATACCCAACTGGCTTAACTCACTCACAATATGCTGATTTATCAATAAGTTCTCAGTCAATTAGCAAGGTCAAGTTATCCATGATTTTGATCCTGAATCTGATCCAGTTATCAGTTTATAAGCTGTCCACTCAATAAGTAGCTAGGACTCCTAGCAAGTATCCACTCAGTTTTTGGGTAATCAAGTCCAACAGAGGATACTCCTTGGTGCTGAGGCATCCCACAATCCTTAGAAACTGTCCCTAAAGAGTTTAAACTGAATTTTATGGCCATCAAGAAAGCTGCTGACCCTTCCTGGGGTGGTCAGTACCTTAACCAAACAAATTCATCACATCTCCAAAGGAAATTAGGAAACGAAAACTGTTGCTTCCTTTTCAGTCCTCTGACTAACCCCATGCTAGGGCTGTTTGTTTCAGTCCCTAGCTGAACTGCTTTCTGCTCTTCCGTCTTCCCTCACCAGTGGATGTAATGGCAGCAGGTAGGGAGGAGGAACCTAATTTATTTCCCATTGAGTGTTGTTCCACATCAGACTGAGAGCAGGTTCAGGGAAGGGGTAAGTCTGCCACCAGAGCTGAGTGCAGCAGCCACGGCAGATCTTGGCTGTTTGTTCAGCACCACTGGAGCAGGGCAGAAGCTGCTCTGGAGCGCCCCCTACTCCCTAAGGGCAGCTGAGGACAGTGGCAGGTCAGAGAGGGGGCAAAACTGGAGGCAAAGGGAGAAAAGGGAACATGCGCAGAGGAAGGGATGGGTGCTGAGAAATGGGGGTGGGATTCTTACCTGATTTGGGAACTTAAAACAAGTCTCCAGCTGCTGCTCCTGTGGCATGGTCAGCCTGTTCTGGAGGAGTGGGGTGCAGCAACTTCATAGTGCTGGCCCCATTCTTGTGCCCCACTTTATAAAAATCTTTGATCTACCTATAGACCACAGCTCCAGCATGGGTTCAACAGAAAACTTGAAACTTCAGGAGATTTTGCAGGAAGTTACACATTCTGAATATTGTTAATTAAACAACACCCCCCCACACATGCACGCACGCACGCACGCACGCACACATAGATAGAGCAAGAGCTACAGCTTTTCAGTGTACAGTGAAGTTAATTTTTGCAGGGCTCTTAAAGAAGTTTAGGATTTCAGTTCTGACCTACAGGATCTTCTCCTCTCCCCTCTAGTTTTAAGTACCTAGAAGAGCTTTAGTAATACCCTTTATCCTAAAGTGTTGAAACATACTTACAAAATATACTAAATAAAGAGAGAATAAAATAGTACAAATGTTGTTCTACAATACACAATATTTGTCCAAATTTTTGGGTTCAATGTACTTGGCAGGTTTCTTCTTTTTTCCCATTATTCTGTTGCATGTCAAAGAAACTTCCAACCCCCAATGGAAACAGCTTGAAATGCAAAGTGTTAGAAAAGGAAAAGCCTGCTCGAGCATCAGTATATGATTAGCTACAATGATGACTTTATTTTGAGGGAAACTATCCAAGGTGCGACTGCAGAAGACAGATTAGGCCCACAGGACAAATGTGGAAAAAATCACCACTCAGAGTAACCAGAATAGGTCAACATTTTTCTATCAAAAATGGTTTTAATGAAAAACTGCCCCCCCCTTTGAAAAAAAATGGGTTAATCAATTTTTCATCTTTTTTAAACACCAGATCATATAACACCGGGAAAGTAAGGAAACTTAAGGAAAAGCAAGTAATCCATTCTATTAAAATGATTGCGGAAGTAAACAGGTTCCTAAATTCTCCCTATGTTTGCTGGATTTCTTTAAGGGAACTTCTCTGCAATACATAGGGTGCCTCTACACGTGCCATTAGTGCACAGCAATAAACTCTGGAGATTACTGCTCCTGGGAAACTCCTGGGCATGCCATTTACTTGTGCACCTTGACCATGGCACACTGAGCCAGGTCAGAGCATTCTGGGTTGGCAGAGGACAGGGGAGGGTCAGCGTGCCAGCCTAGGGCTGCTCCAACCTGGCTCAACAAGCTGCAAAGGGGCTGGCTGGAACACACGGATGCTTCCGTGTAGCACTAATCAGCAGGCAGCCCACTCACGGAAGCACCCTCATGCCCCAGCAAGCTGGGTCAGCTTCTACACATGCTGCTACACACAAAACCCCTCCATTTTATTTATTAGTTTCCTAGATGTTTACTAACTAGTTAGCTCTACAGTAAATATCTCTTACAGCAGGGGGGTCCAACCTTTTGGAATGTGGGGCTGGATCATGAACTTTTTATCACCCAGTGGGCTGGCAAGCCATATTCAAAGACCTCGCAGGAAGCAGTGAAATTCAGCAGGTGAACTTCTATGGCCTGCATTACACTGGACATCAGACTGGATGAGACAGAATCTTACAAGGCTGCCACAGAACTTCCCATCGCTCCCACCTTTAATGGGGTCCTTTCAAGTTATAAGAACAAAGCTTCTAATGGATGCACAGGACGAGCCAGGAGAGGGCCCCAATGCTACAGCCCGCGTGAGCTGGGCTCTACAGGTGGAGCAGCCATGGATCAGCAACCCAGGCCACCCAAGCCCCCTGTCCCAGGCCCTGCCATGCCTTGCAAACCCACCCAGCAGCTTCCAGCCCAGATCTAGCAAAAAAAAGGGTCTTCGTCTGCCAGGGAGGGAGGAGGAGGAGGCGGTGCGGTGAGCCTGGGCTGGCGCTGTGCGCTCACACGGGGACCTGAGAGTCGGGCACGGGGCAGCGCCCAGGCAACCCCCGGCTGCAGCTTCTCTGCCTGCCACCAAGAAGATGAACCACGCAGGTGAGTGTGGAGCAGGGCAGTCATGGGGGCCCTGGGGTGATGCCTCCTTCTCTCCAGCCACACCCCAAGGGGTAGAGCCAGGTGCAAGCAGCAATTTAGCATGGAGGAAGTTGGCTGGGGAGGGTTGAGGGGGGGGTTCGTCCCCGCTCCCCTCACCCTGTGCATGCCTGGCTGGGCTCCGATCGCCACCCATGGTGCTAGTCTGTGCAAGTTCTGCCTGGAACCGCCCTGCCCCATACCGATGACCCGTGCTTTCGCTGCCGGCTACTCCTCTTCCCGCACACACCGCGTCGGCAACGTCAATCTGATGCAGTGCGTGTGGGAACTTTGTCCCTTCCCCAGCCCTTCAGCAGCCATTAGGAAGCTGCTGAGAGGCTGGGAATGAAAGTAAACAGCGTTTACTTTCATTTCCTGTCGCAGCACTGCGGGCCACAGAAAATGGCTTGGTGGCCCGCATGTTGGACAAGCCTGTCTTATAGACATGCCCACGGTAAATCAGTTTTCAGAGCTCAGGCTGAAAATCATCACAGGTCTGAAAAGGTTTCTAAAGGGTATAATCTAGCTCTGCATTTACTTGTTCTATTTCAATTAGAAAGAATTAGGGTAGTAGAGACAAGTATGCCACAAATTAAGCCCTATAACCTCCCTGAGTGCTGCTGCAGTCCCCTTTCCCTGCCTGATACGTCACTCTGCTCTCTACTTTCTGCACGGCGCTCCCTGACTGATCTGCCACTCTACTTTCCGCTCGCTGCCACCATGCCTCTCCAGTCTGTTGTGAGCCACATACAGAGGCTGCCTGTGCCGCTTGTGCTAAGCTGGCCACCCTTGGCCCAGAGCAAAAGAACTGTTAGATAAAATTCCAGGACTTAAATTCTCCCCTATTGGCAGTTCCAATGCTAGTATTATAGAGTGATCTTTAGTATTTGCAGTTTGCCAAGGAACAGGGACTTACACTTGGGTTTACAATTCATTTAAGGACCCAGAAATTTATACAGAACTTCCTAACATAGACATAGCTCATGTGTGCTAGCCAGATCTGACGTGTCCAATTTTACTGTCTGTGCAGAAACCATAAGTTCTCCTAACCAGTCCAGCTGGCACAGTGAGACAAAGTAATCTGGTTGCCATGCCCCACATTACAGTGTCAACAGGGCAATATACAAAAAAAAGTGGTTAATAGTCCAGAAAAAGTGAAGTTTGTTACCTCATCTCTTCAGAGGCCCCAAATTTTCAGGTTGGCTATTGTAGGCTGGTCACCAAAAGCTGTGAAGTGCTCAGATTTTACATGGGGGAGTCATCATTTGTGCCATAATCTTTTTGTTCAGTAGTATGTAGGACATTTATATGGTTTTAAATATACCCCTTTGTCCCTTCTGACACCATGAAAGTTAATAAACCTCTGTATGAATGATAGTCTTTCACAGCTGAATAAATACAAGGATGGTAGTGAAGTATTCATCAACAACAAATACTGGGACCCTGCCAAAACATTCAAGAGAGTTTTTTTCCAAAGTGGCATGTGGAGATGTGGCCAGCTACGTTTCTTGGAAAAGAATGAACACAATCCCTGCAAGCTGTATACTTTATTGCTAAACTGACACGAATCTTTCCCTGAGGTCATTATGACTTCTTAATTTAATTTCTACTATAGAACAGGAGATGAGGGGTGGATCATCCTCCAGTTTGCTTGCTTCACCTTGATAAAAATTGGTATAGTCACTTACTACAATGCCATTTTATTCAGAAACTAAACATCTACTTGCCATCTAGCAAGCTGGTTGACTTCAATATCAATTCAGGTAGGTATGGCATGATGGGAAGGTGCAATTGGTTGGAATATTCAACCCACCTCAAATGCTGGAGGCAACTTTACAGTAAAGGTGTTCCTTTGGGCCACAGTTAAATCATTCTTAGGTTGTGTGACCTAGGTAAGCTATAATATATACCTATTACCACGCTACTGCCAAGGTAAGACAGTCTTCCTAAGCATTAAGACAATGAGAAAAATCACTATAAAGGACTGACAGAAGATAAAATAAAAACCCAAGGTAAAGTTTTCAGGAGTACCAAACTGTGTTAGGAGACTATATTCCATCCTCAAAATATACTTAGGACCTGTGTTTAAAGAAAAAAAAAAAGAGGGAATTTAAGCATCTAAAAAAGGCATATAGGCATCTAGTGAGAATTTCAAAAGCACCACAGAAGGGTAGATACTGAATGCTCACTAATGTCAAAAGTAATTTGAAACAGCACTCATCTTGCCTCAGCATTTTTAAAAATCTTACTAGGTGCGTATCCACATCTTTAATGCACCTAAATAGCTCTTGAAAGAGTGGCCCTTAACTACCTAAGTCTCACCGAACATCAGCAAAACGTGCATGATCATGAAACTCTAGTTCTCACAGCTCCCCAAATCCCTTTTGAAAAGTGGCCCCACCAGGAATTCAATGCCTACGTCACTGGAGCTCTTTTAAGAACACTACGCCCAAACACTGCAGAATCAGCCTGAAGTCTAAAGCACATTAGAAATGCATATGACTATAGGGAACACTGATAAAAATGGAGAATAAAACCGGGATGAGCAAAGAAATGCAGATGTTTGAGGGCCAAGCCCTTATTTAAGATGAAAAGTCATGCCTTACCACAGCGCAAACTGTCTCATGGAAGTATAGAGTGGAAACAGAAAGGAGAGAGAGAACTGATAGGAAAAAGACAATGCCCAGAGATATTAAATCAAACCATAAAAAAAAAAAGTGTCAGATGCATTGTAAAGTAGACGGCTCTCTCAGTGACTAGTTCCTTTTGGGCTACCAAGGGAAAGGAGAGAGAGAGGTAGCAAATAAGTTAAATGAATTTTGTGCAGGTATTAATTGTTGAAGAGTATAGCAATTCCCTGGTGATTTTCCTGAGAGTTTGGAGTGTGACCTTGACAAAAAATGAAATTTCCAAGAAGGAAGTCACTGCAAATAAGCAGTGTGATAAACTCGGATGCAGTAAATGGCTGGGACTGGATTGTACCATCCAGGGGCTGAGAAGGAAATCAAATGTAGAACAAGGTTGTGGAATGCAGCCTCACAAACAACTGCTTCTAAAGATATTAAAATCACCAGCACAGTTTCCCTTTCCTTTACCAGGAGGTAAAGGAGAGCCTAGGGGTTACAGACCGCTAGACTCACCTCAGTACTAGTGAAACTAGGAAGTGCAGATAAGGACAGACTTTTAGGGTCTGTGGTAGGAGGAGTTGAGAAGCTGAGCCATGCACTTAAATGGCACCATACTAATGCTGCTGCTGCACAGATTCTTGCATTTAGTTTTCCTAGGCAAGGCCAGTTGTAAGAATTAGGACATGTTTCTTGGCTGCATCCCTCTTAGGCAAGAAGTATAGCACTGCTCCTGCATGTCCTGTTACAGAGAAAAGAGAAGTCTTTTCACAATTCAGCATTTATAGAAATTACTTAAGTTACTATATTTATCCAAATCCAAGATGATGTCACATTTCAAATGACCCACAAGTAATTAGATTCCAGACAGGGAAACATTTATACATTTCCCATGTATCTAATGATTGGAGGGGTCATCTTAAATTCCAACCCCTACTGCTGCAACAGGGAAAGCGGCAACAAGCAGGGGGTGGGGGGTAGCAAATGATTGATGGCAGAGAGTAAAGTGACCAGACCCAATACCTTTGCCCCCCCTCCCCCACTTTGATCCATGATGCCTGCCTCCCATACTGTCACCTGACCCCTGCTGCCTGACTTCCATCCAGTAGGCACTTTCCTGGCAGCTTCCCCTCCTCCTACTCTGCAATGTTGCTGGTGCCCCACATAGCTGCTTGCCACCCCCCACCCCATGCCTGCTGCCATCATTGACTGCACTCCCCCAATGGTATCTGCAGCTAATGGCGACTGCCTCCCTGCCCATTGCTTCCCCCCTTCACGTCCATCCTTGTTGCCTGTCCCCCTCCACCACTGCTTATCTTCAGTCACAGCTCTGGTTCTACTCCCACCCAGGACATGGAGCACAAGGCAGCATTGGTTGTGGTGGCAGAAGCTCCAACCCCAGCCTTGGCCCCAGGGTTGAAGCCAGAGCCAGGGCCAAGTTTAAGTCCCAGCAAGAGCATTGGCATACCCCAGTCCCAATTCCTAGCTTTGGTTCAACCAACACCCAATGCCTCCTAGGAAGGCTTATAAAACAAAAACATGAAGAAGCAGTGGGGTGGGGGGTCGAATTTCATCTCATCCTCATGTAGCAACCAGCAAAGTCCATAAGCATAAGGTACAGTAGAAGAGAAACTGCATCATCCCCCTGAATTGTCACTAACAGAGTGAGATGCCCAAACCAATAAATTTAAAGCTTTTAGCAGGATTTCAGTGGTTTTATTCCAATTCCAGTTACTGGTTTATAGGTCAAAAATGCTAAATCTGGCTTCTTCCTTGGCTTTCAGGCTCTGTATGCCTAAAAAAAAAAAAAGACATTCCTAAAAAAAAGAGAAGACTCCTTTGCAACTTAATAGGACTCTGATCACCCATGTAAAATGAGTCATGTTTTATTGTACTCTTCTCTAACCCTGACCTTCCCCAGTCAGGAACAGCTCATGTAAAGAGAGGTGGAAGCACAAATTTCAAGGGCAAGGAGCAGGTAATAATATTAAATGGCCACGGTGGGACTACAGCAATGGATTGAGCAGGCTGGATTTGCCCAGTGCACCAAACTGCCCATTCAGCTCTCACCTCCTCACAGGCTGTGTTCTCAGTCCCTCTGCACTATATTTTATGGTCAAATTCAGGTGATGACATGGACAATTTAGTGGCCGAGTTCTTTCTAACCGAAGACATGGTGTTGCAATTACACGCTCCAGTGCAGGCTCTACATTCCGAGATAACGAACAACCTTGTGAAAAAGGGGAAAAAAGTAAAAACATTTAATAGGAGTGTAGCCCTTCAGTCTGGGATTGAAAAAAACATAACCAAACAAATGATACATGCACATGTGCACGCGCACACACAAGAAACCCAAAAAACAACCCCCCCTCCCCAAAACCCAACTACCTGTTCACAAGAGAGATTTCATGCACTCATCAAGTCTTTGGAAGAACCAATTAGAAATTGGAGTAAAAATAGCATCAGAAATAATCATAAAAATCTTTATTGGCTAATTAAATCTTCATTTTCCCCTTTGTCCTATTCAGCATTTGGCTCTCTACCATGCATCTTTAATAGAAACATATATTTAATATGTAGTACCTTACTAGACATATTGCATGCATTCGTTTCTTTCTTATATTTAACATATCTACCCAAATCCAAGAAGACTTTGAATTTAAAATGACGCCCCAACAATTATATTCTACAAATGGAAAATGGAGGGTAATCTTAAATTTGTCCCTGCCACCTCTGCTGCAAGGAGATTAGTGGTGGAGGGGGGCAGGCAGTGGCAAAGGCACAGGTCATGGAAGGGGCAGATGCCAGGGGAGTCAAGTAGCTTGACTCCTGCCCCTTGCCCCCATACACCTGGCCTCTGCTATTTGCCCCCCTCACTACTTGCCCCTTCCCACTGCCTGCACCCTAGTGCTTCGCCTTCTCCATGTCTGACCCCTGCTGCCTGCACCCACAAAACTTACTCCTCCTAGTGCCTGCATCCCCCTGCAACTTGGCTTTCCTATGCTACCTACCCCCTGGCCCCTGCCACTGATGTTTATCCTCCATCATAGGTCTGGTTCTACCTCTAGCCTTGCTCCAGGCAAGGGATAAAACACATGCTGGATCTAGCCTCACCCAGGCACACAGCAGTAGTTGTGGTGGCGACAATTCTGGCCCCAGCCCTAGGAAGGGTTGAAGCTACAGCTGAGGCTGGGACTGGAGCGGCCACCACCACTGCTGCTGGGTCATAGGAGGCCAGGGTTATAATGGGCTCCATTCTCTAGGGTAGGGTGCAGCCAGAGATGCAATGGGACTGGCAAGGGGAGAGGAGGAAGTGGAGGGGCAGTAGCAATTGGGCACATGCAGGGTGGCAGAGTATGAGGGCCAGGTGCAGGGGACAACGCTTCTAGTTCCAGCTCCAACCCTGATCAGGGCTGCAACCGCCTTCTCTCTCCCCACCTTCTACTCAGACCCAAGACAAGAGGCCTCCCATGTTGAATGGTGAAAAAGCAAAAAAACCCAAAAAAACAAAACAAAAAACAAAAACCCCCTCACATTGGGTTTGAGTAAAATAGTATATCCTGCCCTTCCCAAAAAAGACTTAGGGCAACTTATAAGATGAAAATATAGAAACAGAATAAAATATTAAAATAAGATTCAGCACCCCTCCCTGCCAACAAATCCAGCCCATCTCTACTGTTTCCATATGTGACAGACTCAGGTGACTTCTCTCCCTGGAGTCTGGCACCTCTAGCAAGTAGACTGGGCTGTCTATGTTCCCAGACCTCCACCTCCTCTCTCTTTCCTGCCATAACTTGCTGTTAGCTATATAGAAGATATTGACTATGGAAGCCAAAGGTGGCTTACTCCTTGGTGCCTGTTACCTCTCTCCTTTCAACCCATAGATGTACTCCCACTTTAAGATGACCTTGGTGGCCTTAGGGGCTAGACTTATGACCTCTAGCTGCCCCCATAGTCACACCCGTGTCTCTCAGATGACTCAGCAGGCTCTTCATAGCCAACCTCTATATCCAAATCAATGTTGGGCCTCTTGGGCCCCCAAACCCTTGTCTGGGCTTTCATCTACCCAGCCTCAGCACTCTATCTGACTGATGTTGTTCAGCCCAGATCCACTCGCTTGGACCAGACACACCTAACTCCCTGGAAGTACTGCTTAGGCATTGACCAGTCTGTTTCCTGAAGTCCTCACCTTCAAGAGACCCGCTCCCTGCTATCTGCAGGGTCAAACTGCCTTGCTAGCTCCCAAGTCCTGTTTTTATGTGATCTTAGAGCTCCACCCCCTTGTGTCCGCTAGCTCTCCAACCACACACAGGGGTTTCCACTCTACTTGGTAAATCAGCTTGCGCCTCCCCCTCCTCACATCTGCAGCTACTTTGTTCAGCTACCTCTATTTAGTCTAATAAGCTTCGGCTGTTCCTGCCCTGCACTCCCCACCTCCCCCGGTCCATAATAGGCCCCAGCCTTAGGGTCTGTTTCATTGTTGGGGCTGGTTGCTGTCATCACTGGCCCCTGCTGGCTATAAATGTCCTATTCCCTCTTAGACTTCAACTTGCAGGGTTGGGGTTCCCTGTTACACCATGCCCTTGCCCAACCCAACTTTACTTCCAAGCCTATATTAATTTACTCCAAGAAAGGGGAAAAAAATGTTCTTTTTCTAGTGTGCCACCTCTTTGTATTCTCCTAGTCAGTACTTGTTCCCCTTCCCTGCCTCACATGAAGAGGAATTCCCTAAAGTCAGATGTAGAAATTTAAAAAACAGAGCGTGGGAGATGTGACTAACAGCCCTTCCAGGGGTGCGGGTGAGCCCTCGATCTGCCTACCTCCTTGCCACATGTTGATTCTCCATTGTAACCTATGGGCAAGATGACAAAACAGTGTCAAAACACCAAAACAGTTTTGATTAAATGAAACAGAACAGTACTTTTGAAAAAAATCCCGAACTTGAAATGAAACACTGTTCCATCAAAATGTTGAAAGGGAAGTCGAAGCGGAGCAGTGCTGTTTCACACAGCTCTCCCAGTTAGTCCAATAAAATATATCACACTAAGAAATCCTCGAGTCTCAAAAAAAAAAAAAAAGGAAAACAATTTTGTGGATGCCTCACACCAAAATGTAGGTGGCATCTGACTGTTTAGTGATCACAACTATGTACCTGACAGATGATATTAGTAGGCATATTTTAGAAGTACCAAAGTTCCAGTAGTCAGGGTCAGAAAGGAGAAGGTTGCAGTAGTTAAGATGTGAGGTAAGCCTAGACTAGAGATTTTAGACAGAGAGGAACCAGTCTGAAAGCTGAAGAAAAATGTTCTTGTAGTCAAACTCTTGTCTGAGGGCCTTGTTACACATTACACTTAGCACATGCTAATTTTAATTGCTGTGAATCCTCAGGCAAAAAAACCCCTGATAGCCTCCTTTTCCACCTTTCCCTTTCCTGCCCCCCATCCCCAAATGCTTGGAACCTCCCCCCTCCCTGCCAGGGAGCAGGGGAGTTCTGCCCAAGGAGCAAAACGTGTTCGTTATGCATCTGATCCAATTTTCGAATTCCTCCACTAACATTTGTTGCTCATCCCCACCACAACCTTTTCCTATGCCACCCACTGCATCACTATCCAAGCTTCCCTGAAACAATCTATGTGAATTTTAAAGCTGGAAGGGACCTCAGAAGCCCATCAGGTCCATCCCCCTGCACCAGGCAGGAAAGACAGGTGGGGTCAGGTGACCCCAGCAAGATGACTGTCCAGTTTCCTTTTGAAGATTTCCAGGGTAAGTGATTGCACCACCTCTGGAGGGAGCTTATTTCACAGTCTGGACACCTTGATTGGGAAGAAGTTTTTCCTAACATTGAGCTAGAAAAAGTCTTCTAGGAATTTGTGGCCATTACTCCTCATTCTTCTCAAGGGCACCCTGGTGAACAGTTGTTCACCAAGCCCCTGATGTAGTGGTAAACTGCTACAAAGTCCCCCCTCAGCCTTCTCTTTTTCAGGTTGAAGAGTCTCAGGTTCCTCAGCCTTTCCTCGTATGGCTTGCCATGCAAGCCTGTAATCATACAGGTGGCTCTTCCCTGGACTCTATCAAGTTATACCACATCCTTGTTAAAGTGTGGTGCCCAGAACTGGACCCAGTACTTCAGTTGGGGGTCTCACTTCTGCCAAGTAGAGCAGGTGAATCACCTCCTTGGGCTTGCTGGAGATGCATGCCAGAGTATTATTTGCCCTGTTGGCAACAGTGTCACATTGCCAGCTCGTATTTGTGCTGTGGTCCATTATTCCCAGGTCTCTTTCATTCGTAGCGCTGGTTAGGTTAGCACTGCCAAGCCTGTAGGTGTGCAGGGGATTGTTCATCCCCAGGTGGAGGACTTTACATCTCTTGATGTTGAATTTCATGTGGTTCCGACTTGCCCAACTTGCTAGCTTGTCTAGATCCACCTGTATCTGTAGTCCATCTTCAAACATGACCATGATTCCCCATAACTTGGTACCATCTGCAAACTTGGCCAGTGAGCTCTTCACCCCTCATCCAAATCATTGATTAAGATGTTGAAAAGTACAGGACCAAACACCAACCCTTGCGGGATGCCGCTGCCTACTTCTTGCCAAGACGACACAGATCTATTCATTAGGACTCTCTGGGTCAAGCTGCCTAAGGAAGCGAGAAGGATAAAGTTGGAGCTTTGGAGGTGGGAAGGCAAAGAGTACAACAACTTCATCCTTCATTCCTTCATTTAGGGTACTGGCTGCTACTGCTAGTAACCTAAGTAGTGAGGAAAGCAGAGTAGTCCAGCTGGCTGCCTTAACCTCGTGAAAACTTTGTGTGTGCATGCATGAGTGTCAGTGCATTTGTGCACCCATGTGTGTGCACATGCGGGCACAGAGAAGCTGCAATCTGTGATGGAGGAAATTTCTGGAGGGAACAATGCTTGTGTGTATACAAGCGAGAATTGCCATCAAGTAATATTGATTCCTAGAGGTCCCACTATCACCCATATATTCTTCCCCTCCAAACACCATTCAGATTTGAATGGGCCAGTCACCTCACCCTGGTCTGTCTTCCATATGGTGCAAAGCAAACCTGTCTCTTCAATGACAAAAGCCTATAAATTGCTTTATACCAGAATGCCCCCTCCCTCCCCATGGTGTGTGATATATGGCTCCACCACACAGCCTGCTGTTTGGGATACATATACTTTGCTTCCTGAAGACTGCAGAGCTTCTCCAAAGCTTTCAGCAAGTTTTAACAGGTTCATATTTCTCACTCACACTCTGCTCACAGGACTCACTGTGTCAGACGTGAATAAATCAGGTAGAAGAGTTTCAAAGGTACAAGGCATAGATATGTCCTGTCACGATGGAATTCCATTACCCTGATAGGTCCAGATTCTGGCTCCAATAGAAATCAGAGGAAGTTCAGTGCAAAATTATTTGGGGAATCTAGGCCCATATGCCTAATGTCACTTGTCAAAGGGAAGGCCCTTGCATATATTATTCTTCTTTTCCTTGCTCCAAAAAAATGCTGCTTCTTCAGGCTTTCACAAACCTGATGACTCTACAAAAGCCGGAGCAGATGCTACCCTAGTCCATCTCCAAGTGGTAACTTTTCTGTTAAAGTACGCTTTCAGGATACCCGTGGGGTCTTTTGATTAAAGAACTATCCCTACAAAGTAATCATCTTATACTGCTTCCTTGCAATCCATTTGTGCCAGGTATCACAGTAGCAAGAACAGTTGAGATCCTTGTGTGAGGGTAACTGCACTAGCCCTGTATACCCTCAGGCCTCTTCATTGCTCTAGAGGTGACAGTATCCATTACAAAACAGTCTGGTCTATCGATTTGTCCTATTCAGTTCAAAAGGTTATGTAGTATGTATAAGTGTTTGAAATTTGGGGTGTCAGGGGCCCCATTTACAGATCTGCTCATAGTCGCCGACTTTGGTGTTTGCTGACAGACAGACACTTTAGATTTGGTGCATTCCTGCACGGAGCCCCGTGCATATCCAGAAGAGGCCGTGCAATACTTCAACCCAACTCTGCAGCATCTGTAATGATCAGGCACTTTAGTGGGACTTTTTTGGTGCTAAAAGTGCCAAAAAGCCCTGCTGAAGCACCCAATCTTTATAGAAGCTGCAGAGCCAGGTTGAAGTAACACAGGCTTTTTTTTGTTTTGTTTTGTTTATTTTTTTAATGCCTGCAAGCAGAAAATGGCCACGGCTCGTGGACGCTCAGCACCCACTAAATTTTTTTCAGTGGGTACTTGAGCCCCAGATCACAGATGGAGTTGGCAGCTATGGGTCTGCTAGGGACAAGGGGTAGGGAAAGGCTTTCTTTTTTTTTAAGCTTTGAAAAATCCAGAAATATAAATAAATTAAAAAATAACAGCATGTGACAATGTGGGAACTCCCTGACCAGCCACAATGTTAGTCTCCCAACTGCCTTTGGGCACACTGCCCGCCTTTCTCATCTGCCATGCCTTCTCCTTCAAAAATTAAATTTGTAATCAGGCAGGAATCTGCCCTTCATACCACCCTGTTCTTCTGGGCCCATGTATGCAGCTCCAACCACCCCTACACTGCATCCCAAGCCTCACAGATGTTCCTAACAGCTGTGTTCAGGTCTGGCCTAAGGCCAGGCTCAACTTATCCCAGTGTTAGGCCTCTCGCTTTCTGCCCTATTGCAGGTCATACTCATACCTCCTCCCTCTCACTGAGGCCTCTCACTCCACCATCTCATACAGTCTCTCATACTGCCCCTTTGTGGAGCCACTCTCATACCACCCCCCCTTTTCCCAAGGCCACACCCTGCCCTCACTTGGAGGGTCCTGGGGCTTGTATCCCTGCACTCCCAAGCCAGCAAGTGCGTTGCCTCTTGGGCCTCTCCTGCAGCCCTCATCCAAGCAGGTGCGGGGCGGTTTGCAGAACACTGGAGTGACTCCGCCTCTACTCTCTTGCCGGGTCACTTCCCCAGCTGCTCTAGATTAGGGGATCCTGACTCACCACAGTGAGTACCAGTGGTGAGCCACCCCACCCAATCGGCCTCCAATCTACCTGTGGCTTCAGGCATCCCAAAGCTTACCTGGACCTAAATATGGCCCTCGTATTAGCAGCTACCCTCAAGCCCCTTGCTCACTTGGACCCACTTCACACCCTTCCCTCACATATCCTTATCTCAGGCCCCCTGTTCACAGGGCCTCACTACTTGCCCCTCTCTCCAGGCCTGCCGACTACCACTCTGGTGCAGTCTGTTAGGTGCCCCACTGCACCCCACTCTACATCTCTGCCTCCACTGAGGCACATACTCTGCCAGCTACGTTGGGTCCTGGGGTCAAATACATACACTGAGGGCTCAGGTGCCACTCACCAGCATACCTGGCCCACCATTCTCACTCTCTGAGGTCTTGCACCCCACATAGCCTGGCCCCCAAATGCCTTCAATGTTAAATGACCCACCCAAAGGTGGCAGCTGGGGTCTAGGTGTCCCTACTTGCTTTCCACTGGGGTGGTAACTGGCCTGACATTCGGGGGGACTGCTCCACCACAAACAGCCCTACCAGGCCACCCATCCCTGGCACGGTGCAGTTTTAGGTCATGTTCAGGACAAGAGTCTCCTAACCGTCCCCATATGCTCTTGCCTTTACCTCCAAGTGTTACTGGAGCAGCAGCTCCACTAGGAGATGTTTCCTCAGTACCAAGCAGCAGACTGCTGCCTCCAGCTCTGCTGGCCTGAGTCTTAAAATGGCTACTCATCAGAGCTGGGCCCCACCTGCCGGTTGTCTCTTGAGGCTCTTGAAGTGGCAGACACCGGGGTGCTCTGCCACACACCTTCCCCACTTTAGAATAGTTCCTAGAGAAGGTCACCCCCTGCTGCTCTGCCAAAGCAGGCTCCCTCAGAGCCTGTTAGAGTCCTTGAGTGGTGAGCACCCCCCAAAGGTGCTTCACCACATACCTTCCCCCCTTAATAGTGACAGTCATGGGCTTCACTTGGCTGCCTTCTCTGCTGGCTCTCTCAGTCTGCTGCAGCCCCTGCCACATGGC
>JAGPOW010003648.1:119367767-119382473 GCA_030014935.1 Caiman crocodilus | reverse complement strand
CAACTGTTTCTTGAAAGTGTCCAGAGTAGGTGCTTGCACCAGCTATGGGGGGAGTCTGTTCTAGGGCTTGGGGGCTCAAACAGTAAAGAAGTTTTTCCTTATGTTCAGCCTAAAATGGTCTTGCAGGAGTTGGATCTTGTCATCCCTTGGAGTGCTCTGGTAAAGAGATATTCCCCCAGATCCTGAAGCACACCCCTTATGTACTTATAGGCTACCACAAGGTCACCTCTGAGCCTGCACTTCTCCAGGCTGAAGTCTCCCATAGCTCACAGCATCTCTTCATAACTCCTGCTCTCTTGCCCTCTGATCATACACATGATCTCCTCTGGACTCTTTCAAGCTTCTCCACACCATTCCTAAATTGTGGAGCCCAGAATTGGATGCAGTATTCTAACTGTAGCCTCACCAAGGCCAAATACAGTGGGAGAATGACATCTTGAGTCTCACTGACCTCAGAGCAAGTTCCCCAGCCACTGGACTCTGGAGTAGTTGAGACCACAGTTGCCCAATTTTTCCATGAGGATATCATGGGACACCAGGTCAAAGGCTTTTTAAAAGTCCAAATATATGACATCAACTTCTTCCCTTTTGTTCAGGTGATACGACACCTGGTCATAGAAGGAAATAAGATTGGTCAAGCAAAACCTACCTGCAACAAACCCATGCTGGCTACCCCTCAGAATGTTGTCTTTAGTTAGCCTGTCAAGAATGGTTTCTTTCATAATTTTTTTTCCAAAATTTTCCCAAGGATTGAGGTCAGACTGATTGGCCTGTAGTTTCCCAGGTCTTCTTTCTTCCCTTTCTTGAAGATGGGCTCCACATTGCCTCTCTTCCAATCTTCCCCTGAGGGCCATGAATTCTTGAATATCCTTGCCAGTGGCTGCACTGTGATGTCTGCCAGTTCCTTTAGCACTCTTGGGTGCAACCTGTCTGAACCAGCTGATTTATGGGGGTTCAGCTTCTCAAGATGTTCCCTCACAAGATCTATGCCAATGGTGGGCATATATTCACTCTCACCCTGGTCATCCCACTTCATGTTAGGCAGAGTGGTCCCTTTGTGCTGGTGAAAAACCGATGCAAAGTAATCATTAAGCAGATTGGCTTTTTCTTGAGTGTCGGTAGTCAGCTGTCCCAGATGGTTTAGCAGGGGTCCAAAGTTGTCCTTATTCTTCTTTTGACTCTTCACATATCTGAAGAAAGACTTTTTATTGTACTTGATTTGTGTAGCCAGTTTGAGTTCAGTTGCAGCCTTGGCTTTCCTAGTTCACTCGCTACAAGTGCGGGCCAGTGTAGTATACGTCTCCTTAGTGGTGTTTCCTGTCTTCCAACCTTTATACACCTCTCTTCTTAGGTGTAGGAGGTCCGTAAGTTCCCTGTTGAGCCAAGGGGGTTGTTGAGCCCTTTTACAACCTTTCCTATGGATTGGGATGGACTCTCCTTGTGCTTGTAGGATGGATTCCTTAAGGAGCAACATCATAAACTCCTTTCCCTGTGAAATCATGGTCTCTCAGGGCTTCAAGAGCAAGCATCTTGAGCTTATTCCACTCAGAGGAATTCTATTCCTACGCATGAGCCCTGAGTACATTAATAACTACATATACATGTGTACTGGGCAGGCAGTGAAATGTCCATGCTTTCCCTCCAAAATAGCTGTGTTGCTAGAACACTTACTTGTGAAACTGGAGGTAATGGCTCCCCCCACCTCCCCTCATCACATCACAGTCATCAGCTATCGCTTGCTAGGGGGAAGGGAGTATTACTGATGAGTTTTATAGTGACTTGGTGAGTCCAATCTGTGATCTGCAAGTTTTTCCACAAATATTGCAAGTGGTGCTTTGGCAGTGTGGGGAGGGAGGGGGAAACAACTGTTGGCCAAGATGTTGTGTGCTTTCCTTCCTCCTCTGCCATTTCCTGGTCTCCTGAGAAAGGTGATTCTCTTCGAAGTCGGCTGTAGCTTGGTGTATGGTGCAGTGCCATTGAGATCTTTTACCAGCCAACATTTCCCAATTTGTAGGGTTCATTCCTCTCTTTAAGCTATGCTTTCCAGGTATCCTTGTAGCACTTCCTCTGTCCTCTGTGGGTCCTCTTACCATGACTAAGTTGAGAGAAGAGGACTTGCTTCAGGAGATGAATGTCAGCTATCCACAAACAGTGGCCAGCCCAGCAGAGTTGATTGTTTGTGATCTTTGCCTCAGTGCTGGTTATGTTAGCTGCAGAGAGAATGGTGCAGTGGGCTTCCCATCTAATGTGAAGGATCTTCCTGAGGCAATGCTGATGGAACCATTCCAGGTGCTTAAGATGGCTTTGATAATTACCCATGTCTCACACCCAAAGAGAAGTATGAGGATAACTAGTGCATTCTAGACCAGGATCTTAGTTTCCATCTGCATATCTTGGTCAGCAAAGCAGCTTTCCAAAGGATACACTGGCACAGTGAATCTTATGTTCAATTTCTACATCAAGAGTGACTGAATGGGAGAGGTAACTTCTAAGGTATGGGTAATGTTCAATGTTTTCCAGCTGTTCTCCACCAATGGTAATTTGTGGGGGCAGTTTGTGCTGGGACAGGCTGATGGAGTACCTTCGTCTCCCCAATGGTAAGGGAGAGTCCCAGGCTATGAAAAGCACCTGAAAAAAGGTCAGAAGTGGACTGCAAATTGGTTTCAGCAAGCATGAGGATAACACAGTCATCAGCCTACTGAAGGTCAGTGATGCCAGTCTTGATAACTTTCATTTTGCTGTGAAGGCACCATAGGTTGAAAAGCTGACTGTCCATCTGATACTCAACCCAAATTCTGGGAGACAGGTGGTCATAGATGAGAATCAGAATCATAGCAAGATAGATAGAAAAAAGGGCTAGAGTGATGAAGCAGCTCTGGTTGACAGCAGTAAGGGTGGTAAATGGGTCTGTCTCTGATCCATTGCAAAGGACTGTGGTGGTCATCCTGTTATGGAATATCCTGAGGATATGGATGAAATTTAGTGGACAACCAAACCTAGCCAGTACCTTCCATAAGACTTTATGATTGATTGAGTTGGAGGCCTTGTTTAGGTCAATGAATGCCATAAACAGCTCCTGGCATTGCTCTCTACACTTCTCCTGGATCTGTTGTGCGACAAAAATGATGTTGATGGTACCCTGCGATGGACTAAATCCATACTGGGATTCTTGGAAGGACATCTTTGGCAAGGAGGAGGAGGAGGCAATTCAGAAGGATGCAAGTAAGATTTCCGGCAATGGATAAGGAGGGTAATGCCTCAGTAGTTCCCACAAACTGACTTGTTCCCTTTCTTGAAGATGATCACAATGTTGGCATTCTTTGCATCAGGTGGAACTTCCTTGTAAACCAATATTTTGATAAGAAGTTGGTGAAATGTTTATGCTAGTGCTGTTCCACCAGCTTTGAAGATCTCTCCAGAGATGCTGTCTAGGCCTGGTGCCTTATTGTTCTTGGTCTGAATAATGGCATGCCAGACTTCCTTTAAATTCTATTACTGGGTTTTGAGGGATGGACACGATGGTGACAGCTGAGACCTCAGATTCACAGTTGAGTAGAGTCTTGAAGTGACCCTTCTAGTGTTGCTTGATGCATACATTGTCTATGAAAAGGGTGGAGCCACCCTGGAATCACAAGAGGGTTGGGCCATTGGAACGTGGCCTGTGAATGGCTTTTATTTCTTGAAAGAAACTTCTCATTTCATGTTGGTCAGCGAAACTCTGGATCTCCATGGACTTCACTTGCCACCACTGGTTCTTAATGTCCCATCATGTCCTCTGACCTACAGCTTTGAGCCAACGGTAAACCTCTCATTTTTTGCTGGTTGGAGGGTTCATTTTGCAAACTGTAGAGTATGGCTCTCTTCTGGTAGATAAGTGCCAGGATTTCCTCATTGTTTTCATCAAACCAAACTTGGTGACAGTAATTGGAATATCCAATTAATTCAATGTATGCCTTGTAAATAATGTTCTTAAGCTCCTCCCAGTGTGCCTGGATGTTCCTGGTGTCATCAGGTAGGTCAGGGAGCCCACCAGTAAGATGTTGCTGAGGACCCTTGCATCTAACTTGGTCTTGGAGTTTCTTGATGTTAAATCTCTTCCATGTTCCTTTTTATTGTTTACAGTGTTGTGGTGCAAGCTGCATGTCCATGATTGATCTGACTAAATGGTGGTTCATCCAACAGTCATTTATACTGTTCAGGATGTCTGTATCACCCAAGTCCTGAGAGTTACAGATGACTGCTGGATGAACCACCATTTAGTCAGATCAATCGTGGACATGCAGTGTGCACCACAGCACTATAAACAATAAAAAAAAATGCTGAAGAGATTTAACATTAAGGCATTTCAAGAGCAAGCTAGATGCAGGGTTGATGAGCAAGTCATGCTGTGCACATTTGCTGTAGAGGACAATACCACTGGAGTTGATTTTCCCCATTCCCTCTTTTCCAATGTGCCACTCCAGAGTTCAGCGTGTCACCTAACTCTTGTGTTGAAGTCACCCATGAGGATGAGCTTGTCCTCCCTTGGCAGTGGAAGTCAGGGCTGTGTCAAGAGCACAGTAGAACTGTTCCCTTTTGACTTCTTCATCATTAAGTGTGGGGGCATATGCACTGATAACCATAGCATACTGGTTGTTACTGAGACTGAGGTGGAGAGTCATAAGGTGTTCATTAATTCCAACAAGGAGTTCTGAAAGCTGGCTGACAATCTTGTTCTTGATGGCAAAGCCAACCCCATAAATGTGCCTCTCTTTGGGTGACTCTCCTTTCTAAAGAAAAGGTGTAGTGACCTCCCTCATTTTTCAAATGGCCTTCATCTTCCCAGTGGGTCTCACTTAAGGCAGCAATATTGATTTCATATCTTGCAAGTTCTCTAGCTACTATGGTGGTTCTTCTTTCAGGATGCTCACTGTTTGAGGAGTCCATGAGAGTGTGGGGATTGAATATGGTGAACTTTGGTACTTTATTTTGTTGGTTTTGGTGAATAGAGTGATCCCACTGAATGTGACAATCCAGACAGGGGGTCTGAATCAGCCTATGTTTAAGGCATCTTTTCTAGCCTCTTCCCCATTCAGGGTGAGCAGAGGGCATCCTAAAGAGAACTACTCAGTCATGGCCACAGCTGCTGAATTGTACTTCTGTCTTGATAGGTGCAAAATAGCAAACACATGACCACCACCTACATAGATTTGTGACTCGGGACCCCCAGAAATCATTGTTCCTGTCCCCACCACCACACATCCATCACTGCAGGAATTGGTTTGTGGGAGAAGTTAACTTCCCTGACATCCTGGCATGTTATGCCTGTGCATAACATCTTTTAATGTTGGGAAGCTGGTGTGCAAATGACAACCACATGAGCTTGACAGAAGGAAGCCCTGAACCCAGTGACAAGGATGTCCAAGACAACTGGAGACCTGCATCCCGCTACAGTCCTCATGTGCTTTGACAGCAAGAGAACCAGCAGCTCCTCAAGTATGCCTGTTCCACCACTGGGTCCTTCAGGAGTTTGGACCATGCTTAGCCTGGGACCTCACCTCAGATCTGTTAGCCAGGGGAGACACTACCACAAGTACAGGACTCCAGACAACATAGCTCTGAGGGTCACTGGAACACACAGGCCTCTCCACCATGACAAAGTCCAAGGAGAAGACATCACATTAATTATCATGCCACAAACCAGCTATGGTTGAACCTTTTCTCCATCACCCTTTTTTAAGATAGCTCCTCAGGCATCCATGATAAGACAGCCTGTTGGAAACATTTGGGACCTGGAGGAATCTAAATGAGGCCTGGCTCTGTGGCTTAGTGAGCTAGTTTTTGCCCTTGATGGGAAGGATCCCTGGGTTCTAGTTCTCAACTTTGTGCTGAGTGGGACAGTAGTTTGCCCCCTATTTTTTCCAGTGATTTTGTTAGTGACAGCTTCAAAAAGAACCCTGAAGAGGTCAATGCATGGTGACCAAGCAGTGACACAGTGATTTGAGGAGCATACTGAGCAGCCAAAATAGCATAGGTTCAAAACTCTTGCATGTGTGTGGAATTCTGAAACCCAGGTCTTTCAGCCTTCCAGGAAAGTTCCTAGCCACTAAGTTACTGGGGACAAAAGAGGACCAGGGTCAGTCTCCGGCTTCTTTTTTCCAGTCATGAGTCTAAGTCTGGTAATAAATGTTTTTCCTGACTCTATTTTCAGGCATCTGAAACAACTGTGTATGCATAAGGATTGCACAGATGTGCAATGGGTAATACACCATGCTCAATGTATATGGTTATGTAGCTGTGCATAGTTATCCACACATGCAGGGCTATACACTCAAGAACAGAATTTCCTTGTATGGGTAAATGCCAAAAGTGCTCCATACATTATTAAAGTCGACTATTTGGGCAGCCAAGGAAGAACTGAATGTCACTGTGGCAGGCTATTACAAGCTCCGTAGCAGCTTGCCTGTGGAGCAGCAGAGAGAAGCCTCCACCAGGAACCCGTTTAAGGGGGAAGGTGGGTGGCAGAACACATCGGGTGTCTGCCACTTTAAGAGCTAGTGGCGAGTGTTACCCCAGCTCTGATGAGTCGCTATTTTAGATCCAGGCCAGAAGAACACGGGGCAGCAGTTTGCTGCCTGATGCCATGGAAGGAACATCTGGTGGAGCTGCTGCTCCTACAACTAGGATGTAAGGGTAGAAGCTTATGAGGATGGCTTGGAGGCTTCTGGTCCTTGGTATGACTTGAACCTGCACCCTGCTAGGGAGTCCCCAGGAAATGCCAGGTCAGTTACCTCCCTGGTGAAAGACTAGGAGGGGTGCCTTTACCGTAGCCCCCATGTTCAGATGGGTAATTTATCATTGGAGGCAGTAGAGGTCCAGGCATGTCCCAGTGTGGCACCTGAGCCCGGGTGGGGTGCAAGACCCCAAAGAGTGGAGTGGGCCAGGCACAGCTGCAGCCACCTGAGCCTGTGTGGGGTACAAGATCCTGGACAGTGAAAATGGTGGGCCAGGCACACTGATGAGTGACACCTGAGCCTGTGGGGGGTGTTCAACCCCACGCTCCGGCATAGGGAACAGAGTATGCGCCTCATTGGAGATGGAAGTACAGAGCAAGGTGCAGAGGGGCACCTAAAGGCTTGTACAAGAGCGGCAGTTGGGAAACCCTGGAGAGAGGGGTGAGTAGAGAGTGGTAGTAGTGAGACCTGCAAATATGGGGGCGTGGCATGAGACTTTATGAGGAAGGGATGTGAAGTGGGCCCTGGTGAGCAGGGGGCTTGATGGCAGGTCCTGCTAACATGGGGGCCTAGGTAGGTCCAGGTAAGCTTTCAGACACTTCTTGTCCTTCTTTTTACTCACTGTATATTTAAAAAAGGACTTCTTGTTGTCCTTGTAGCTAGTCCCAGTTCCATCTCCACCTTGACCTTCCTGACTGTTCCCCTACAGCCCCAAACAACAGAGTTATAGTCCTCCCTGGTGATGGCCCCTCCCTTCCATTGGGTGTACGCCTTCTTTTTAGGTAGGAGATGTTCCCAGATGCTTTTGGTGCACCATGGGGGCTTTTGCGCCCTCTTGCACCCTTTGATCCATGTTGGGATTACCTCCCTTTGTTCCTGGAGGATCATCTCAAGGAAGGGCCATTCTTCATGGATACACAACTCCCCTCTGGGACCTCAGTGTCTCCCTGACTATTCTCCTTGCCTCATTGAAATCCACCCTCCTGAAGTCCAGAGCTGCTGCCTTGCTGCAGGCCTTTGCCACCTTGTGCTAGATGGTGAATTCCAGCAGGTGATGATCACTGTCGCCGAGGTGGTCAAGCACCCACAGACCCCTCAGTAGGTTGTTGCTCTTGGCCAGGATCAGAGCCAACAAGGCGCCTTCCCTGGTGGGGCTGGGCACGTCCTGGGTTAGATGTAGATCCTGTATCTCAGCTAGGAATCTATGTGAGTGGTCAGATCTGGCTGACTGCTGTTCCCAGCAGATGTCTAGAAAGTTTAGGTCACCCATGATGACCATGTCCTTTGACCTAACTGCCACCATGAGCTGACTTAAGAATTTCTGGTCTAGCTCTTCCCCTTGGTTGGGTGGTCTGTAGTAGACCCTCACCGTTAAGTCCCTTTCCCCTCAACTTCCTTCTTTAAAACCCAGAGCACTTCAGTGTGCCCCTCCTCTTACCCAGTGCTACTCATTGAGGATGTGTATTTCTCTTTGATGTAGAGCGTCACACCCCCATCTTTCCTCCCTGTCCTATCCCTCCTATACAGCCTATAGCCCTTGATATTCACTGCTCAGTTGTGCATTGAGTCTCACCACATTTCAGTGAGCCCCACTATGTCTGGGTTGGTGTTAGCTAGCAGAAGGGTAAGTTCCTCCTGCTTGTTCCCCATACTATTTGACTAGCCTGGTAGAGCGATTGAAGGAAGTGAAAGATACAGAATCAATATAATGGTGGGGATTTAAAATAGACCATGCAGTCAGGAAGAGGAGGGGGATGATGTACTCTTTCATAAGGTGATAAGATTAGCCAAAAGCTATGGGATGATGCTGATGGAAAACTTCAGTTTTCCAGAAATTGGCTGGAATAACAATACAGCCTCACAAAACTGGCCCTGTGTGGAGGACAACTTTCTGCTCCACAAGGCTGTCAATAGAACTAGGGGATCATCTATCTTGGATCTTGTCCTAACCAGCAGGGAAGAAGAGGTGGAAGAGGTGAAGTGATGGATAACTTGGGAGGATGTGATCATGATATGATAAGATTCCAGATACTGAGATGGAGAAAGCATGAGGTTAGCAAAACTGAGATGCTAGATTTCCAAAAGGCAGATTGCATTCAACTGAAGAAGCTAATAGGCATGGTGTCATGGGAAAAGAGACTGAGGAATAAAAGCATACAGGGGGGTTGGGGATTTCTAAAAAGCACAGTATTGGAAGCCTCAAAAAAGCTGTTCCAACATGAAAGAAACATAAGAAAAGAAACAACTCAGTTGCATAAGGACTTTCTAGGATGCCTCAAATGCAAAAGGAGAATATACAAGCAATGAAAAAATGGGAAGGTCACTGTAGCAGGGCACTAGGGTGCCTGCTACTGAGAGAACAGGGAAGACATCTCAGGTGCTGGTTGCTGAGTCAACTAGTGAGATAATGACCTACACCTGCCTAGCTGAAGGAAGGGGCAGGGTCTGGCTCCTATATAAAGCACAGGCAGGAGGCCAGAGGCAGTCCCCTACCAGCAGCTAAGGAAAAAGGAGCTCCTTGTTAAGAAAGAGAAGTGAAGCCTGAACACCAGAGCAGCATTGATTGCTGCGGCAAGATAGAGAGTCCCCAGTAGGCTGGAGTGTGATTATACCCGGGTGGCTTATGTTTATGTTGTAGCCAAGAGGCTGGTGTTTATGTTACTGTTTGCATTTGCTATTGGTTACACTGGTGGTTTGGGTGAGGCTATTAGGGGTTGGAGGAGGCCTCATTGGGGACTCGCAGTAGACTGGGGACTGGGGACTCCAACACCAGTGAGGGTGTAGCATTCAGGGTGCATAGACCTCAGCCCAGAGAAGGACAGTGTTACTGAGAAACCCCAGTGCGGGCGTGTTGAGCCCAGAGAAGGGCAGCATTACTGAGGAGCCCCAGTGCAGGCGTGGTGAGCTCCAGAGAAGGGCAGCGTAACTGAGAAGGCCCTGAGAAAGAGACAGAGAGATAGGACTGCAGAGAGCCCAAGTGCCAGAGGGCATGAAAATGGAGAGAGGGATAGAACAATGTCCATTACAGCTATGAGGCTTGGGGTGTGGTATTGGGGTGGTAGGAGCCACGCATAGCCCATAAGGCTGAAGAGTACGGAAAACACGCTACCGTAGAAGAACTAGAGGTAACTGGACAACCGTGGCCAAGAAGAAGGAAGGCAACCTCCCTATAAAAATATATGCAATCAAAGTCATGGTGGGTGAGAATAGAAGGGTGCAGGACGACAGCTTGGCATGGTAAAGGAAGCGGCAGGGGCTCTTTACGTCCATCCTGTCACTGTCACCAAGAAAGCTTACCAAGAAATGGGAAGAACCTGCAGGGACAAAAGCAGGAAGGCAAAGATAAAGAATGAGCTGCACCTGGTGAAGGAGGTTAAAGACAACAAGAAAAGATTCTATAAATATGTTGGGCAGAAATGAAAGACCAAAGAAGCTTTGGGTCCACTGTTAAATAGCCAGGGTGAACTCTTAACAGAAGATGCAAAGAAGGAGAAACTATTCAACTGCTACTTTGCTCAGTCTTCACCAAAAAAAAGTACAACTATGGTCAGACACCTAATAAAGATTACTTGAATTAAAATGAGGACAAGTTGAGGGCAGGGGTGAGAGAGCCTCTGACAGTTCCTTCAGTACCCTGGGATGAAGTTCATCAGGTCCTCTTGATTTTGAATCCATTCAGAGCTATCAAAAGTTCTCTGTCTTTTGCCATCTCGGAGCCCTTGTCAATAATATTTAAGAGGCCGAGAGACTGGTCATGTATCAAAGGACTGGAAAAAGGGCTAACATAGTGCCCTTCTTTAAGAAAGGAAAAAAGAAGGACCTGGGAAACTACAGACCGGTTAGCTTCACTTTAATACCCAGGAAATTACTGGAGCATATCATAAGGAAGGCCATTTTAATGCTTCTGGAGGAGGAAGGACTGATCACAAGCACCTAGCATGGCCTTTCTAAGAACAAACTGCATCAAACAAACTTGATCTCCTTATTTGAAAAAGTAACCCAGTGGGCACATCTGCGCATGCATTAATGTACTTTTCCTAATGCACACTGTAAGATTAGCTGACCTAATGGTTTCTGCTCAAGGTTCAGCCTTGATGATAAAAACTGGATCCAACTGCCTGGCACACCTAATACATTCCAGGAAAGCACATCCCAAGAAAGCATATTCAGAGAAACCTAAAAAGGGTTGGATTTAGGTGGAATAATGCCAATTTCAAACCTGAAGATGCTGAATTGTAATTTGCTTATTGGATAAACCCAAGTCTAGGTAGTAACCTTTTATGATAATTTTTAACACCTTTTAATCCCATAGGGTAACAGATATAGGGCAAGATTGTGAGTGGTTCTAAAGCCAATGGATTAGCATAAGACTAGGTATAAAAAGCATGTTCATCAGGTGAGCAGCAGGAAGGAGGGAACAGAATGATCATTTCTGTTCCATGTCTAGACCCTGAATGCCTGGTGTGAGTGAGGATTGGATCCTGATCAAATGACCTTTCTCGGTAATCCCTCTGACAGCATCTATCAGGGACACCTGACTCCACTGGAATCACTTGACACATACCTGGCATTGAGGGACTATTGATCAGTTGCCAACCCATGTCTGTCTATCTGTTGTTTTGAACAGCCCAGTGACTGATACCCTCACAAGTGCCCAGTTGGCCTGCAACAGAATTGATCTATCTGTTGTTATTATTTACTATTAGCTCTTTAATACTGCATCATCTGCTTATTGCATTTATCTTTCTGTTAACTGTTGTGTGTGTGTAAGCTATAATAAATTTGCCTTTACTTCACTCCCAACTTTGCCTCCTCAATCCAAAATGGAACCAAACAGCCCAGCTGGCCTGTGATAGAATTAATACACTCACAGTGCCCAGCTGGCCTATGACAAAATTGGCATCATGAACAGGATCGAGGATGTAGAGTTCAGAGGGGAAGAATGGTGCCGAAGGGGCAGAGGGATGGACCCCACTGATTGCTTTAACAGAAGAGGTTACGGGTATTAAGAATCCAGGGTGGGATAAAGAGGTTGCAACCTGCCTGGAGTGATCCCACAACAGTACCTTGTTAGTGAGTTGTGTTCACTGCTGTGAAGAAGGACAGACCTAAGAAAGGATTCCTGTCTTGGCTGCTGGCAACCTGCCTAAGACTGGGATCAAAGGAAGGCACTCAGCTCTGTCAAGAGAACCAATCCTTAAAAGACCAAGTGACCCAGCTTGAGATGGAATTAAGGGAAGAAAAGGATTCTAGCAGTGTGGCCTGCATGGCTGCCAGAGCAGCTTGAGACCAACTAGAAATACTAGAGCACCGAGAGGAAAAGATACTAGTCACACGGGCAATCACCTACTTTGAGCAGAAGGTGCAAATGGCATGATCAGTCAAAACTTCCCCTGAAAAGGTCTGGCAGTGTCTTTATAGTGGAATTCCAAAAACTGAGCCATGAGATGACCCAGAGAGTGAGGATTTGTATGGTGAAATTGCAGAAACTAAGCCAGGAGATGATGAGTCTGTGAGGCTTACAGAAGAAGCCTGCGAGATCTTACCTCCTTATGCCCCACCAGGCCAAGAGAATTTAGGAGGAGAGTTAGCCTAAACCTTCCCAGTAGAGATGACCCGTGTGGGGCCTCAAAGGGGAAGTCTCTGGACAGAGACACATTCCTTTACTAGCACAGAAATCCAAGAAGGTTGGGCAGAATCACAACATTACTCTGTTTTTTGTTGCAATACAGGTGGCCACTGCAGGTTATGGTAACAAGAAAGAAGAGCTTAACCCTCCCCCATGGGCATGGGCTAACTTAAAGGAAGCTATCCACTGTCCGTATCAGCTAGCCTTAACTGAAATCATTCAAGCAGGAAACTGGAGGCACACTCTAGATGAAGAACTAGTGACACAAGCCATGCGGAGGGATTTCTGTCGGTGAGCACTGACAGAATGCACTTCAGCCCTGCTGGCCTTACAACAAGAGTTAGTAACTCACCCGGTAAGAAATGCGATCCGGCGGTTGGTACAGCTTCTGCCCATCTTGCAGAATCCGGGGCTTCCCAAACTAATAAAAACTGCCAAGGACATGTCAGTGGCCCCCAAGAATGATGACCTGGCAGGTCCCCACAAGACCGGGAAAGTGGGGAATGGAAAATCTAAACCCCTGCGGGCACAGAGGTGGAGAGAGTTCCTGGCAGCAGGGTTCAATAAAGAGCAAATTGATGCTACCCACCTCAGTCCAGCAAGGGTTATGGGCCAAACACTGTGAGGATGGGAAAGGAAAAAAGGATAGAGCCTTCAGCACCCCTCAACCTCCAGCAGTAGGAGACCTGGCATTTTGACATTTTGATGTTGCAGGGGGGTGAAAACTGCAGGGATGGTAGCCCTTGCTGAGACCAAGAATCCTGCCAGCTTTCAAGGAAATAGGTGCAGGGGCTTCTGGGGCCCTGCACCTATGGCTGTTGACAGGTAAAACTCATGAAGTATGTGCTTGTATGACTGTGTTTGTGTTAAGGTGCATCCTCACTGGCACTGGGGCATCTACACAACGTAGTAGTGTGCCCCAATAAGCCTTCTCTTCCCCTATTGCCTCATTCCAGTCCCCCACTTTAAATGGCAACAGGTATAAAATAACTTAGTGAGTGAGCACTAGCATAGTAGCACCAGCAGTATCTCAGGTAGCCAAACTGTCAGATAGCCCTTCTTTTCTCTCAAGTATGAGCTGCTTGTTCTCCTGTGTGCCTGTTAAGGTACACCCTCACTTGTGACTCCGGGGGTGTGTGTGTCTGTGTGTGTGTATTTGTGTTAAGGTGCACCCTAGCTGGCTCTGGGGCCTCTACACAACCCAATAGTGTGCCCCAGTGAGGCCTCCTCCTCCCATATAGGCTCACTCCAGTCCACCACTTTAAACCGCAACAGGTAAGACAAGCTGGTGTCTTTTAGTAGCCCAACTGTATAGTTAGAGAAATGTATCTTAGTTTTTAAGCTTCTGGGTTGAAAAACACTTTGTCAGGCTGAGAAAGCACCTGCAGTTGTTGTGTCTGCTGGTCCTGGATGGAAGGAACAGTACAGAAGCCAGAGGTGAGCCTGACATGCAATACAAACAAGAAAGTCAGTCAGTAAAAATGGAAATGGAGGCATCGGGGGTGAGGGACAGGCTGAGGTCGGGGGCAGGAGGAGCGGAATGTATCAGCACAATTAAAAGTGCAGAGGCAGAGGTACCTGCGGAGTCGGATATCTAGCAGGTTGCCGTGTGTCAAAATTCCACTGTGTATATTGCGTCCATGAGTTTCTGTACCTACTACCTAGGAGGCTGATGAATTGAAGTTCATAGGCCTGGCTCTAAAAAGTGGTTTGTACATTCAAACAAGCACCCCCCACTCTGTTTCCAGTATCTCAGGCCTGATCCTGAGGAGGAACAATTTACAAACCACTTTGCACAGCCGGGCCTATGTACTTAATTTCATCAGACTCCTAGGTACAGAAACTCATGGACCCAATATAGATTAGACAGTGAAATTCTGACACTGCAACCTGCTGGGCATCTGACTCCCTAGGTACCCCTTCCAGCTGAGAGGTGGGCATTAACTTGTTTTCAAAAGGGAAAAAAGGAAATAGGTGCAGATGGAGTAAGGACAGTGGCATTCACTCCATCTGCACCTGGAGCTTGGGGAACCCCAGCAACAGGAGGTTCACCTTCAAGAAGACCAACTCCTCCACCAAACCAGGGGCCAAGCAGGTGCGGTAGGGTGTCACCACATACCCAGTGATGCTAAACACCCTCTCGCTCAGAACATTGGTTGGTGGACAGGACAGGTGTTTGCAGGCAACTGTGGTCAGATCTGGCCACATCTGGATGTGGCTTGCCCAGTAGACCAATAGGTCACACAGCAGCACCTTCACATCCTCAGCAAGATAGGCAGCCACCAAGGCCTGAGTGCTACCTGCATGATGGTGGGGTCAGGTGGCTGTGGACCCCAGCATAGAAACCATGTCCTTGGCCCATAT
>JAGPOW010003648.1:119338800-119364557 GCA_030014935.1 Caiman crocodilus | reverse complement strand
ATACTAGCTGATGTGACCTACCCGCTCCTGCTCTGGCTTATGAAGCGGTATATGAGACAAGTGAGTGATACACAGAAATTCCTATTCAACAAGCAGCAAAGCAAGTGCTGCATGGGCATAGAATGTGTATTTTGGTGCTTGAAAGCCTGTTGGAGATCCCTCAACTACAGGCTAGAAGTTGATGCTGATAACATTACCCCTTACATAGTGGCAGCATGCATCCTACATAATATCTGTGAAATCAGGGGCAAGGTCTTCAGTGATGCTTAGAGAGATCAGTTAAGAGAATTGACACAAGCTGCAACCTTCACTAGCAGAGAAGCAGTTAAGTGTGGAAGGCTACAGATATAGGCAAATAATGGGAGGGCTGCTATGATCAGAAATTGTCTGGCATTGGGTAGGTGGCAGGGCGGATAAGTCTTGGTTTCTTTGTGGTTGCAGGTAATTTGAGAAGACAAGCAGGTATACAACCAGTTTGGGGACATGACTGCAAACTGTAATAGAATTCACATGCAAATTGACTAATTGATTTAACAAAATCTGGTAACAACCCCTCCCCACTTCCTCTGCAGTGCAGCCTCTTGATTTGGGCCACTGTGTATGTGGTGATTTGCTGGGGATGGGGGGGAATTCATTGCGTCTGGGCAGTTTTTTCTTTCCTTGCCTCAGTGGAGGTTTTAGCTCATTCTGGCCATTTGTGTTGCTTGCAGGAGAGGGGGAGGGGGAGGGGGAGTTGGAGTAGGCTGATTGTGAACCCCCAGCACTACTTTGCAGGCAGCTGTCCTGGGCAAGGGAATCCCTGGTAACCAAGGAATCTTGATAATCCTTGATGACAATCACTGAAAAAATTCCTTACAGTTCGACATGATACAAATGAGAGAAGAAACAAGATTATTTCTGTTTTACATCCTAATTTATGTAGTACTGTTTCCATTGAGGCTTTAGATAAACCATGCATTTCATTTTTATATTTACATTTTTATGTCCAAGCACTGACCGTTACATTTTTTACATACTTGGGGGAAACAGTAGGACCTTTCCAGGGAGGGGAGGGCATGTAGGCTAGCACCAACCAGGGGTACTAAGAGAGAGCCCCCCCAGCTATGGGGGAAGCAGTCATTGGTATTCAAATGGTGACACTGGCTGAAAAACTTATTTATTTGTGAAGAAAACAATATTATATCACAAAGCTGATATATTATTATATATATCACAAAGTTATTATATTATATTATATTATAACACAAAACAACCACAAAAAACAGGAGATTTTTTTGCCCCAGACAGAGCCCCAGCTAGGAGAGAAGAGGCAAGGAGGGAGCTTGGCAATTGCCAAGTGTTCCCAATAATATTAATACACTATGATCTAGTGAATTTGAGTCAGAACAAGCTGCCCAGCTTGAACTCTTACATCAACAGGGCTGGTTGTGTGTTCATGTGATTCATTGTATTGTCAGGCTCACCATGGAGTGGGGAATCTGGAATGCCCTTGGTCATGAAAAACTGGCTGAAGCAAAGGTGACAGAAACCCTATCGGGGATAGCTGCACTAGAGGCAGCGGGAGGTCCCGAACCGGGAAGGCCAGTGGAGTTAGGGGGGCAATGGAGAGGCCCACAGCACCTCTGAGAGGAGCCAGCCAGAGTTTTAGGATCTCAGGGGAGTACAGCTACGTTCCCGGATAGGAGCAGTGCACCTAGGAGACAAGCATCTGGACCTTGGGACACCGAGGCACCGGGGTTCACAGGATGGGGGGCTCACTACTTTCTTCATAGGCCTTCTAGCCTGATGACTGCACCTTCCCAGCAGGCACAGTGGTGGGTTTTCATGTAGTAGCACTGCGGGTGTTGGAATAGAGGTAAGGGTCAGCAGGAATCAAGGGCCTCTTAGCCTTCACGCTGGAACCCGGCCTGGGACACCAGGTCCCACTGTGTTAGGGCCACAGGAAGTCCATGAGAAGACACCAAGAGGGGCCAGTAATAAAGTTAGACCCAAAGACCTGAGGCAGAAAGTGGCATTTGGTTGGAGTGTAGGGAAGGTTAGAGCCCCATGAGTGCCCACCTAGGGGCATGACGACCCTGGAGGCTTCCTCAAAGGGGACCCCCTCCACTGAGGATCTATTCAAAGTCATGGCAGGTGAGTTAAGGGGGTCTTCCAACATCATCTGAGGTACCCTTGGGGGTCCACTTGCGGGTCTGGGACAAACCAGGTCAACTGCCCAGGCAAAAGCTGCTCAAAAATGCCTAATAGAACAAAGGCAAGCACAACATGGTGTATAGGCCGGGAACATGGAGAACCCCAATCTGGCAACTTATGCCAATATGCAGTCCTCAGCTATGGGCCCCAATGATGTCCTCAGACAGAACCTACAGCTTCTTATCTAGATCCAGGACCCCTAGCAGCAAATGCTAGACTGGCAGCAGGACTGGCTCCGGCACAATCTGGTAATCTTCAAGATGCCTAAGATGACCAGGGACGATGATCCTGAGGATTATATCAAGGCTTTTGAACAGCATGCCTTCATGACTGGACTGGACAAGGGATATTGGGTCAGCCAGTTGGGAGTGCTGGTAGTTGGCAAGGCCCAGGCCACCTATTGCACTCTTTCGAGTGATGATGTCAGAGACTATGAGAACGTGAAGGAAGCCATCCTATATAGGTTGGAAATCAACCTGGAGCACTATCACCACTTGTTCCATGCCAAAAAAGGGCCCAATGAGAGAAGACCAAGGGTGTTGCTGCAGCTACTGTGGGACCTTCTGCACAGATGGGTAAGCCCAGTGGGACAGCATAGAGAAGCCCTGGTGGATCAGATTATCCTTGAACAGTTCCAAAATGATTTAGAAGAACGGACACAATGCTGGGTCTGACAACACATCCCACAGACCTGCAAAGAAGCCCTAAAGTTGGCAGAGGCTTTTACTGCCTGAGAAGCCAGTTACCCCAAGGAGAGAAGGAATCCTGGATCCCCTATGATGGCCCCAAAAGATCCAGAAAGCCTGTGTCCACCTGGCCAGGGGGCTACCAAGGACACCGTGTGTTTCCGGTGTGGGAAGAACGGTCATTTCTCTCGGGAATGCCCAAGCCAGTCAGCTGAATGCTGGATCCCTGCTGATAGGCTGAGTGCTCCCACAGAAAGGTGGAGGGGTCCAGAGTCTGTCAAGCCAATGGACTGCAGTTATGCGGTTGGTGAGAAGAACGCAACCTGGAGCCATCCTGTTGTCAAGGTCTGGGTGGAAGGTCGTCTCTTGCAAGCTACCCTGGACTCGGGGTGTGCTCAATCTTTAGTGAGGTCCAATTTGGTACTACTGCAAGGCCAGCGGAAGGCTCGCCCCATGAAGGTGGCCTGCCTCCATGGGGAAAACAACCAAATTGAGCGGCAATGGATATGCCTCCAGGTGATGGAACACAAGGGGGAACTCCTGGTGGGGATTGTGCCCCAAGTAGCTTGTGAAATGCTACTGGGATGAGACTGGATGTCAGTGTATGACATCCTGGATAAGGTAAGGGACACGGAAGTGGCCTGCAGGAAAATCCAGAACCGTGAGGGATGGCTAGGCAAAACAGAGGAAAATGAGGAGTCAGCTGATGAGACAGAAGGATTAGATTTAACCAGCTGCCTGCAGTTCCGGGAGGCACAAAAGGGGGATCAGGAACTCGGGGCACTTTGAGAGCAGGCCCAAGGTACTAGAGATGTTCCAGCACTACTGCCTGATGGACTTCCCCACTTTGAGGTAAGGAACCATCTCCTTTACCAGGTACGAGGGGACAGGCAGGAGGAAACAGAGGGCTTGCAGCTGGTGATGCCCACCAAATTCCATCAGATTATTTGGCGATTGGCTAATGCAAGTCCCACAGGGGGGCATCTGGGATAGGACAAGACCCTCGCTAGGGTGAGCAGGTGTTTTTTTTGGCCCAGGATGGGGGAGGACGTGGACCACCAATGTGCAGCCTGCCCCGAATGTCAAAAGACAAGGGTCAAAAGTCCTACACAGGCACCCCTCCAACCCATTAGGCACACCCCATTCTCGCGGATAGTCCTAGATGTTGTAGCACCACTTCCCCACAGCAGCTCCAGCCAGCAATACATATTAGTCATTGTGGATTATGCCACCCAGTACACGGAGGCAATTCCCTTGCGAGCCGTGACTGCCCCACATATTGCAGAGGAGCTGATAAAATGGATAGCTAGGATGAGGCTCCCACAAGAGATATTAACCGATCAAGGAAGGAATTTCATGTCCGGGGTTCTGAGGGCAGTATGCCAGACACTGCAGATAAAACAGCTCTGCACCTCAGTGTTTCATTCCTAGACCAATCGTGTGGTGGAATGCCTGATTGGGATGATAAAATGGGTATTACGATGCTGTATACAGGGGACCCCCAGAAATGGGATCTCCTACTCCCTTTAGTACTGTTTAGCCTTAGAGACAACCCTCAAGACACTACGAAGTTCTCTCCATTTGAGCTGGTATTAAGACATCAACCGAAGGGCCTTCTACAGATATTGATAGAAGAGTGGGATCAGGATGGAGGACCTACTCAAGAACCAAACATCCAATGGGAGTTCCAGCAGAGAATCAGGTTGGCCCGGGACCTAGCCCGTGAGAATATGAGGGAAACCCAGGCCCATCAAAAGGAAAGGCATGACAGCCATGACAAAGAGCAGGTATTCAAGGCAGGACAGAGAGTCCCGGTGCTGCTCCCCACTTCCACAAGCCAGCTCCTGACCCAATGGCTGAAGCCATTCAAGATACTCTTGCAGGTCAGATATGGTGGACTATGAGGTGCATAGGCCAGGTCATCTTCAGGAAAAACAAATTTACCATGTAAATCTCCTCCCAGAGTGGTGGGAACCCAAAGGATGGGTGGCCTTTTCAGAGACCAATAACTAGGACCTAGGACCCCAGGTGTTAAGGGGAGATACTGAACCCTTTAAGGAGGGAATCTTAGTTAGGATTGGGAAGGAATTGTCCTCTGTCCAGAGGTGAGAGGCACAAAGCTTGATAGAAGAGTTCCGAGAAGTATTCCACAAGGAACGTGATTGGGTTCAGAACTCATTCCGTGCTATAAAGACCCCGCCCGGGGTGATAGTGAGGGAAGGTGGTGACCCATTCTCCACCATCTCCTGGAAGCTGTTTGAGGAGAGATCAACTCAGTGTTAAAACTAGGGGTCATTCAGCCTTCAAGGAGTCCCTGGAGAAGCCCTCTGGTTCCAGTGCATAAACCGGATGGGTTTTTAAGGGTTTGTGTTGATTACAGACATTTGAATGCCATGGTGGTCTTCAACATGTTCCCCATGCCCCACATGGCAGAATTAATAGAGAGAATAGGGGATACCCAATATATATCAACCCTAGACCTTACAAAGGGATATTGGCAAATCCCTGTAGCCAAGAAAGATCAGCCAAAGACGGCATTTGGCACCCCGTGGGGACTCTATGAATTTGTCAGGATGCCCTTTGGACTACATGGTACCGTCACAACATTTCAGTGCTTAATGGACCAGATCTTAGTGCCCCACACCTAATATGCAGTGTCGTACATAGACAACATAGTTGTATACTACCAGACCTGGGCACAGCACAAGAGAGCCCTTTGAGCCATCCTTATAGAATCAAGGCATGCCAGCCTAATGGCAAACCCCTGGAAATGTGCCCTGACCCAAAAAGAGACAAAATATTTATGGTTTTTGGTTGGCAGAGGCACAATTAAACCCTTGGCAGACAAGGTAGAAATTATCCACAAATTTGTGGCCCCCCAAAACTGCCATCAGCTACGGTCATTCTTAGGGTTAACCAATTATTACTGGAGGTTTGTACCACACTTTTCAGAACTGGCAACACCCCTATCGGAGGCACTTAAAGGGTGAAACATCAGGCCGATAAGGTGGACGGAAGAAATGACGCAAAGTTTTAATGGGCATTATTTGAGGATATTATAATACACACACCTGCCTTCAGGAAACCCTTTATCTTACAAATCGACACCTCAGAGACGGCGGTGGGAGCCGTCAGCACCCAGGAGGAAGGGGATAACGAGAGACCCTTGGCATACGCCAGCCACAAACTGCTACCAGCAGAGAAGAGGTATGTGCCTATAGAATGAGAATGCTTAGCAATTCAGTGAGTGGTAGACCACTTTAGATATTACCTGATGGATTGAGAATTTAAACTGGTAACAGACCACGCCCCTTTAAGGTGGCTGAGCACAGCCAAAACTGACAACACCCGGATTACCCAGTGGGCCTTGGCACTCCAACCATATAAGTGCCGCATAATACATTGACCAGGAAAAACTAATACAGTAGCAGACTTCTTATCCAGGTGCAAAGGTGAAGACCAGACCGGGGACCTAGAAAATCGAGCAAGGGGGCTGACCGGTCAAACAGGTATGACCCAAAATGGGAATAAGAGGGCACCCCAAGGCATCTTAAGTGGGGGGATTATGTCCCAGGGACTCCAGGGCTATGGGGGAACCCCAGGCATAAATAAAAGGGAAAGAAAGCCCCTACTTACTGTTCATAGGGGCTGGAGGCAGGAGGGGAGTGCGCACTGGAAAACCGCACACACGATTCATTAGCTGTGCTCATATTCAGCTGATATGGAGACGTCAGCGAGAGACGCCACCCGGCAGAAATAAAGGGCAGCCCTGAGGGCTCAGGCAGGGTGCAGATGACTGGAGAGCCACAGGGGAACCCGAGGCCGGGAGCGCACACCCGCAGGGTCAGTCTGCCCAAGACAGTGAGGGCAGCTGCAGCTGCGGTAGCGGTGAGAGCTGCAACAGTGAAGAAACCGGCAAAGAAGCCAGTTGAGAAGCTGGCGAAAAAGCCAGCAGAGGAGCTGGTGGAGAAACAGGCAAAGAAGCCAGCAGAGGAGCTGGTGGGGGACCCAGCAAAGAAGCCAGCGGAGGAGACGGCAAAGGAATTGGCAGAGAAGCTAATAGCAAAGCCTGCGGAGGAGCCGGCAGGGAAGACAACACAAATGGAGGAGACAGTGGGAGCAATGAGAGCAGAGGGAGCAGTGAAACTGGTGCAGGCAGCCAGCGTGGGGAAAGCTGGAACAGCTATGAGTAAGCCCAGAGTCGGGGGACAGCAAGGAGCAAAGGTGACAGGAGTGAGACCGGCAGGAAACCTACTGGGATTAGCTGCAGAGATAGAGGTGTGGAGATGGTAGGAGATCCTGAACTGGGAAGGCCAGTGGAGAGGCCCACAGCACTTCCAAGAGGAGCCAGCCAGTGCTTTAGGATCTCAGGGGACTATAGCTATGTCCCCAGATAGGAGCAGTGCCTAGAGGACAAGCATCTGGACCTTGGGACACCGAGGCACCAGGGATTACAGGATGGGGGGCTCACTACTTTCCTCATAGGCCTTCTAGCCTGACGATTGCACGTCCCCAGCAGGCATGGCGGTGGGTTTTCACGTGGTGGCACCGTGGGTATTGGAACAGAGGTAAGGGTCGGTAGGAATCATGGGCCTCTTAGCCTTCACGCCGGAGCCCAGCCTGCACTAGGACCACAAAAAGTCCAGGAGAAGACACCAGGTGGGGCCAGTAATAAAGTTAGGCACAGAGACCTGCAGCAGAAGGTGGCATTTGGCCAGGGTGTGGGGGAGGTTGGAGCTTTGTGAGTGCCTGCCAAGGGGCGTGATTACCCTGAAGGCTTCCTCAAAGGGAACCCCCTCCACTGAGGATCTATTCAAAGTCATGGCAGGTGAGTTAAGGGCATCTTCCAACATCATCTGAGGTACCCTTAGGGATACACTTGCAGGACCAGGACAAACCAGGTCAACTGCCCAGGCAAAAGCTGCTGGAGAATGCCTAATAGAGCAAAGGTGGACACAAAGTGCACTGGGAAGGAGGAAACACAATACCTGCAATTCCAAGTGGGAAGCGATAAAGTATGACCTCTGCTGGATAATGTAGAGGTGCTAAGGAAGTATCAAACACCGCAAACAAAGAAACAAGTGAGGGCCTTCTTGGGACTGGCAAATTATTATAGAAAATTCATTCCTCACTCTGCAGATCTAGTGGTGCCCTTGACTGAAATGGTAAGGGCTGCAGCTCCAACCAAAGTGAGCTGGACACCAGAGGCAGAACCAACATTCCAAAAAGTGAAACATGCACTTTGTACAGACCCACTGCTGTATACGTCAGATTTCAATAAACCCTTTTCAGTATTGACAGATGCATCCAACTCAGCCATTGGTACAGTGTTAGTGGAAGAAGAAGATTATCTGATAGCCTACATAAGTAGAAAGTTGCACCCACCGGAAAGGAATTATGTTATGATTGAGAAAGAATGTTTGGTGATCAAATGGGCCATAGAAATGCTCTGTTATTATCTGTTAGGTCGGAAGTTTACATTAATCATGGGCTATGCCCCACTGAGATGGCTACAAAGCATGAAGATTGATAATGCTATGGGCTCTCAGTCTTCAGCCATAATACTTTGTGGCATTGGCCAGGGGTCAAGAACATAAGTGCAGACTTCCTAGCTCTACAATACACAGAAGAAGAGCATGAAGAGGAGAAGGAAAGACCCCAGACAAAAGAGAAGGGGCGGGTGTAACAGGGAACACTATTCCTGTCACCAGAAGAGAGGTCTGCCCCTTTAAGGCCAGAACTTTCTGGGCACGGAATGCTGGTAAGGAGGGGGTTAAATACTGAGCCTGGCCAGCTAGTCAGCTGACTGGAGGGGGCAGGCCGCGACTATAAAACCCTGGGGAGAGCGGCTGTCAGGGTCACTACCCCAAGGGGAAGGAGTGCATCCCAGAGCTCCAGGGAGAGGCCTGGTGAGTGGTCCAAAGGCTGGAAGAGGGGACTACAGAAGCCCTGAGAAACAGCAGCCACCCCAGAAGCCTATAGTGGGGAGCTGAAGCACAAACCCGGCGTAAGCTGGCATACTGCTTTCTTTGATCGGTTTTTGTTCCTTGGGGGCAGGTTTTGCCCACAGATGGGACTGTCTATATTTCTTTTGGTACTTGAATAATACTGGTGGTTTGGTGAGGCTACTGGGGAGGCAGTAGGCCTCATTTGGGGGCCCACCACAGAGAGACCCCAGCACCAGTGAGGGCACAGCTTTTGGGGGTCCATAGGCCCTGGCACCAGTAGGGGGCACAGAATTTTGGGGTGCACTGACGGCAGTGCCAGAAGGTGCAACCTTAAAAGGACAGGGTGGTCTGGGGCACCTGAGATGCAGTGCTATTTTGTTTGTGGGACTAAGCAAGGTCGTCCCCTGGCCTTGAACTTGTATCACCCTGCCTGTGGGGCCAGTGGCTGGACCTCTGGGCTAGGGACACCAGGCTCCAGGTCAGAGCAGGACAGAGGGCCACAAGCCTCAAGACAATGGGAGAAAAAGGCTAGAGCCTCAGAGTCAAACCCTGTTTAGTGGGTTTAGATGGAGAGGCCTAGCTAGAGAAAGACTGGGGTCAAGGCCTGTGGAGGCGAAAGACCCCAACACTGGAAATACAATAAGCAGTCTCCCACTTTCAAGAACATCAGCATAATAATTTCCATCAAGACGTGGCAGGAGTGTAAAGAGCAGGACACAAAAAACCTTAAAGGGGACTCCAAGGGTTCCCCACATAGGGTGCCGATAACAGGGAAGATGGCACTGGGGAAGGCAACCTGTTACACCCCCACTATATCAATAATAAAAGCAGAGGAATATAAGCAATATCTGTTGCCATGGCTTTATGAAAAGCAGGTCATATCAAACAAATCTGATAACATTTGTTGATAAGATTTTAAGTTTTGTTCATAAAAATAACTCTTCACATTTATGATGCTTAGACTTTTTTAAAGTGCTATTTAGTATCTTGTGAGTTGGCTAAAAAATAGCACTATACAATATCAATAAAATACATCTTAATTGGAGTAAAAAATATCTGACAGAGGATGCATCTACACGTGCACTTTAATGTGCATTAGCCTATTTAATGTGCATTAAAGCAACACAAAAATGTGCTTTTGCTAATGCACATTAAAATAGGCTAATATGCCTTTTTCTAGTACCTCACAATGGAGGTACTAAATTGAACGTGCATTAGCAAAAGTGTGTTAATGAATGTGTAGATGTACCCAGAGAGATCAAAGAAGGTAATTGTTAATAGAGAATTATCACTGACTGAAGGTGTTTCTAGTGCAATTCTCAAGAAAGCAATAGTATAGTGCATATTATTCAATATTTTTGGATGATCCCAAAGTAAATATAAAACTATTCCTTTTGAACATTTTTAAAGATGACAGAGACTGAAAGAATGGCAAATAATGAGGATGACAGAGCATTCACACAGAGTGGTTTGGATTTTATGGGAAGACAGGCCTATTTAGGGGTGGATCCAGGGGGAGTGTACACAGTTGGATCCCCACAGATGACTAGGCTAGGGAAACAGCAGCTGAGGACTGCTTAAATTCCCAAAGGAGATCAAAATTTCCTCACACTTCCCCAGTTGTATTCAAACCTGGGGATATTCAAACAAAGCATGATTTTAAAAGAATGAAATACAAATACAACCAAATACATCTCAAGGTAGACTGCACCCTCAGAGCAAAGGTGGTGACTAACAGGGATTAGTGGTCACAGTGGACAAGCAAGTTAACATGAGCTCCCAGTGTGATGCTGATGTAATCTTGGATATATAAATAAGGAAGTAGTTATTTTTGCATCTTTTTTTGGCAATCCCTCACAGTCAAGGATGATCCTCTTCCTTGACTGTCTTATCTGTGTGTCTGAAGATGACCAATGAGACCTATTTGGGATTGACAGACCCTCCTGCAACTCAGACGTGTTTCTGGAAAAGCTGTTTTCACGGAAGATGCCTGTTCCTGACTTCTTTTATTATGGAGACGCTGCTGCACATCAGCTTCCAAATGGCTCTTGACAGAATGGGACCTTGATCCAATGGCAAGGAGACCAAGACAACTGGGGAATTTGTTCTGAAGCAGACTTCATCTGCCTTTGCAACTGTTGAGACTGTACCTGATTCTAACAACTTCTTTTGACTGCTCTGGCATTGAGGACTCGTTTACGTTTATATATGGCACTAGTGAAATCAGCATTGGAATGCTATGTCTGGTCCTGGCATCCATCATTTTAAAGTCCATGAAAAAAAAAGTGACAGTGTAGAGAAGATCTAGGAAAGCAATTCAAATCCTGTAGAGAATGCTTTGAGTAAGAGATCTAAGGTGCCTGATTGGCTTCATTTATTAAAAAGAAACAGAGGGGTGACTTGATTATAGAATATAAATTCCTTTTCATGGGAAGAGAATATTTGGTACTACAAAGACTGCTAATTTAGCAGAGATAGGCCTAATGAGAACCAATGGAAGGTGAAGCCTGAGAAATTTAACTAAGAAGCAAGGCACAACTTTTTAGCAGTGAGAATCATTCATCCTTGGAGCAAAGTACCAAAATGAATGACAGATTCTTCATCAGGTTTGCCCTTCTGCAAGGTACACACCCAGCTGTTCGGGTCCATTCAAGAGATCTACGTAAAGTACTGTCATGTGGAGGAGGTCAGACTAAAAGATGAAATGGCATTCTCTGGCCTTACACTCTGTACATTTAGTACTTCAGGTACCTGTTTACTGTTTTTTAGTTTTCTTAAGTTCTTCAGTGTAGCACAGGTTTTCCAGCTATGAAATAATAATAATTGATCTTCTTCACCGAATCCTCTCCAGATCTCCAAAATCCTTATTTTTCTCAGATTATCACCACCAGAACTGTAATGGCTGACCAACCCCCTATAAGAAAGTAATATCGCCTCTGTGTGTCAGCAAAATGTTCCCTTAATGATTTTGGCTTTTAATTTAACAAACTCAGTAGCTGTCTGATAACTGTCATCTTCTGTCTAGCCTTGCATTTTCACCAGGTTTTCTGAGATCCTCTCTTGGATATCTTAACATGAGCTCAAACGCAGAGAACCAAATTCATTTTAGAATTTCATTCCCATCTATTAAGGTTTCCTTATGTCACCTTGTTGAATCATTTGTGCAAGCAAAGTATAATCTATGGATCCACGTGTGCTTTGTCTCCTAGGTGACATCATACTTTTCCTTTCTTGAACCAGATGAATAAAACTCTTTTTAAACATGAGAGTAACTGTGACTGGTGATCTGTAGTAAATAGCACATCAGAAATATTTGTAGTTCCCAGAGTGTGAAGTTAAAGCATACACTGAACTTTAAGCCTGTGAGTAGTCTTTTTGTATTTAAATGCCTAAAGTTACGTACCATGTTGCAGGGGTTTGGGTTGTAGCCATGTTGGTCTAAGGATAGTGGCAGACAAGGTTCCTTGGGTGAATTTGGTATCTTTTATTAGACCAACGCAAATGGTTGGAGAATAGTTATTAAGCAAGCTTTCGGGTTCAAAAACCCTTTGTCAGGCCTTTTGGCTGACAGTCTTGCTGACAAAGGGGCTCAAGGATGTCACCTTCTGCCTCTGTGGGCCCAGCTGCTTGCAGCCTAGCCCACGGGCTGAGCAGTTTGGGTCCATGGATGTAGCTCAGGCTTCATGATTCTTTTGGAAGAAAGATTTGTGCTCTAGACTTCCCCTCTTATTTTCTTTCTCCATAACTGTTTCTCCTCCTTTCTAAAGGATACTCATAGCTTTTGGTTGCAAACTATGTACTTCTCAAAAGTAAATCTCTGCATTTGCCATGCTTCACAGTGTTTCACTGCTGATTGGTCTCTAAGGGCATCTTTACACTCTGGGACGCAGCATTGGGCACTTTAATTAGTGAGTTACAAGACTTAAAGGCCCCTGTGCATCCCCTGTGTGCTGAAAAAATGGTGGTGGGACACTTTGAACTAATAAAATGTGTTTTATTTAAAAGCACCCTGCTGTCATTTTTTCAGTGCAAGGAGGCTGATACACGTGATGCAGAAGGCTGCCAGAGTGCATCGATTTCAATGCTCCAGCAGGCTTGATTAATTGAGTCTGCTCCAACATGCTGGATTGCCAGTGCATTGGAGCAGGTTCCCTGCACATCTATAGGAGGCCTAAGGCATACTACATCCCGGATACATGACAGTGTTTGACTCAGGTCACAGTGTGGAGAGTCTAAGTCTTCACAGTGTTTTAAATTCATTCTTTTCCTTTCATTATCTTCTCTAACTAATGGCTAAAACAAACGATCTGAGGTTGGGCCTCTTGTGTGGTGCTATTTTCAACTCTGCCAGTGACTCAATATGTGACTAAGCATGTCAGAGAGACATAGAGAAGTAGGGCTGAAAGGGACCTTTAAGATGCGTATAGACATTACATTTTTCTAGGTTTAATCTGGACTATAGCCATCAATATACACATGTGGACATCTGTAGTCCAAATTAAAATTGGTTCCAGTCTGAATGAACAAATCTTCATTGAATGAGGGCTGAAGTTAATGCAGACTAAGGGAGTCTGAATTAGGCCATTTAAACTGCAGTAATTAACATTGATATATGGCATTGCTTTTAGGAAAACCAGTTCTTAGGAACTCAGATAAGTATTCCTTAGGAATGCAGGTAGGGATTGCAAATATTGGTCCCCTCAAGGGAAACTCAGCTGGGTTTTAGCAGTACAGCAGAGACTAACAGGCACAAAGAAACACCATTACAAAATCAAATGTGCAAACAACACCTCACTGACTAAGCTAATGCTCATTAAGCAATTTTTGGCAGGTGTCTACATGTGCAGGGACTTGGCACTAAAGTTAGCACCGCGTCCCTGCAGCCCTGCTATGTGCCCCTACTGGCTGGACAGACCCGGCACTAAAGTTAGCACTGGGTCACATGTACTAACAGTGCCTAAATTTAGTACCTGCATTTACAGGTATCGTATTTACATGCAATTACCCTAATTTTGCCATTTTTAATGGACATTAAAGGTGTGCATGTGAAGACACACACGTTAAATTAGGCTAATGTGCATTAATGAGTGTCATGTAGATGCATCCATATTGATCTACGCTTTGTTTTATTTTGTTTTGAACATAAATATCGGTCTTTCAAGAATCTCTTTTTTGGCATGCCGTACTTGTCAGATTTAGATAGTATTAGATTGAATTGCATATTTTGACCTTCTTCAAGGGCTAAGATGATGTAAACAGAAAATCTTCAGGAAGACTGAGGATTTGTCTCTAATATTTTTTGTTCTGCCCCTATGGCTGCTAGGTACCACTCTAAGCTCTTCTGACTGCCCTCCCATTTTCTACTATATTGCCCAACAACAGGAGGGAAGGGGAAGGTTGAAACACTTATTCACATTATTCCTGTACAGGAACATCACTTAAAAAGGCCTTTGTCTTTACATGTGGCTGCACTTCTCCACCTGCTCCCAGTTTCCAACAAGGACTAAACAACAACTTTTATTCTAGAGAAGCAGACAAGCCTCTGCAGTTCTTTAGTCCCTCTAAGAACTGCTCCATTACTGAGGGACCATCTCTCAATCCAAATCTCTTCTACACTATAGAGTGTCTCTAAATTATAATTTATGCAAGTGCAGGTGTCTCTTCTGTAAGGTGTTATCCTCCCCCAGCCCCTTTTTTCACCCACCCCCTCCTTCCTGATGAGTTTGTTATGAAACTTTAACATTCCAGTTCTGCAAATCACTCTTAGCAGATCCAACATATTAAATAACATCATGTTTCTCATTATTCTGGGGATCTTTGAGTTCCTTGTTCTTAGAAACAAGACTCCTAGCATTAACATACAACCAATTAAAAATATTCTTTTCTCCACATTTGATCTGATTTGTTCATGACATGTTTAGTTTGATTTTTGTCCTGCATTTTCCTTCGTAGCACTTTCCCTCTGTATTTAACATCTATTTGGATATTCTGATTAGCCTCTAACCCAGACCATTACTCTTTTTTCCCTCCTCCACCACAAGATGTGAGCTATCCAGTCAATGAAGCCTCTCCCCCACTAGGTCTGATGTTCTACAAAATCAAAACTTTCAGCTTCACACCCATTACACAACCAGTGGTTCAGCACCAGTACTTTCTGGTTTCTCACATTTTGGGACTAGAAGATCCTCCAAGAAGATCACTTGGGATTGCTTCTTCTTCAGCTTTCTTCTGAGAATTCTCAAGTCACCTCTAACCTGTGCACTTCTGTGCAATACCTTGTCCTTTGAACCAAATGCAGAGGAGATAGCCCAGATGACTACATAATCCTTCCCAGTTTTGTGGTAACATCTCACATTTTGCTCCAGGGAGATGGTACATCTTTGTCCTTATGGCCTTTTTTGAATTATATCTCTAGTCTTCTTGCTGTGGAGTTAATTACTTTTTTGAGATAATAGATTTTGACCTCTCTTGTCAGCTGTTTGTTTTATGTCATAAGGACACCAATCAACTGGGTCCCCAATAACTTTCTATCTCATCCCTCCCAAGATGCATTCTTCATCATTTTATTCATTGAGTATCGAACTACTCTGAATGCCTCCTGGTTCTTCTCGGCTTCTTCTATGGTTTGACAATCCACTTATTTGATTTCTACTTTCTCTACTACACGTATCACCACCTTTTCCAGAAGTTTCTCCAAATAATCTTTGCTTTCTCAAACACTACTCAGCGCTGCAATTTGCAGTTCCAGGGCAAGCAACTTCACCTCCATCCCACCAAGAAGTTTCTAATTCAGGCACCAGAAATCTTTTTTGTACAAGGAAAACAGCAGGTCACATCACTGTTCCTTCATAGTCTATATTTGTTCTCTCATGCCAAGTCAGACATAAATGGAAGGGACAACATTCCCTCTGCAAATTTTTCTCTGAGTCATCAGGTTAGCAGCATCTGTTTGTCCATTCAGGCATACACCTGACAACAGATTTCCACATGAAGTCTAATTGTTTCTCTCCACCCTTTCACAGTGGGCCTGCCTACATATTCAGTAATGCACTGTAGTTACGGTGCATTAAGTTTAGTACCTGTAATGACAAGTACTAGCTTAATGTGCCATAACTGGTGCTGCAGAGCCCTAGCACAAATGAACACTTTTTGTGAGATGCTGAATGTGCACTGGACTAAATCTGCACATTAGAGCATTAAACTGTTTTTTGCCATCCACGCTAATGCACAGTAGGCTTAATCCAATGTACATTAAGCATCTCATGTAGATGTGCCCACTGGGGATGAATCACACAGGGCATGTCCACACAAGATGGTAAAGGGCCAGTAGACTAATTCTACTGCACATTAGCATGGCAGGCAAAACCCATGCTAATGAGCTAATACATAGTAGCATTAGTCTACTGTGCATTAGTGTAAAAAAAAAGCATGCACGCACACTAATGCACAGTAGCACTGATTTAATTACAGATACTAAACTTAATATGCTATAATTACAGCACATTATTCAATGTGTAGACATGCCCACAGTGGCCTTAAACACAGTCTGTAAATATCCTCACAAAAAGGATATCTGATAGTCTTTAATTTAGGGTGTGCAGACTTAATGAGATACAGGGGTTGGCTGAAATCAAATTCAAAGTGGAAATAAAATGTGCTTTCAACAGCCAAGGCAATTAACTACTGTCATTACTCGGGGGCATAATGGAGTCTCCACCATTTAATGGTCTTAAAACAAGACTGGATCCCTTTGAAAAAGACACAGTCTACTCCAACTGGAAGTTATTAGCTCATTGGAGGAACTGCTAGGAAAATTTAGTTCTGTGACTCTTGTTATGCTTGAGGTCAGAATAAATAATCACACCGAATCTTCCTGGCCCCACAGTCCATTGCAGAAAGACTGAAGGAACCAATATGTCTAACTTGATCCTGCAGCAACGCGGGGGAAATATGCCCAATACTTACAAGGAAGAAGTAGCATTGCTATGTTTGAATCAAGAGAGTGCAGCTGAGAGACAGGAGATGCATTTGGGAATAAAGCTCTCTGCTGACAGGGAGATACATCAGGAACCTGTATTATCCAAAGGACCGAGGGAGCAGAAGCTCTGCCTCTGGGAGGGATTGTAACCCAGACAGAGTGGTGAAAAGGAGGTAGCACTATAAAATAGTGTTTCAGTTCTACTCTATTCCACATAAACTGGGGGAGGGGCACTCTCATCAGTCCTTTCCGTCTTCGTGGAATGAGAGCTCAGGATACCAGGATTTAGCAGAGGTGTGAATTTTACTGGAGGAAACACTTGTGTGCCTGCTAGCAAACTGGACAGGGTATCACTCCACAGGTCTTTTTCATCTAATTCCTCTGTCACCTGAAGACTCACAAAGGAGGTTCTTGCTCACTTTATAGGTTTCACATTGTTAGGAATGGAAATATATCACAGGGTTTTGTTTTAATCAGGATCGATGATGGTTACCAGAAGGTTTATCCCCTCACCTACGCTCCATCTGGGACTCCTGAGGAAGCACCTACTTTTCTGCAGATGGTATCAAGGACTATCATGCCAACTCAGATTCTTCTTCCATGGCATGCCCCAAAAGAAGAGACCCCCATATCATCTTCGGTACTTCCTTTCAGTTCCCATATGCTCCTTTCCTAGGAGTGGCCTGCCTTCTCCCAGGCAGTGAGTGAGGTCCTTCTTCAGACAACCTCACACACATGCACTTCATTGTACTAAAGCTATGTAACAGTGCTGTCTTGATTTATGAGGGTTGCATTTCTTCCAGTGATCCCTGCTGGTACAGGACTCACAACTTCCCTTTTATGTGTCTGTGTCAGAGGGCAACTGGTAACCAGCTGTTGGAAACTGGTTTAAAAAAAAAAACAACAAAACCTCTAAACTATCCTCATGTTATTACATATCCCCAGTACCTGCCAACAATCTCTAAGAGGACAGATTTGCACCTTTCCAATTGGGACTGTGGGCATAAGCCAAACTCATCACTGGTGTAACTCAGTGTAAAATAGATGCGTCAGATTTCTCCTAAGGTACCAGTGAGTTAAACACATCCTTATGCAATTTCACTGAAGGTCAGTGGATACACACATCAGGAATGAACCTGGACTAGTGCATTTACATCAAATGACACTGATATAAATAATTTCCCTTGCTTGTGTCTGTTAAGAAGAGGTCCTGAGGAGTTAGTTAATAAGTTTTCAGCAATAATCAACATCATTATTTTTCCTTGTGTTGTACATGTGTGGGTTTTGCCTTCATTATAGCTAGTGATCTCTATTATGCTTTTTAATGCACAGATACTCCAGGAAGAGTAGACAAGGTGAATCTTCATCCTTGGAGGTTTTCAAGACCAGGCTAGATAAAGCTTTGGCTGGGATGATCTAGTTGGGGGTGGTCTTGCTTTGAGCAGGGGGTTGGACTACATGATCTCCCGAGGTCCCTTTCAACCTTAATTTTCTCTGATTCTATGACATGCTGCATAATTGGCTGGCCGGCCCAAAAAGCATCCTGTCTTAGTGTTTCCAGGAAGAGCACACATGAGCATCAGCTACTTCTTCACTCTTTGTTAAGCGTGGACTCTTCTCTCAGTGGCTTTATCCAAGCACCAGCATGGTCAGGCAGGACTCTCGAGTAATCTGGTGCTGTTGATAGCACTACAGTTCCTACATCCTCTTGTAAAATAACTGTGTAAAGTTTCAAAGTTTTGTGGGACACAGGAGAACAAGCTTTTCTTTCAAACTTCATGTGCCCACCCAAATGGAGACACACACAATCTGGTTCAGATATACAAGAAGGATGATAGAGTTAGCATGTGAATATTCCAAACGTGATAGGCCCTGAGATAGTTAGATCTTGCATAACTAGATAATCATGCAATAATGCCTTATACATATTGAATACTTTCTAGTCTAAAGGCTCCTAAGGTGCATTGCAAATTCAAATAAATAAAACATCTACCATAAGTACTCTTAAGAAGCAACTTATCTCTGGATTTTCATTTCAACAGTTGCTGCTGGGTTCATAGGGGGCAGCTGCTTAACTATGCACTGCAACAATAGTTCAGGTGATGAAAAAATAATTTGCCCAGATGAAATGACAGGACAGAAGTTAGGGAAGCAGAATGGGTTTGCCACATTTCTACTTAGCTGAGGATGCTGTGGATCTTGCACCTATGTATGCAAAAAGTGCCGTGGGCCCTCTAATGATCCCTACATCCCAGACAAGTAGAATCCCAGACCAAGGAATCATATATGTTCCCTAGATCCTTTTCCTATTGCTAAATTTATAGTGGAAGGAACGCATGCAAATTCCAAACAATGTGTGCAGCAAAAATAACTGGGCATGACCCTTCTTATTTGTGTTACCCCAGTAGACTAAAGAGACCTGAATGATCTGTCTCAACCAGGCACCTCTTTCCCTCCTAACCTCCTGCTGCGTCTATTCATTCCAGGTGACAGTCCCTCTCAGGAAAGTATTTATTTTGCATTATTGCTTAGCTTTGTTTTACCTCCTAAATATACACTCCAGTATTTATAGCCTTGCCTCTGCACTTGTAGTATATATTAGCCTTTTATGCCTTCTCTATCACCTGTTGAAATGAGAACTCAGGGTCTTCAGGCCTCTGCAGCCCTTCCCGTACATTAACTTAAATCACACCAGATGTGGGCCCTTACTGCAGAGGAAGACTAATTGATTTCGCCAGTCACAATACTTCTATTGTTTTTTAACACAAATAAACACTGTGGTGTGGGGGTTTGGTTTTTTTCTTCTCTACCACAAGAGCCAAAGGTTATTCAATTAAAGGAGTCCAGAAAGTGTGACTAATAATCCATGGACAGAGTATTTCTACTGTAAAAAAAGCAAGGAAAAAAAAAGAAAGAGCATTCTCCCTGTTACCCTGAAAACAGTGGCCTCACCGGGGCTGGCCGTAACTGTGATGGATGGCTGGTGTGTGTAAAACGTTATTATTTGTTATGTGAGTGGGGGGAGATGGCAGGCGCACTGGGCAGTACACCTGCTGAGCTCCAAGAAGCAAGAACAGCTGTGTGCATTGATTTAGAAGCTTGCTACTTGAGGCTCCGGGAACAAATCAAGCCACAGCTCATAAAAAAACTTAAGAGCAATTAGCTCCACCATTAAAAAATGAGCTGAGAGTGTTTTAACTGGTGATTTTATGCTAATAGCAACCACTAATTCATACTGTCAAAAGAGAATATACAGATGCCAAAGATAGTCTATTAAGTCCGTGGTCCTAGAACTTTTAAGTGCCCCTGGGCCTTTTTCCTGTCAGAAGGGTCACAGCATCAAGCAGCATGTCACATAGACAGCAAGATTCTTTGTAATATAAAGAGACCTGGCCCTGAGTACTAGCACCACAGCTAGAAGAGCTGGAATTCCCCTCTGACACTCCCTTCCTCTTTTTGTCTCTAGAACACTTCCAGCTAGTGCCTCCACACTACAAGGCTGACACTACCATATGCCAATGTGCAACAATGCAGAACCGCCAGCTTCACAAAACTCTAAGCAACTCAGTCAGCATGCACGTAATCACCAAGTCACGTGATAGTATCCTCAGTGGCCATGTGCAATTCCTGTGGTCTACCACTGGCCTTAATCAGCGGGAAGACATTAACAGTATGTGACATGGTATGTGTTTTGCCACAGCAACAGTCTGGGTTGTCAGGAAGAACCCAATGGTGGAAGTTGGGCTCACACAGACCTTGCCCTGTCTAGAACCTGTTCAGCAAGGCCTATTGATGTGGCAGGTTGGCAGGATTGGTGTGGCAGGTTGAAGTCAGTTGGGCAAACTGTAGGATTTGTAATAAGGAACTTATTTGGTGGAATTGTTGACCTTCATTCCTGATACCAGTGGGTCTCTGCCATGTAGTCCTGGTGCAGCAGTTTGGATCACAGTGGATGCTGTGGTGTTAGATGTGGAGCAGGTGGATTTAAGAGATCATCATACAACAGCAGGCTTGGAGTTGCATAGATCTCCAGTAGTTTGTTAGTTGCAACTTCCCATTAGATATGAGGGGGAACAATGTTGTTTAGAACTGGATGCCATGACAGAGGGGTCAGTTGAAGAGTTCCCAAGATGATGCACATCCTCCAATGTACCTGCACATCAACGGGTTTGGTGTGTGATGACTGATTCCAGACTGTTGCGCAGTACGCTGCCACAGAGTACAAGATGGGAAGAGCTGACATCCTTAAGGTTAAAGCCCTTGTACCCCACAATGACCTAGCCAGCTTGTTAAGGAGGTTGTTATGTGTCTTAACTTCCATTGCTGCCTTTTTCAAGTATTCATGATAGCTGAGAGTCTGGTTTAGAATCATGCCCAGGTAGACGGGTTGTGCTTTGTGCCTTAGCCTCTAACTATTCAGGTAGATGTTCAGCTCCCAGGCAACATTAGCACTGTGTAGGTGAAAAACACTGGAAATTGTCTTACTGACACTTGGATGAAAGTGCAATGTCTTGCGGAAGTCAGCCAGCTTTGCAACATCACTGTTTTGAGTGGTCTAGCTCAGCAGTTGTATTAGTATATTGCAGTGAGATATTAGCATCTTCAGCCACTCTTCCATGCTGCTCCATTTGTGGGTGCACTCAAATCTTCAAAATCCCAGGGTGGTCCAGACTCAAGCTCCAGATTGCCAGGCTAAACAAGATGGAGTGCACACAAACAAACAGACCAACTAGATACACAACAGGAACATGGGCGTTGCACCAGCAGAGGAATGGTTAGCCCTATCTGTTGTTAGAGGGGCCTGTTGCGTATGCATCAGCTGAATACTTGGGACAATGAAAAACAAGGATAGCACTGGGGGTCAAAAGTTCATAACAAAAGCTCCAAGGGGCAGGGGAGGAGATGTGGGGGAGAGGCACAAACAAATAGGAAGCTGATGTTCATGTAAAAACATGGGCTTTACCAACTGAAGAAGCATGTCCTGAACTAGGTGTTCAACCTGCTGGAGTCAATGAAGAGAGAGAGACATTATCATCAGGGATCCAAGTTTTCCATTTGCAGTGGAAAACCCCAGCAAAGCATGGATTTTCTTCTTTAAAAAAGAAAAATGTGGGAAACTGCAAGAGGCAGCCTGGGGCTGGGGGGAACAAGACACAGGGGCCACCATGTGCCCATGTGTGTGCACACACACATGGGCACATGGGCATCAGTTCAACCAGGCAGAAGAACAGCTCCTCCAGATGCCTGCAGGTAGGGCTATGTGGAGGGCAGGGGGGCAGATTGAAGTGGCCAAAGTGAGGGAGGGAGTGGGACAGGGTTGAATGTTGGTGGCTGGAGCTGGGAGCAGTCCAGCTGAGGTGGTACCCAGGGCCCAGGGATGAGGCAGAAATGGGACCTGGCCAGGGAGTGGGATGGAGCCATGAGTGGCTTGCCTGGGGAGGTATTTTCTTACTGCTGTGTGCATTCCTGAGACGGGATCAGGCACCAGAGGCAATGCATTGGAGTGGCATGGGGGAGGCAAGTGCCCTCCACAGATTTTTGTGCCCACAGTGAGGTGTGGGGCTGCAGCCTGGCTTGACCTGCACCATGTAGGAAACACCTCTGCAACCCAGAGGGTGGGACCCAGCATGGGACAGTGGAGCGGGGATGGGGGGATTAATGCTTCCATCACTACTGCCACCAGGAGCCCCAGGCCAGCCAGACCACCAAAATGAGGTGCCTCTTGCCCAACCAGCAGCAGCAGGAGGCAACTCCATGCTACCACCAGCCCCGCTGCTACTGGGTGAGCAAGGGGCACTTTAACATAGCAGCTGGTGTGAGGGTCCCAGTGGCAGTGGCACCAAGTCTCCCTGCTTTACTCCACCCTCTCCCACCAGACCCCATCCACTGGGCTGAGGAGGCCTCTGGGGGGAGGACAGCAGGGCATGGAGCCACAAGCCCTGCAGCAGACAGCTGTATCCTTCTGTGCCCCTGGACCCCATGGGCTCCACTTGGCTGTGCTCTGGTCATGCTGCCCATGATGGGCAGGGGGTGGGCGATGGGCTGTGCATTCTGCTCTGGTCACAGCAGCCACCAACTCTGATGTGCAGCAGGTAGGGATCAGGTGCTGCTGGTGCCTGTGGAACAGGGAGCAGGTAGGATGCAGCCACCCAGTCCCATAGCCCTGGTAGTTGGGGATCCCTCTCCAATGGGGCTGGGAGGGCAGGGTGGGGCAGGGAGTTGCATGTCAGGAATGAGGGACTCCAGCAGAGATGAGGGGCTGCAGGTTAGGAGTAAAGGGCTCCAGCAGGGCTAGATGGGGAGTGGAAGGCTATGGGTTAGGAATGAGGGCAGCGGCATGGCCAGAGGGCTGTGGGTCAGGAGTGAGGGGCACTGGTAGGGCTGGGGGAGCTTGAGAGTGAGGGGCAATGGGATGGACAAGGGCAGGGCACCACCATATCAGTGTTGATCAGCACCACAAAACAGTGGGGGGAATAGCTGTAGCTGGACCCATATCCTAGTGAGTGAAGGGGGCAGGGGAAGCTCTGATTTTCCATGATAAAAAGCCCAAAAGCAAATGCCAAAATATATAGGTACTTATAATGTATTTTATTATAATGATTAAGACAATGGTAGGCTTCCACATTGCTTTAAAATTGTAAATGCATCAATAAAAAACATTGGGTTCAGCTGATACCTATGAGTATAGTGGCATTTCATTTTCATAGTTTCATAGTTGGTAGTATCAGAAGGCACTTGAGCAGATCATCAAGTCCAGCCCCCTGCCATGGCAGGAAAGAATACTGAAGTCAAATGACCCAGGCAAGGTGTTCCTCCAGCCTCCTCTTAAAGACCCCCAGGGTAGGAGCCAGCACCACTTCTCTGGGAAGTTGGTTCCAGATCCTAGCTGCCCTGACACTGAAGTAGCACCTCCTGATGTCTAGCCTGAACCTACCCTCTGCCAGCTTGTGTCCATTATTTCTAGTCACTCCTGGCAGTGCTCAGGGGAACAGGGACTCCCCAATGCCTGATGGTCCCTTACAAAGACTAGTTTGTAAACTAATTTTCATTTTTCAGTTTTTATTTTAATTATGGGAAAATACAGATTTGGGGGGTTTTAATCTTTTTTTTTTTTTAATCAGAGAAGTAACAATTTTAAAACAGAGAAAACCAGGATCCCTGATCATCACACAGACTAGACCAGCATCTTACGAGGATTCAGAGACTTTAAAGAGCTTGGAAAATAAACTATAAAAATGACCTAATAGGATTGATGTGCATGGCCTCTCAGTTACTTTGTATCAGAAAGAAACCAGAAGAAGAGTCAGAGGGTGAACAGTAACAGTGGTCCCCATTTTCAAGAAGGGGAGGAAGGAGGACCCAGGCAACTATAGGCCAGTCAGTCTCACCTCCATCCTTGGCAAAGTCTTCAAAAAAATTATCAAAGGCTCACATTTGTGAGAGCAGGACAAATTATGTTGAGGGGAAACCATCATGGGTTCATAGCAGGTAGATCGTGCCTGACCAATCTAGTCTCTTTTTATGACCAGGTTACAAAACGCCTGGATGCAGGAGGAGGGGTGGATGTCGTGTACTTAGACTTCAGGAAGGCCTTGATACGGTATCCCACCCCATACTGGTGAACAAGTTAAGAGGCTGTGACCTGGATGACTACACAGTCCGGTGGGTGGCGAATTGACTAGAGGGTCGCACCCAGAGAAATGTCGTGGATGGAACTGCTAGGAAAATTTAGCTCTGTGACTCTTGTTATGCTTGAGGTCAGAATAAATAATCACACCGAATCTTCCTGGCCCCACAGTCCATTGCAAAAAGACTGAAGGAGCTAATATGTCTAACTTGATCCTACAGCAACAAGGAGGAAATAATGCTGGCACTCTGGCACCTTCCAAGGTAGGCATTGTGGTGTTTTTCAGCACTCTGGCCAAAAAATATTCCCTACCCCTGTTATAGATATTTCATTAATTCCCCATTATACTGTATGGCCAAATCTCTAAATCCCTCCAAATTGGCGCTGAATCTTCTGAACCTGATTTGGCGGAATTGAATTGGAAAAGTGATCTGAATCTCTGAATCGAATTGCTGGCATCCAAATCAACTGAATCCAAATTGAATATATCCCTATTCACACAAGTCTACTGGCCAATAGGTGAGCTTTACTCTGAGGTTCTCCCTTGAATGTCAGATGTCAGCAGCCTGAAGATTAAAGACCAAGACTCCCCCCTAACCCCATGGGGTGCATAAGAGTGCCAGCATGCCAGAAAAACAACATGAGGGCAGGGGGCACATGATAGCCCATAACCAAAATAGATCAGAATGCAACTTTGATAGATAACATAATGTACAAGAGGCATCAAATTACTCACCAAGAGGGGCATTTTTGAAGACCTGAGGGAACATCTCCTCACATTCAATGCAGTGTCACCTCCACTTTGAGTTCAGGACATTTTGTAGTTCCATAGTTCCTGGAAGTGATGTTACAGATGATCAGGTCCAGCCCCCACTGCACTTGGACAGGAAAGACTGCTGGGGTCATGTGACCCCAGCAAGGTGGGTTTCAAGACACTTTTTGAAGATCGCCAGGGTGGGTGACTACCACCACTGGGGCCTGTTCCAAACCCTCAGCACTTGACTTGTAAAGAAATTTTTCCTTGTGTCTAGGCTGAAGTTGTTCTTCAGTCAGTTTGTGCTCATTATTTCTTGTCTGCCCCGGGGGGGGAGGGGGTCTTAGTGACTAGATGGTCCCCTGGCCTTGATGTATGCCCTTGAAATACTTATAGGCTGCCACCAAGTCCTCACTGAATCTTCTCTTCTCCAGCCTTAGTATCACAGTATCTAGGGTCAGAAGGGGCCTAGAGCAGGCCATCTAGTCGGACCCCCCGCCAATGGCAGGAACGAGTGCCAGGGTCACAGGACCCCAGCCAAGTACCTATCTAATCTACTCTTGAAGATGCC
>JAGPOW010003648.1:119321367-119334425 GCA_030014935.1 Caiman crocodilus | reverse complement strand
AGGTTGGATGATCACCTGTCTGGGGTCTTGTGAACCCAGCATTCATTCCTGCCTGTGGCAAGGGGTCAGGCTAGATGATCTGTTCAGGTCCCTCCTGACATTAGCTACTATGAAACTATGGTGGCCCAGGCAATGGAGACTATGAGAAAGACCACCAGATGCTGGACATCATCCTAGCCTTGGTAGTTACCTTCATGCTGCCCAATGCCCAGCCCCAGGTCATGGCCCCACCTGCCACCTGGCGAAAACCCACCACCCAGCCACTGGCCCTGTCCCAAGCCCCAGCTCTGGCTCTGGGCCCAGCCTTGTCTCCAGCCCTGCCTGACACTTGGCAGCCACTGTGGCCCCACGCCAAGCCCCCTGGTGGTTCTGGATGGAGGTCAGTGGCACCTGCAGGAGCCAGGACACTCTGCCTCTGCTCCCATACCAGCTTCGCTGGCAACCAGGCTACTACCCACCTCTCGTCTGCTCCCATATGGCCCCTAAGTAAAAGCTGGTCCCCACTGGGCCTGGCCCCATGGAGGAGGAAAGGAAGGACAGAATGTGCCTTCACCCCTGGCCAAGTCCTAGGCCACTGGCCTCACTGCAGTGTCTGTACCCACAATGGTTCCACCAGAGGCCAGGATGCTGGGAACCTCTCCCCAGACTGTATGACATAGGTGCTTCCAGCCCATTGTTCCTCACTGACACTTCATCAACCATACTCTTGTAAATAGTTACACAGGGAAGAGGGTGAGGTTTTTTTTGGTGGTGGGTATTGGAGTTCAGGGGGCATTGTTGCTAGGGAGAAAGAGTGAATGGGAGTGTGTTGTCATAGAGGGAAATAAAGATTGTTGATTGGAAACTATCCAGAGTGTGTGTGGTCTTGGGAGTGAGCTGTGGGCCTGGGGTCCATAAGTATCCACCCAGGCACCCTACTGTGAGTGTGGGGGAGGAAGTGGTCCACAAGTGCCTTGCATACACAGTGACTTGTCCACCACTGCCTGAGAGGAGGGTGGGGAGCATCCATGGCACACTTGCCACAGGCTCCCAGGACAGCATCCTCAGCCAGGTTGAGCCTGTCCCCCACGGAAACCCTGCCAGCCTAAGCCTGCCCCTCTGGGGCAGCCTGAGGTTTTCCCATTTGTCCATTGCTACAGTGAAAGACCCTGGTAGCTACTTTACAGAGCATGACTATTCTGTACCACACTTAGGACAAAGTTAAGACTTTCCACCCACATTGAATCTACATAGTGAAAGCTGGGCAACAGAATGACACAGCCAGAGCAGAAATCTGAGCCAGTCATGGGCATGACATTTTTCTCTGTACAGCTGATTTTATGGCCTCTTTCATGGCCTGGAGTTGTTCCCATTACTTGAATAGTTCCAGTCCAAACAATTAACGACACATATTTTTTTTCACTCCACCATATGTAAAAAGAATCATTGAACAAAGTAGCTGTGAATATTATTTGACTGGATCTAGTCAGAACATTTGTTTTGTGTGTCACCTGGGAGGTGATGTCTTCAGGAATATAGTGCCCCCTGTAGCTCCAAGGCAAGAAAGTGATTTACTCAGTCATCAACCTTCCTTCTGCAGCACCTTGCTGTCTCTTCGCAGACTCCTGTTTATGCAGTGAACCAAACACTCATGGACTAGAATACAAAACTGGTTTGTGGCAGAACACAACAGGTTTTTTTATCTGCGTGAATGATTTATTCTTATTACCTCCTTAGCTTTTTTGCATTTTGCATGGTGCCAGTTGCCAACGTCTGCCAACATGGTTACCAACATGTCCCAGAAGGACATGCAGAGCAGCAGTGCAGGTCAGCGGTGCTTTGTTCCATGGTTAGACTTCAACATAGAATAGGAAACAATAAAAAAGGACGATTTTAGGCAAAGAATCCAAGTTTCAGAAAGGACCACAGGCTTTTTGTACATTTACAAGCACTCTCTCACATTACTAACTGATAGGTTTCTATTGAAGCCCTTGTCAATCAATTCCTCTTCTGTTTCTCCCCAGCGTTCTGTTAAAGTCAAATAAAAATCTAGTTGCTTCTGCTTTTTTCCCTTGTTAATTTATGTAATCGGCTACTTGCAGGTGCCTGCTTTTTGCATTTGCAACCACCATAAAAATAAAATACAATAAAGAAAAGAACCTGAGGCTACAGAAAAGATTTCACAAGGAGGTCAAAAGGGCTTCTTTCTCTTTTGCTAAAGGTCTGCTACATTATTAGCAGTGCTGTGCCAGAGATTTTTACCTATTGATTGCTTTACAATTGGTTTAGCATGTGGTTTCAGGGAGGTTGAAGTCTTAATCTTAAACCTATTTCAAGTTAAACTCTTGTGATAATTCTGGAATGAACTAGCTGCCTCCCACCCCCTGGCTCCCTCACACCTTCATTTATGTTCCCTTCCCCACTGCAACTTTCCTTTCTGTTTTCAGGTTTGATCCATACTACTACTATTACCAAGCTAATAATAATTATTTTAAAGAAAATGAGTACTAGGTAATTTGAAGGAATTTGACATTTTATTAAAACAAAACAAACCCCCTCCCCTAAGGTTGGGTGAGATCATCTTATGATAGCCCATAAAACTCTTTTCCTCTCTTTGCAATACAGGTTTCCCTCACTTCACGCTGTACATGCATTCCTGGAAAATGGCACACAACTCCAATCCAAATAAAGGGAATCCACTTTAGAATGTAACAAATAGGAATACATTCCAAGACGTCAACTCTACTGACCCCCCATACCCATTTCTACCACTTTCACAAAACAATTTTGGTACTCACCAAGACCAGACAGTACACACAAGCACAGAGTGGTGGTGAATGTTTAGTTGGTGTGAAGAGAGGGAGGTGAAGGGTCTTCAGTGTCAGGTTCCACATCACTGGTAGGAGGTACAGGCAGGGTAACATCCACATGAGAATCAGTAGGCATGGGGCTCTCATCACCCTTCAACAACAGTGGGGTGGGGCTGGGTGTAGCTGAAGGAGGCTTCAAGAACTGGAACATCCACACGAGAGACTATATTTTGGTGTGCATCACTCCCACAATGCACCACACAAAACAGCTGACTGTGGGCTTCCACCACATCGATCACATAAGAGTAAATTTACCTCACATATAATGAATTTTTGGTATAAAAAAGGGTCATTGCATAAGAGTAAATTTGCACATACAGAACCCACACAAAGTGAAGGAAATATGTATATGCATTCTAATCTAGGCCCCTGTATGTGTGGGTAAATTGAACTGAATGCTTCAGGTACAATATGAGACCGATTTATTTGTTGACTTTTTCCTGGGCATGACCATAAGTTTCACATCAGACTGGAGGGCCTAGTGGCAATGTGATGGGGCTCCTATAAAACCCCATAATGTTGCAACCTCCAGGGTAGGGTAAGCATATGACATCTCAAAAACATAACCCCACCCACTGTCTTGCTTGTATTTCTTGTTGAAATAAGGCTAAGGGACATCACCCTAACAGAAACAGGCCCTTGCTGAGGTGTTAGGTAGTCAGCAACAACACTAATTTGTTGTTCTCTGGCAGAAGTTATAACCATCAAGGCATGACATGTGCAAATATTATATTAAGTCATTCAACATCCATGTAGAAAGCAGGGAGGAGTACACAGAATTTCATCCAATCCAGAGAGAACATCTGGCTCTGCGTGCAGCTCAACATGAAATGGCTTTGATACAGAGGATAGAAGCCAAGTGAGAAAGGCGGTAGCAATGTGCTGTAAACTTGGACTCAGGCACCTGACTAGACTTTTAACATATACACCATGATTCATAGCTGTGCTCTTTAATTGGGTTGTGCAAAGCTTCAGTTGCTGATTAGATTCGGAGGAGATTCAGCCCGATTTGGTGGCTGAATCTCTGAATCTGAATTGAAATCAGGAGACCCATTAATCTCTCTGAATCAAATTAGAAGTCTCCAATTCAATTTGGAGAGATTGGATGATTTGGCCATAGACACAGTGTTATGTTTTTTCTACATACCTTGAGGAACCAGGAGTGGGTTGTGAATGCTGAGATGGGACACGCCATCCTTGCCGCACCAAGGGAGCATGGGGGGATGGGGTCTGTCATGCACTCAGCAGTGGACCGAGAAGTGGATCAGAAGTACTTTCAGTCCACTTCTGGGTCCACCACAGAGCACATGGGGGACCCTACCCCCCACCCCCTGGCTCAGTAACTGGTGCCTTGTGGGTCTAGGGAGGGCATCCTGGGTCCCCCTACAGCCAATCCCCTGTGTCCTTGGTGGCAGACCTGAAAGTGGAACAGAAATACTGCCAGGTCTGCCACTGAGCATGTGGGGGGATGCCCCCATGCTCTCATGTGGTGCTCCATCCTCCCCACCCTTGCTACGTTCGGGAGGCGCACCTGGTACCATTGGTACAATAACAGACTTTCTTCAATCTCCTAACTATTTTAATGGCTCTTCTCTGAATTCTTTCCGATTTATCAACTCCCAGTCATAGTACTGGGTGAGTTATTCCATTTATGGCTGTACCAGTACCTATAACAGTGGTGATACAATCTCCTGACTCCTACCCAACATTCCCCTTTGTATACATCAGAAGACTGGGCTATTTCTTTTGTACAAGTGGTATGTTGAAGTTCACGTACTGGCACTCTCCCATGACGTATTCCACCTAGATGTCCCTTGACCAGAAGAACTAGATGCCTTTAAGTCAGCAGACCCGGATGAGCTCCATCCAAGGGTGCTAAAGGCACTGGCCGACATGATTGCAGAGCCACTGATGGGAATATTTGAACGCTCGTGGCACACGGGCCAAGTCCCAGATGACTGGAAAAGGGCCAATGTGGTCCCCATTTTCAAGAAGGAGAGGAAGAAGGACCTGGGGAACTATAGGCCACTCAGTCCCACCTCCATCCTTGGCAAAGTCTTTGAAAAAATTATCTCACATCAGACAGAGGCTCACATTTGTGAGAGCCCGGCAGGAAAAATTATGCTGAGGGGAACCCAGCACGGGTTCATGGCAGGCAGATCGTGCCTGACCAATCAAGTCTTTTTTTATGACCAGGTTACAAAATGCCTGGACACAGGAGTAGGGGTGGATGTCGTATACTTAGACTTCAGGAAGGCCTTTGATATGGTATCCCACCCCATAGTGGTGAACAAGTTAAGAGGCTGTGACTTAGATGACCACACAGTCTGGTGGGTGGCCAATTAACTAGAGGGTCGCACCCAGAGAGTAGTGGTGGATGGGTCGGTTTCAACCTGGAAGGGTGTGGGCAATGGGGTCCCGCAGGGCTCGGTTCTTGGACCGATACTCTTCAATGTCTTCATCAGCGACTTGGACGAGGGAGTGAAGTGTACTGTGTCCAAGTTTGCAGATGACACAAAACTGTGGGGAGAAGTGGACACACCGGAGGGCAGGGAACAACTACAAACAGAGCTGGACAGGTTGGACAAGTGGGCAGAAAACAACAGAATGCAATTCAACAAGGAGAAATGTAAAGTGCTGCACCTAGGGAGGAAAAATATCCAGCACACCTACTGCCTAGGACATGACCTGCTGGGTGGCACAGAAGCGGAAAGGGATCTTGGAGTCCTAGTGGACTCCAAGATGAACATGAGTCGGCAGTGTGACGAAGCAATCAGAAAAGCCAATGGCACTTTATCGTGCATCAGCAGATGCATGATGAAAAGGTCCAAGTATTGATATTTCCCCTCTATCGGGTGCTGGTGAGACTGCACTTGGAGTACTACGTGCAATTCTGGGCGCTGCACTTCAAGAGGGATGCAGATAACCTGGAGAGGGTCCAGAGAAGGGCCACTCGTATGGTTAAGGGCTTGCAGACCAAGCCCTATGAGGAGAGACCAGAGAACCTGGACCTTTTCAGCCTCCACAAGAGAAGATTGAGAGGCGCCCTTGTGGCTGCCTATAAGTTCATAACAGGGACACAGAAGGGAATTGGTGAGTATTTATTCACCAAGGCACCCCTGGGGGTTACAAGAAATAATGGTCACAAGCTAGCAGAGAGCAGATTTAGACTGGACATTAGGAAGAACTTCACAGTTCAAGTGGCCAAGGTCTGGATCAGTCTCCCAAGGGAGGTGGTGCTCTCCCCTACCCTGGGGGTCTCCAAGAGGAGGTTAGATAAGCATCTAGCTGGGGTCATCTAGACCCAGCACTCTTTCCTGCCTATGCAGACTCGATGATCTATTGAGGTCCCTTCCGACCCTGACATCTATGTATGAATCTATGATCATTTGATGGCGTTGGACACTATGAGGCTAGGGTTGGGTATTTGACTTGTCAAATACATGTGGTCAATTGATCAGTTCAATATCAGTCAAAAATTATTTTTAAAAATTGCTAATAGGTCAATACACAGAAGAGGCACACATTTTCCATTAAGAAATATGTCCAAGAATAAAAAAAATCATATTTTTAGCAATTATGCAGTTATAAATATACAATTAATTGACCAGTTATTTGGACAATATTTTACCAGTCAATTGACTGGTTGGCCAAGCCTACATGAGGTGCCTCACCAGTTTTGCATGGTGACAGTATACTGAGCATGCACAAAAGATGATCTTGTTGCTGGGGTCCCATACTCTAAGCACCCTGATGATCAGTGCCTTGATTGTCACCTCATAGCCCCAGATTCTTGGGGTGTCCACAAGCAGCTTGTAGTCCATCAGCTTCTGCTCACAGGTTTGATGAAGGCTTGCCACCGGTTCTCAAATGAGATGTTGACATCAACCATCATGTGAGGAAAGAGAAGAGCCCCAGAGAAGAAAATTGGTCCCACCTGAATTGCAAAGAAGTCTTCAGGGATGATTCTTTACCAGGTGTTTCAGGAGGGGAGGGGGAGTCAGCCAGAACTCCAAGATAAAAGGAGACTCAGGGCAGGCAAAAAGGGAACACCAGAAGTGGCTGACTCAGACAGAGAGATGGCAGGGATAACCAGAGGCACCGAAAAAGCAATGGAGATTGGGTTTAAGAGAATCAGCTCCATGGAGGGAGCTGCTAGATGGAGAGAAGGAAATGCAGGAGAGAAACTGAAACTGCCAAGGGGCAGTTAGAAGGTACAATAAAGACCCTAATAGCAGGGCTGCAGAAAAAGAGTACCATAAAGTTGAGACAATAAGGGCAGGAGAAGTTTCAGTTTGTTTTCAGTCTCCTTTTCATTAGCGTGAGAGGAAAGTTATCCCAGATAGATAGTGTGTTTGCAACTATCAGGACAATAGGCCAGTGAAATAAACTGGCTAGGATTAATGGCAGGTCTGTGCAAGGCTCTGAGCCAGGTGAAGTACAACCAGGCCCATTGAGGCTATTGATTGACCAGACCTAGAGACCCACAGAGCATTTATACTGCTTGGAGGCAGATTGTCAAGACTACTGAATTAACACCTGGTGGAACAGGTGAGGGTGTAGGGGTTGGTGGAGCCCTCACTTCACTCTCAGATTTTGAGAGCAAAAGTGTCAAAACCCATACACCCCGGCATTCTATTTTCTCCTGTAACAATGAGTCATGGCAAGCGAGATTGTGGTAGTGTGGGAAAGTGCAGCAGATGTCGCAGTGGACTTTGGTCCCCTAGCTGAGGTGCTAAAACTGTCTTGGTGCAGAAGACAAGTAAAAAAGAAAAAAAAAGAAAGAAAGAAAACCACTCAGACAAAATGATGAGCACCAGAGATTGACCAAAAAAAAAAAAAAAAAAAAGAATGTATCAAGCCTGTACCCCAGATAGGAGTGGGGTTTTGGGGTGAAAGCCTGCCATTGGATACATAATACACCTGTTTTTCTCATCATCCATGATGATGTCCATGTGCAGCTGGGCTTCGCAGCTTGGGATGTTGCAGTTGATGGACATGGTCCCAGCTGAGGTCAGAATGGCCTCCATGAGACAGTTCTGAATGGCCTTGTGGCAGAGTTGCCATGATCTGGCATGGGCCTGAAGGTGCATAGTATGTGGGGAAGGTTCTCTGTTTCATAGCCACATCTCTGTCACCTCTTGTCACAGTTCCCCTACTGGATGGCACCATTGAGTAGCAGGCAATTGAGTCAGGTGTCGTGGATGAAGCACCAATCCATAAAATGCATTAAGTTCCCACCAGGCACAAAGTGATTGCTTGTATCCCACTTTGAGATGAGCTCAAAAACCTCACCCTGGTCAGATTTTTGCCTTTAGATGTCTGGTGTACTTGGCTCAGACAGCATCTTTTAAGAACTTCTCCAGGGAGGTTCTCAGGTGGAGTGTCATGGTGATGCAGCTGGTATTGGGACTGGGAGCAGTGAGACACTCAGCAACTGGCACCTCTCAAACCAGGCCCAAGTGCATCCAATGCAATTCCTAAGGCAGTGCATGGCATTGTGGGTTTAGTTACACAGCAGGGCAAAGTTCCCACCATCTCAGACAAAGTCACCATCCAACAAGCCTCTCAAGAAGGTGGCCAGATCTCTGTTGGTGAGCTGCCTGGCAATTGTCCTGGGGGAAGTATCCCTCAGAGTGCTGGTGGCAATGCTGCTTACCAGCACATCAGGGCACGGCAGGAGGAAGAAGGCATGTGTAACCACTGCAATGCTGAAGCAGTCATCCAGGCAGGGGACATTGGCACCTAGCTGCTGGTAGGGGACATGCAAGATCTTGTTCCTGGCCTGAAGCAGCAGGTGTAGCCAGTTCTTCAAAAGCCACTTCAGCTAATTGCCCACTTTCTTCAGAGGGGAGGGGGAGGCAGGCCAGCCTTGGGGATCTCCTAGCCTCTGAGGATGAACAAGATGTGAGGGGATGAGGATTGTGTTCACCACAAATATCTTCTCCCATGGATGGTTTATTCCAGCATCTGCTTCACCCAGTGACTGGTGGGCATTCTCAAGTGGAGGTATCACTTGCTGTCCCTCAGGCATTTCATCTGCTTGCCCTGGATGGTGACAGTGGAGTCCAGGCTGGTGCTTTTCTTCCTGCAGTTGACATGTAGGAAGGCACAGTTGGAAGCATTGAAGCAGAGTCTCATCCACTCAACCTCCTCAGGGCTGATGTCCAGCATCTTCTGCAGCTTCTTGGGGTCACTGGCAAGGAGGAGGATGTTATCAGTGCAAGCCAGGATGCTCAGCTTCCATCTGTAGAGCCTGAGTCCTCCAGGGCCTTCCACCATTGCATTGAGGAGCAGTTCCATGGCCACATTGAAGTTATTGGGGCTGACTGGGCAGCCCTACTTGACTCCAGCCTGGATTGGGATGTCATGCATCTCACCCTTTGAAAACCAGATGGTAGTGGTGTAGCTATCGGAGCTCCTGGATAAGACTGATGGTTCTGTCTGGAATCCTGAGTTCCCGGGGGTGTTAAAGATTTGGTGGTGGGGCATGGAGCCAAAAGCGTTGGAGATTTCTGACCATGCCACTGCGCACAGTCTTCTCATCTACCAGAAATTGTCCAGAGCAAAGTTGTGTTTGTAGCACACTTCATTGGAGAAGTCCTTCTGGCTTAGGCTGATGGCTTTCCTATTCACTGCTCAGTCAGTGATCTGGACTGCCATGCATCTGGCATACAGTTTATACATGATGGAGCACAGGGCAATGGGCTTCCAGACACTTGGGATGTCCATTTCACCCTTCTGGCAGATCAGGATCATCACTGCCTTCTTCCAGGAATTGGGCATGCAGTGGGACTCCCTGCACCAGTTGAAGATCAGCATCAGGATGAGACAGCCTGGACCTCATTTTTTCAGCAGGCTGTACCTGATGCCATCTTTGCTGGATGCAGTGTCCCTTGTCCTACTAAGGTGGGCCTCTACTTCCTCAGTATGACATTCACTTCAAGCCCTTCAGTGGACTGATGGGTGTCAGGGGTCCAATGGTTAAAGGACATGGGGTGACAGCTCCCACCTGAGGCTTGAAAATGCTGTTGAAGTAGGCAAAGTGTCTCATGGAGAAACATGCTGTGGGTCCTTCCAGAATTTCTCACATCACCTTGTATTGGTCTAACCACCCCATCTCCTGGATGCTGCTACTGAGTCATACCACTGGCTCCGAGGTCTTCTCCTGGGCTGGTTCTGAGGTGGTGCTCGTCTGGCTGCCAGGCTGCTGCTTCCTTGGGGTTGCTTGGGTCAGGCAGCTTCGAAAATCTCCTCAGTCAGCTTGGTCACCAAAGCTTCAGAAGTCTGGAAAGTGGCAGCCTGGTAGACCTCCTCCATCCAGATGGCTTACCAGGGTATAGCCAGCCTCTGTGGAAGCCCAGGAACTCTCAGCTGATTGGAGTCCTCCTAGGGAGTTGAGCTAGTAATCAGGTGCTAACCTCAGGTGTCTCTGAGGCTCTGTGGCCTGGGTTACTATGGGTGATCAGGTCCAGTTGGGGTGTGCAGGGAGAAAGCCTGCATTGGGGTGTAGCTGGGGTAGGCCTTGCTGCTGTTAGATTCTTCATCACTTGGTTCGGGCCTGCTGGTGAGGTCAATGGCTTCAGGGGCTCCCTCACTGTGGCTTTGTTCTGACATACTAGTGTGGCCAAGGTGGTGGGCCTCATTGCAGGTTTCTTTTCTGGTTCCTGGCACCAGGACATTTTCCAATGCATCTTAAGTTGCTTCAGTGCATCAAAGCATGTCACAGAGGATGCAGCAAAAGGCCAGCCACTTCTGCAGAATGCACTACAGGTGCTTCTGTATGTTGTTGTGCATTTTGTATTCCCTGGGTGGGAAGCAGATCAGGCAGACCAGCTCCCATGGGCAATGGGAAGGGAAATAGATAAAGATGGGTGCTTTTTTCCCTACCCTGTCACCTGGGTTGCCACAGGAGGATCAGATGTGGTCAGAATCTGGGGTTCGTCAATCATCTTAAGGTCTCCTGCCAAGGTCTGATAGTCTGCTGTTGTCATTGGGTAGCCTGCCACAGTCTGTGGGTCCCATGCCAGGGTCTGGGGGTCCTTCATTGTCCAGGGGTCCATTGTTGGGGTTAGGAGTTTTCCATTGTCCAGGGGTCCATCACCAAAGTCTTGGGTGCCTTCTGCCATCTGGGGGTTCACTGTGGGGGTCTGGGAGTCTTCCACCATCTAGGGGTCTATTGCCAGGGCCCAGGGTCCATTGCCAGAGTCTGGGGGTCTACCTTAGTCCATGGATCCATTACTGGAATCCAGGGGTCTTCCATCATCTGGGGTCCATTGTCAGGGTCCATGAAGTCTTTTGCCATCCAGGGATCATATCATCCAGGGGCCCAAGAATCTTTCACCATCCAGGGATCCAATCCCTTCAGGGATCTACCATCATTGTTAAGGTGTCTGTTGCCATTGTCTGGGGTGCTTTTGCTGACCAGAATTCCATCAGGGTCCATTGCTGCCTTACAGGATTCCACTGCTCCATCTCTTTTGGGAGTCATCTTCTGTCGCCACCCCCGTTCAGTTGTCCAGATTGCCTGGGATTCTCTGAGTCTGCATCTGGTCCTCATCCATTTATCCTTAAATAAAGCTGATAAAACAGATGAATCAGTGGTTAAACTGATTTAAAAAAAAACAGATATAATTTATTAGTGAATGTTAAATGGAAGTTACAAAGTTGAAGGGGTAGGAGATAGAGACTCAGACAAGGGTACCTACATAGCACAGGGTGGATGAGGATGTGGGGGCCGAGTATAGCCGGTGGGGCTGTTGGTACTTCGACCGATGGAGTAGAATTAGGCACAGACATGTATTGGTTAACTTGAAATAACATTACTTACAATACTGAAGTACAGGGACTCGTGTCGATGTACACAGTGTAGGCGCCTTCTGCGAAAGTTGCAATCCGGGTAGAGCTCTAAACAATACATTGATGTTTTCCGAGCATGCAGGGTACGGGGTACATCAGGACAGCTGGTGACGGGGAGTCGTTGGTGGGTGATCAGGCCGCCAAGTTTGCTCCGAGATGCACGCAGAACTCTCTTCCAAAGTACACATGGAGTTCTCCAACTTGGGCAGAAACTGCCCTAGCTCTTATACGGCTAGCGAGCCAATTGCTAGTTGCCAGGTAGGAATAATTTACAACAAGCCAATAGGTAATATGCATGCAAACAATGCGATTGCCAAGTTTGGCGGGGACTGTTCACTGCACCAAGGTTTTTTCCCGCCGTACCGAGGGATTCTTTGCACCGAGGAATCGCGTTGTGCTAAGAAATTCCACTGTGTCGAGGCACTGTCAATCACTGAGTACAGACATGCTCCCTTGCCGATGGCACAGCTGGAATTGGAGCACGTGCGAATCGGTCAAATCGTCGCCTTGCTCGAGGGGTTCACATGGCAAATAGGTATAAACAAATGCAGACAATGAAACAAGTTAGTTCTCTATGGATCGAATTAAACAATAACCTATAAAAAAACAAATACACATGATTAAATTCGTTACAAACAGTTCAACTATAAGGACTTTGATGGGTGTCATGGTGATGTCACACATCGAGCCCTTGCTTCTTGGGGTGTCCCTTCCCTCTCTGGTATAGCTCCGGCATGTTCTCCAAGTTCCGGGCCTGTGAAGAAAAAATATCCTGAACAATTAACTAACTTATACTACAACATTACTAACATATTCTGGATTTAACAAGATGACCCATCGTCTGGCTTGGCTGGAAATTGAAAACCTAGCTCATATGCCAGTTTCCATTGGCCCGCGTCTCCCAAAATTCACAACTGCCATTTAGTGAGCCTGGAATAACGTAGGAGGAATCCAAACATGATTCGCTCCTCCGGCGTTCTCTGTGGTGGCACCTGTGATCGTTGAGAGCTAGACTCATGCAGACATGCGGACATGCGGTGGATCGATGCTCCGAGTCGCTGGATGCTCTTATGTCCAGCTTCACAAGAGCTCGCAATCGTGGGAGTTGATGCAAAAGATCGCCTGCGGGTTGTCCAGCTAATGGGTTGAGGAGAATTCAAAGGATGATGGCACTCCTTCCTCCATAAACTTCAATACAGGTTTTTATGCCGTTGAGCGTTATCGGAACAGCTCCAGGATTTTGCAGGTGATGGTGAGGCCACGGTCCTCTCTGCTGGGGTGGTGTCAGTCCCAGTGCATGTGCTCTAGGGTTCCAGGAGCAGTATGAGATTCCTATCACTGCTAGTAGAA
>JAGPOW010003648.1:119300131-119321267 GCA_030014935.1 Caiman crocodilus | reverse complement strand
TGAGGCCACGGTCCTCTCTGCTGGGGTGGTGTCAGTCCCAGTGCATGTGCTCTAGGGTTCCAGGAGCAGTATGAGATTCCTATCACTGCTAGTAGAATCCACTCCACATCAACTTTCAACAGACAGCCGTCATGCCATGCATGAGATTTGTGGCTAGCATGGCCTGCCACAAGCGCTAGAAGTGGGATGGACCAGTGAACATTGCACATCACTACACTGATGTCGGTGGCATGCCCTCCGCTCCACAAGGCTTGTCTGGTTAAGAAACTTGCCTCTTCCAGGTCTAACAGGTTGGACCCAAACTCCACGATCAGGTGTCCTAGCCACATAGCTAGAGTCTCATCAGCTCTCATCTTGGACTTCTTGCACAGTTCCTGCAATTCAGTCCAGGTCCGGATATGATGGGTGTTGGCAGTGGTGCAAGCTGCACTCTGTGCACCAATCACTCAACTTCTCATTGCCACGGGATGAGTGGCCGTCTGAGTCATTGCTGTATCCAGTGGGAGAGTTGAGTACAGCTTTTTATCCGTTGCCCCCTTTCCATAATGAGGAGGCAGGGTCGCTGAAAGCGACACCATTCCAGGGGGCAGAATCATCAGCTGAACTCCTTCCATCCATCCATTGGAAGCTCCACCCTTCCCTTCCGGGTCCTCTGGGCAGTTCCCTTCTCCCTCGGCGCCATCTTGAAATGGTGGTGGACCGGGATCTTTCTCTGCTGCCGTCTGCTTAGCCACCTGAATGGCGAGCAGCTGGGCTTCCAAGTCTGTTTTTCCCCGCAGATTTGGCCCACAGGCCACATTCTGCCCACCCCTGAGATACCCAGAGCTAGGTCTGGCGGCAGCCAAGAAGCTGCAAACAGCTGCTGCCTCCCTGGCCCCAATGCGTACTGAGGAAAATGGCCTTGTATGCCATGCTTGGCACATGTCCCAGGGGTTGCCAACCCCTGTCCTAAAGTCATCCTTTTGCAAGCATCTGGAGGAGGAAAGGCTGATCACAAGCACCCAGCATGGACTGACTAAAAACAAATTGTATAGAACAAACTAAATCTCCTTTTTGACAAAGTAACTACTTGGGTGGATGAAAGGAATTGAGTCAATATAGCATATCTGGACTTCTGCAAGGATTTTGACAAGATTCCGCAGGAACTTTTCATAAATAAATTACTGAGATCTAGAAAACTACTAGAAAATGGCTAGAAAACTGGCTTAGTAGCCACAAGAAAACAGTAATGACAAATGACTTCATATCAGAATGGGAAGAGGTTTCAAGTGGAATCCACAGGAGGGCTATTCTGGGCCCAGTGCTGTTCATTATGTTTAATAATTAATTGGATATAAGACCTGAGAGTATCAAGGAGGTATACATGATGCTGGGCTCTGAACTAGCCGTTACAGCTCAGGAAAGAGACCTTGGAGCTACTGTAGATAGTTTTGTAAAATCATAAGCTTAATGTGTAGTAATGACCAAAAAAAGTTAATAAAATGCTGGGAAACACTAGGAAGGGAATGGAAAACAAAACCAGAGAACATCATCATGCTGTTATACAAATCTATGGTGCAGTCACATCTTGAATACTGTTTTGGCCCTCACATTTCAGAAAGGTGGTAGTAGAATTAGAAAAGGTACAAAGAAGGACAACCACAATGACCAGGGGCATGGAACAACTGTCATATCAGGAGAGACCAAATACATTAGGACTCTTCAGTTTTGAAAATAGAAGTCTGGGGGATATGATGAAATCTATAAAATCACAAAGGGTGTGGACCGATTGAACAGAGAACTGTTGTTCATCAGGTCCCAGAATGCTAGAATTAGTGGGCATTCTCTGAAATCAGTAGGAGACAAAGCACTTTTTTATTCAGCGCACAGTTAGCTTGTGGAATTTATTGCCACAGGGGGTGGTAGAGGCGGATAGTGTAGCCAGGTTAAAAAATGGGACTAGGCATTGTCATGGATGCTAGACCTATTACTGGTTATTGAACAGAATAGGTGGAAATGTTTTCTCTGGCATCTTTAAACCAGTAAACTGCATACCAAGGAGGGTAATGAATAGGGGCTAGCTCACTCTAGAGATATCTTATTTAATGTATTCCCTCAAAAGTATCCACTCCTGCCACTGTCAGAGACAGGATACTTGGCTAGATGAACCATTAGTCTAATCCAGCATGGCACTTTTTATGTTCTTATGAATAAAGGCAGGGACTGCTACACTGAAGAGTGCTAGGGTGTGAAGCACAGTAGATGCTGGCCAATGTAAAAGGAAGAGTAGCAGAAATGGACATTTGTTGCAAGTACAATGAAGTAGATAGCCTTCTTTAGAACACATATAAAACTTCATTATTTTTGTTGGGCTAAGGAGCTAGGTACAGCTCATTGATTTTCAACCCTGAAAGATTTGATTTGACCTCTTCTATTTGGTGAGGGACTTCAGTTTTTTGTAGCCTCTTGGAGCAAAAGAGAGGCAAAGACCAACATATTTCTCTACCCAGGTGGTCCCCATAAATATTTCAATGGAATTTATTTTCTTTCATTTTCTTTGGCAATGCTAGGGCACTGGTTGATTAAGGGGTGTTGTATAGGTACCGACATGCTCAGAGATAGACAAGCACATCTGCTAACCATTTAGATTCATTACTACACCTGTACCTCAAAACACATGTTAATAAAGGACTGATGAATAGGTTCAGGTTGCTATTTAAAAAAGATCAAAATGGTTAAATGCTAGCCATGCTAATAGACAAACAAACTTTCTGCCAACACTGTGATGATACAAACTCCCACCTGTAAAAAGGACATCCCAGCAAAAAACAAAGCACGTTCCCCCATATTGGTGGTCTACTGGGCAAAAGATGGAGAAAAAATACTTCTTTCTGAGTGACTTCTCCTCTTGGAAACTGGTGGGATATGGAGAAGGTACACACCAGGGCTTCCTAACAACAACACAAACAGCAAGCAACACAAGCTCTACACAACAGCGTGCAAGAGCTTCAGAGAGACATCACAGAGCTTGAGGCAGCCCTGAGAAATGCCAATAACTACATAGAGCCTCAAGTTCCAAAAAAAGCTCTTGAGCGCTAGGGGAGGGTGTGGCACGGGACACGAGTATTAAACAGAGCTACTGCCTACCTGGCAAAGTCCTCCTGGTGATGATTCTGTTCCTAATGCATACCCTGATGGAAGCTGCACAGCTCTTCACCCTAAAAATATGTCTCATCTCCTTGGATCATTGGGTAAACCATAACCTTTTATTGCAGACTCTGAAGCCCTTTGACTTTAAGCCCACCTTTATCTCTACCATCTTGCTTCTGCTTCTACTACCTAAAATAAGTGGAACACTGTGACACCCTTCCCAGCATACAGTACTACTCCACATGCTATGGCATTGTTTGACAAGACTGAACCTCCCATCAGCCTCCACCCTGGGTACTGCCTCGCCCCTCTACCCTGCTAAAGTGACATTATGGCTATTTTTATGATAAAAAAGGGTAACATTCAGTCCCTAATGGACCTCCTTGGTCTATATCTAATGGGCCAAAAGCAACAGGTTTGTGTTGGACACTTGGATCAATGCTCACCCCCAGACATCTGCCTGCAGGCTTGTCCTGGTGCCATAATGGCTTGAAAGCCCTGGGTTTCATCCTAGGCCAAGGGTTGGCAAAACATGAGCCATGGGCTGGATACAGCCCGCTAAGGGATTTTTGTTCAGTCCAGGTGGGATACTTCAGTTCTGCCCAGCTTAGGCACAGGGGGCAGCCCAGGCTGTGGCACATGCAGCCAGTCCCATCACCCATTGATGATGCATAGGGGGTGCACCCAGGTGCACATGCACCTTCTGAGATTTGCAGTTCACCCTCTGAGATTGCCCACAGGCATCACTGGCAGTGTCAGCGGTGGCCAATCAGTGCTCACCACTCCCCTTACCATTGACACCACAGGCAACATCTGTGGGCAGTCACCAATTACCAGTGGCTGCTGCTCATCCTGATGCCCTCTCACCAAGTGGGTGGCCCTCCTCTGAACCCTCTCCAGGCTGGTCACATCCCTTTTGAAGTGCGGCACCCAGTACTGGACGCAGTACTCCAACTGTGGCCTGACCAAAGTTGCATAGAAAGGGAATATCACCTCCTTGAATCAGCTTGAGATGCACCTTGCTGGCTGCCATCTGGCACTGGCAGCTCATGTTCATCTTGGAGTCAAAAATGACTCCAAGATCCCTTTCTGCCTCTGTGCTTTCAAGAGGGGAACTCCCCAGCCTGTATGTGTGCTGTGGATTCCTTCTCCCCAGGTGCAGCACCCTGCATGTGTCTACGATGAACCCCATCCTATTCTCATCTGCCCACTTTTGTAGTCTGTCTAAATCTATTTGCAACCTCTCTCTCCCTTCAAGTGTGTCCGCCTCACCCCACATCTTAGTGTCATCAGCAAACTTGGACAGCGTGCTTTCCACCCCTTCATCCAAGTCACTGATGAAGAGGTTAAACAGTGTGGGCCTGAGGACTGAGCCCTGGCGCACCCCACTGCTCACATCTCACCAGGTTGAGTACAACCCATCCACCACTACTCTCTGGGTGCACCCCATCAGGCAATTTTTTACCCATTCAACTGTGTAGGCATCAATGCCACACTCACTTAATTTATTTACCAGGATGGGGTGAGAGACAGTGTCAAAGGCCTTCTTAAAGTCTAGAAAGACTACATTCATAGCGACACCATCATCCAAGGATTTAGTTACTTGGTCATAAAAGGCAAGCAGGTTGGTCAGGCAGGACCTGCCTTTGATGAACTCATGCTGATTGCCCCTGAGCATGATCTCCCCTGCAGGACCTGCACAGATGTGCTCCTTTATGATTATTTCCAAGATCTTTTCTCTGCCTCCCCAGTGTTGGGAGGCATACAACATTCATTCCACCACCGCCAGGTGTGCAGTGGGACTGAGCCAGTCCCAGGGGTCAAACTCATTTCCTGGCAGCAACAGCAGCAGCAACTCATTCTGGTTGCTGCTGCCACCAGACCCTGCTCAAGAACCCCAGCCCATTTGTACCACACACACCACTGGGGGCAGGACCAACATGGGAAGGGCACATGGGACAGAACCAGAGGTGGATCAGGAGCGGAGTTTGGGAGCAGGATGAGTAGGTGCAGCCTACAAATGGGGTGGGATCATGGCAGGGGTGACAGTTCAGGGTGAAGGTCAGGGCAGAACCACAATTTGTTCTTCACATGGACCTGTGACAGATATAAGTAGTGTAGGCAGGGGTATGTTAGGAGTGGATCATGGCTCTGCCCCAAACCCTAGCCCCAGACCCAGATGCAGCTCCCTAACCATCCATGGACCCATTCCATCTGCCTGGGTGTTCACCCTGCCCACATGGGTCCCAGCCAGCTTCCATGGAGACCCCATGATGACAGGGTGGTGACAGCATGAAGCCAGGACTCAGCAGAGTTGCAATCCACTCCCTGCATGCCCCTGCCCACAGAACTAGAGCCCATTGTAGGGGCATGTGGACAATAGATCATGGTTCTGCCCTGGGCCCCTTGCTGTCACTGTCCCATGATCCTAGGACCAGGACCACCCACCCATCTTGCTCCCAGATGCTACTCTCCACCCACCCATGGCCCCATACTAGCTGCCTGGCTGGGCATGGAGCAGAGTCACTTAGGGAGTTTTGGTGAGTTGTTGTACAGGCTGGGTGCTGCTTATCTGTCCTGAAACAACTTATCAAAACTCCCTTTATAGCCTGCAGGCCCGGATAATTGCCCATCCCTGTTCTGGTCCACCAGCTTGTTTAGGCCCAAACTGGGAAGCCTCAGTGAAAAGGTCAAGCCATGACTATAGTGGTGGCACTGTTACCTGCTTACCCTCTTCAACTCCAACCAAGTCCTGATCATCAACACTCTCATGGAACCACCAATGATCCTGCTTGAGAAACTCCAGAAACTCCTCATAGACTTCCTTTGCAACAGACAACTGTGTCTCCAGCAGGCTATCCTCTACCTGTCTACCAATGAGGGGGATCAGGACCTGGTCTACTTGGCAAACAGGATGGCTACCTTCCACCTGCAAGCCCTTCAGTGCCTGCTCTGCTAGTGAACACTGTCCCTGGAAAGTGCCTTTTGCAGCTGCCTTTTGCATTTCTGCATTGAGTGGCAAAGCCTCAGACTTGACTGAGGAATTTTCATTTTAGATCAGAATAGCCTTAGCTGGGATGCCCTCCCACACTTCTACACCATTCTTGTCCAATTTTGATGGGCCTCTTTTTGCCTGAGACGCTAACTCAGGCACTTGAAGTTTGTAAAGTTGATCAGGAGCCCCTGATTTACAACCTGGCCTTGCAGCAGAGGCCACCACACTGAACCTCTGGAAGCTTTGTTGCATCCTTGGTTCAGTCATTCACCATCAAACTGTTCCATCACAAGATCTGCTTTAAGATTCTGTTTAGGAAAGCACTGTACACAAGGACAGTTAAGGTACATCATGCTTGTGTCCTCATTGCCCATCCTGACAAAGCCTTGGATATAGCACGTAGTGATAGTAATGCTAAAACAAGCCTCCCTAACCTGATAAACTCTGCATGAACTACCTATCACCAAGGGGATCAGAAACCTCCAGGGGTAATTTGTGCATGGGGCCCCAGCCACCAGCCCCTTTGTCCACCACTTAGACCACAATAGTTTGTCTCTTCTGAGAAGAGGAGTGTAGCGGGTTGTACTCCATGGAAGCTGTTAGACTCCAAGTCCATGCAGCACCAAATGACTAGGGAGACAACGACCCAATTGCTCATGGATCCAGTTGCTCAGTTGCCAGAACAAGCAGGGAGAAAACACCAGCACACATTGCTTGCAACAGATTTATTCAAAGTGAAAACAGCTTTGGACTAGGTCCCCCAAAAAAACAACAAACCAGGGAGCCGCAGTGAACTTTAGTTTTTTTCACATTTTATACACCTTGATTCATGCACATTACTATTTACTCCACCTTTGCCCCCCCTTTGTTCTGTTGGCTACAAATTTCCAACTCAGGATCCTTAAAATTCTAGTTTATTAGGCAGATTGAAACATTGTAATGAGTTAAATCATAAACCTTGGGGCTGGTCCCCATGCATACACACATATGACACACACACACACACACACACACAGTAGCAAGCTACAGAGTCAGGTATACCTATCCTACAAGCGCTGGAGTCTGCCGTCGATGGCTAGTCAAGGCTTCTTTCAATGTGATGTTATTCTCCAGAAGGGGGTCATCGGCTGGTCCTTCTGGCTGGACAGGTCTAGTCCAAGAAGGCGCCACTGAGGGTCACTTTTCACTGCCTTTTATCTGCCCTTGGCAGACTTAGATGACTCCCCAGTTTTCAGGTTTGCCCAATCCAGGGGTCATTGACCCTTGTGGGACTTCCCCCCCTTGGTGACTACTGGACAGCATGTCAGCCCCAGGGGTCGTCCACGTGTACATGCAGGTTTGGGAGTCCGTTGATGAATTTTGAATAGGGCTCTGGGAGTGATCTAGAGATATTCAGCCCAAAAGTTGGTCCCTGGCATTGATTAACTCAGGCCAGGGCTTCTAGCCCTTGATCAGTGAGGTTTAGATTTTTTCCAGTTGTTACATTGTTTTCTATTGAATTCTTCCGTTGGTTGATCTGCAGTGTCCCAGGTGTTAATTGCTGTCTGCTGCTACAGTGTTATACCTTCAATCACTGATTCACTCACTCTTTCAGGGGCCAGCCTGATACAGGGCAGGGCAATTCCTGCCCTAGTTAACATTGTTACAATGTATAACTTACTTATGAAACTAGAACACATTTAGTTGAAAGTTGAAAGGTGAGGAGTATAAAATATAAGCTACAAGTGCCATGGCACACAAATAAATAAAAATACCAAAATACAAGGGGAGATACAAAATGCACACACACAAATTTTAAAACACAATTCTTTATTTTAAAGTGAGAGGAAGGAAGAAAAGGTAAAAAAAGAGAAACATATAGCAAATACAGGCAAGAGGAAAAGGGGGTTTTCTGCTACAGTTACACCCATCTCTCCTCCTATCTCAAGCTCCACGTCTATTTACTGTTCACTTCATTAACATGAAATTGCCTATGAATTTCATTCATTTACATGTCTTTTTGCTATGAGCACATGCTCAAGACTGACCCCATTTCTTTGGTCAGTGGGCAGCCTTTGATCAAAACCTGGAAGCTTCTGGAGGCCTCTTCACCAGTCACCTTTTCTCATACATTTATTTCGGATTCTGTTACCAATTACGTGTTATTTTTCACGTTCCAGTCTGTTTTTCAGTCCCAGATTGTATCACCTTCCACATTCCTAAGACTTCACCTCATTCACAGCACACAGACTCACTTGAAAATGGTTGATGCTTAAGATGGTTACTAAGCATAAGCAAATGGTTCGCTTAGCATAAACATTCATAAGCAAAATCTGCTCCATCTCCTAATGATACATAATGAAATATATATCTTACAACCCTACGATATTATTAGGAAAATACTTACCTAAGCATCTTGCAATGTTACTTTTAATATATTATTCTGCCTTGTGATCAGCAGCTTTTGCTGAGCCACAGATAAAAGCCTTTATTCAGTTTCAAATCCAATACTTCCTAAGATCCAAATACTGTCACCCTAAAAGAAGCTATAGCCCAAATGCAGTGAGTCACATAGTCATTGTGATGCTGCCTCGAGAGTCCCAGCCAGCTGGTGGTGATTATTAATTAGCTTGGTGTGAGTTAAAAGGCTTCCAGAGAGAAACATATCAGACCAGGAGAGAGACAAAGAGGCTGCAGAGCAGGGGAGGATGCCTGAGTCTGAATGTTCTCTCTGTGTCAGAGGGAAGCACATGAAGAAGAACAGCACATCAGTATGGGGGGGAGAAAACAGGTGAGTCAGCAAACAGACAAGACCTGAGTCCTTCACCTGGACTGCCTCCCCTGGATCTGGCAGAAACTGTTGAGTTCATGGAAGGACTAGTGCCACCGGAGAGACATGAGCAGGGGAATAAGAGAATGCCACTGTTTGCATGTATTTTCAGTGCTACTTGTATATGTGGACCCTGCTGGGAGGGAGTTTGCCCAGGGAACAGGGATGATAAATATCATTGTAGGACTGTCAACAGATAAGGATGGACTGATTGAGCTGAGTGATTTCATGAACCCACTACAAGGAGGTAGAAACAACACTCTTAAACATCTTCCTGGACTTAGCCCTCACTACAGTTGCTCTTTGTGGACCTGAGTGCCCTCTTTGGCATGGCTCCAGGACTTCTCTGAAATTGTGTACATTTTCTTTGTCCCATACCAAGCAGCTCAGCAGCATGATCTCCCTCACCAACTATAGAAACTGACTAGCAGGGGGTCATGGTCCACTGAGGTGTTAGGTTAAATGGGTAGAGTCAGAGTTTGGAACCCAGGAAGTTGCAGGTGAGCCATGGTTTGGGAACAGCCAAGAACAGTTCCAAATAGGTGAGATCCAAAGCCAAGAGTCCAAACCCAAATAACAAGCCAGAAAAATAACCAGAATTAGGGGGTCAGGAAGCAAGCTGCGGTCAAGCCAAGGTCCAAAGTCCACAAGACTGGAGTCAAACACCAACCTAGACAGTTAACCAGAATCAGAGGTCTGAGGAGCAAACTGAGGTCAAGCTAGAGTTGAAGTCTGAGAGGCTGGGCATGTAGTCAGGAATACCAGGGTGGGAGCCAGAGAGGTCACCAGGGCAGGAACTTCTCAAGGACTGGAGACAAGTAGATTGTACAGGAAATCTGAAGAGCTGGTAGAGTTTCTTAAAAGCAGCACCAGAACCAATCAGAGATAAGTGACTGGGGGTCAGCTGACCCTGATTAATTCATTAAGCGTGGCTGACATGGTTATTCAAGCTACAGGGTTGGAACTTGACTTAGCTTTACACAACTGACCCAGTTATTCAGGCTGCAGGACAGAAGCCTTACACAGAGTACGACTCCAACTACACCCTGCATCTCTTCCAGTCCGGGCAGGTGTCTAAGTTTGGACACCACCTTGGAACAAAATGTGTTGCTCTAGGCAATAGAGGTGGCACTCTGCAAGATGGAAGACAGATAGTCCTCAATGTATAAACCAGTGAAAGGTTTTCAGTGGGAGGGGGTTTCAATTGCTGGTGTTACAGGTGTTTGTTATTGATAAATGTTTCATGCTTAGCCCCTGGGGCATGGGACACACACTTTTTCACTTTTACTTTCTGTTCTTAACTTTTTTTTTTAAACTTTTTAACCATTTATTTTAAAATAAATTCCCCATTTTTTTTTCATTTTACCTTCCCCCAGACTTGTCTGGAGGTCTGTCCTGGTGCCACAATGATTTCAAAGTATTGGGCATTTTCTGCCCACCTTTTGGGTAACCTGAGTATGAAGTCCATACTGTCCAACATGCCCTCCCCTCTCTTTCTTAGAAATGATAAGCTAGTTGAGGATCTGGCTTGTTATAGTAAGATATTGAGCCCCATTTGTAAAATCTTGGTTGCCTATAAAGCCCATGAGCTCAGCATGTCCATCTTTCAGGAGCCAGGTCTTTATGATTCTGAAGGATAGGTGGAAATCCATGAAAGCCACTTCTACAAGACTTCCTGGTCTCTCTTTAGGCTCCATGTCCTGTGCATCTTTCAAAAGTATCTAGAAAATGGAATATTATTGGTCAGCAAGTGGTCCTCACACTGCTGCCCAAGAAGTGGGATCTTAGTGACATGATGATACTAGTCACCAGTCTCTTAATTACAAAATCCTGGCCAAAGGCCTTGCCAACTGTTCCAAAACAGTCATGGCCTCAGCTGTAGGCCCCAACCAGAGCTATTGCATACCCAGCAGATCCATCCAGGACAATCTATTTCTGCCATGTGACCCACTGCCAGATGTGGAACTATTTAGCCTTGTATCACTAGATCAAGAGAAAGCCTTCAATCAGGTCAACCATAACTTCTAATTCCAGATTATGGTGGCCTTTGACTTTGGGCCCCTCTTCCCCTTGACTATCCAGCTCCTATGCAAGGACTTCTCTACCTCCTGAAGACGATGAGAGTGCTATGTAGTCCATTCCCAGCCCTCTGTGGAATGGTCATGCCAATGGTTTTCAATCTGTGGTCCGCAGACCCATGGGGTCCACAGACTATGTCTAGGGGGTCCACAAAAATATAGCAATGATGAATGAAAAGTATATGAATACTCACATTTACAATTCAAAGTGGTCTGCACCTTCATTTCAAAATATTTTAGGGGTTCACTTATTTAAAGAGGTTGAAAGCCAAAGTTCTATCCCTAAACTTTGAGCCACTGCTGCACATGCTGCCACAGTACCTGGCAGGTCAGGAACTCTCTTTGGCTCTGGCCCCAGCCACTTCTGCCCCTCCCCCCCCCCATCTTCATGAAGGTGACAATGTATACCCATGAAGTGGCTTATTAGACAGGCCATTTCCATTGATGCCTATTTCTCTGGATGTGGATAGCAAAGAAGGCAGCCTCATATACCCTGTATAAGCTTCCCATTGCCAAAAGAACTGGGGGCTTCCAGTGGTGGCAGCTACATGGGGCTCTGGCCACTCTTTGTCCACTAAGACCCAGCAGCATCAGCAGTCTGCCCTTTCTGTAAGGAGATGGAGAAGAATCTTTCATACTTTTCTGGACTATTCCCAGTTGCATGTGGCCTCTCTTTTGACCTCAGCATCCTCTTTGGCATGCTGACTTAGAGAAAATATACACAATTTTGGATAAGTCCATCTTATACTGAGCAGGTGAGGGGAGCATGATCTGTCTGGCCAATTTCCTGGATGTGCCAAGATGGTGACCCAGAAGAGCCACCATCTTGTGGGGCTGGTGGGGCTGGTTCTTCCATTTCCTGATCTGAGCACACATCTCTTTTGAATTTGGATACTTCACCCTGCAACAAACTTTGCACGTTTGGTGTCTTGCTGGGCCATCAAGGGGCACTCTGCAAGGTAAAAGACAGATGGCTAGCCTTAAATGTGTAACTCATGAAGGAAGTTTGAAAGAAGGAGGCTTCAGTCTTTGGTGATATGCGTGGTTTGTTACAGACAAGAGTTTCATCCTGAGCCCCTGGCAAGGCCACACACTTCTGCACTTTCACCTTTTGTTTTAATTTTTTGTTATAAGAAAGGTTAAGCCTTTCTTTCTCCTTCTCTCCCTGTTTCTCTCTTCCTTATTCTTTTTTTATTATTACTGTTAGATTTAAAAGGGAAAAATCATTAATCACTCTGCAGGATACAGCACTTAAATAGCTGGAGTTGCTGAAGGGGTCTGGATAGTATCAGCCAGTGTTTTAATTTCCTTTCAGTGGGGACAGTGTGGTACTGTGAAGTCTCTGGAGTCTAGCAGCATGAATGTAGGTATTGAATTTTCAGGAGGAGACAATTAGGACCAAACATGTGAGATATAATTATATTCAGGTACATGAGCAAAAGACTTGAAAGTCTCCATTCTCTTTTTCTAGGGAGGCGTATTTGGCCTGGAGTCAGTCATTGTAGCAATCAGTCATTGTAGCAATCACAAGGAAGAGAGCATTACTGTGTATTTAAGATTTCCTCCATTGAAAAATATTTACCATTTTCATCCTTTCTATGAAGAATCAATCACCGATGCTAGCTCTTCAAATAACTTTATCAAGTTTTCAATGCCATCTCAAGGCTAGGGTAGCAGAACTGGAGCAGTTTAGGCATGTAGAAAGGTCTGTTGACCATGTTTTTAAGGACATTATATAGCAGTCCTGCCTCCAGAAGGATAAGACTTTAGGGAAGGAAGATGTCAAAATGGGAAGGAATAAAACAGTTCCTTAGGTGGGGTCATATCCTCCAGCTGATGTCATGGTATTCTCTTACACCAAGGATACCCCTTCAAGGATGGGGAGCCATGGCAGGCTCAGGGGATCCTGCTCAGAGTCTGGTGGCAACTAATAGTCAGACTTGCCAGTCTGTGCTCCCTGGGCACCCTACCCCCACAACATGTCCCATCTCTTGCCTGCCATGATTTGATCTTAAGTTCTTTTAACTGGAGAGGCTGAATCCAGAGGCTGGGGTAGCCTCTTCCTTGGTGCCCTTCTTCTTTGTACAGCCCTCCAGGCTCCTCCACCTCAAACTCTACCAGGTATGTTTCCCCTTTAAGACAGCCCTACTTGTGCCATAGGGTCTATAATTGTGGCCTCTGACTTCCTTTATAAACACACCCATGCCTCACAGGTGTCACTCAGTATTTGGAGAGAACCCCTTGCCCTGACTCTGCAGTGGGCCCCATAGGCCTCAAACCTCTGTCTGGACTTCAGCCTTCCTGGATTCAGCCCCTTTTCTCTTGCTGTATCCCCAGCTCAAATCCACTGTCCCAGACGTCATCTTCTTGACCCCTGGCCTTAGCTTTGGCCTCTCAGGACTTGGGCCCCTGGTCTCTTCTGACAGTCTCAGGGGCCCCAACCCTGGCTGGGCTACTTGTGCGATGCTCTGCCCCTGGGGTCCTCAACCCTGGCTAGGCCACTGTGTGCTGATCTTCCCCTGGGATTCCTGACCCACTCACAGAATCACAGAAAATTAGGGTTGGACAGAACCTCAACAAGTCATCTAATCCAAAGCTCTTCTCAGAGTAGGACCATCCCCAACATCCCAGCCAAGGCTTTGTTTAGCAAGGTATTAATAAAACCCAAGGATAGAGATTCCACAGCTTCTCTAGGTAACCTGTTCCAGTGCTTAACTACCCTCCTGGTGAGGATTGTTTTTCATAGTATCTAACCTAAAGTTCCCTTGCTGCAACTTTAGAACAGTGCTTCATGTTTGGCCATCTCTCATCACTGAGAACAACCTAGTTCCACCTCTTTGGAGCCACACTGCAGGTAGTTGAAGGCTGCTATTAAATCCCCCTTCAGGCTTCTCTTCTCCAGGCCCTGGCTAGGCATGCTGTTTGCATGCTGCTCTGCCCCCGAGGTCTCTGACCCTGGCAAGGGAGCTCTATACTGGCCGTCTCTCAGGCATACCCTGGCCTCCATGCCACCCCGGTAGCTGCAACCTGATCCTCCAGTCTTAAACATAAGCATAACAGAAATATAAGCAAGCTACTCCTTACTAAAGTTCTCCCCAACTCTGGGTCAGTTCCCCACCACAAGCTGTGCTTCCCTCTTAGCTACCTCTGTTTCACTCTCATGGGTAGCTTGGGTGTCCATTGGCCTATTCCCTGCATCCCAGAGATCCTTCCCTGCAGCATGCAGGGCCAGACTGCCCCTTCTGCTGCATGCTATGGGCTTGTATGCTGCAAAGCCTACTCCTTCTTGTCTGTGCACCCCTCCAACCACACACAGGAGTTTCCCCTTTGCTTAAGGGCTGGTCTGTGCTCCTCTAGTACAGCCCCACACTGCCAGCTTAGACTTCTTCACACTCTTAAAATAACAGGAGCTTCTGGATCCCCATTACAGAACTCCACATGATGGAAACAATCAGGTAGTGGTAGTCGGGAATTGGTCATCTGGTGTATGGCTAGCTGGATGTGTGATGTCCAGAAGGATTTTATGGTGACTCACCTGCTGTGCAATGGGAGCAGATCTCATGAGTAGAGGTCTCCATAAATCACACCAAACGTACCCCCTACAGCAGCTCCTTTGATGTTTTTCATTTTGCCACTCTGCCCTCCCCCCCACCAACTAATTGGGAACAGGGCCCTGCCAGCCTGGCCATTTGCTACTGATCATTGGGGAAGCCCTGTGGTCAGCCACAAACAGCCCAGTCAGCAAGACCCCTCTGGCAATCTGGGGTTGGGGTGGGGGGCAAGCAGAAAAAAGAAAAACATTAAAAGAAGCCACTGCAGCAGGCACTTCTGGCACACTTTACAGAGATCCCTACTCATGAGACATGTAGTCAGGCTGCTAGGGTGTACTGAGGAGGAATGAGTGGTCATGGCCATGTGGATACCAACAGCATAGGGCAGTGTAGGGACCAAGTCATTCTGGGGGTGAAATTAGAGTTCTAGTTAGGAGGTTAAAATCCAGAAGCTACATTGCATGAAATTTTTTCAGTTCCAAATGCAGGCCCAGATAGGCAGGCAGAGCTCCCAGGTCTCAATGCTTGGATGAGACAATGATATAAGGAGAAAAGATTTAGGTTTGTTAGTAACTGAGGAACATTTATAATAGGAAGAAAATGTATAGAAAAGATAGGCTTCATGGAAAAAAAAATGAAAAAAATATAAATGGTTAAAAATTAAAATTTAATATTTAAAAGATGTAGATAAGCTTTTTAAACTAAAAATTGTTGGAAAGCCATCAGGTAAAGAAGAGGATATGATTTTGATTGATGTAACCCCTAAATGGGCATTAGGACTTTGCAAAGCTTCGGGTGCTGATTCATTTCAAAGGAGATTAGGCCTGATTTGGTGGACAAATCTATGAATCTGAATCAAATCAGAGGACCAATTAAAAGGTCTGAATTGATTTAAAACTCTCCGAATCTTCAGAAAAGATTTCCTCCCCATCCCCTGCCTCCTCCCCCAGCTCCCTGACCCCGCCCACTCCCCCAGCCCCGCCTCCCCCCATGGCTGCCATGCACCTGAGCTCCTGGTGCTTTAAAAAATTCTCAGCTCACCAGGTACTGTTGGGGGGGGGAGCAATACCTGTTGCTCCCCCACTGTCCCAGGCTGCATGGAGGGCTCTGTATGAGCCCCCTACCTACCCCTTTGCTCTCCCAGCCCCCGCCCCAGCCCTTTAACTTAAAAAAAAACCAAAACAAAACACAAAAAACCAGGACTCACTGCTGAAAATCAAGCTGAAAAAATATGTCTGCTGAACTAGAATACTTGGCCTTAAATGGTGACATTGACAAAATAAATATTTTTTGTGGACCTAGTGGAAGAATAATTATTAATGGGCTCTTGTGATTCTGGGATACAAAGCAGAGTAGGATATGTGGGTGAGGGAGTGGTACTGTATGATTAAGATAAGGTTTTTACTTTGATACTGTCCATGCTATATGAAAGAAAAAGTGCCATAGAGTCTCAGTGAGCAGAATTTCCTTGACTGAATAAAAGGAACATAGTACTAGAAATGCATTATCAACTACCTGATCAGGATGGTGAAGATAATTTTGAAATGCTAAAGGATACTGGAGAAAATGCAAACACTGAACATACAAAAATAATGGGAGATTTTAACTGTCTTCACATAGACTACATAAATCCCTCACCAGGGAAGATGCAAAGATAACATTTCTGGATGCAATAAAATGACTTCTATCTAGAACAACTTGTCCTGGACCCCATAAAAGGAGATGCAATTCTAAATCTAATCCTAACTAACACACAAGACCTTTGTCAAGAGATAGTGTAGGTAAGCCACTTTGTACTAGCAATCATAAAATAATCAAATTTAACAGTTTAGCACCACTTTAAGAAAGGGAATTGCACACAAATGAGAAAATCAGAGAAAAAGAGATTAAAAAGAGCATTCAAAAGTGTAAGACTCTTTCAGGCAGTCTAAAAACTGTTTAAAAAAAAACATATACCACAAATAAAAAAGCAGCCCAATAGAAACCCTGTGTGGTTTAACAGCAGAAATAAGGAGCCTATCTGAAGAAAAAGGTGTCATTCACAAAATGGAAGGCACACCTAAATAAGGAAAATAGGAAAGCTTACAAACTCTTCCAGTTCAAATGTAAAAACATAATAAGATGGAAAAAAAACCATGAAGAATATCTTGGAGATGCCAAGGTTAAAAATAAATACTTTTTAGAGAAAATAAGTGGATTCTTTGTATTGGTCTTTACTGTTGAAGATACTGAGGAGATGCCCACGCTAAATCAGTTCTTAGCAGACAGGCCCAAAGAATGAACTACATTGAACTGACAGTAAAAGAGGCTCTAGGATAAGTCAAAAAATACAAACTGCAATTGCTCACCAGGTCCAGGTGGCATCTACCCACGAGTTCTGAAGGAACTCAACAGTGAAATTGCTGTTCCCAAAATAACACGCCGTAAGGACTGGGACGTAAGAAGTCTTGAGGAGCACGGGATTAAATAAGTACCTGAGTCTGTGAGAAATCCAGAACAGGGGAACAAGGTAAGAAGGAATCAGGTAGTGGTGTCCAAGGCAAGGGTTAGTCAGGAACAAGGCTCAAAGGCTGGAGCAAGGCAAAATCTGAGGCATTAAGCAGCAAAAGCCCAGAGAAAGGGTTTGGATTTAGATATTAAGTCCAGCCTCCTACAGGCAAATAGCTTAACGCTTGAAGCTGGCACCAGTCTGATCCCAGGTGTTACTACTGAAGGTGCAGATTGCATTTGAACAGATTGCCCCTTTCCTTCTGGATGCCTTCCAGAGGCTTTTCTGGATGTGGCAGGTAGCAGGCTTGGTCTAGGGCAGGGGATAAACATTTCCCTTGGGTGTTTGTTGAGAACTATTTATGTTAACCCGGTGGGGATTTGCTTTCTATTTTGTTGATAACACCTGGTAGACAAGTGGCTGAGGGAAGATCAGGAGGCTACAGAGCAGCATGCCAGAGCGCTGCAATTTTCCTCTTTCTGGTTTTGTTTTGTTTTTTGTAAGACACAAGAGCCTGAGTGGGGAGGGTCCCAGAGGGCAGAGGCCCCACCCAGGGGTGATAACAGACTTAATGCACTTAGGAAGCCCAACAATTGGACTCCCCTTTGTGTTAAGATTATAGGCAACCTCAACCTAGAGACTTTATCACAGGAAAGCATGGCAGGAGAGTGAACCGAGAGGGAGAATCATAAAGGAGACTGGGAAAGTGCAGGATGAGGCCACAAGCAAAGCCCTTTAGGGTGAGTCTTTTCACACCTGTACTCCCCTACAGCAGAACTGTCTACAGTGGGAGGAAGTTGATTTTATTCTTTGGGCTTGCCACTAGATGAGGGGATCATGGAGGGCCAACCAAGGTAGGACCAACATGATGGGGAAGAGTGGGGACCAGATCAGGTCAAACTGAAGCGTCTCTTTATGGTTCAGTATCCACACTGTTAGTCCGATTGTTTCAACATTGATTAGGACAAAAGAAAGAAGAGAGCAGTCTATGGTTTCCTCTACTTCCAGCATGGCCTTCTGTTGGACAGGAATGTTGTGAGCCTTAACAAATTGGATGTCCATAAAGTTCCCAGAGTCACTGGAATCCACCAGTGCTAACCGGTATACCTCGACCATGGCTGGGTGACGTGGGTAGAGCATCACCTGCAGACAAGAGGGCCAGTGACCCTTTCAAGACACAGAACAGAACAAGGCATGGAAACTTGAGGGGCAAAACCAGTTTCCAACCTGGGCCCCTCCATTGAGCCTGGGTCATGTAGTCTCCTACCTGTGTAGTACCCTTTCTTTTAGCAAGACAGGTAATAACTAGGGCTGTGTGAAGCCTTGGGTGGTAATTCAACTTGGAGGAGATTCTGTTACTTAAAATTGCCAATAGCTCAAATTAAGAGTGAGAGTTTAAAAAGGGGGATAAGGTAAAATGCTGTGTTTATTGGTTACATGAAGCAGATACATAAGCTTGGACACACCAGGCATACAAAGATATACACAAGCATACATATAAACAGACATACACAAACTTACAGCCCCCTGCCAGCCCCCATGATTCCCCCAGCCCCCCATGGCTGCCTCACCTGCCCCAGCTCGGTACTCAGGTGTACACCCAGATCCTGATGCACACCCCTTATGTACTTACAGGCTGCCACCAAGTCCCCCCTGAGCCTTCTCTTCTCCAGGCTGAAGAGTCCCATAGCTCACAGCCTTTCTTCATAAGGCCTGTTCTCCTGCCCTCTGATCATGTACATGGCTCTCCTCTGGACTCCCTCAAGCTTCTCCACGTCCTTCCTGTATTGTGGAGCCCAGAAGTGGATTCAGTACTCCAGCTGTGGCCTCACCAAGGCTGAGTACAAAGGAAGGATGATATCCCATGTTTTGTCTGCTTTGCTGGCTGCAGCATTGCATTAGTGGCTCATGTTCATCTTGTGGTCAATCATGACCCCCAAGTCTCTTTCAGCCGTGGTGCTAGTGAGTGTCGCGTTGCAGAGCCTATACGTGTGATGTAGGGTTTTTTTCCCCCCTGAAGTGAAGCACCTTGCATTTCTCTGTATTGAATACGATCAGGTTTTCATTCGCCTACCTTGCTAGCCTATCAAGGTCATCCTGGATCACCAGTCTATCCTTAAATGTGGGTATTTTCCCCCAAAGTTTGGTGTCATCGGTTAACTTGGCCCATCCACTTCAAAGATCTTCTGAGGGGTTGAGGTCAAACTGATTGGCCTGAAGTTTCCCAGATCTTCTTTCCTCCCTTTCTTGAAGATAGGCACCACACTGACCCTCTTCCAATTTTCAGGTACTTTGCCTAAGTGCCATGAGTTCTTGAATAACCTTGCCAGTGGCTGCACTATGATGTCTACTAGTTCCTTTAGTACTCTGATCCAGACTATCCGGACCAGCTGATTTGTGGGTATCCAGCCTCTCAAGATCTATGCCAATGGTGGGCATATATGCACCCTCACCCTGGTCATCCTGCATCATGGTGGCCCCTATGGGCTGGTGAAAAACTGATGCAAAGTAATAATTAGGCAGATTGCTTTTTTTTTCCTGGGCGTCAATTGTCAGCTGTTCCAATTGGTTTAGCAGGGGTCTAGCATTGCCCTTATTTTTCTTCTGACTCCCCACATATCTGAAGAAGGTCTTTTTATTGTCCTTGATTCACGTAACCAGTTTGAGTTTGGTTGCAGCCTTGGCTTTCCTAGTTCATTCCCTACAGGTGTGGACCAGTGCAGACTATTCCTCCTTACTGGTGTTTCCTGGTTTCCATCTTTTGTAAGCCTCTCTTTTTAGATGTTGGAGGCCCATGAATTTTCTGTCGAGCCAAGGGAGATGCTGAACCCATTTACCACCTTTCCTATGGGTTGGGATGGACTTCATAGATTCATAGATTGTTAGGGGCTAGAAGGGATCTTGCAGATAATTGGGTCCAGCCCCACCACTCTAGGCAGGAAGACAACTAGGGTTAGGTGACCCCAGCAAGCTGACTGTCTAGTCTCCTCTTGACAACCTCCAGGTTAGGTGACTGCACCAGCTCTGGCGGGAGTTTATTCTGCAGTCTGGACACCCTTACTGTGAAGGAGTTTTTCCTGATATTAAGCCTGAAGTGGCCTTCCAGGAGCTTGTATCCATTGGTCCTGGTCTTCCCAGGGGGTGCCCTAGTGAATAGTTATTCACCAAGCTCCTGATGCACTCTTCCATTATAGTGGTAAGCTGCTACCAAGTCCCTTCTCAACCTTGTCTTATTTAGGCTAAAAAGACCCGGGTCCCTCAGCCTTTCCTCATATGGCTTGCCTTGCAAGTCTCTGATCATACATGTGGCTCTTTTCTGGATCCTCTCAAGTTTTTCCATGTCCTTATTGAAGTGCAGCACCCAGAAGTGGAGGTGGTATTCCAACTGCAGTTTCACCAGTGCTGAGTACAGCAGGAGTATCACTTCCTTAGTTTTACACGAGATGCTGATGTGCATCAGCTGATGCATGTTGTTTCCCGGGCTGACCACTGCCTCACACCGACAGTTCATAGTCACACGATAGTCAATCGTTACCCCTAGGTCTCTTTCAGCCATGGTGTAGCAAAACCCCCAGTTTTTCTTTTTTAATACATACATACAGATAGATAGATATGCATTCCCTTCCCTTCCCCAATTATTTCTGGCTTTTCTTTCTCTCCCTCTCTATTCCCTACAGACAAGCATAAGCGAGTTCAGACTTAGGATAAGCTTTAACATTTTTATTTTGGTAGCAAGTTTTTGTTTTTGGATATCCACTGTTTTATATTGTATTATTATTAGGTTTGTATTGTTTCTTACTGTTGTATATTGTATCATTATCATTTTCATATTGATTTTTATGGTTTAGGCCTGTGTTTGTAAGTGAACCAAAGTGATGTCAAGTCTCCATCTTGTGTCCCCTGCCCAGGCATCCCCTGTATCAACTGTATGAGTTATGTACCCTTCGCTTGTAAATTGGTTCCTGGATGAAGAGAGTGATTGGGAACGATTGAAATACAATGGTAGCAGGCCTCTACTGAATGGCCTGTAATGACTGGGCCATCACCTCGCATTGATTCATCCAGGAACCACAGACCTCACCCAGG
>JAGPOW010003648.1:119264614-119300031 GCA_030014935.1 Caiman crocodilus | reverse complement strand
AAAAAAAAAAATCACCCACACCCAACCCCCTAAGCCCTTACTCCCAGAGCCATTCATGACCTGGCTGAGATTGCTCCAAGCCATGTCATTTGTGCCCACATGGATAAGGAGCATGGGGTAGTGGTCAGAGGGCTAGGTAAGTTTTGATATCCTCTCAGCCACATCCTGGATACAGGCTCTTGGAAGGCAGCAGACCTTCCAGGCTAAGGGGTTGGGGCACTGATCACTCCATCTGTCCCCTTCAGGAGGGAGTCTCCCACAATGAATACTCGGTGTTTCATCTTAGGGATGGCAGCTGATCACATTTCTTCCTTACTCACAGGAGCTGGCAGCTCTGTAGGCTCTACTGGTGCTGCAAGGGTTTTGTACCTGTTGCAGAGATCCAGGGGGGTGGTGACTCTGGTGCAGCAAGACTTGGGGCTGGAGACAACCTTTGTCCAGCCTCTTGGCTGGACAGTATGAGAGTGCCTCTTGGCCTCCTTGGTCTTGGCAGGCAACCTAGGTCACTCTTCTTTCCTGGGGTGAAGGGCCTGGCAGTACGAGTCAGTCTCCTTTTTGCCATCCCTAATGGCATGCAGCCTCTGCACTATGGTCTGGTGTTCCACTATCTGGGATTTCAGAGACTCCAGTATAAAGCAAACCTCACAAGGGGAGGTTGCAATGCTCTAGATCTCGTGTGCCTGGAGTCATGCCAGGCAGCTCTTGCAACTGAGAGCCAGGGGCTCCATCTGAATGGAGGCAGGAACCATGGGTTTCATCTGGGTCGAAGCCTTGGAAATACTCTTTGGGGGTCCAGCCACAGGAGGGAACCTTGGGGTGTGATGCATGCCACCCACCATTGTGTCAGTACTAGTTAGGCTACCACTGTGCTAACTGCTCCCTTGAGGCTCCTTGCCTGGGGCTTTCTACCCATCCTGTGCACTCTCCTGCACAAACTCCTGTGTTAACTCACATGCTGGGCCTAGAATCATGCCTGTTTGTGCTTTCTGTTCATGAGGCTCCAATCATGTAACTCCCTGAGGGGCTGGGCAATGTAGGAGCTGTGGGGGGGGGGCAGGGGGCATGACCCTGGTGCAGTGAGACAACCTTTGTCCTGCTGCCTGGCTGGACACTACGGCTGGACACTTGGCCTCCCTTGTTCTGGCAGGTGACCTAGCTCTTCCCTCTTGTTTCTTGGGGTGACGGGCCTGGCAGTAGGAGTTAATCTCCAGTTCGCCATCTCTGATGTCATTCACCTTCTGCACTGCGGTCTGGAGCTCCACTATCTGGCATTTCAAAGACTTCAATATGGACCAAACCTCACAAGGGGAGGTGGCAATGCTCCTGATCCCACGTGCCTGGAGTCATGCCAGGCAGCCCCCATAGCTGAGAACCAGGGACTCTGAATGGAGGTCGGAACCACGGGTTCCATGTGGGTGGAGGCCTTGGAAGTACCAGAGGGGAGGGATCCCACCACAGGAGGACACTTCCCATGGTGGTCCCAACCACCATTATACGGGTAGTAGTCTGGGCTACTGCTGTGCTGATCATTCCCTTCAGGCTCACTGCCTGGATCCTCATGCCCCTCCTGCTTGTCCTCCTGTGTGAACTCCTGTGCAAACTCATGTGCCAGGCCAAGAGAACACCTGTTTGCATATTCTGTTCATGAGGCTCTGGTTGCATGGCTCCCTGCGGGGCTGGGTAAAGTAGGTGGCAGGGTAGGGGGGCAGGACCCTCCCGGGCTCCTTTCAGCTGCCCTGCAACTGAATTAACTCCCATCCACCATATGCCCCACCTACCAGCTGGCTGTGCTGGAGGTTGGGGTCAGGGTCTGCTGGGATCCTGTTATGGGTCCTGGGGTTCCCAGGGCTCATGAGGATGCAACAGGCTTTCATCCATGTATCTAGCTCTGGAACTAGAGCCAAACTGTGGCTTATGCTATTGGTGGGCCCTTTTAAACTCTGCGCATGCAGAGAAGGACCTGCCAGCACCACACTACTCTCGGGGAGCTGGGGAGTCCCTCCCCAAAGAAGAAGGGGACAGGTGAGTTCCCTCACTTCCCCTGTCTCACATGCCAGGTGGTTACATGACTCCCTGGGGGGGCAATGTTCCCTATAAGGAACAGAGGTGCATGAGCACGCCACCTCAGTCTGGTGTGGGACACTTATCAAAGGGGGCTGGGGGCCACAGGCTGGAGGCTGGGGCCAGGAGACTGGGGCTGGAGGTTGGAGGCTGGGGCTGGGGGTTGGAGCCAAGGGCCAGGGCCGGGGGTTGGCACAGGCTCTGCCAGCTCGGAATTGCTCCGCTCCCCCACTTCACCTTGGGGAGTGAGGAGGCACTTGGCGTCAGGGCTGGGGAGTGAAGCACTTCCCCAGAGTCAGCAGAGCCTGCACCAGCCCCCAGCCCCAGCCTCCATCCCTGCCTTGCCTCACCTGGGGGAGGAGCTGCTGCCTGTCCCAAGTGAAGCTCTGCTGGCTCCAGGGAACTCCTCCATGCCCTGGCCCTGATGCCACATGCCTCCTGACTGCCCAAGGCAATGTGGGGGAGCGAAGCAGTTCCCCGGAGCCAGTGGAGCCCACATCATGCCCTCACCCCCACTTCTCCTTGCCATAGAGCTTACCTTAAACTCCCCTCCCAGTGTGTAGCCTTGCAAGGGCTGTGCATGGACAGACTTTTAGTTGTGTGTGGCCATGCATGCACACACCTTAGAGGGAACCTTGCTGTGTGGCTGGGCCAAGTAGGAGCTGGGGGGGCATGACCCTCCTTGGCTCCTCTCAGTTGCCCCACAGCTGAACTAACTCCCACCCACCATGGACCCCACCTACATGCTGGGTGCACTGTAGGTTGGGATAGGGATCTGCTGGGGTTGGGGATCCTTGGGATCCCAGGGCTCACAAGGACACAATGGGCTTCCATGTATACATCTCAGTCTGGAGCCAGGGCCAAACTCAGAAAGGTGTGGCTGCACTGCATCACCTTTATAGGCACAGTTGCCTGGTCACCTGGAAGAGGTTGAGAGCTTGTGGGGTAGGAGTGGAGGAGCCCCTCTGGGGCTTCCTAGCACTCCACCCTCCTGCTCCTCAGGAGCTGGTCTATGCAGATGGACAGATCCACTAATTGGTCCAGATGAGCTGGAACCCCAATGCTAGCCAGATTATCTTTTTCTTTATTAGTCAAAGTGTGATGAAAATGAAACAGTTGGGCAGCTTCATTCCACTGAACAATTGGGCTTTCAGATACTGAAATTCAAACATACCGTGGGCCACAAATTTGAAACTCTGCTTTAGGGTCTGCGGGGCAATCTCCACTGATTACATCTCAAGGGGATCACCGTACAGTACTATCATGGCCTTGATGAATTTCCAACATTGTGCAGGCCCAGGCAAGGGCATTACCCACCAAATGGCTGATTATCAGGCCTACCCTGACTTTGTCAATCGGGTAAATCTGAGGTGCAGGGAGAACACAAGAAGACATTGGTTCAAGAACACCTGTATATTGAACACTATGCCTGCTTTCAATAATTACAGGCGTATAATGAAAGAGAAAAACTAGAAAACAAACTTTTTAATTGTGGATCATTAGATAAGCTCTGACTCTCTAAGTACAAGTGCTTACCTAACTGAGGAATCATCTCCCACTTCCCAACTCTTCTAAAGTAGGGAGTGTCTCTAAATTATAACTTCTGTTCACTACATCTTCCCTCTTAAAAATGACTACAAAAATGAATGAACTCCCAAATCCATGAATTCCCTGCAGAGAAGTTACATGTCACACTAAAGTGAGTCCCCACACTAAAGTTACTATTCCCAATTACAATTCCCTAATTGCCTTTATCTTACTGTGCTACAACTAGTAAAACGTACTAGAGGAAAATTCAGAACAATTTTACCCTCCTGCCCTTTCAGGACTACTTTACTGTCAGGTAGCATTTTAGAACAAGAAATCCTCAGGAGAAACCTCCCCCTGCTGCAGCACTTCTTCCCTAGGAGGTTGGGGGGGCAAAATATTTCCACAGAACGTACCACAAGAGGCTGCCTGCCTCCCTTTCACTATTCTGCCTTGCCCTTATTTTAGGCACCATGGCTTCCTCTCTCCTTTTCTGGGTGCTTTTTGCAACAGCAAGTTGTGCCTCCTTCATTTTCTGCGCATTTTTTGCACAGGGCACTGGGTGTGGGGTACCCTTAGGGCTACACAAAGGTACACAAGCATTGCACCTCTGACTCATCCACTTTGCAAAGCTGCTGCAGTATATCTCACCCCCCCCCGCTATCTTTTGCGCAGGGAACAGTTATGTTTTGGTGCTTATTTGGGGACGGGATGGGCTTTTTGCACACCTTGTGCCAGTGCCAGACTGTCTGGGATTTCTTTTTTTACATCAGAACAATGCCAGTGGGGGGGGGAAGGAGGGGGGCAAGGGTTGCCCTCTGAGGACGTATACATTCATGGAGCAGGGATTGCCGTGCGTACACTGTATCCATGAATGCGAGACTTTTGAGACAGATGTGAGAAGGCAGCACTTCAGAGGCGCAAGGACTCAGCCCAGTGGAACGCTCGTCTCTGGGTAGCCCAGGAATATGAATTTACCAGTTTAATAAGAAGGCAGCCTGCTGTTTGCTGCTGATGTCAGGTGCCGTGCAGTGTTTGAGTGCAGGATGACACCGCTTTTGTGACACTTGAAAGAGGACACCCAACCTGTTCCACAACCACCACAGATGTTTATGCATAGGTAAGTGAGATCCAACCCTTGGCTGTGCCCTGAGGGCAGGTGGCTTGCATTGTTTACTTCAATTTGCATATAAATAGGGTTTAATTAATTACCATGAATGAAGGTGCAAGGTATCCAACAGCATGAAATCCTCCAGTTGCAGCATGGAGGTTCAAGGTGGACGAGGGGGGGGGAAATACACCCTTTCCCCCTTCCTTGCCCCTCAGCTGCCTTTCTCCACTTCCCTGTGGCTACCCTCTCCCACCCACCCACCCACACCCACCCCCACCCCACACACCCACCCACACACAGGAGGGGTACCACCATTTCAAGGCTGAAGGAACTGCATGGTGGTTCTACAATACAAATTCCTATGCTCTTAACTTCCCCCTCCCTCCTATTTCTAGTTCCCAAATGCTATACTTCATATGCTGCTCCTGTCAGGCACAACAGGCAGAAGAGAAGACTACAAGCCTGAGACAGACTCCTGACACCACTTCCCTCCATCCAGCAAGTATGTACCGAACAAAATAAGAAGTTGAAAAGTACTAATTATGTATATTTAAAATGTATTTGTCTATACATAGTGCCCCATAACTGGGGTTCTCATGGAAAAAAACATCATTTGTTCAGTCCCTGGCTCCCAGATCTAGATTCAGATGCTGCTGGAGCCAGAGGGGTAAGCCTCATAGGTTCATTTGGACAACAGAATGCCAAGCTGCCTTCCAGGACCTCAAGCAAAGGTTGATGCCATCCCCTATTCTTGCATACCCTGACCCCCTACTACCCTTCACATTGAGTACTGATGCAAATGATGTGGGCATCGGGGCTGTGTTGTCACAAGTTGAGGAAGGCTAAAAAAGGGTAGCAGCCTATGCCAGCCAAACTTTAAACAAAGCCAAACAGCAATATGCAGCCACCAGAAAGGAATTGCTTTCCATTGTGGTGTTCACAAAGCACTTCCAACACTTCCTCCTGGGAAGGTGCTGCACCTGAGAACAGCCCATAGCTGCACAATTTTCAGCAACCTGGAGGACAACTGGCCAGGTGGCTAGGACAGCTGGCTGAGTTTGACTACCAGATGGTGCATCGCCCACAGCAGCAGCACCAAAATGCTGGTGCATTGTCCCATAGGCCTCACCTGATGGAGAGTCAACTAGAGGGCAAGGTAGTGGGGATATAACCACTGTCAATTGCAGAGGCATCCACGAGAAGCCAGAAGCATCTAACCACCAGGTGGGACATTATCACAAGAAGCAACCAGGAAACACCAATATTTTTTTCTGTGGATCTATCACAATGGAAGGCAGGAAGTGGTGCTCACTCCTAACCTGGAGGTCTTCAAAATGAGGCTGGCATTGCCCATTAGGAACCCCCACCCCACATCCCCCCACTCCAAGATGGCACACAAATAACTTTATACAAGATTTGCATGGGAAAGAAGGTGTTTTTTTGTTGGTGGGTGGTGTGGGTGGTGGAAGGGCTGTCGGGCATGGAGGAGGGAGAGGGTTCTGACTGATGTGAGGGGAATAATAACTTGTCCTTTGGAGAGGTGTCTGCAATGAGTGTGGTGTTAGGGGTGGGCAAGGCAGGGGGCATGGGCAGGTGGGCTAGAGCAGGGAGTGCTGTAGGTCAGCCAGTGCCTCCCATACCCAGCGCCCTGGCCCTGGCTGGTGGGTGTGCAAGTCTCCTGGGGCCTTTCCAGGGGTGGAACTGCTGTTGCTGCTACTTCTGTAGCCACAGGCAGTACTTCCACTGCCAGGCATCCTCTGTGTGCCATTCTTCCTCTGCCCAGGCCTCACAAACCAGTTCTCCCCAGGCCTCAGAGATGTTATGCAGCACACAAGCTGCAACAGTGTGTTCCCCTTTGTTAATTGCCTCATTAGCAAAGGGTGTTGATGCAACTGATAAGAAGAACATGGGAGGCTTGAACAGACGCCTCAAGCTAATTTATTATCTCACTGCCTCCTCTCTGTGAATTGCTTCATTCATGGGATACATTTCCCACACCTCAACAAGTCCCAGGACAGGAGCTGCCCCTGTAGCTCCCTCCCTGTCTAAACAGCAGCTCCAACTCCACTTGTCTCCATCTCAGCAGGGTGGATTTCTTCGTGCTGCTTCTGGCCACTTGGGCATTCTCCCCCAGTATCCCCTTGGTACTGACTTCCCCCAGGGGACCTCAGTCCTTCCCTACACTCACCAGTTCAGCTGTGGGATTCAGGTAAATCTCTACCTTCTTGCAGGCCAGATGTCATCTCCACGCTGGTAGTTTCAGAGTTGCCCTGCGCTGTGGGTTAGGATTCTCTCCCCCTCCAGTCTTCCTTCATCCTCCAGTGACCAAGGCAAAGTAAGCTCACTTGCTGCTGCCTATATATCGGTCATGTCAGGCTAATTGCTCTAACTGTCCCCTGGTGTGCTATTCCCATCACTTGTGTGAGGTGCTCCCTGTGGTTACCCACTCCCATGCTTGTCCTAGTAATGGAGCTCCAGCCTGAGCCCCTGTTACACTGCCACATTTCTTTCCATGTGCTAATACTGAAAGCAAATCTTTTGTTTCAAGAACATGGTGTAAATATAATCTGTGTAAGTATTAATTATCACTTTATAACCCCCCATTAATTTATGTCCTCCTGCTTCGCACAGCCACTGTCTCTTTACAGGATACAAGTCATGACAGCAGCCATCTTAAAATGAGAAACAGGAGAAATTTGTTGCATTTTCAAGCTTGTAGAGTTCTGATTCAAAACATTTCCCATTGCTTAATTCCAGTGTTCCAAAATTAGGAAACAGCTTCCCCTGAACCGTATAAGTTTGCCTCAGTTCTTTTGATTGGTTCTGCTCCTGGAGACTTGTCATGGCTGTAGGTGTTGTAGGGCTTGCTACCACTGCTTTGAGTTAATTTTCCTACAGGCAGTGACAGGATGAATCTCGGCTTCGCATCACCTGGTCTGCCAGGAAGTTGATCTTGTGTTTCTTGCCTGCCACAATTTGATGAAATGATATTCCTGTAGGCAATGTCCAAGCTGATTCTACCTGGTTTCAATCCCTGTTTTCCTCTGTGGGAATCAGCTCTACCTTCCCTTTACCGCACCCTAGCCTCTCCAGATGGTACTTAAAGTCCTCTACAGCCAGATCTTAATACTGCCTGTTAGTCTATTGGTCTGCCCTCTGCCATGAGGGTGACCATTGGCTTTGGTTAGGTGCACCCTTCCAGGGCAGGTCTTGACCTGTGCTCAAATATCAAAAAATAAAACCAACCCCCCCCCCCCCAAAAAAAAAAAACAAAAAACGAACCTTCCTGCCACAACTGCTCTCATTCTCCTTGCCTGGCTCAGCCCACGTCCTCTTCACCTGGGATCAGGCTCTCATGTCCCAATCACACCAGAAAGAAATCAATTAGTCCAATCACTGTTCTGCACAGGCCTGTCTGGCTCACTTGTGAATGTGTACAGTCCCATTGTGATCTCTCCCATGTACAGCAGGGCTCTAACCTGAGACAGCAGTTCTTCTGTCCTCTTCCCTAGATGCTCAGCTGTCACTCCGCTCCGGAGATTATCAGAAGATGCGTACGTGCAGGCCTCTGCCTGCCTCCTTCTCAGGGTCACTCCCTCAGCGTTCCTCTGGCAAGTTTTGCAACACTTGCCTGCCAGGATACTCAGCTTCTCTCTCTCTCTGGCTTGCAGGGAATTGACTGCTCCCTGCTCCTCTCCGGGGCCAGATATACCTCTGAGCTGCCTCCCTCCAATCTGGGGTGAGATGCTGCTACATGTTGTTCCTTTTCACTTTCCTTGTCTGTGGCTGCTGGCTGCTTTTCTTCTCCTGCCCTCCCTTGCTCAGCATGTAAGGTACCTCAGGGCTTTTGTTTGCTTTCTTTCACCCTTACACAAGACTCCATTCCCAGGGCAAGGATTGGGCACCTCTTGCATAGCTAGGTATTAGGGATACGTGAAGTGGGCCCTATTTGATTCAGATTCAGATTCAGTCTTAAACAGGGACAGTGATTGGATTCATTGATTCAGATCACTGTCCCTGATTTGATTCAGCAGAATCTGAATCTGCAGATTCAATGCTGATTTGGAGAATCAGTGATTCAGACATAGACACAGCTTTAAATGTTTTTTCTACATGCCTCAAGGTACCACCATGGCTTGTGAATGCTGCCTTGCTGGGGCAGGAGTATCCCACAGGAGTGCGGGAGGCCCTCCACGAGCTTGGTGGTGAACCCAGAAGTGGCTCGGAAGTATTTCCAGTCCACTTCCAGGTTCACTTTCCGGGACCCTCCTGGCTCAGTGGTCAGCTGTGCAGGGGATCCCGGGTGCCCCCCCCGACCCAGAAGGCACTAGTCACAAAACTGGGGAGGTGTGCCCCTACCACTACATGCCCTCCAGTGGACTGGAAGTGCTTCTGGTCCACTTCCCAATCTGCTGCCAAGTGCACTGGGGAGCCCCTACACCCCACCATTGCAGCATTCATGAGCCGCCAGCTACCTAGAAGCATGTAGAAAAAACATTTAAAGCTGTGTCTATGTACAAATCTCTGAATCTTTCCAAATCTCTACAAGGCAATTCATAGGGTTCCAATTCAATTCAGAGAGATTAAAACGTCCTCTGATTCAATTTGGATTTGGAGATTCAGCCACTGAATCAGGCCAAATCTCCACCAAATCAAATCAGGGACTGACGCTTCACTGAAGCTCTCCAATATGTTCCCCACCCAGTTATGTGATCACAGAGCTGAGCAGGAAACAGGCTCTACAGCCCCAATCCTGCAATCATGGAGCAGAGGCTCGGAACTGCCTCAGTCAGGGGCAGGTGCCAGCTGCACCCCATCAGGTGATGGAGGTGCAGGGCTTGGAAATAGCTGCAGGGGTCAGGCAGGTCCCAGCCCCTTGCCCTCATCTGCCTTTGGGGCAGCTAGTAGTGATCCCCTAGAGAGGTGGGGAGCCCCCTGCCTAGAATTGAAATGGGTATAAATGGGGCTAACTTGTGTTGGATCTTACCAATCTCTTTGAAGATGTCAGCAAGATTCGAAGGCAGTGAGGGATAGAGATGATATGATCACCATGAAAACTGACTTATTTAAGTTCTGCAAAAATCATGAATCACAAATTGAGCAGATACCTAATTATACAATACGTGTTCCCCCCATCCCCCATTTACCCACATGTATACCCATTTTAATCCTCCCACAAACAGCATAGGCCTGGGTTTCTTACCAGTGTTTCTGTTCATCTCCTCTTGTGGATGCACTTAAATGGGTGCACCACTGCCTTACACCAGGGTAGGATTTTTGAGAATGAGATCATTTATTGTACAAACTGAAGACTGAGCTAGATTTAGACAAGTTTTTGGGTGCCATAGTACCCTTTACAACCTTCTACCAGTATAGTTTTGTTTCTTCTTGTACAGGAACAAACTGCACAATGCTTATGATACACAAGGATCAAACACCCCTTTTGGTGGAGGGGAATGGAGGGGTCTTTCTTGAGACTCCCCAAGAAGCAGCCTTATTCAGTCTCCCTCTCCTGAGAGGGCCCCCTACAGCAAGCCATAGGGATAAGGCTGTGACTTTGAGACCTTGTCTGCTAATCTCTGGCTTCCCTGGTCCAGGTTCCTGGTGTGTGTTCCCCAAGGCACATAATGGCTCCTGACTTTTTATCCTGCATCTAGGGGCTGCCAAAGAGCAGCCCAGCCCTGGGGGAGCAGAGGTGGCCAGCCAGGAGCACTAGGGCTGGGATCAGGCTGTCCCCCTAATCACTGGGCAGACTCAGCACTAAAATTAGTGTTGTCTTACATCTACATGTGTTTTAATACATTTTAACTAATTGTGCCTAAATTTGATACCTGAATTTGCACAATTAGCACAATTAGTCTAAATTCACCATTTTTAATGCTCATTAAAGCATGTGCATGTGGACAGGTGCCCTTATTGTCCATTAAATTAGGCTAATGTGCATTAACACATCTTGTGTAAATGTGCCCTGTTTTCTTCTTTTAAAGAAAGAGTGATATCAAAATGCCAAATGTCTCCAACACCACAACAGACTGCTCCAAAAAAAAAGTCTACTGCAACAGTCCACTTCCCTCTGTCCATCCTGGGACTATTCCTTTCTTCACTTTCTGCCCTGGGACCGTCTCTTCTTCCCCAGTTCTCACAAACTGACTCCCTCTCCTCAAACACTACCAGCCACATTTGTAACAAAACAATTACAAAAGGAGAGCATTAACCTTGGAACAACCTCACTCAGTACAGTGAAACATTATGTCATGGAGAACCAATCAAAGAGTAGTCTCTGTGGCCAGCTATCAGGCCTAGACTGCCATCTGCCCCAGGGTAAAAAGGGCATATATATGTCCTACTCAGGGAACTGTTTACAAGCAGTATTTAGTAGAACCTGCCTATCCTGAGTCCCCTAGAGTGTTTCCCACTAGAACTGCAGGCTAGAATCCAGCTTGCCTACCCTCTTTCATCATATCCCACCAGACTTAGTAGGAGGCTATTGCATTTTAACTATTATTGATATGCTTAAAACAGTGCAGTTTGTACAGAAAGCTAAGCTTTTGACACTTTTACACACAGAGGTGTAACTAATTAAAAGTTTTCAACCCTGGACAAAACTCCTCTGCACTCAGCAGAGAGAGAAGGGGAGAGGAGTGAGAGATGTTCCCCAGGGACTCAAGCTCCCTGCTGCTGCTGTGTACTGCATCCATCTTCTATCGCCAGGCAGCATGGAGCTGCTCTTACTGTAAAAAAGGCTCCTGTGGGGGCCACCATTCCAGCTGTCTCATTCACCTCGCCTGCCCTCACCTTCATCTCTGTTCTGCTACTTCTCCAACATATTTTCCCTGTTCCTAGTCTTCTGTTCCTGCCACCAGCTGAGTTAGTCTGCAAAGCTACTACCTTTCCACTTCTCTACATTCATGTCTCTGTGGATACCCATTGTAAATTGACAGCAGAGATCAGGCAGATGAATAGCCAGCAGGAATTATTCCAAAGTATTTTTATATAACCTTGCATATGTTCTACATGTTCTGATATAGTAACTGTGTGTATTCCTTTTCTGCATATCCTTATTAGCATTCAGGTTTCAAGGTATGCGGTTTTCCTGTGCCTGCTTCACTGGTTCTGGATAAATGCGTAAATATAAAGGGCAAGGTGGATTACAACTTTGTGTCCACAGTGCCCGCCCACCCCTTCCCCCCCTTAGAAAATGGTTGAGTTTATAGGCAGATAAATGTTGCAAGGGAAAGGTGTACAAAGGTCACCAAGGGGTCAGTACTCATTGGGTGCTTCTGCATGAGATGCTTTACTGCACATTAGCCTAGTTTATGGCACAGTTAGTGAGTGCATCTACATGTGCATACGCTTGGTGTGCAGTGAATTTCAATCCTCTTGAGTAAATTTGCTACCTACAAATGCAAGCAGCAAATTTACTAGCGAGTACTTACAATGCAGTAACACACATATAGATGCCAACCGGCAGCAGATTTGCTTCTGGTCAGCCCTGCCACTAGGGGCCAGCCTGAGCTCAACCCCAGGGTCCCAGGGCTGGGCTGTCTCTATAGCCAACCCAGCTACAAGCCCTTTAAAAGCTTGCAGGCATTTTGAGCCCTGAGGCACAATAATAGGGAGCCTGGGAATACTCTTGGCCTCTGCTACCCTGGCATAGGCTGTAGACTACCTGTGCCAACCTGCTTGTGCTCCAGCACCACTGTCTGGCACCCCAGTGCCACATGGATGCCAGACCTGGCAGAACAGGGAGGCCTGTGGTGTGGGAGCCCTGATGGCATCATGCCAATACCATACACTGCCACCTGGGGCTCCAACTAGTAACAGAAGAAGACTGTTGACTTTGTGGTGTTGTGGGGTGAGTCAGAAGTCCAGCGGCAGTACAAGCGGTGAAGGCGCTCCAATGCCCATGTCTATGAGAGACTGTCAGGTTGGATGCAGGAGCACAGGCACAATCAGTGTAGCAGTGCCACATAAATGTTGAGGCCTCGTGGGCACAGTGGGTCACTACCACTGACCACAATCATCAGTTGGGGAGTGCTCACAAGTCCATGCTGTTTATGATGCAACTGGATGCCATCCTTGTACCCTGAGAACCAGGCTGCAGCTGTGCTGTGTACAGCAGCATGGGTGGCCTGCCAAGCCCCTGCTCTGGATTGGCACCCACAGTGATGTATCACTGAAGGAGGACCCCTCAGGATGCTAGCAGCCCTTCCCACTGAGATCCCCACCTCAGCCTCTACCAGCAGCTTGGGGACCCCTGGCCAGCACCTCCTCCAACAGCTCCACAGCCTTTCCCCATCCATGAGGCATTGCCAGGCATGAAACTGCCAGCTGCTAGCGACACCACCTCCTCCCCAAGGTGCAGGGGGTGCTTGCCCGGGCACCTGCGCACTGCATCGTTCTGCCTGATGAGTCTGCTAGGAGCTGCATAACATTGCTTCCAGCTGGGACCAATGAGAGCTACCAGGCACACTAGCCCCAGCCACATGGTAATCCCCACACTGACTGGGGGAAGGAGCCTTTCCACACCAGCCTCTGCCTCTGACCTCAGCCCCAACCCCACCTCCCTTTTTGAGCCTGGCTATCCTCCCTTGGTCCCTGGATTCTGCCCCCACAGGATGCAGGGAGACAGGAGACAGTACAAAACTTTATTGAGCAGCCTGTGCCACAGCTATGTGGGCATGGGCCTCTCACATACTAAGGAATGTGCCAATGCCAGCAGTGATGTTCTCCTCAGCTGCAAGGGGCAGAGATGTATAGCATAGCCACAGGTAGTCCTCCAGGTGGCAGTGGAGGATGTGGGGAAGCCTGGGCATACACCCTGTACCACCAAAGCTCAGGGTCCCGTACCAGGTGCCCCTGGAGTGCCATGGTGATCAGCAGCAGCAGGGCATAGTGGGTCAGTATCCCTCGGTCCATATAAACAGCTCCCTGTGTGGCACCCAGAACACACACAGTGGGGCACACTCAGGGCACAGGGCTGGTGTGGCAGGGGAGCTGACCCCAGGGCAGCTCCCCAGAGAGCCCCACTGCAGGGAGGGGGAGGGGAAGGGTGCCAGCAGCTCCTTGTTTCAGTCACCTGGAAGATCCATGCCTCCTGAGGCCAGGCACTGTGGGCTTTGCAGCAACACAGGAAACCATCAGGCCTGAAGGAGAAGACAGGGGTGCAGTGGGATCTGGAGCCATGGCAGCAGGTGCAGCCAGGAGCATGGCCTATCCCACGCTGGGAATGGGGCAGGTAGACAGGCTGTCTGAAGGCAGAACCCAGAGGCCCACTGGCTTCTGGGAAGCAAGCAGAAACAGGGGGCTCAGCTGAATGCTGCCTGTGTCCTTGCATGCCCAGCAGACTTACCATGGTCCCTGGGCATCCGTGCTTGCCCAAACTGCAATCTGAGGCCCTAGGTACAGAGCATCTTATCTTATAAATGTTGCAAACTCTCACAATCAGCTTCTTTCTTATGACTTTCCATGTCCTACAGCTGCATGTGGGGGAGAAGCTGCAGTTGGCAGCCAGGATGCAGCCTCAAGGATGCCACTGCCCATAGCTAGAGGCCCTGGGGATGCACTAGCTCTGCAGGAGGAGGACTCAGGATCAGACATTCCTCCTGGTCCAGCTGGTGATGGCCATGGAGGACCCACAGGTAGACATATGGACCTGGTGGCTAGAGGTGGTGGGTGGAGGACATTCAGATGGTGGGTGGAAGACATGGCCAGCAAGGAGTTGCAGGACCAGCAGGAGGTACAGGATTGGTGTGAGATGGTGCAGGACTGGACAGACTGAGAGTTTAGACCCAGCTTCTGGCCTTGGAGCACAAGTACATGGAGGCCCTGTGGAAGCAAGGCATGGTTGTGGTAAGGGAAGTGCAGGCCGCAGAGGAGGACCACCGGGTTCTGGACACCATCCTGGCCCTGGTGGTCACCTTCATGCCACCTACCCCAGACTCTAGCCGCATCTGCCCCCTGGCAGTCACCCTCCACCCAGCAGCAGGCCCCCTCATCGACCTGGGTCATAGCCCAGTGCCACCTTCACAGGGCAGAAGCCCCTGCCTTGACTTCCACCCTGACTTCCCCACAACCCAGCCCCCCCTTCCCCTTCTGCCTGGCCCCAGGACCACCACTCACCCCTGTTCCATACAGACACAGAGATGGAGCTTCTTGCAGTGGGGCCAGGACTTCATGCCAGTCTGCTGGCCCTGGCCATGGTCTGCCAGAGGAGGATCCACCTACACCAGGGGACCAGTGGCCACCATTGCCCCTAGCTGGGCCCTCCTCCCACCAGACTCACCACAGCTTGCGCACCCACAGGGGCGTGGCCAGAAGCTGGGATGCTAGCTGCCTGTCCTCAGGCTCCACCCCATAGGTACCCCCAAGCTATGGTCCTGCATCCCAGGAGGGTACACACACAAGCCACATTGTAAATAATTTGCACAGGGAAGATGGTGTTTTATTGTTGGTGGGTGGTGGAGGGGCTCTGTTGTTGGGAAGGGAGGGGGTTTGGAGGGGTCTGTTTGTTGTGATGGCAATAAAGTGTTTTCCTGAGAACTGTCCACAGTGAGTGTGGTTCTGGCGGTGGGTGGTTGAGGAGGGAGAGTCCATGGGCAACTTTCCTGGTAGGCTACAGCAAGGAGTGCATGACAAGGTGGTTGGCCAGTGCCTCTTGCACCCAATTCCCTAGTCCCCACTGGTGGGTGTATGACTCACCCAGGGCCTTGGTGGTTGGCGGGAGGGGCCTGCCACTGTTGCTATCCCTGCAGCTGGTGCTCCCACTGCCAGATGTCCTCTGTCCACTGTACCTTCTCTGCCCAGGCCTCACAAAATAGCTGCCCCCAGGCATCACAGATGTTATGCAGCATGCAGGCTGTAATGATGACCCAGGGGATGTTGCCCTCAGTGAGCTCAAGGTGAGCAATGAGAGTGTACCAACATTCCTTGAGGCAGCCAAAGCTGCATTCTACCATGATGTAGGTCCAACCCAGGCACCAGATGAAGTGAGTCTGGTTGGGGTCTAGCTGGCCTGTGTAGGGCTGCAAGAGCCAGGGGAGGAATGGGTAAGGGGATTTCCTGATGAGGAGAGGTGGAACCAGCACCACACAGAGCTGGAGGTCCACCATCCCTGATGCAAAGCACTGCTCTGCTCCAGGGCTGGCAAGGTGAAGTTCCAAAACACGCAGGCATTTGTTGGCACTGCCCGCCTAGCCAGCACTCACATTAGTGAACACACTGCAATGGTTGATGACAGCCTGGAGCACAATACAGTGAAAGCCCCTCCAGCTGTAGGAGGAGTGGTTGCCATGGGGAGGGCACGTGACAAGGTTGTGAGTCCTGTTCAGGGCCCTGATGCATTGAAGAAAGCCCCAGGCACAGTACCCTGCCACCTCCACCAGGGTGTTGTAGTGAGCATGTTTGTTATTACCCTGAAATAGAATAGTTTTCTGATAGCATACTGTTAGGTTAACAACAATTTGGATTATTAAGAAGTATTAGCTTTGCAGCTGAATACAAGGCATGACCTGTGGCCTAGCAATGCCGCTGACCACAAGGCAGAAAAATAGCTAAGCCTTTGCTTGTGTCAAGTAATCATTTTAACTGTGTTAATCATTTTCTGAGTAAAATGCAGCAAGTGGATCTGTGTCTGTGTGCTGGAAATCAGCTACAGCAAGACGCAAGATAAGAAAAAGAAGCCATTGTTCTAAGTACAGTGATTGTGTCCTTAAGAAGTATCTACTACTCTGCAAGGTTTTGCTAACGTATCATAATGTTACTGTTACTTAACTTTTAGCTTTTAAAAAGTGCTAGTTCAGCTTAATAGAAATATGCTGTTATGAAGATTTGTAAAACACCACTCAAGTATTGCTTTTTGTTAACCCTGTAGTCTTGCCTTATTGTAAAAAGTATAAAAGATCGCCCCACCCTTGAGGGGGAGCCATTTTGCCTTTTGCTGGCTTCATGGTCTTTGCTCAAGCAAATAAACGGCTGTTAGTTCTTTACCCGCGTTATCTGGTCCCTATTACAGCTAGATAACGAACTTTAGGGAGTTTTCTCCCACCACAGTGCCATGCACGTGGAGCACAGTGGGCCCCAACAAGCCATGGAGGGTGCTTCACACATCCAGGATGGCATCCCCAGTGGTCACCTTACCTATGCCGAAGAGGTGGCCCACATAGTGGACACGGCCAGCTTCAGCAGGGTGATGGCCAGATTGGTGTCCTCAGGGAGAAGTGGCTGCATGGTAGTGTCCTGCCACTCCAGGTGTAGGTGGAGCTGCTCCAAGAGCTCCAGGAAGATGGCCAAGGTCATTCTGAATGCCTTCAGCCACTGCTCATCATCCCAGGTGTGCCGGACAACATGCAACCACCAGTCCTGGCTGGCCCAGCAGACCCGAAGATGACAGGACTGGTGGTCCAGAAGGGTGAGGATGGTCATGATAGTGGCATCCTGGAGTCCATTGTTGGCATCCCTGCTGGATTCTAGCCATCAACAAGGGGTCCAAGAGGTAGTTATGTGGTGGTGGTGGCCCTGGGACAGCACAGTGAGGCCAAGCACGTGGTTGCTGCATATTGGGGATCTGGCATGGCCCAGGCAACCATAGAGCAACCAGCAGCCAATGCAACAGGCCAGCAGGGCCAGTAAAGCAGCCAGCAGGAGCCTGGGGTGCTGAGCATCACTGCCATGGCCAGGGGCTGGATCAGCCATGTCATGGGGAGCAGAGGCTGCAGCAAGACAGCTTCTGTGTGCTGCCCCCATGATCTGCACATTGCTTCTACCTAGAAACAAAAGCTGGCCGGGGAACAGGGAATGAGGTTGACTTTTAAAGGTGGCCTCTGGCAGCAGGCAGCAGCAGCTGGAACCTCCAGTTCCCTCTGGTGGTGTCAGGGTCCCATTGCAAGGCCCCAGGAAGTGGAAGCAGTTTGGTGCCATGAGCAGCAAATCTACTCTTGCTTCCCTGCATGTGTAGATTCCGGCCCAGGAGCATTTACTCTTAAGTAGTTTATTCACAAGCAAACTCGTTCCTCATCAAATGCACTTGTGGACACACCCACTAGGTGTATCTACACGAGATGCTTTAATGTGCAGCTGTGTAGATGCTCATGCTATACATGCACATGCTTACTGTGAAGTAAACCTCACTAATCACAAATAAATTTGCCACCTGCAAATGCAAGTAGCAAATTTACTTTTGATTACTAGCTGCACAGTACCAACTCATGTAGACATCTGACCTGGAGCAAATCTGCTCCCAATCAGCTGGCCACCAGGGGGCAGGAGATTACTCCCTGCCCCTAGGAGCTGCTTGCTGTCAGGGCATACTCCATGACCAGAAACTGGATGGGGAAAACATCTTCCCTGGCAGCGGGGAGCTCCAAGCTAAGCAGGGAACAAGCTCCCAGCCTCTGCTCTGCAATTGCTCCGCAATTGCAGAGCAGGGGTTCGGAACTGTCACGGATCTGGAACTGTCCTTTCCTTCCCCTGATCTGGGAGCTGGGGACAGGGTCTCCCTGTCAAGACAGCAGGCAGCCCACTGAGGACAGGGTTCAATGTCCCAGCCCTAGCCAGGAGGCAAATATTTCCTGGCCAGCACTCATTGTCAGCCCCTGCACTAGCACCCAGAGGGAGCCTAGAACTTCCCCTGGTGGCAGCAGGGCCCATTGCAGGGCCTCAGGAAGCGGAAGCCATTTGCTGCCATTAGCAGCGAATCTGTTCCTACTTTCCTGCACGTGCAGATGCCTGTCTGGGAGTACTTGGTTCCGAGTAGTTTACTCATGGATCTAATGCATGTTTAGACACACCCAACCAAGGCCTGTACAGAAGAGCAGTGGCGTAACTGTCAGATCTAACATGAAAAGAGTGTGTAAGGAACAGGGGAGCTTATAAGCGGGAGTGACAGGAAAGTGACTGTGGCTGTTAGTCTCTCTAGTGGGTTCAGACAGAACCCTGTTGTTCACTAGTTTCTAAAAAAGCTGAAATACTGGATCTGGCTGTTGGTTAGTGCAAGGGCTAACAACAGTGAGGGGAGGACATAACATAAGCAAACTGAAGGGGAAGACTGACAGTGAGGGCTAGCAATTTGCAGCAGTGACCCTTGGCAGCAGTGAGTAAGAATGATCCTGGAAGACAGCAGGAAGGAGCAGCAACTCCTTCTGGTGGTGTTATGGTGGCCCCCAAGAGTGTCAAGAAGTAGTGATCCCCAACAGCAACCCCCAGCAGTGCAGCATCCCTTAGAGGCAAGGAGCAACAGGGACCTTCTGGGTAAGCACCTGTCACTCTTGGCTGGCATAGGTTGTTGAGTGTCCCCTCCTCCCCACATCTCATAGTCTAAGGTTCCTTGGGCCCTGATGCTATACAAACAGATGATATGGTGACAAAATCACTACAAATGCTGAATCTCCCTTAAAGTAATCTGAGCATAAATCCTGCCTTGCACAAAGGGGTCCCAGGGATTAAAACCAAACAAACAAACAGGATGCAACAGCAGGAGGAGATACTGGAACATCTGAAGTGAACGTAAGAATGGCTGATACCTCCCCACTGAGGCTAGTCCTGTGAGATTTCTAGAGAAGGACCTCAGAGCTTTGGCAGGGCTAGGTATAGGGTAGGACTCTCACTACCTCTCTACCAGCGCCGTGCCTCGACTAGGGAAGTAATAGAGACAAAGTACCACTGACTTTATTTTGTCCCTAATCAGTGTGCCTCTGTGAATCCTTCTCTTTTTTCCCCAGGTCCCCCAGGACATCCAGCTGATTACTTCAGCATATCAGCATTTACCTCCTTTCCTTCCATTCTTGTTTCATTTGGAATTAATAAAGAAACAAACAATTGCCTGGCTGGCTTGTGTGGTTGGTTTGACTAGGACAGCATCCATCTGGATATTTATAAAACATGGTCAGACCAGGCAGTGTCATAATGAAAATAAAATATGCAGACATTTTTTCCTCTTTCTAACAAACGCCACCTCTCATTCATAACACCCAATATTAAGTGTTTATGGATTTCAAGGCTCACCCTGATCCTGCAAAGGCAAATAAGCAGCCACAGGAGCAATCCCTGCTCTGGCCAGCTTTTTGGAGTGGCCTTATCAAGATTTAAAGTTCCTTCTGTTCATAGTGCAACACAAGAATCTGCTTTACTCAGCCAGGATGGAAAATGTGGAAAATAAAACCATGTTTTCTGCTGCCTGGGTGACTATGCTGGCATATTTGAAATATGTTTGACTCTTGTCCCCAGCAGACTATCACGTGAGATGCCTGACAATAAGGTACCAGGACCAGATGGCATCACCCATGAGTTATAAAGGAACTCAAAGTTGAAATTGCAGCATTGCTGGCAATAATACATAACCTATCATTACAAACAGGCTTCATGCCAGAGGACATAACATACACACATCTTCAAAAAAAACTCCAGGAGTGAACCTGGGAACCACATAGTAGCCAATTTCACTTCCATCACTGGCAAGTTGGTAGGAGCTATGATTAAAAATAAAATCAGCAGTTACATGGGCAAATATGATCTCCTGGGGAAGAGGCAGCATGGTACTTGTAAAGGAAAATCCTGTGTCACCAATCTTCTGCAGTTCTTTAAAAACATTAATAAACACATGGACAAAGGAGATCCAGTTGACCATTGAAGGCTTCAAAAAAAAACTGGGTTGCCACAGAATTGGAGGAAAGGTTCTTTCGTGGACTGATCACCAGTTAAAAGATAGGAAGGAAAGGGTCGTGGAAAGCAATCACTTTTCAGGATTGAGAGAGGTCAAAAGTGGGATCCCAGAGGAGGTGCACAGTAAAATATCCAAGTTTGCAGATGATACCAAGTGATTCAGGGTAGTCAAGTCCCAAGCCAATGGACAGAAACTGCAGAAAGATCTCATTAACCCAAATTAGTGGACAAAAAAATGGCTGTGTTGTCTGTATTGACAAGTGCACAGTAACGCAAATGGGGAAAAATCTAGATGTACACAATTTTGGGTTCTGAACTAGCTGTTATAACTTGGGAAAGAAACCTCAGGAAGAACCAGCTCCACGTGTAGTGGTAACCAACAAAGCCAAGAAAATGTTGGGCATCATTAAGAAGAGAATTGAAAACAAAATGGAGATTATCATGATACTATTACATAAATTGATGGTGTACCCACATCTTGAATACTATGTACAGTTCTGGTCCACACATGTCAAAAAGGATGTAGTGGAATTAGGAAAGGTACAGAGAAGGGACAGCTACCTAACACACTCTAGATAGGGGTGCCCCAGGGTGCTCCTCTACTGGCAACATGGGCAGGCGTTAAGGGTGTCCATGAACCATGCCAGATATATGCCTGTGGCAGCAGCTCTGTGTAAGACCCACAGTTTTGTCCAAGTGGAAATGCTCCACTTACTGTTAATGTTTTCCCCAGGGCTTTGTCTTGAAAGAAAAACCTGATTTTTTTTTGACAGAATACAGAATGACAGAATACCCTATTTTGATATTTTTGGAATAAAAATGTTTCCTTTTACTATTTTTAAATTATTTTTGTTTTTAATGGTTTTTGGGTTTGCAATATAAACTTTAAAAAGGGAAAATTGAAAAATATATTTTGATTTTGTCAATTTGAAATGTTTTGATTCACTTAAAAAAAAAAAAACAAACCTTTTTGCAAAGGCAAACAAATCTTCCTAAGTATTTGACTTCCCTCTGATATTCAACACAAATGCTAATAACTCTTCATGTCCTCTTATTGTCACTCATACCCTGTGACTAATACACACTCCAGTTGCCAGTTAGATGAGATTAGGTAAGAGCTGTTTTGTGCGTACTGTACGTGACACCCTGGTCCTAGAATCATATATTGCCTCTAAATTAGCTAATGCTGAACTTGGAATGGAAGTGGGAGGCTGCCTGGAGTCCCCAGCAGGGTGAGAATGCTTACTTAGTGCTGATGGTGAAGTTATGCTGCAATGCTGATGGATGCAAAATGCAGACTGCCAACAGGAGGCTTTAGAAACCATTTCCTATGTAACAGTGATGAAAATGATTCTGTACTTTAATCCCTGAAACTCTTGGCTGGATAGGGAGGCAGGGCAGAATTTACCCTCAGAATTTTATATTTTCAGGTAACATTTGTATGCTTATTATGTTTCAGACATGGCACAACTAATGATACTGTGTGGGGGGAGTTATTATTCAGTAATATTTTTTTTATTACTAAAAAAATAAGAAAAGAAATATTTAAATAGAAGAAAGAGAAAAGACCAAAACACACATGCAGGGCGGGGTGAAAATATGTCCACTTAGGCTATACATAATGTTGTAGGGTGTCTAGATGATATTAAGGCAATAGGCATCTTTAGACTAGTTTATACACAAGCACACCATCCTAATTCATGTTATCTTCTATGCTGCTTCAGTTTGGAATGCAGTTTGGCCCAAAAGGGCCAAATGCATTTCAGAATAAGGATGTCAAATTCTGATTTACATAAAACAATAAACAAACCAATACAAGCACTTTTATTCTGCAATGAGTGTCTATATTATTTCCAGTCAACATTGTCTACTGGAAGATTTTATTTAACAAAAATGGTGTTTAAAAAAATCCACCAAAAGGTATTAGATTTTAACATATTTTTTTCAAACCAAAAATTTCTAAAGACTAGAAATTGCCTAATAAAATATCAAAATATGGGATTTGGAATGGGATTTTTTAAAATCTTCTTTTCTCTCTTTCTCATGTGTTCATCTTTGCTACTGAATGCAATAAATTGAATGGTATAGAACATTGCTGACATTTTGAAGGTTGTTTGCAGGGGGGTTACTTTTTCTAATTTATTTTTCCTTTGGTCTTTAAAATTTTCCTCAACTTTGAAAAAGATACACAAAATCAAAAGGAATAATTGAAAATCTACAGCTCTGCCATACTGCAAATTGTGAAAATTGGGCAAAATTTTGAAAATGCATGTATTGGCAAGTTATGATTTTATTTTTCCTTCTGAAACTTTTTCCCGAATTAAGGAGATTTTGAAAGTTATATAGTAACAAAAATAATTAAAAAGTTAAATATAGTTCTGAACATCACTAATATTTATGCACCCAGTGGCAGAAGGGAAAAGGGAAGAAAAAGAGGGCAAATTTGAATTTTTTTCAAAATAATATAAAAAAAAATCTTCAATCTTTAGCCCTGTGATATGCAACATTTGGAATTTTTTGTGAAGAATTATTGCTAGTTTTCAAACAACTGTACTCTGCACACAGGCTTGCAGTGAAATAACAAGTATGTATATATATATATATTCAAAACTCAATAGTTATTTAGTAAGTATGTAAGTAGCCTTTAGAAACATGTATAGTAGATAGTTACATATTTTACTGGGTCTGTACAAACAAAATACATATTTGCACAGACATACACATATTAAAAAGTACAGAATCTATAATAGTGTAATGTTAAGAGTATAATATCAAAAAAATTTTTCCCAGGCTTGCCCTTCAATCAGGTTGAATGGCAAAGCATATAATATAAAATATGTAATATAAGCACAGCCATAGAGAAAAATGTGTCTGCTAACATATTCGTAATAGTTTTTTTCTGATTATAAAATGTCTAATTGAGTTCTGGCTTCAGGAAGCTGATCTACTTTTTTCTTCCCAGTGTCCATAAATTCCAGTTGTCTATAGTCTTTCAGCCTGTCCCTTTAGCTAGCAACAATTAGCAAACCTGTATGGTACAACTTTTTTATATATTTTAATACACGTGTATCTTTGCTAAAAGTGCTTAGCCCATAGCTTGCCAAAATCAGAAATGCAGTTTCTGAAAAGAGAAGGTTGAAAGAAAATCCTCGTACACAGCTAGGACAATTACAAAAAAGCAGACTCTCTTCAATTATAGAAAATATAAAACAGATAGGGAAATTCAGGAAAAGCTGAGATGGCTGATACCCTTTCTAACATCTTGATAATCAAGAATAAATCAATGATATGGTGCCCAACCATCTCCCGCTCCCAGACTATATCTGCCCATTGCTGCTGAAATATGCCCCTGTGTACACCTCTATGCCTTTATGCTACTTCAGCTGACACAAGAATCAGCCAATTTATTTATCAACCTCAGAAGAGGTTAGTCCAGGGGCAGGCGATTACTATGGACACAGGGCCACTTACCAAGTTTTGGCAAGCTGTCAAGTGCCACATGGGTGGCCCCACCCCCTGACAAGTGCCCTGCCCCCTGGTCACCATTTTCAGCCTGGAAGTCCTGTCCTATAACCGCTGACCTTTGCCACCGGAAGTCCCGCTGGGAGTACTCCTTTTAGCAAGGGGTTTTGCCATCTCAAATGCAGAAAAATACCAAATTATATTCTAAAAATCAAACATATACAACATTCATTAATATGATTTCAAAAAATTACATGTATTTGTGTAATGTACATAGAAGTGATTGTATAATAGCTTAAAATGAAGTCCTACTCTTGTAATGTTGGGGGTTGGAAGGCATCGGTGGTGGGTATAGGTGTGGGGGTCTGTGGGTATGGTGGTATGTGCTTGTAGGACTCACTCTATGCATACATACACACACTGTGCCTCCCACACTACACATGCACACACACACACTCTTCCCCTCCCTCATTACCTCATTGCACATGCACACACACACAAACACCTTCCTGCTCCTGGCCCCAGGGTACCAGCATAGCCCCATGCTTCTGCGGTCCCACGATGCAGCCCAGGGCCACGTAGTGCTGGAACAGGCATGCAAGGAAGCAGTGAAAACTGGGTGGGAGGGGGTTCAGGTGGGCTAGGGTGAGACTGGGCTTGGCTGGCCTTGTTGCTGGCTCCTGCCATCTCCCCTGAGTCCTACTGCCCCGGCTTCTGTCATCTTTGACAGTCAGCGAGAAGCAGATAGCTATTAATTTTCTAAATTTTTTATGGGCCATGAGGGCCAGACAGAATGTCCTGGAGGGCCAGATACAGTCCCCAGGTTGTATTTTACCCACCTCTGGATTAATCCAAAACTGTCTGTACAAGTAACAAAATCCCTGAGCTGTAAATAGAGCTAAATGACACCTATCCCAGGTAGGTGAATAAGGCAGGAAGTGATCTCTTGCAATCCCTACAAGAGTAGAGCCAGACAGGTAAGTCTGTTGAACATGGAGGTACCTGCTTTTCACCTCTTTTTGCAGTGCCAACCACCCTGAAATCTATGAAGAGGATCCTTAATAAATCACTTTGTAACAGTGCACTCTGGAAGGAGGGCAGCAGAGGAAGGAGGCATGAGAAAGGGTCCATAACATGGAAGGGGAAAAGGTACATCCACATCAAGGTTTGGAAGTGGATGAGAATCCAGAGGAGGTTGTGTCCTTCTACTGATTTCCTCTCCTGATCTGCCCCTGGGGCTAGAAGTCTACAGAAATCCTTCAAAGGAGAGAAAGGGGGAACCTGCTGAGCAATCAGAGCTCTTCTTACCCCCTCTCCTCCCCCAGATTAGACTGTGAAGAACTGTGCTCTCTCTCCCCACTCCCAAAGCCAGGCAGAGGAAAAAAGTATGAAGAGCTTCAGGGTAACTCCTGGAAGAAAAGCTCTTTACCAGCTCTTCACCAGCACTGCATTTCAGCTGAGGTGCCTAGGTTTATAGCCATTCCCTTAGCAGAGGGGAGAAGTCTGTACACCATTCTCTGATTTATTTTAGTGCTTGGTCCAACCCTGCTGCTGAATTCTCAAGTAACAGTAATGGCCCAAAGCGTTTTTCCCATATTCAACTGGAACTTGGGAGCCAACCCATCTAAATTGATCTCCCTTCTGTTACCCATATCTTTATTCACACTGCTATGGGTTCCTGTAATATTCTCCATCCCAAACCAATTTACAGACTATTCAAAAGCTACAGAAAGTAAAAAATAGAAGAGTGTGTTGGCCTCCTAAATTGAGAAGGCTGACATGATGGCATAGAGCATATGGCTTCATATCACACCTCCCCATCTATCTTTCTTTCCTGTGGCTACACACTTAGCACAGAAGGAGAGGCAAGTGATTCTTAGAAGGCATCTGCTCGGTGAAACTTTTTGTTTCTCAGGCAGAACCATTCTAGGAGTCTTAATTCATCATTCATTCTCTGTGTGGCTACAACTGTTACAAGTGAGCAAAAAGAGAGTGGGACACAGAGGGGCTGCAAGTCAGGAATAGGAAGCAGTGTGGACTTGCTGTTGATGAATATCCCGTGTTACCTGCATCACTCAGGTGAGTTCCAAATATGATTCAGGGAGAGGGTCTGAAGCTCAGCAGAGTTTTTTGGGGCCTTAGCCAGACTTCCCAGTTGAGGCAAGCTAAGAGATTTGTAATGCAAATGGCCAGCAGGTTTGGGCTGGAGGGTGCCCTGAGCACAACAGATCTAAGCAGAAGTGCTGACACACTAAAGCAGCTTCTGTCACCCAACATTTCTGTCCCTCAATGATCCTGCTACATTTTGTGCTGATTGTTGACTCTGGGTTGCTGAACAGTCTCAGCACACTGCTCTGCAGTAACCTGCAGTAGCAGCTGTGTCCTACTAGGAAGTTCTCACTAACATCCTTGGGACTGGACTCCACATGCAACAAATCAGTCACACAAGCTCTGAACTTCACTCCCTCTCTGTCCTGCCAGAGAAAAGAGAACAGATGATAGGATCTGGGGGAAGCAGTGCAAGGCATATTTGTTCCCTTTTTTGTTTTGTTTATCTGTTTTAAATTTTGGACAGTCACCAGAAATTTAGCCCCTAAAAACCAAGAAAAGCACAATCTAAGACAGTCTGATTTAATGACGGTTGCAGACAATAAATAGATTAAATCTTAGAATGAATGAAACAATGATGATGAGATGAGATGATGTTATCCTCTTAGTGCCCTACAAAACTTCTTGCACCCTTGTCACATGTATCTTTAATCGTATTCACTGTCCTATAACAGGCATGCCTTGGCAAGAACTTTTGCCAGCTATTCAGTGCAGTCTTCAACTTTCTTTCAGAGTCTCCTCACCTTCAGTTTCTGTTCCTCTCTTCCAACACCCTAGATTTTTAATATGCAGAAAATGCTGTACTAGGAGCTTCCCTCCGGTGGCAATCTGTCATATGCAGCCAGTACAGTTTTATTCAACCTTCTGTGGAAACAGTTACCTAAGACAACTGATATTTATTGAAAATGGAAGGTGACAATTCATGACAGGTGTGTATAATAGCTATAACTTTTACCTATGGGCTTACCCTGCCAACTATGTCAATGTGTGTGTGACTTAAACTAAACTCACAAGTATATGCTCCCTGCTACATTTGGTTTTGCACTGTTTTCTAAACCTGCAATCCATCCCAGGGGTGTATATATATATATATATAAAACCTACCATTGTAACATTGCAGAACAATATCCCAAGATATGGAGTTATAGGGAGATGTTGGTAGGAAAATTGAAGAAATCAGTACTTCACTTTGAATTTTCCTTCAACATTACATTTTCACCCCACAGCTGCTGGATCTCTGAGAAAGTCATACTACAGATCAGATGCTAGTTTATCTGCAGCCAGTAATAGAATATTTTGGGCAAGTGTAGATCCCATTAGGTCATCTGCTAATATTTTGGTCTTGCTCTTCAGAGAGGCAGGCATTAGATACTCTGACTAAGACCCAACTTGCACATTCCCATTAAAGCTTAATTTGGCTGCACTGCAAAATCTGTGTTGTGCTGAATCCAGTCTCTCTCTACACTTTCAAGGCTAGACTCATCTATCATCACAGACAGCAACTTGGAACATAGCAACTGCTGCTCCTGGTCCCAATTTATTGAAAGAAAAGAATCAATTCAAATTCAAAAATGCCCAAATTAACAGTAACAGCTGGGTTTACCTCTCCAGGTAAAACAGTTCAGGGTTGTTCCCTGGCTTCTTTATTTCTGCACAAGAGTGGCAACCATCCTTGAAATTTAATAAATATAGCAAATGATACTCTATAATTCTCATTCCAAGCACCAGCTGAAAGGTGACATTACACAATAAGAGTAAATCTGCTACTCCACTTATACCAGCCTAGTATCCAGAGACATTTCTGCCATAACTACAAAACCAAAATAGCAATTGGTGAAATACATCCTGCACACTGTTGTCAAAAACAAGTGCAAGTATTGTAGTTAATCTTTGGCAGTGGGCCCCAGAGTCAAAGTTCACAAAAGAGGCCCCACTAGAGACTCTTGGCTATGTTGTATGAGTACATACACACCCTCCCCTCTTAAGTGCACAGAAAGACCCTGGAGAATAAATTGTAAGCTCATGACCACATGTATACGGGGAGTGCGAAGTAGGGCCTATTCAGATTCAGCCTGAATCGGGGACAATGATTCAATTAGTTGATTTGGGTCACTGTCTCTGATACCATTTGACCAAATCTGAATCTGAAGATTTGATGCTGATTCGGAGAATCAGTGATTATAGACACAGCTTTAAAAGGTTTTTCTACAAACCTCAGGGTACCTCATAGCTGGTGAATGCTGCATGGAGCATCCCACATGAGTGAGGGGGGGCCCTCCACGTGCTCGGCAGTAATTGGGCAGAAATACTTCTGGTCCCTTCCAGGTCTGCTGGGGAGAGTACGGGGGGGACACACCTCCTCAGCTCTACAATTGGCCACAGAGGGACCCCAGGTGCCCCTCCCAGACCCAGGAGGTATCAGTCGCTGAGCCAGGGAAGGCATGGGGGGGAGGGGGCGTCCAGTGCACTCCCCAGCAGACCCGGAAGTGGACCAGAAGTGCTTCCAGGTCTGCTACTGAGCCCACTAGGGAGCCCCCATGTTTCTGTGGACTGCTCCTCTTTGTGCCTCAGCATCTCAGCATTCATAAGCCCCTGCTACCTCGAGGTATGTAGAAAAAACATTTACAGCTGTCTCTATGGCCAGATCTCTGAATCTTTCTGAATCTCTCCAAAGTGATTTGGAGGGTTCTGATTTGATTCAGAAAGATTAAAGGGTCCTCTGATTCGATTAGGATTTGGAGATTCACCCACCGAATTGGACCAAATTGCTGCCAGATTGAATCAGGGACTGAAGCGCCACATAGCCCTAGTATACATCATTTACCACAGTGAACAAGCAGTACACGTGATGTGTCAGTGAATATATATGCACACAAACATCCAAAGACCAGAAACTCAGCTGCTGTAAATAATAAAGACTGTTAAGTCAGAAGGGACTACTATAATCATAGGAGTCTCACTTCCTATGCAATACAGGTCAGAGAACTTCATCCAGGGAGGTCCTGCATTTGACTCATTTTCATTTGACTTCGAGAACATCTTTTAGAAAAACATCCAACCTTAGTTTAAAAGATGCAAATGATAAAGAACTTACCATGCCAATTAATATTCTGTTGCCAAGGTTGATTACTCTTTACCCTTCAAAATTTGCCTCTTATTTTCAGCATGAATTATACTGACTTCAGCTTCCAGCTATTGGGTATCTTTAAACCTTTCTCTGCTAGATTTCAGGGTCCTTTAACATAAGATACCATCTCTCCACATCCATATTTATAGACCATAATCAAGTTGACCCTTAACCTCTTCTATAAGCAAAATAGATTTAGCTGATTTAGTTTCTGGGCCACAAGCCATGCTTTCTGGGCCACAAACCATTTTGGTAGAAGGCAATGGAGTCATCTGAAGTCAGTGGAACTATATTGGTTTATACTAGAGGAAGACGTGGATCTGAATGAGCAAACACAAGAGTGTACACAAGCAAGACATGCTCTAGGTATCTGCAGTTCTACCGCAGTGCAAAACATTCACACCGAAAGTGACATTCTAGAACCTTCCTGGTTTTCAGATCTGATAATCTACGTGGCATTTTTGGTTGCTTAAGAGTAGAAACAAACATTGCTTTTCACCGCCTTTATGTCACCATAAAAATGTTTATAGTGGGCCAAAGCAATAGCAAATAGATGTCCATACTTTTTGTTCCACTACAATGGGTATATCTACACATGAAATGAATGCAATGCAATAAACTCTGGAGCAGTTCATGCCAGAGTTAATTGCTCCTGGGCACAGCATCTACACATGTACCTGAGACAGCAGCAATTTAAGCCAAGGTGGAGAAGTCCCTGGTTGGCTGGGCTGACTTGGAGCAATTAATGCCCCTGGTCAGTATCTACATGTACATTTTGGCACAGTAAAGTACTCCTCTGTAAGATAGTGCTGTCCCCGACAGTACTGTTCTGTGGCAGAGTTAATTAGTTTACTGTGCCCTAGAACCAGAACGCATGCAGACTGTGATGCTTTACTGTAGAACCAGTTAGTTAACTCCACAGTAAAGCACATGTGTAGAAGCACTCATTGTGGCTCTGATGAAAGGTAATAAATTTACTGCAGCAGACATCAATTTGCTTTATGGTTGGAGTATGTGGCCAGCTCTGAACTCTCATGTTACCATGGGCAGGTGCGCCCTGGGCTTGAGGGGCCTGGTTCTGCATGTCCGGGGAATTCCTATGCAGGATTGGGCCCCTTGAGTCCCAGAATTACCTGCCCAGCTTTCCCTACTTCCAGAGATGCACCCTGGAGATACATGCGAGCCCTAGAAGTGCATCAGAATGTTGAAATCGCTGTAGCCTGGAGTTCAGACAAACAGGCAGCTGATTGGAGGCCCTAGCCCCAAGACCGAATACCACACCAGAGCATCCTATCTTTCTCCATTTTCAGATACACCCCTGGGATCTCTAGAGTATGTCTCTGGATTCAGGGAAAGTTGGTGTTCCTTGTTCGCAGAGACACATCCCTGGTGATCTCTGGATTTCCCAAAGATTGGCAGGGGCACAGCTCTAAGAATGAGGAAACTCACCCATTGTCCCATAAGATCAACTGGCAGGACAATGGGCAATGTGTGTTTTACCCAATGAAGCAGACCATCTGGGCTGAGATCCATCCTGTGCTGAGCTCCATCTTGATCCACTTCATTTGGTGATGCCTATTTCTATCCACAGGGCCAAAAATGCCACTTATGCATAGGTTCTCTTCCTGGAGGCACAGCCCTGCACACATGGACAAATATGTGTGTCCATACAAAGTTACACAGGCTGGGAATGTATTGTAGAGGTCAGAGCATATTAACACACTCCTTGTGGATGCATAGCAGCCTTAAACACCCAGCAATGGAGTCAGCCAAAATGACTCAGTTTCAAGAATAGGAAGAAAAGAAAGGGTGTTCATATTTGGCCCTCTTAACTGAGTAGCTAGGGGACTTACCTGGGGGTCCTAAGTACCCCACATCCAGAAAGGGTTTGAACCTAGGTGTCCATAACATCTCAGTACAGTGGTCTTACCACCACAATGCAGGTCAGCCATTACTCAAGTGTCTCTCTGGTGTTTATTTTGAAGCTGAGCCTCTAATATAGTTACTGGGGAAAAAATGGATGAAGGGCCTTCAAGGAAGGAAACCTGTGCCTCACTGGAAACAAGGGATAGGGTGAAATCCAATGCCACAGCCTTCAGTGACATCAGCCACTTCACTCTATCACACACTCTCTGGCTTCTGACTTTCCTCTTTGCCCCATAAACCTTTCTCTTGTGGCTGCCCGGGGGGCTAGCTTCAGAATTAGTACCGAGGAAAGACCTGGCTCATGGCTGACTTGTAGTGTGATTAGCACATTGTGCTAGGAAGACAGAGAGTCATAAATTCAAATCTCATCTATGCAAGGGAAGGCCATGAGCTACTGATTGGGTTGTGGGAAGGAGATAGAAGAGGTTCTGTGTTTTCCCTCATTTTGTTGTCAGTGTATATGACCAGCCTGGATGTGTACCTACTCATCCCAGCACACAGGACTATACATCCAGGAATCAAATTCTAACCATGTCTAACTGGCACTTTTGACACTTTGACACGAAGAAAACAATAGAATGTCACCTTTATTCACAGTACATGTTTCCCCAGTAATTTTCATGCATATGCACACAAAATGGGTACACAAGCACACAAACCACATGTACAGGAGACCCTAGCTATTCACGGGGGATTCATTCTAGAGATTCCCATGAATGGGGATATCCGTGAATACTGTACTGCATCGTCTGCGTTGAAAACTTGTTTGGGCTTGTAACACTTTTCCTTGATAATTTTAAGAAACTGTGAGGCATAATCCCATGCTGCTTCATGGTCTGCTGATGCTGATTCCCCCATGCACTTCACATTATGTAGGCTGTGCCTCTTTTTAAATTTCTCCAACCACCCTTTACTTGCAGACTACAGTAACAAAGTGTCATCATGCTGTGCGGGCAGACAGTGTGGGTTGGCATGGCGCACCACAAATATTCAAAACTGTGAATCGCAAATCCGAGAATAGCGAGGGTTTCTTGTATATACAAAATTTCTGTACAAAGGCAAATTGTGACATTTCATTATTTGGAACCAAGAGTTCTAGCTTTTGTATGATTATTTGGTGACTGAATTTGAAAAATCAAAAGTATTTTGATTCAGAAATGAAGAAACATTTAAATAAAAATGAAACAATTCAACATACCCAACACTAGCATTCTTCATTTTGAATTATGTTAACATTAAACTGCATTGTCTCCAGTATGCCATATTCCCTCGCAATAACAAACTGTGGCATAAATATCTAATGTTCCCATTCTCCACTATGGTTCAGGCATTGCATTATGGGAAATACAGTCCTTCAGACAGTTCATTCCATAAGAGAAAATGGAGGCCCAGACTACAATTCCTAATGATTAATGTAATTTAATGGTTTGTTAAACTAATTTGAAACATTTCAGCTAAGTTCAGGAAAACAAAATATTCTACATTGGTTCAAATTTCATTTTTCCTAGAAAATCATTCAGACAAAAAAAGTTCTTGCCTCATTTGCATGCACACATGCATGCACGCGTGTGTATGTGCACCTATGCACATATGTGGATACATGTGGACACTATATGCTACATTTATTCACATAACACAGGCAACCTGCACCCCAAAAACAGCCCTCCAAAGCTAGGGTATGTATCTTAAGCAAGGAAGCTGATTTTTGTGCTGGAATGGAAGTATGGAGATACTGTATGAAGCTAATAAAATAAATAAGCAGCAATCGTTGCCAGGAACTGTCTTTCTCTCTCAGTAGCATTTAATAAGGGCGAGGTACACTCTTCAGTATCAGTGCAAATCTACCCCTCTTGCAACCACTGCTGAATTGGAATAGCTTTGGGCTGAACAGACAAATTCCGCTGTCCATTCCACAAATTGTGCTGTGAGAGTGCTAAAACTCTAGCTTTGGCCTGAGCAGTCAGTAAGCTGGTTGAGGGCAAGCAAACTGCTCCAGGCATACAGCTTATCCATGACTCTGGAAAGGTCTTGTATTGTTTTAGAGAAAGGACATATCTTATTCAGGGACATGTGGTATGCAAGAAAGTGCGGAATATGGGTGAGTCAGTGTAGGTACACACAAGTATGTGCATTCATGCACCGATGTAGATTTCACAAGCACATTCTAGATATTCACATATAAGCCACAGAACTGTATATAGCACAGATAGGAGGGTAGAGTGTTGTTGTAGCACTGGTGGCCGAGGAAGTATACAGGAAGCAAGGTCTGGGGGTGATTTATTGAACCAACTGTGTATTTAGAAGAGATGTCAGAAAAGCTTTCAGAGGCAAAGACTTAAAGAAAGAGACTTTGTGCATGTATGTTTGTCTAACATCTCCCACTTAACTTTACAGCTGGTTCAATAAAAACTATCACCTATTTATACAATTTCTCTATAGTTGTAAATAAAATATATTCCAACAGACAACAAACACTGGATGCAAAAACAAAATGGATGCTACACATTTAGACAATGACACACCCCACACATGCATAAACATGCACATTTCATGCATATGCACAATTTGAACGTATAATGTGTGCCCACATACAATGAGTACAATGAGTATGAAGGACCAGATAGATTATAAATCACACATCTTTGAGAGTCCTTTACTTATTCCATTTGTTGTTCTAAACCAAACCAACAGATGGATTGAGAGCACTTCACGCTGATTTCTTGAAATAAAATACCATAAAGGAAAACAGCATGAAAGGTAGCAAAGAAAATAGGAAAAGGAAGAAGGGATGGTTTTAATTTTTAGAGAAGAGAATCATGAATATAAAAAAGTAACAGTTGGGGGAGAGTCAGGGGCATCCTGATTGCCTGATGGCAATTGTTATTAACCTTGTGATGAGTATTAAATTGCAGTGTAGGTGCACAGCCCACCTCAAACAAAATCTCCTTGGTGTCTGATTCTCCCCTGTACTGAGTGATTTAATGTCCTGGCCCATGTGGTTTATTTACTGTCTCTTGGTCGATTTAATTAAACACAGGGGCCAACAGCACAGGTCAGTAGTGAAGCTTTTGTTACCCTCACCAGACTGTATCCTATGGGTATGAACAAGAGAGGTGTCCAGCCATTAAAATGCAACAAAGCAACATTTGGGAGTCTGTACAATGGAACATGTTCAAGTATATATTCTTACCAGATATATTAAACAAGATGTTAGTCTGATGTCTGGAAAACTTTTTCAGGGAAATGAGACAACACTTGAGCTGATACAGCAGGCCTTACATGTAATGAATATGTGCACACAAATATTGAGCTGATATAGCAGCCCTGGTGTAAACTGCTTGGGCCTGGCTAAAATTGCTGTCCCAAGTGCACGTGTAGATGCTGTGCTTAGTAATAGTTTACTTCAGCTCAAACTGCTCCGAAGTTTATTATTTCATATTAATTGCACATGTAGACAAACTCAATGGGATTAAATAGAACCCGGTCTGGAATGAATTTATAATAGCTAAAAAAACAGCAGTCTGTGCGGTACAAGCTGTACAGTCACAGACTGATGATATGGAGGGTTCTGCAATAAATGGCTTCCCTTTAAAAAGAGTACTATAGGGTCCTGATGCTTAAGATCTTGGAGAACTCTACTTTCAGGGAGTGTTCATTGAGAAAAGTGCTCAACACACAGGAATAAACCTGGAACAGCGTGCTCTCTTGACTCTATCTTTTCATGCTTACAATATAAAACGTGGTCAAAAGAGAGGGGGGTGACTGAAGGAACACAGAATTAGAAAGAATTCCAGGGGAAATTAGGAAAGCGGGAAGGCAAGAAAGAACAATAATCATCGCAGCATACTAGAACCCCTGAGCAGACGGACGCAAAGGAGGGACTGGGGGAGGGGCAAATATGTTTAGCACCTGGACAATCTTAACATCATAGTGGGTAAACTACACAATTGCAATAGGTTTGAATAAAAAAAAAACAAAATAAGAATCTCACACTTCAAGAGGGATGTGGATAACCCAGAGAGAGTCCAGAGAAGGGCCACTCGTATGGCTAAGGGCTTGCAGGCTAAGCCCTATGAGGAGAGACTGGGGCACCTGGACCTCTTCAGCCTCCACAAAAGAAGGTTAAGAGGTGACTTTATGGCTGCCTATAAATTCATCATGGGGGCACAGAAGGGAATTGGTGAGGCTCTATTCACCAAGGCACCCCCGGGGGTTACCAGAAATAATGGCCACAAGCTAGCAGAGAGCAGGTTTAGACTGGACATTAGGAAGAACTTCTTCACAGTTCGAGTGGCCAAGGTCTGGAACAGGCTCCCAAGGGAGGTGGTGCTCTCCCTCACCCTGGGGGTCTTCAAGAGGAGGTTAGATAGGCATCTAGCTGGGGTCATCTAGACCCAGCACTCTTTCCTGCCTATGCAGGGGGTCAGACTCGATGAT
>JAGPOW010003648.1:119251837-119264514 GCA_030014935.1 Caiman crocodilus | reverse complement strand
GACTCGATGATCTATTGAGGTCCCTTCCAACCCCAACATCTATGAATAGATGAATCTATAAGAAGGAGCACAGTATGAGGTATAATGGACAAAGGCTTCCACACACTCCACCAGGATGTAGATATAGAAGAAGCCACTTGAAAAAAAAATGCCAGGAGCTCTCCTAAAGCATTTCCAACTCCCAAAGTACTACACAAAAGACAAAAAGACATATTTTCAATAAATGTAATCACAGACCTGGAAAACACAATAGATCAAAAATGCTATTGCCAAATTGTTTGAGTGCTTGATGTGCAATTGTCAAATATTAAAAGATCAATCAACTGAAGATAGATGAATAAGGGAGGTAAAAGATATAGGACCTGGATTAAGGGTTGCTGACTTATGAAGACATGGTGAAAAGCCCAAATAAAAATGCAGAGCATAAGTGAAATGGACAGAGACAATTTACCAAGGAAAGCATGAAAATACAAGCACAAATACACCAAAAAAGTGCAAAAACAAATGCAAAAATACAAAGCCAATGAGGCAAACAAAATGCAAAGAAAGAGTTGTGGGTAATATGGAGAGACACATGATAATAGAAAATGCCCCACATGTGGAGACATATATAATAACTGTGACAAGAAAAAAAATCATTTTGCCAAAAGTTTTCAGAGGGCAAATAAAGGAAAAATGCACCATACTGAGAGAAAGACATTAAGATTTGCATGTCAGATTTACACAGAAACCATTGCCAGAACAGCAATTTCATTCCACTAGAGAGACTGATTCCAAGACAAACCATTCATACAACAGGCACACATGCTAAACAGAAAATTTCGTGTGGGTGGAAAATCCACTGGGGCATCTCTGCAGCAAAATTCATAGCTTCATAGTTGGTCGGGTCGGAAGGAACCTGAGCAGATCGTCAAGTCTGACCCCCTGCCGTGGCAGGAAAGATTACTGGGGTAAAATGACCCCGGCTAGGTATTCATCTAGCCTCCCCCTAAAAACCCTCAGGGTAGGAGCCAGCACCACTTCTCTTGGAAGTTGGTTCCAGATCCGAGGCCCCCTGACTGTGAAGTCGCGCCTCCTGATGTCTAGTCTGAATCTACCCTCTGCCAGCTTGTGACCATTATTTCTTGTCACTCCTGGTAGTGCTCGGGGGAACAGGGACTCCCCCAATGTCGTAGGCCCTGCCCTGCTGGCCCCTGATCGTGCAGGTGGCTTCCTCTGGACCCTCTCCATGTTGTCCACATCCCTCCTGAAGTGCAGGGCCCAGAACTGGACACAGTACTCCACTCCAACCGTGGCCTGACCAGTATTACATAGAGGGGGAGGATCACCTCCTTGGACCTGCTTGAGATGCACCTGTGGATGCATAACAAGGTATGGTTGGCCTTCCTGACCATGTCCCCACACTGTTGGCCCATGTTCATTTTGGCATCAATAATGACTCCAAGGTCCTCTGCACTGACGAGAAGGGAGATCCCCAGCCTGTAGGTGTGCTGCTGGTTCTTCCTCCCCAGGTGCAGCACCTTGCACTTGTCAGTGTTGAAACCCATCCTGTTCTCATCCGCCCACCTCTTTAACTTGTCTAGATCCAATTGCAGCCTATTCCTCCTATTCTCATCTGTGAATTTGAACAGGGTGCTTTTTAACCCCTTGTACAAGTTGCTGATGAAGATGTTGAACAGTGCAGGCCCGAGGACCAAGCCCTGCAGAACCCCACTGCCCACATCCATCTGGGTCGAATAAGACCCGTCCCCCACCACTGTCTGCGTGCAGCCTTCCAGCCAGTTAGTGACCCATTTGACTGTATAGGTGTCAACGCCACACTCTCTTAATTTTTTAATGAGAATGGGGATTTAATTAGAATCATGAAAGACCAATGAGATATGGAACTAGATAAAGTGATTTACACAGGGTGCATCTACGCAAGATGCTACATCACTGTAACAGTGAGCTATGGCAATGTAGCATCAGCAAGCATGAACCATGATGCCAATGCTATGGCACAGTAGCAAGTACTAAATGATCATGTCGTAACAACCATGAAGTCTGGTGCACTTGTAGACACATCTCTCCTGAAGAGTACCCATTGCTAATAGTACCCATTCTTCCTAATAGAGGAAAAAATAATGAAAGCAATAAAGCAAATGGAAAAGTAACCACTATTACTGAAGATAGAGAGTTTACGAGCTAGATAAGCAGCATGGGAGATACTGAGAAGCCAAACAAGCTGTGCATTTTCATGGACTTGAGTAATTTAAACAAAAATTCCTGCAACTGTAGAAGTATTACTTGACTTGGCAAAACCAAAAATATTCTCAGCAGCTGATGCCAGACAGACATTGGCAAATTTTACTGAATAAGGAAAGCAGCTACTTCCCCACATTTTGAACACTAACAAGTAGATGCAGATGGTTGAAAGTGCTGTTTAAAATCTGCAGCAGAAGAATATTAACATTGCCAGCAAGATGTACTAATAAGACTACAGAGCTCAGCATCAGAACTGATGATATGCTGATACATGGACAGGGGGGCAGTATATCAAAGGTGTAGAAGAGCCAAACTACAACCTCATCTGCCTGCTAGGAAAATACATGGAAATAACTAAAAACAAAGTCAAATTTTAACTGACTTCAGTACCTTCCCTGGGACATTCACTGATATTTAAGGGCATATGCAGAGGAAATGATATTTCCTGTTTATGTCAATGCAACTGTGCTTGTGTTTGCATGACCCAGGATTTCTCATCACTCTAACATCCATTTAGAGCCTTAAACTAACACTGCTCAGAGATGTGCTAATTTGCAGTGCTCTCCAGTTACACTGCTCCAACTGTGGATTTGTTTGTCCAAACAGCCAGAGGCTCCAAAGACTTCTAATTAATCCTCTTCACCATGAGGTGCTGCTGTGTACACCCTCCTCACCCCTCCGTCCTCTCCCACAGCATGCAGTTCAGGTCAGGATGGGTCCACTCAGACCAATGATTATTTTAAAAAAGGGGAGACCAATAATCCCTTAATTTTCTATCTCCTCTTAATTCTTCCACCCCATCCCCTATTGTGTATGTCCTCCCCCCCGCCTTTGTACCCTCTTGTCCTCCTGCCTCCATCATGCATCCTCCACCTGTACCCCCTGCACGCCCCCATTGTGTGCAGCCACTGCATCGGACATAGTTCCCAATGAGAGCAGCATCACCATAGTGGTAAGATTTTTGCAAGTAATTTGAAACTTTGAAGTGAATGGTTACATGACTTCCTTCAATATTGCAAACCTTCTGAACTTCATCTCATTCTATTTCAGAAACACAACAAAAAAAAATGTCTAGGGTCAGGATGCTGCCAGCCAGCCAGACCCGAGGCCCAGGATATGAAGCACCCCAGGGATATTTAAGTAATATGTCCCACTGACTGTAGGGGGCAGGAAGAAGGGGCAAAAGTCCAGTTTTTAATTGTGTTCCAAACTCCCACCCTCTTCCTCTTCTTCCTTTTTCCCCCTCCTTGCAGAACACTTTTATGGGCAGAACTAGCCAGAGGCAGCAACCAGCCCAGTAATGAATGAAGAGAGTGAAAAAGAGAGTAAAATATCTTCAGATTTGCAGGTTTGTTTGTTTTTTACATTTTGTGTATATTTTATATTGTTGAGCTGCAGCATTTTCAATAAAGTGTTTTATTTTTGCTCTATATCTGTCATGTTTTCTTTGGGAGGTCTTGCTAAGTGCTAACTAGGGTGCAGCCAGCATTTCTTGTAAGAAAAAAGACTAAACAACCCCAACCACTCCCACAGCAAGCAGGCCATCTGCAAAACTTTTCCATGCATGGACCTCCCAGAGCCTTTAGCAAGTCTTTAATACCTCATAATGCATTACATATGCATGGTCACCAAAGGGGCTGGGGGATTGGGGTTAATGCCTGCTGCCACAGCTCCAAAACAGCTTTTTTTTTCTTTTTTTTTCTTTGTAGGATGTACTGTTATGGGAGGTATGATGCAAAAACTATTTTCTTTTCAATTCTTTCTTTGCAATACAATATTTTCTTTACAAAATCTGGATACAGCACATTTCGGAGTGGGGGTTGCAGACTGCTCCCTTCCCTCCCCCCCCCAGTCAGCTGCAACCTGCTCCCCTTGCTGGAGTGAGCTCATCGTATTTTGTTCTGGTTTGCATTTTCTTCCCTTGCCATATCTCTCCTCTCAACCTTCTCAAAGGGCAAACCTTCTCAAACTACTTTCTATTATCCTTATTTATTTAAAATCTTCCTTCCTTCTGCAAGTCAGAGAAGAAATTCAAGCAGACAAAAGCCTCAAGGAGACAGAGTTGTGCATGGGTGTCAGAAGACATGTATCCCAGTCCAAATTTGTTGGGACATAGCCAGTAATCAGGAGGAGGGTGAGAAGACTATGAAATGGGGCTTGCAGAACTGGTGCAAATCAAGCTGATGCTCGAACAAAAGCCAGCAAAGAAAGCTTATCTTCCTTTGTGACCATCAGTGGTTCAAAAATTACTAGGTTGCAATGGAGAGGTGTAAGACAGAGGTGGGAAAGTGAAATGAAGATCCTACCACCCAAACCCCGGAGGTCTTGGCTAGCAACCAAGAAAAAAGCCTCCATAAGGAATAAGGCAGAGGTGGGCAAGTGGAGTGAAGAGCCTAGTACCTGGACTCCAGAGGTCTTGGCCAGCCACCAAGAAGAAAGCCTCTGTAATTCTGAAAGGAAACTCAAGCTTCAGCTTCCATTGTGGAAGACCCCACCTGAGAGCCTTCTGACACTGCAGTGGTCATAGCTCCTGAGCACAGCTGCAGCAATGAATGAAATGCGCCTGCAGAACTTGTCCAGCTCATGCTGATATAGGAGGCAGGGAGGGTTTTCCCGAGCAAGAAGCTTTTCCCCAGTCATAACATATGTACCCCAGTCCAAATTTGCTGGGACATGGCCAGTAACCAGGAGGAGGGCAAGAAGACTATGAAATGGGCCTGCAGAATTCGTTCACATCAAGCTGATGCTCAGGCCAAAACCAGTGAGGAAGCCTCAGCTTCTGTCACTACTTTGGTCATAGCTCAGGAGCACTGCTTCTTTTGTGGCCAGCAACAATTCCAAAGTCACAAGGGTGCAACAGAGGGGTGCAGAGGTGGGCAAGTGGGGTGCAGAGCCCACAGGCCTGAGCTTACTACCCAGACCCCAGGAGGGAATTTGCCAGAGGTCTTGGCTAGCAACCAAGAAAAAAGCCTCTGCATTTGTGGCCAGCAACAATCCTCCAATTACAATTCCATAATAAGCTAAGCAAACAGGGCCAGCAACCAGGAGGAGGTCTAGAATAATATAAAATGGATCTGCAGAACTTGTGCAACTCTTACCATACTTGAGCTGATGCATGGGCCAAAGCCTGACAAGAAAGTCTCCACTATTCAAGTAGTACATAGAAGAGAAGCCTCAGCAGTATTTGTGGCCAGCAACCAAGAGGAGGAAGTAATACAATTTCAGTAAGAGTAATATGTAAAGCATAAGGGTATATCTCTCTTCTCCAAGAGAATAGGAGGTCTTAGGAAGGAACTTGAATCAGGAAATGGGCATTTCCCTCCTCCCCCCACATTAGGGAAGAAGCCAGGGAGGGTGCATAATCACCTGCCTTATACTCACTACCTGCTTTCTAATCATAAGGAATCAAACTATAATTATAAGCCTATATGACATAAGTCTAAATACCGTAAGTCTATATAACATAAGTCTATATCATATATTAGCTATATATATATATATATGGTGGAGGTCCAGTACGTGTGTGATGTGTGCAGAGTGATAAGACAGATCTATCTGCTTTAAAATGCTGTGATAAGGAATCGAACCATTACAATTATTATTAACCATTAATGAATCATCAGTATTACTAATATCACAAACTCTTATTAATATATTACTATTGGAATTAATAGTATTATTGACTCCTATTATTAGTACTACCTGTTATTATATTATAAAGTCTATATCAGTCAGGATGAAAGTCAACTATAATTATAATGCATAATAATTCAGTTGTTCAGAGAATCCTGAAGGAAGGTTGTCATCCTCTTCATTTTCTCTTTCTTCCTTTTTCTTTCTGCCTCTTGTCAGACCAACAGGGATCAATCAGCCTGTGGCTAGCAGTGGAAGGGAATCTAAAACCCATAGTGAGGAAGGATAGAAAGAGCATTGGAATTTATATTGGTGCCTCTTGTGCTTCTCGTGTACCTTCCTTCACACCCATAAAATTCCACCGGTGCCATTTTCAATATATATGAACTAAACGATACATCCCCCCAACCAGAGAGGACCCTATTAGGGTTCAGGGCAGTGGCATACCAATGGTGACAGGTGGCACAATGGCCCCGGCATGGGCATGAAGGAGGCGCCATTGCCAGGTGTGAAAGGGGCACCACCACTCCATGCTGCTCGACCCCTCTACCCTTCCTGCCACCAAAAGTGGTGGCTTGTCCACAGTGCACAGGACTGAGGGTGGTGGCACCATGTGCTCCCTCCCATGCAGCGCTGATCCTGCATTCTGCCGCAGCAGTGGGGTAGGGGAGTTGGCGTGCATCCAGATGTCAGGCTTCTGGTGGTGCTAAGGAGTCACCCTGTCTGCTCCACTTCCGGTTTTGCTGAGCCCCCACAGCCCGGGGCAAAGCAGCCTGTGCTGCTGACGCCCAATGGCCTGGGGCATAGCAGCCTGTGTGGGGCTCACCTCCCTGTCCCTCAGGGCCCCTGGGAGGGGCAACAATGTGGTGGGAGGGGCAGCAATGCCCCAGACATGGTGGGAGAGGTGGCAGCCCAAACAGGCAAAGATGCCAGTTCAGGCCTCTCAATTAACTGGCATTTTTGTTATCCAGCAGCTCCCATTCCCCATGGGTGCTGAATAACAAAGCTTTTGCTGTAATTTTATTATAGAAGCACAGCCTGTTTTCCTTAAAGTGGCAAAAGTGTTGAGTAGCCTACATTACCAGGAGAGAGCAGGCAAAACGTTTTGTTTGCAAGCTTGATTACACAAGAATACCAGTGGCTGCTAAGCTCAAGATGAAATAATGTGCAAAAGCTCCAATGACCCAGGGTGCCAGAGTGAGGTGTTGAAACAGCAGCTTCACCAAGCTCCAGACCACACAACACCCTACAGTCCCTGTTCCCCACATGTTGCAGACGGACGAGACACCACTGCTAATGAAGAGGGGCAAAATGGAGAATAAGGATGAAATACAAGACAATGGAAAACAATGCAGTGAAGAGTCCTCCAACGTGAGAATATGGAGGACATGGGCGAGCAGGAGGAGGAGGAGGAGGAGGTGGAGATGGCAGTATTGCTTCTGCGAGTGCTGTTTACCTGGGGATTACTACTGCAATGCTTCAGTAGGATAAGAACTGTGCTGCAGTGTTCACTGGCAAGTTGTGTTTCTAGCTGCCCAGCATTAATGACAATAAAAAGAAGATACAGGCACTGAGAGGACTTAGAATATACAGAGTGGAATGCAAAGAAGTGGAATTTGAACAGGTTCTGTGACAGCTCAAGAAGGAGCAAGAAAATATCACGGACTTTATAGTGGCAGCCTGTGTGCTGCACGATATCTATGAGAGCTAAGGAGAGCCAAGGAGTCATGGGAAGAAGTGTGACAGGCAGTGGCCAGACAGAGTCATGCCCAGGCAGCAGCAGCAGCACGGGGACTGAGAAGATATCCACAAGGAAAGACTGGTTGGGCTGCCCTTGTGTGTGATAGTCTAGAAAGATATATTGCTGACAACACCTAGGAGTGCTTTCTTCTTTCTCTTGGTTATGTTAAAATATATTCATTTACACTTTAAATCAGTGTCTGTCTACAGAGTCATGCTGTATTGCGGATGGGGGCAGAAGGGAGGATAGTCAGGGGAAGGGGGAGGAAATCTGGACTGCGCTAGGGGTTTGTTGCTTCCACACTGTGAGTGGGTTGGGGAAGGGGGACATTATGCACACGTCACCCACATTGGAATGAGCCCTCCCGCCCCTCACATGGGTGAGAAGGATAACTATTAGAGCTCTTGGTGGGCTAGGCAGGTTGGGGACCAAGCCGAACAGCAACCCACATTTTTAAAAACACTTATAAAACAATTCACACATCTCCAAAAGCCATACGTGGCACCACACAAACAAATTGATGGTGTTCCTGGGCAGGGAATGGGAGGGTGCCAATGGGAGCCCCCCTTGGAAACTGTATGAAGATCAATGAACTCGGAAATGCTGGGAAATGTAGTTCAAAACCCCCCTCCCCACCCAAAACAAGCCAGAAGAGCTTGCCACCACCACCAACATTGACAGCAATTTCCAATCAACCAGGTGGCAATACCCACATGCTACTCTAAACCCTGAATATTTTATGATATCATAGCAGCTACAGTACATAAAAGAAAAACCACATATATTTGAAACATGGTGGGATGGGAAGGGAAAAGAATGGGAGGGGAGGATTCAAGCAACTTTTCTTTGGGATTGGAATGGGGTCTTTGGAATCACATACTGATGGAGAGAGACGGAAACAACCAAGCATAGGTGGGTGCAAGTGCCCAGGATTTTGGGATGACCTTGGCTATGCCCAAGGGAGATTCCCAATGAGAGTCAGGACTGCCCAGTGAGAGTCCAGGGGTGAGGACTGGGGAGGCAGGTGGTTTATATGTGCCTCCTGCTGTAACACAGGAAACAAATTACAGGGGGTAAATGGTAGGGCTGTGCGTAGCTTTGGGTGCTGATCCAACTTGGAGAAGGTTTGACCTGATTCGGCAGCTGAATCTCTGAATCTGAATCAAATCAGGAGACCAGTCAAATAGTTCTGAATTGATCTGAAGTTCTCTGAATAGATTCAGAAAATATTTGGAGAGCTTTGAAGATTCAGGCTGTCTTTGCTCGCTGCTGAAGGGAGTTGGACCCAAACTCCATGCTGGTAAGTAGGGGGCGGTGGAATGGGGGCTGGAGGATGGGGGAGGGGATTATGAGGGGACCCCTGCCAGGCCCCATCCCCTGCCTCCTCTCCCAACCTCCATGATCTCCCCACAACCCCCGCCCACTCTCCCAGCCCCTCCATCACCACCATGGCTGCCTCACCTGGCTCAGCTACCAGTTCTTATAAAAAAAGGGGATAAAAGCCCCCACTCACTGGTTGCTTCAGCAGCCTCAGGGACTTTGGGGGCTCATGGCATAGCCCCCCATGCAGCATGGGGCAGCAGGAATCTCCACCCCCACCTGGCAGAAGCTGGTGAATAGGGTTTTTGGATTTTTTAAACAGCTGGGAGTTGGGGACAGGTGGGGCAGCCATTGATGGGGCTGGGAGAGCAGGCAGGGCCTGAGGCCTGTCTGATTCAGAGATTCAGCAGTGGCCAAATCTCCAAATCAGATTCAGCCAAATCAATTTAAGACAGTGATTCAAAGCACTGAATCGAATCACTGTCCCCCAAATCAGCTTTATCTGAAGCAAATACTAGCCCTTCACACAGTTCTAGTAAATTGGTATTTGACCCCCCCCTACTGAATTCTGTGGGGAATGACACAGGAGGCTTAACTCACTCAAGAGCACTATTCGTGCAAGCATGAACTCTGTGTCATGGAAACAAAAATGTACTTCACCAAAAAAAAGCCACATTAACATTTTCAGGTGCTCTACATTAATGCCCATGTCATCTATACATGCCCTAAAGGGCTAAGACTAACCTTCTCTCCATCCCACAATACACCAAGCAAATGCAATACAGTGGATGTTCACACTTTGCGATAATCTGTCACTCAAGAGGCTCTGACAATTTGTAAACTATCTAGCAAATAGTCTTTCTACCCTCTTAAGGGTATAAAAACCATTGTGTTGACTACCAAACAAAGAAACAGCATGGACATGGAACCTCAGCACAGTTCAGCTGATGACCAACTGTCCTGAAAGACTCAAGAGAATGAAACAATAACATAAGCGTGAAATACCCATACACCAGGAGCAGGGATATCACACTTGCCAAAGGAACTTTCTCAAGGCCACAATGGAGCCATTATGAAAAAGAAGCATGTCTCCAGAAAGTCACAGATACCATGCAGAGGTCAAATATGACCATGAGTGTTAGTGACCTGATGAACAGTTGTGAAATACATGGAGAAATGCAGTCCCATGGCAGAGCACACATTTTGCCTGCCACTTTAAGAGGTTAGGCAGGATATGGAGCAGTTGGAAGGTGCTGTCAGACTCAATTAAGCAATCATATGACTGCAGGGGGACACTGGATTGGATGAGGGCTGGGCAGCCAAGGTATAAGCCAAGGCCATAGGAGCAGAGTTAGCAGTTACATCTAGGAAGTCAGTGGAGTAGCATCACCAACCTGAGGAGAGCAGCTCCCAGAACATCTGGAGGTTATTTTAGGAACTATGTGGATGGAGAAGGTCCTGGGTAAGACCTGAAACTACATCCTGCTGGGGTTGGATGGTGTGGTGGAGCTGCCTGTGGTGGGGCGATCTCCAGAAAATTCGACACCTGTGCCTTCCCACTGAAACATGAGAATGGGGTCCTGTAAAGCATCAGCCCCTGCTGCCTTGTGGGTATTCCATGGAGGGGAAAGGCTAGGGGTACCCACAAGGCAGCAGAGCTTGATGCTGCCCAACAGAAAAGCACAGGGCCCAGGTCCCCTGAGTGGGGCCTAAGATGGGGTCCAGGTTCATGCAGTGGGACCTGAGGCAGGAGCCAATGATTGGGGCCTGAGGCTCAAGGGGTGTAAGTCCCAGGAGCCCATTGAGGGATGGAGTAGCAATCCCAATGAGGGGTGGAGTAGTGGCCTAGAGAAGGGGCCAGGAAGCCACGGCCCACAAAGTGGGGCCTGAGGCCAAATCATAGAAAGCTAGGTTGGAAAGGGACCCGAGGAGGTCATCTAGTCCAACCCTATGCTCAAAGCAGGACCTTCTCCAACTATTTCATCCCAGCTAAAGCTTTGTTTATCCAGGTCTTAAAAACCTAGAGTTTCCACCACTCCTCAGGGTAACCTGGTCCAGTGTTAGTGAGAAAATTCTTCCTAATAGCTAACCTAAACTTCCCTTGATGCAACTTGAGACCATTGTTCTTTCTTTTGTCCTCTGCCACCACTGAGAACAGTCTAGCTTCATCCTCTTTCTAACCCTGCTTCAGGTAGTTGAAGGCTGCTATTAAATCCCTTCTCAGTCTCCTCTTCTATAGACTAAATAAGCCCAGTTCCCTCAGCCTTTCATCATAAGTCATGTCCCCCTCACCATTTTTGTTGCCCTCCACTGGACTCTCTACAACTTGTCCACATCCTTTCTGTAGTGGGGGATCCAAAACTGAACACAATACTCCACATGTGGCCTCACCAGTGCTGAAAAGAGGGGAAGGATCAGTTTCCTTGACTTGCTGGCAACACTCCTACCAATGCAGCCCAGTATGCCTTTAGGCTTCTTTGCTACAAGGGCAAACGGTTGGCTCACATTGTCCATTGTAACCTCCAGGTCCTTTCCTGCAGAGCTGCTGGCCAGAAAGTCATCCTGCAGCCTTTACTGATTGATGGGATTATTCCACCCTAAGTGCAGGACTTTGCACTTGTCCTCATTAATCCTCATGAGATTTCCTTTGACCCAATTCTCCAGTTTACCTAGGTGACTCTGAACCCTAGCCCTGACTTCCAGTATATCTACTACTCTGTCCAGCTTGGTGTCATCTGCAAACTTGCTGAGGATGCACTCTATGACATCTTCCAAGTTATTGATCATGACATTGAATAAAACTGGCTCCAGGACTGACCTCTGGGGCACTCCACCTGATACCATCTGCCAACTAAACATTGATTTATTGATCACTACCATCTCAGCCCAATGCTCTAGCCAGTTTTCTGCCCATGTTACAGTCCATTCATCCAGCCCATACTTCTTTAGCTTGCCTGGGAGAATGCTGTGGGAGACTATCAAAAGCCTTGCTAAAATCAAGCCTTGCTAAAATCAAGATATACCACAGGTCTTCCACCTCCACAGAGCCAGCCACCTCATCATAGAACGTAATCATTTTGGTAAGAGACAGCTTGCTCTTGGTGAATCCATGCTGACTGTTCCTTATTACTGTTTTTTCCACCAAGTGCTTAGAAATGGATTCCTTGAGGATGTACTCCATGATTTTTCTAGGGACTGAAGTAAAGCCAACTGGTCTGTGGTTCTCCGGATCCTCATTTTTGCCTTTCCTAAATATGTGCACTATATATGCCATTTTCCAATCAAACAGGACCTGTCCTGTTTACCATGAGTTTTCAAAGATGATGGCCAGTGGTTCTGCAATCTCATCAGCCAATTCCTTCAGCACCTTCAGGTGCATCCTGCCTTGCCCCAAGGGATTTGTATATGTTTAGCTTTTCTAAATAATCCCATACCTGTTCTTTCACCACTGTTGGCTGCTCACTTCCTCCCCATACTGTGCTGCCAGGTGCAGTCATCTGGGAGCTGTCCACATCATAGCATCATAGTATCTAGGGTCAGAAGGGGCCTAAAGCAGGCCATCTAGTCTGAACCCCCGCCAATGGCAGGAAACGAGTGCCAGGGTCACAGGACCCCAGCCAAGTACTTATCTAATCTACTCTTGAAGATGCACAAGGTAGGAGCAAGAACAACTTCCCTAGGAAGCCGGTTCCACATCCTAGCCACCCTAACTGTGAAGTAGTGCCTCCTAATGTCCAAC
>JAGPOW010003648.1:119227778-119238261 GCA_030014935.1 Caiman crocodilus | reverse complement strand
CTACGGCAAAAAGCAGGTCAGTTCAAACAATGCTTCCTTTTATGCTGTTTTTCCATGCCTCCCCCAGAGCACTGGGATTGGAAGGGACCTCAGGGAAGGATCACAGTCACTGGCCAGCTACACAATTGGTATGAGAGCAGTCCTTCCCTGCTCTTCCCCCTCCCTCTCCTTATTTTCTGTTTCCCTGCAGGTAAGCCCAGCTTCAACTTCATCTTTAGCTTTGAAACTCAAAACGTTTTGAATCTTTTAAAATATTTCAAGTGCCCTCATTTCATTTTGAGGCTGTTTCAAAGCCCTCCATTTTGTTTTGAAGTCACTGTTTCAAACTCACAAAGAGTCAAAACATCATCAAAACAAAACAGCTGGCAAAGCTTTGCAGAACCCTACCATTTAGTTGGTCTAATAAAAGATACCATATCTACCCAAAGAACTTCATCTGGATGTAGTCACACATACAAATATAAAAAAAGTGCACTTGAACAAACACAAATTCACATTCAGTTATACACCCCCTCCCCCTACACACACCCCCTTTCAACAAGTAACTCGTCCAGATTAAAGAGATACTGATAAAACACTGACCGGGAAAAAATCTTCTTTACTTTAGAATGCATCATTTTCTTTGCCTAGGGAAATCCCTTTATAATCACAATCACAAAGCAGCTCTCTCCAGATGGGTTACAGGGTGCATGTGTGTAACATACATATTTTGACAAGAAATTCTGTTTGCTCACATACTCACAAGGGGGAGAAAAAGCTTTAAAATGTATCTTTCCCCAATAATGTATAATTTCTGAAGATAAAAACATTTGGGGGAAACTTTTTCAGAGAAATGTGATTGAAATCTCCTTTAGTTAGAGAAATGGATGTATTCAAAACAATTTTAAACAACAATAGTCTGAAATCAGAGGGACTCTTACTTTCCGTTAGCTCTTATCTTCAGTGTCACTTACTCCTATAAAAAATATTGCATTACCCACTACCACTTCCATATGGATGCTTTTGAATGGCAGGGCTGAAGTCATGCAGTGGTGTAAACATATCAAATGCAAGTTAAGCCCAAATCCAACTGTTCTGTACCAGCCATTGAGTCCTAATCTTAAAGACTAGTTCTGCTGTCTTCTAACCACCTGAGCTACTAATATAATGTCCAACACAAGATGACACAGGGGTCAATATTATCTGTTAATATATTCAGAAAGGTCAAGACAGAATCATAGGCATCAACTAGTTGCAAGCTGTAATTGCACCATACACCTTAAAATGCTATATCTGTTCATTTCAGGAAGTATTCAAGGTAGGAATCCCTGTGTTCACTGAACAATGTGGTTGGGGGCTTGTGCAGCAGCAGTTGGATATTGTGGGGGTATTCAGCATTACTAAAATTAATCTATTGACAATATAACAATTTCTGTATTTATCCTGTGTTTTGAATGTGTAGTGTGTGGTCACCATTTTGGGGAAATGGAAATAATAACTGGTCAGTACCAAAGGACATGTTGTTGGACTTCTGCCATGACAGGATGCTTTGTTTGCCATGACTTGCTGACATGTTTACACAGAGAACCACAAGCCCACAATAGTCACTTTGGTAACTGAATGAGTTTTGGTGAAGGGTATTGACCAAATTACAGACTTAGCATAGTTAAGACTTAACATAGTTAATGATTGACCATCCACTGATTGGAAAGAGGACATAGCTGGAGAAAATCATTTTCTGTGCATTGTACAGTGGAAGTAGCAGAGAAAGAGAGGAAGCTTCTTCCAAGAAGTAAGGAACAAGACATTCCTTTTGCTTCCATTAGTAAAATTATCTATCACATCCTTCCATTCATGTCAGGACTGCATAGAAGTAAAGACCATACCAGCTTAGCCTACTTGCTGAACACAAACAAATGCTGGACTCAGACCATAAGTGTGCACCCTGTCAGCATTCATCACACCCAGGCATGCACTAGAAGCTATAAAATGTGACTTGAAAAATAGTTGCTCCATACTTGACTGATGGGTTTTAGTTCAGAGAGACCAAGAGAACCCCGGGGCTGGGATCTGAGCACTTCCTCCTGAAATATGCAGCTGTAAAGATCACGTTACAGGCCTAAACAACTTGACAGGATGCCTTCACTAAACCAGCAACCCCTGATGAGAAGGAAGGGCCACTGTGGCTTAATTAACTGTTAATGAAGTGCCTGGTCCTCCCCAGTGCTTATACAGAAAGGTAACTCTTAAAGTAACACAACCAGCTTGGGAACGGTATTGGAAAAGCTAGAGCGCCCTTCACAAAGACAGAATTTATGTGCATGGGAAACCATGCCTATCCAAAGCCTGGAGGCTGTAAGGCCCTAAACTTGAATGCTAATGAATGCTAAATTCCCTTCCCATCACCCTTCTGTGACTTCCCTCTCCTCACACCCTTACTAGATAGTCTGTGCTCACCAATTGTTTTGATTTGTCCAGCAATTGTTGATTTCCAGGTAAAATGTATTGTTAATTGTATAAGCATACATTATCTGAAGGATACACGGACCTACATTAAGCAGCAGCCCCAGTAAGTTGAGTAATCCTTAGATCCCTAAGAGTTAGGTGGGACATGTCACATTCCTAAATATAAACTTGCTTTTGACTCATAAGGTTCTGAGACACTGGCAGAGTGGTTACCTACTTGGCACTCCCCTGCTACTATTGCTATTTGTGATCCAAAGTGGATCTACTGGGATAAGCAAGGGATACTGTCTTTCAAGCCTATTTATATAGGTTGATCAGAGGGAGCCAAAAAATGCACCCTACTCAGCAGTATTCATATACCAGTAGTGAAAATTTCCTTTGAATTAGTTCCTCTCTAGTAGTCTTCAGTTTCTGTATATGATCAGAAAATCACAGAAAATAGAGGTGGATAAGTTTGTTGTTTCCACATTTTCCTGGGGCCAGTGTAAGAGTTTTCCTTCTTGTGCGTTCAACAATACAGTATCAGGAATATTAGAATAACTACTTATTCTATTCTATAACTACTATTTTAGGGGTGCACCAATACAGATTCCTGGGGCCTATACCAATCCAATTTCCAATACAGCTGCCTTCAAGTGGTGTGGTGGACAGGGAGGGGGGAGGGAAGGGGTGTGCTCAAGTGGGTGTCACTGGTGCTGGAAGGATTCTGCAACCACCCCAAATTTTGCTGCCACTCCACTCCCAGTGCTGCTGCCACCAGCTACCCAGGGCAGCCCCGGCTATTCCCGGCACTTGAGTGGAGGCAGGGAGTTGAACCCCTCATGCCCCTTCCCTCCTCCCTCCCTTTCCACTACAATGGACTTACCAGCTAGAGGCAGCTCTCCACACTGCTGGTTGTGCTCCTTGCTGACTGAGTGCTGCACTGCAGCTATGTGCAGCACAGGCATTTATCGACCAAATATTTGGCCAGATCAGGCCAATATCCAATTCATCCAGTTTTCTTTATATCAGTACTGACCTGATATCAGACCAATGTATCGGTGCACCTCTAAGAAATATTTTAAACGACTCAAGAATTTCTACTAATCTTTGTCTTCGAAAACTGTTCTCCCGTGTTACTCATCCTGTAAAACTTCTCACTCTTTCATATTTACATCCTTCAAGTCCTCATAGATAGTACATACAGAACCAAGAGATTATGAAGGCCATCTAGTAGACTGATCTCCTGCATAACATAGGTCATAAGATTTCTTCCAGCGATTCCTGCATTTGCCCAATGACTTGTAACTGAACTACAGAATATCTTTTAGAAAACTTGAGAGAGTACAGCTCTAGGTGACACGAGGTAATTGTCTCCATAATACTTTTAGCTTTCAACCTTTCTGATAAAAAGGCATCAGTTGGAAGTGAACTAGAATGAGAAATTATAACTATTTATTCTGCAATATTTATTGTATATTTTTTTATCCTAAAGGGGCTTATTCTTTATTATAACACTAACTAAATAAAATCCATTTTTGCACAAAGAGCAGCAACTTAGAGAACATCTGGCTCCTAGGACTCAGTTCATCAATGAAAGAGAGGGAAAGTTTTGGCATGGGACACTACACTGCACAACACTACACTAATACCCACCTAGTGCAAACAAGAGTTTGGTTCTTAAAGGGTCACCCAAAATAGCTCTAATGTAGACTGCCCTAGGACAGACTTCCCTAGACAAAGGGGTAGGTTGATGTTGAGATCTGGCCCAGAGTCCTTCCTCTGTCACAATTGGCTACATTTGCAAGGCATGGGCGTGGGGAGGTTGGAGGCCATAAAATTAGCCCTTGAGGTAGTTAGTGCATTGGATCATGGATGGGTCAGGAAGGCCCCAGCTAGTGCCTAGGGGCAGGACAGAGATCGCAGAGTTTGAGAAGAACACACAAACTAAGGACAAAGAGTTTGCTCTTGGACCTTGGCGCGGCCTCCCTTTTCAGAAACCAATTACAACATGGGCTTCCAAGGTAGGTGGTGCTCTTCCCTACCCTGGAGGTCTTTAAGAGGAGTCTGGACAAGCACCTGGCTGGGCTCAGGGGGTCAAACTTAGTTATCTACTGAGGTCCCTTCCGACTCCAAAAATCTCTGAAATATCATGGCATGACTGGTAGAAAAGGAAGGGTACCTTAGGAGCCTGAGCAGGGCAGGAGCTGCATGGCCACCAGGCAGTGGCTACTCCTGGGGATTAGTATCTGTTACACCAACACACAGGAAACCGAAGAGAGTTTAGTCTAACTGTGACAATAACTATCATATCACCAACATTTATATTTGCAACAATTTTCAGAATTAAGGCTCCCCAAAAGTTTTACAAACTTAGGCCTGGCCTTCACAGTTTCCATACAAGCATGACTAGTTTAGTTACAGCAGTGATTCTCAGCCTTTTTTGTACCAGGACCCATTTGTAAACACTGATGGCCACTCCCAACTCAGTTCCCCTTACTCCCAACCTGCTGCCACCTGCCCAATGCATGGGCCAGGGGTGCCCCCAAGCAGCCCCTAACAGGCTGGAACTCTGCCAGCTTGCAAGGGAGAAGCCATACTGTCCCACGGTATTCCCCTTTACAGGAGAATCCATTTTTAAAGTTTGTTCACGACACTTTCATTTATTTCTGCAATGCACTTTTGGGTTGTGACCTGTGGGTTGAGAAACACTGAATTGGAAAAATGAATTTTTACCAAGTGATGCACAGGTATAATCAATAGAAAGGCTAGGATTGAGCAAATGAGGCACCAGCCCCACGTGCCGATTTAGAAGGAATGCAACAATGGCAGCTACTGTGACTACTGAAATAGCCACCATTGCCTGTGACCCAACCACGACTGTTATCCTAGCTGCCACTGCTGCTCAGTGCACAAAAAATGCTTGTTACCTATCTGGGTACAGCCCTCAAAATGAATGCACTTAGAGTAGCATAAAGGTGCTTATACCAGGATACTTTTGCTCCCCCTTTTGGAAGGAATGAACTCTACTATCATAAGCACCTTTATCCCAGTTCAACAGCACTCATTCCTGCCACTGGTGGAGGCTCAGACTAGATGTCCTGCTCTAGGCCCCTTCTGACCCTATTTACTATGAAACTATGAAACTATGAAGTATCCACAGAAAAGGAATGTACAGTACAGGAGGGGCTTCTACCCCTTTAACTGTACTGGGATAACCTTTATGTTTAGACAAAGCATTTGCACAGTAAGGAAACTATACACATGGGGCTCTTTGCTAACAGTCAAAGTGCAGTCATTTTGGGGATGAACTATGCAAGGTACTTATTTGGCAGCACCAAGCAAAACTGCCCAGTAGTGTAAGCAAGAAAATGAAGGAGAATAATGTATTCCACTGAAAATGCAGGGGGAAGTCAAGCAGGCAGAACAAAACCCACAATTGTTTGTGTCTGACACATGGGTAGCCCACTGAGTTCAGGTCCAGATTCCAAATCCTCACCAAAATGATGACTGCTTTGAGGTAAGCTTTTGCATATGGAGTGTTTCTACCTTTGAATCAAGCTCAGTTTTAAAGAGAAATCAGCAGCACAGTGGTGGGGAAAGGGAAGAAGGAAAGAGATGGCATTTGATAGATTTTTAAGTCTGTGAGAGTTGAGCTACGCCCACAAAATAAAGCAGTCTTATTGTAATATGAACTGGTTAATTTCCTTTATTTTTCTCCTGCCACGACTTTGATGGAACAAGGTATGGAAATAAACACAGGCCTGAAAGACAAATAAGGTATTGTGTCTGCGGTTCAGCAATAACACTTCTGCACAGTTATTATGCATCTCTTAGACAAGTAACATCTTTGATATATTTGGTTCCCTCTCTCTTTGGGAACTTTCACTTCCTTGGTTACTTGCCCCATTCTCCTCCACAAGAGTCCCAAGCAAATGGCAATCCTGTGCCACCTTGTTTTTTCTACTGATATCAAAACGTTAGGTTCTTTTCTCTTTGTTAATCCTCATCCACTCTTGTTTCTTTCTCTTTTAGGTCCCTGGGAAGGTACCAGACATCCCCTCAGAGGTATCTGTCATCATCTCACTTTGTCAGAATGCTCTTCTTCATAATTTGTGAGACCTACCCCATCTACTTATCCTGAAAGGACCCTGCCATTTGGAGGATATTTTACTGGTGTGATCTGGCAACGTTACTAGATTACCCACTTGGAATTCTCCTTCTCTAGCCATATCTTTGTTTCTGAATGGCTTGATTTCTTTCTAAGTTATCTTGAGTGATCTGTCTTGCTTTCTCTAACCATTCTCACAACTATATGACTTGTCAAGGTCCCTGTGCATGCATAGACTCACTCTCCCACTCTCCTTCGAACCTTTGCATATGATGTTGATCAGGCCTTGTGGCTTATGTCGATATGTCAGCTCAAATGGAGAGCATCCTAATGATGCTTGGGGCACTTCTTGTACTGCAAACAGAAGAGGGAGAAGACACAGTTCCCACCTCCTAGTATCCCTTTGAATACTTTTCTGGATCATCGCCTTTAATGTTTGATTAAACCTCTCAACTAGACCATCAGTCTGTGGGTGATATACCGATGTCCTAAGGTGTCATATCTTAAAAGTATCACACACTCCCTTGATTACTTGGGACATAAAATTCATGCCTTGGTCTGATAGTATCTCCCAAGGTATACCCCTCAGGTAATCCACCTGACCAACTCTTCCACTACCTTCAGGGCCATCACAACTTTTACGGGATTGCATCAGGGTAGTGAGTTGTGTAATCAACTAACACAAGGATGAACAACAATGCTCTTAGGGAGCAGGCCAATAATGTCTGTGGTGATATTATTAAACGGCCATGTCACAATCTCTAGCAGTTGGAAAGGTGTCTAGGGCTGTTAATCAATCTGAATACCATTGACATTCAGAACAGGATTAGTAGAATTGTTCCACTTATTTTATGTAGGCCCGGCCAGTATGCTTGTAGTATGTGCAATTGTTTTATCTCAACCCATATGTCCACCTAGGGGAAGTGTGTGGGCTATTTTTATCAAATCCCTCTGGTATCGATAAGGTACCAAGATCTGATCCACTTACTCCCTGGCTACCTTCCCTTTATCTATGTGGCAGAGAATATGATCCCTTAACTCAAAGCGAGGATAACTTGTCAGTAGCTCTGGCTGCTCCACTACTCCTCATTTAGTGATGCTTTCTGCATATACCTGCAGAAAGCAGGCTCTGTGGCTTGTTCCTCCCTGAAGTTTTCACCAATGATCTCTTCTAGATAGATGTCAGGATATTTCCTCACCTGGTCTGGAGACTGAGCCTCCTATCCATGGAAAACATCTTCTAATTCCTTTTCTCTCTCTGTCTCCATCTTGTCTCACACCCTCCTGCCTCCAACTTGATCTAGTACTTCATAAAATTATAGCCAATCGCTTCCTAATAGCACAGGACATGAGAGAGTTCAGGCAAAACCTACTGACATTTCTTCTGATTTATTCATAACAGTTATCATAAGTTTTCTATGACGATATATATATATATGATTCCCTGTGGATGCAAACCATGCTGATGCTTGTATCCAGCTTAACCTCTTGAGGGTCAATGACTGCTTCTCATATCATTGTTTGTGTACAACCTGAATCCAGTAGAGCTGGGATAATCACTGAACCAACCCAGACTTGTACTATAGGTGTTGGTACCCCATTTGTTCTGTTAAGCCTTCCAAAACTACAATCCATTTGTTCTTCATGATCCAGTTCTGAACCTTTCCCTCTCTCTATTTCAGACTCTCTTTCCCAGGGTCGCTGACCCCCCAGCCTTTTAAGGCATTGTTGGCCAATGTGACTAGATACACCACACCAAAAGCATATTATTCCATGTTCTGTTGGTGGCTTCCCTGTTCATAATAATTTCCATTTTCTTTACCATTACTGCTGTTTTAGAGGCCTTTCCCTTTGTTCCAAGTTTCTCAGACATTGAGAAGGCTTCTGCAAGTTGCAAGGTGTCTCTCAAAATCTGAGCCAGTATCCTGGGTTGCTTCTCTTCTTGTTTCTTGGGGGCATGGAACTGTTGTCTGTAGAGTTCAGGGGATATTTCTAGTCAATGCAAAATAGCTTTCTTCACCCTGGTATACTCATTGGCCTCTGCTCGGGAATGTGTCCTGTAAGCTGCTTGAGATTGCCCTATCAGTGGAGGTCCTAACAAAGAGGCCCACTGGGTCAGATCCCATCCAGCTGCAATAGGAGTTCTCTCAAAAGCCTCTAGGTAGGCTTCTATGTTGTCCTCTCTAAAATCCTATTTTAGGGATTCAGAATTTCTCTGAGGCCCCTAATATGGCCGCTTGTTGAGCCTCTATCTTCTCACTGAGCTCTTGTTGATCACTAAGCACTGCCATTCTTGCTGCAGCCTCCTGGCTCTTTACTCATACTAATTCCCCCACCTATACGGGTTGAGCTTGCATTATCTGCACCACCACTTGATAAGCTTACTGCCAATCTTTTAAAGCAGCCATCCCCACATTGGTTGCAGCACTCTCCAATCCTTAGATTAAGGATAAGTCCTCCTAATTTTCCACCTGGTTTCAAATTCCTGGCCAATGCACCATTGTGAGAGTTGAGCTACACCTGCAAAATAACTCGCAGTCTCATTTTAATATGAACTGCTTAATTTCCTTTATTTCTTATCTGGCACAATTTTGATGGCATAAGGTAGGGAAATAAACACAAGCCTGAGAGAGGAAAAAATACTGCATCTGCGGTTCAGCAAAAATAACTCTTCTGCACAGTTATTATGTCCCTCTTAGACAATTAACATCTTTGATATATAGTTCCCTCTCTCTTTGGGAACTCTCACTTTCTTGGTTGCTTGCCCTGTTCTCCTCTGCCCAGGTCTCAAGGAAATGGCAATCCTGTGCCACCTTGTATTTTCTACTGATACCAAATGTGAGGTTCTCTTCTCTTTGTTAGTCCTCATCCACTTTTGTTTCTTTCTCTTTTAGGTCCCCAGGAAGGTAACAGATGTCCCCAGGTATTGGACTCGCTAACTTAGAGGTCTCCATCATCACCTCACTTCAGCTTCTCTGGGACGCTTCTTCTGTTCCTTTCTCTCTGCCATCTGTCGTCTCTCTCTTATAGTCTCTTCATATTTACTCTGGGTTTCTTTCTTCTTCTTCCAGGAACTAATTCTGGGCTCCATTCCACTTTAAATCTTTATGGCTGTCTCCTTCATCTCTTGCAGCCGGCACTCTCCCCATGTCCCCTGTGCACATGCAGCTCTTTGTTTTTCTTTTCATTCGGGTCCCTCTCTGCTCTATCCGAGTATCCCCACCTCATTCTCTCCTCAGGCTCATTGCCCTCCAGAATTCTACGATGGGGCAGACTTGTTGCCCTATCACAAAGGCCAAAAAGGACAATTTGACTTTCTCACCTGTATTGTACAGGGCAACAACTTCCATCCCATTACCCCAATAGGGAGCGCAACAATTTTTATTAAATGGAACCTTTCCAAGTGAGCAGGTTATCACAGGACAAATGATTTCTTTGCAAGCTTTTGGAAAATAGTTTGTTCTACAGGTGTCTAGGCTGAAAAACCACTTCCCTCTCTGAGTCCCATTTTTCTCTTTGTAAAACTTGGGTAACAATGTTTGTGTATCACCCCACCAGAGGGAATTACCACCCCCGTTTCCCCTGCCCAACTCACTCTAGCACAGGGGCAGGCAATTATATTGGGCAAAGGGCCATTTTGATCAGAGTTTTGTCAAGCTGTTGAGGGCTGCATTGGTAGCCCTGTCCTTTGAGAGATGCCCCACCCCTGGTCACGACCTTGTGCCTGGAAGTCCCACCCCCTAACCCCTGACCTTTGCCACTAGAAGTTCCTACCTTTGCCACCAGAAATACTCCTAGATTCATAGATGTTAGGGTCGGAACTGACCTCAGTAGATCATCAAGTCCGACCCCCTGCACAGGCAGGAAAGAGTGCTGGGTTTAGATGACCCCAGCTAGATGCTTATCTAACCTCCTCTTGAAGACCCCCAGGGTAGGGGAGAGCACCAC
>JAGPOW010003648.1:119215113-119227678 GCA_030014935.1 Caiman crocodilus | reverse complement strand
ACACACACACACACACACACACAGTTCCTGCCTGCATACACACACTATCCCTACCTGCATAACTCCTACACACACATACCCACACACACACACTATTCCTGCTTGCATACAGACACACACACAATCCCAGTCTGCATACACTGTCCCTGCCTACATATACACACATATATATACATAAGTGTACATATGTGTACACACATATATATATACATATATACACACACACACACGTATACATATACATACACACACACATGTATACATAAATATAATATATACATACACACACACACATGGATGCATGCACACACACCCCATACCAGCACAGCCCTGTGTTCCCTGGTCCAGTGATGCAGCCAGCAGCCACCTGGTGCTGGATCAAGGCAGGAGCAGAAAGCGAGTGAAATGGCTGAGGGTGGGCAGGACTGAACAGTTCAGTCCTGCTGAGGCTCCCCCTGGATCCTAATGCCCCTGGCTCTTGTCAACTTTGACAGGATTCCAGGGCAAATAAATATTAATTTTCTAAATTTTTTAAGGGCTCCATGGGCCAGATGTAATGGCCTGGCAGGCCGGATCAGGTCTGCAGGCCATATTTTGCCCACCCTTATTCTAACACCATGCCTTCCAGAACTGTGCAAGGCATTAGAGTCAGAACTGCTTTGCAGACCACCAGACTCAATCACTGCCACCAGTTCCTAAAACACTGTCATTTTCCTTGGAAATAAGCTGAGCACCTAAATGTTGATCCAGCCCCAATCTGCTAAGAGAAGAGCTAATGAGATCACAGTGATATCTCTCAAATAATGGCAGGAACTGAAATTCCAAACTGACAGAAAAACCTGAATATCCAGAAGCAGTGAAGAATAATTAATAAAGTGCTGTTTCTTTGCCATAGGATGAACTGACCTCACTGGGAAGTTCCAGGATTTCTTCAAGCCTTAAAGAGCTATTTAAGTGAAATAAAAACTTTTCAAAATAACTTTTCATAAATAAACAGTTTACTGCCCAAACTTAGCAAGGCCGTATGTCTTTAACACCCCAGGGAAGGATTGGCTGAGCTGAAACAGCCACACTGAGACAAGACTCTCTCTTCAGGCCTTCAACACCTACAAATCTTCCAGGGCTTGCTTGGCTGCTCAGAAACTGACAGCATTTCTTCAATTAAAATAAACTGGCTAAGAGTCAGCTATACAAAAGGAGAGTGCAGGGTTTCTTTCCAACTTATTCAGGGAAAGGAGGGGGGGGGCACCAAGCTGTGATTACAGAAAGGTGCCTTTTGTTGCACTGAGTACCTAGAAAAAGCTGTTCTCTTGGCAAGTGAGAAAAATGAGAGTCTGTCTATCAAGAAAAAGATTTTTTTTTTTAATTTTGGTGTTAAACACCTTGTTAATTTTTCAGCAATTAACAGCCATTTATCACATGGAGAGCATGGTGGGCAAACTGCAGATGAATAAATTGAAGCTGAGAATTCTTGCTAAAATGAAAATCAAAGCTGTCTATTTTATTGGAAAGACAAATGAGAAGGCAGGAAATGAATACTTCATTAAAAATAGGGGCGGAGGTGGGGAACAGAGGGTTAGAGGGGGAAAGCCAGAATCTCATTAAAACAAGTATGATGGTTGTCTTAATTGTACCTTTCCATGTGTTAACAAGGGAACATTTGTTGTAGGTTTGGGGAACTTCCCACTCTAGCAAACAAATGCTATTAATGACATTATTTTGTCTCTGGTTCTGTAAATCTTTTTCAAAAGAAACACTTTGACACTGGAGATCAATAAGGCAGTTAATGCAGACAAAAAGGGTCAATGGCTTTTTTTCTCTTAATGACTCATTTGAGAGCAGCAGCCTGACCTTTACCCCAGCATATGTTAAATCCAGGTGGGGTCAAGTCAGGAAAGACTCAGTTCAGAAAAGAGCTGTGGTCACATGGCTAGTGAAGGCACTCTTGTTTTGCTCTGACAAATAGCCTCTGCATCATCCTTAACAAGTCCCTATATTTTGGACAGAAAAGATCTGTCACCTTCCTCAGCTTTTAGAGATAAATCGCCCTGTCTACTGGTTAGAGCCGTGAACTGAGAGTTTGTGAGGTCTGGTCCAGTCTCTACCACGGATTCTCTCTGTAACTTCGTGTTTCTGCCCTTGCTTTCTCCTTGTACAAAATGGTAATGATAATACTTCCTATAACTCAGTGGGATTGTGAGTCTTGATTCATTAATGCTTGCAAAGTACTACAAGGTCCTCAGATAAAAGATTATAGAAATGTGCAAAGCATTACTAAAATCACCAGGGGCCAGTCTTCCCTAGGAAAAAAGGTGATTTTTTAATATATTAAAGAGAAGAGGTGAGCATTGATTATTACTATGGTTGTTGTAGCATTATTCATGTAGTAAATACTTATATTACAGTTGGTTAGGTTGGGACTCCATTTGAGTTATTCAGTATGCATTCATACAGGACAAGGTTCTCCTTGCCCCAGTGTCTCAGTCATGGTTGGATCTAGGATTTTAAAAAGAGGGGTGCAGATGATGTGGCACATCATCACATATACCACAACATAATTTTTCCACAGTTAAAGAGACACTAGCAGCTTTACTAATATGTTAGGGTGCTAGAACTATATCATCCTGTCTAAGATCAAAGCAAAAACAAACATAACTACTGGAAGGTGCACTAATTTGCTAGATTATAGATAGTTTAAAAAAACAGCTAAAATGTTTGGTGCGGTAGGAATCCAAGGTGGGGGTACAACTGTACTACACCACTCCCTCCCTTCTCCCTGACCCCCCATCCACCCCTGTCTCTAAGACAAAACACAAACAGGGAAGAAATGAACAAACAGAAATCACAGAGGTGGGGATCTAAATGACCAATGTGATGATGCCAACTAGAAGATGGTTTTTGTTTTTATTATTTTCCCCAAAATATAAGATAACGGTAAACAAATTGGGTAAGCACTAACCAAAATGTGTGGGGAAAAGGAAACAAAGAAAAAGCTGGAAGGAAGAGGAGAGAAGTGAAGAAAGAATGCCAAGAGGAGTAATGGCATGACAGGGCTGGTGATGGGAAGAAAAGAAGAAACATGAAGGAGATTAAATAAGAAGGATTCATAGCTCAGGGAGAAGAAGGGGCTGGAAATTTCTGCAGAGAAAGAGGCAAGTCAGGTCCTTTGAGTAGATGTGATATCTTTTATTAGACCAACTGAGTAGCTGGAAAAAGTTTTTAGCAAGCTTTCAGGCATGGTCACCCTTCTTCAGGCACAGGGAATCTCTGCTGTTCTGAGACTCCAAAAAAATGAGAGAAGGTAAAAGTGTGGCAGGCTGTCAGTGGGAATGTAACTAGGTAGAAATTAGAAAGACAAAAGGTAAAGCAGAGAGGGGAGAGGAAAGAGAGCCGGGTAGGGGAAGGCGAAAGGGAGACATTACAGTATTAGAATACAAGGTAGAAAAGAGGCTGTCAGTGAAAAAGAAAATAGCTGGAGATCAGGAAAACAGGGATGAAAGAAGCTCAAAGTGTGAGAGGATATAGCGAAAATATAAATAGGTAAAAAGGAGAAACAAAAGGTAAAACAAGGGAGGGAGGGGGAAGAAAGCAGAGGGGGAAAAAGGCACAAGGGAAACATCACAGGTAAGAAATAATAATAATACAAGGTAAGAAAGGGGCTTTCAACCAAGAAAGAAATTGTAGGAAATCAGGGAGACAAAGGACAGAGAAGTAGGGGAAGGGAATGGAGAAAAGTTTGGAGAAAAGAAGAATGTAAGAGGTCAGGTCAGGCAGGTACCTGTTGAATCAGATGCCAGGCAGGTTGTAATGTATCATAAAACCAGTGTCATTATTAAGTCCATGATTTTTGTATGCAGTAGATTTATGAAGTGAAGTTCATAGGATCATCTCCAGAAGGTGTTTTGTAAGTTTTCTTTGAGGATTAGAGCTGAGAAATCAAAGAGGGAGTGACTGTCCTGTGAAAAGTGTGCTCCCACACATAGTTGGGTATTCTTGTCTTTGATCTATTTTCGGTGTGCATTCATTCTGGTACACAGGTTTTGTCTGGTTTCTCTAACATGTTTTCCAGCAGGGCATTTTGTGCACTGGATGAGATGTATAACATTGCTGGAGGTGCAGCTGTAAGATCCAGGAATGGTGATGTTTCTTCTGTGGGGTATAGTTGTAGTGGGGGTGACAGAGATGTGTTGGCAGGTTTTCCATTGCTTGTCCTGGCATGGTCTGGATCCATTTGATGTGGTTTGGGTTATAGGGAGTTTGCTTCTGGTGATGATGTTAACAAGGTTTGTCGCTTCTTTGAAGGCTAGGATGGGTGGTTCTGGAAAGATCTCTTTAAGAGAGAGGTCTTCTTCTAGTATGGGTTGCAATTGTTTGAGGATTTTCCATGTAGGTTCCAGGGAAGGGTGATAGGTCATAACCAGTGGTGTGAGTTTCTGGGGATTTTCTCTTTGTACTGCAGCAAATCTTCATATTGCGTCCTGGTGGCTCTTTCAAGAGTGTGATTTAACTCTCTGGAGGAGTGTCCTTTTTGGGTGAAGGCCCTTTTGAGATTTGTGAGGTGGCGATCACAAATATTCTCCTAGCTGCGAATTTGACGGTATTGGAGAGCTTGGCTGTATATTGGGGGGGGGGGGGTTACAGCCACACCAAAATTCACCTTAGCTCCCCCCCCAGCACCACCCCTGTCCAAGGCCCCTGCTTCCTCCCCCCTGCCACCACCTACCCCACACAGCTGAGCCCACCCCGCTTCCATCCACAGCCCACAGAGGTATGGCACTCCTGGCCCACCAGCCCCATGTCCCTCCTTTATCTGCGTAGCGCCCCAATTTTCTTTCTAGCCTACATTAGCCCCACCCTCTCCCCTGGAAAAGGCTGGTGCTGCTCCTGTGGAAGACTCATGACTTGACTCCAGCTTCAACCATGCTCAGACGTGGGTGTTTGGATTTAGCCTGAGGACACACAGAAATGATGGCTCTGTAATGCTGCTTTATGATGGCAATGCTATTCTCTGCCTGGCTCTCAGGATCACTAGCAAAATATGTCCAAAGCATAACAAGGAAAAGATGTCCCCCCACTCCCACCACCTCACACACACACCTCTTTTTGGCATCTCTGCTTAGGGCACAAAAATCACCAGTTACAACTTTGGCAATGAAAATTAATTGTGTAGTAGGTAGGATGATCATCTGGGACACAGGATATCCATGTTCAGTTTCCTGCTCTCCTAAAGCTTGCTTGTGTGTCTTTGGAAAAGTCACTAGTCTCCTTTTGTGCCTCAGTCCCTCATCTTTACCACACAAGTCTTATTGGGAGAGAAAAATACATGGCAGGCTGAGGCACAAAAATATTACAATAAAAGCTCAGAACCAGGTGAATATGAAGAAAAAATGCCATTATTTTAAACTAGCAAGTACTGCTAGACTGAAGGAAATATGCTCACTACAGGCATTTAATTTTTAATCGAATAGTTTCATAATGTTAAAAAAAGCCTATATACAGTGTGTTCAGATAGCGGTTAAGAAGCATCCACAGCAAATCTAAATCCATTGTATGACCTGATTATTTTCACGCCTACAACCCATGTCCCGTAGGTTGTTGTTTTTCACTTTTTGCCTACCATTTGATTATAAGCAGCTATGGAGGGAATGCCATGTCTAATGTATGCACCTGTGAATTACCCAGTATATAGCTGGTATTATGTAGGTATTGATAACACTTCAAGTGTTTGCAATGAAACCAGGAAAAAATATATGAATGGCTTGTGCAGTGACTCACAGGAATACCCAGGATGCAATGCCTGGAGTTACCTCTGCAGCCCTGGCATGAACCTGAATCATCTGACACTTCTTACTAGTTTCATTTTCTCCCTTTTTTACAGACCATTTCTCTGATAATCTAGCATGCTGGTATTACCACCAATTCACAAGTGTGTCTAAAACCTTGACGACAGTAATTAATGTAGTCCATCAGCACCCATGTCTCTCAGCCAGCTGTTTTGTTGCGAAATCTGCCAAGTCCTAGAGTCAGAAAACTCTGCCCCCCCCCAACCTCCAACATTATCTGGTGTAACTTTCACTTAACGATTAGTGGCTTTATTCAATCTATCAGCATAGGGCAAGGGTTACAATGGTCTCAGGGGCATCCAGAAAAACCTGATCTGATAGAAAACAGTCTATTGAAGGAGAATTGCTTATCAAAAGAGTTGCTGCAGGTGGGAAAATGAGAGGGGTCATAGGGGAGGCCTTTCAAGGAAAGAAAAATACTTCTGTTCATTATCACAGCACACAATGAAAAACTCTGAGGATGGATGATCTTCGCCATCACAGCAAGCTGAGGAGGTTAAAGCTCTGCCTAACTGTTAGGATGAGACACTGAATGGTAATGCTAATCTGGTGTTTTTCTAGCATACATAAAGTACGAGAAAGCTTTTGGTTGCTACTGAGTCACCATATCACATCTGTATAGCTTAAGTTGCACTGGCCTTTGCACTTAAAACAGGATTTAACTTATTTTGGTATCTATTCTTGAAATATAAAATGAATTTTCAGAGCATTTACATGCAAATCCCTTCATTTGTTTGGAATGTAGAATAATTTTTAAATGACCTTATTTTGAAATTTTTCAGAGTTTTCATCTAATTTTATTCTTTTCCTTCTCCACGCTGAAGGAAATACAGATAACTGTGGCTTTCTATCTATTATTAACATAAGCATTCTTACAGCAGGGAAAACTTAATTAACAGGATGGGGTGGGGGTTTGGATTTGGATTTTGACCTGAAAGCAGTCAGGTTTGAAGGAAAGAGTAAGTTATGCTATCTTAAAGCCTTTTCCCCTTGGAATATGAAGTTATAAACAAAGCAGATACGATGATTTCTGCAGTTTCTCTAGCCCTGTTTTCCAGCTGGTGATCACCAGCCAGTCTCTGCTTCCTACTTTCATGTTTTAACAAGGTTCCCCACACAACATCTCTTCCCTTTCACACCCATTCACTAGCAGCTATTGTCCTTGGTTCCCAAGAGTCCTCACCTTTCCAAATCCCTCTAGCTTCTCTCTTTCTTTTTTTCACAGGTTTGAACTCCACATCCTTGCAGTGGTGACAGCTTGGTCTGGAGCTGGGTACAGAACCACAAACCCCTCCTTGCACACCCCTGCCCTGAGTGTGCAGGCTATATAGTTCACTGCTATGCCCTGACTCCAGAGTAAACTGCCCCCATTGCAAGATCCCAGTGGCTCCAGAGCAGCCATATGCCCTGCTCTGCCACATGCACGGCCAGCACAGCTGTGGCTGGTCTCCATGGCAACCCCAGCCCTTAGCTTTCTCCTGCAGCTGGGTTCTCCATGGAGACCAGCCCTAGCCTGCAGGCAGGGGCTGCTAGGAAAGGGAGTCCACTGCTGCCCGGATCCAGCCTGTGGGATGGACTTTGCCCATCCCTGCTCTAACTGAAGTATTCTGAAGGCATGAACCTTTGGTGAGTGTAGCAAGGGACCCTATCTCTGCTCCTGGAAGAATGTAAGAGTATGGGTGGGGGGATACTGCTGACAGAGAAATAAGCTGCAAGGCACACGCTGGTCAGAGTTAGATAAATCGGTGACCCCAGTACTGCCAGTGGGAAAGCCAACAGAGGAAATGCAACTTGCAAGAAGCCTAGCTGTACAGAATAACAGGAACAGATAGCCCGTAGAAAAGGTCAAGGGAGTGGGAGGCTGCCAGTTGAGATAAGTAGCAGCAGCTGGGCCCTGTTGCCAGCTGTTATGGTTGCTTATAACACCCTTTCTTGCGCTTGCCACTATGTTATGTGTTGGTGGCATGCCCTGTCTTTCTCATCTGCCACATCTTTGACGTTATTATTATTAATATTAACTGTATATGTTATTAGTCGGGAGGGTTATTTTTGCTTAGTTCTCTTTTATCGCACTCTTTTAATATGAGTGCACATGTGGGCTGTATAGATCATTAAATCCACTTACTCGTGTAGGCAACAGAACTTGAAGTTAGTCAATCACAGTTTGGTTAAGATCAATACCAAGTCAGGTGACCAGAAGTGGGAGTAGAAAAGGTCATATGAAACTGAGGTTTGAGATTTAGACTGGTCCTAATACTGCTAGAGGTTAGGTGTCTGCTGAATCACTCTGTGAGGCAAGTGGTTCCTTACTGTAGTTGTTTTTCTTTATAATTTATGGTTTGAACAGAGGTTTTGGTTATGGAAACTAGACGTGATGTGGCAACACATTCTGTGCCATAGGAGGGCTGAAGCCAGGACAGAGCCTGAAGGGGCCTGGTGGACAGTGGCAGCTTAAGCTGGGGCTGGTCCAAGTGGGGCCAGTACAAGAGAGACTGAGAAGGGTTATAGTTTCTAAGTAGTTTGGGGTCAAAAGGGACCTGAACAGATCATCTAGTCTAACCACCTGCCACTGGCAGGAGCACATGCTGGGATCACATGATCCCAGACAGGTGTTCATCCAATTTCTTTCTGAATTTACCCAAGGTAGGAGCGAGGACCACCTTGCTAGGAAGTTGGTTCCAGATCCTAGCCACCCTAACAGTGAAATAATGCCTCCTAATCTCTAACCTGAACCTATTCTCCAGCAGTTTCTGGCCATTGTTCCTTGTCACCCCAGGTGCTGCTAGGGGGAATAGGGCCCTTCCTATTTGCTGCTGATCTACCCTAACAAGTTTATAGGCAGCCACCAAATCCCCCCTCAGCCTCTGCTTGCTGAGGCTGAACAAGTTCAGGTCCCTCAGCCTCTCCTCATAGTGCCTGCCCTGTTGCCCTCCAGCCAAGCGGGTGGCCTTCCTCTGAACCCTCCCAAGGCAGGCCACATCCTTCTTAAAGTGCGGTGTCCAAAACTGAACACAGTACTCCAATTGTGGCCTGACCAATGTCGCATAGAAGGGGAGCATCACCTCCCTGGACCGGCTTGAGATGCATCTTTGAATGCACGACAAGGTGCGGTTGGCTTTGCTGGCTGTGGTCTGGCATTGGCGGCTCATGTTCATCTTGGAGTCAGTAATGACTCCAAGATCCCTTTCCGCCTCTGTACTCTCAAGGGAGGAGCTTCCCAGCTTGTATGTGTGCTGTGCATTCCTTCTTTCCAGGTGCAGCACCCTGCATTTATCCACATTGAACCCCATCCTATTACCATTCATCCACTTCTGTAGTCTGTTTAAATCTAATTGCAGCCTCGCTCTCCCTTTGAGTGTGCCTACCTTTCCTCACAAATTGGTGTCATTGATAAACTTGGACCATGTGTTTTCCACCCCCTCATCCAAGTCACTGATGAAGATGTTGAAGAGTGTAGGCCCCAGGACCAAGGCCTGGGGGACCCCACTGTTCACATCCCACCAGGTTGAGTACGACCCATCCACCACTACTCTCTGGGTGTGCCCCATCAGCCAATTTTTGACCCATCCAACTATGTAGGCATCAATGCCATAGTTGCTCAGTTTATTAATGAGAATGGGGTGAGAGACAGTGTCAAAGGTCTTCTTAAAGTCCAGAAAGACTATGTTCACGGTGACACCATCATCCAGGGATTTAGTTACTTGGTCATAAAAAGTTGTTGTGGCAGGACCTGCCCTTGATGAACCCATGTTGATTTCCCATGGGCATGATCTCCCTTGCTGGCCCCTCACAAATGCGATCCTTGATAATGATTTCAGGGATTTTCCCCAAAACTGATGTGAGGCTTATGGGTACCATTCAGCAGCACTGTGAGGTACATAACTTAACACACATGACCAAATGAATATATACCACTCATCTAGACAGAGGGTATATCCAGTCAGGGTTAAGGACCAGGTGGGCTGAACCTGTAGGGAGAGAATAGTCCTGCAAGAGTTAGGGACCTAGTGGACCAAAACCTGTGCTAAACCAGGAATGGAGGACTCAGTGTAAAAAAGTAGTGTGAGATCTGTGATATACAGGGGTGGTTATGGGGCAGCTGGAGGCCATTATTGATGCTTGCAAGATGACTAGGGCCAGAAGGCCATGATTAGCATCAGCTGGACATGAGTGGTGCCCACAAGATACAACAAGGCAGAGCTGATGAGTATGGAGCAGTGATTGGAGTCAGGGATGAGCAAGGCTTACTCTGGTACTTGATGGAAGCTGCCCATATTTATTCATTGGACACTAAAGGCCTTGATACACTTGCAAATGATTTATCTAAATGTGTATTCAACTGCATCCAATTTAGCTACACCTTCTGTCTACAGGAGTGGTATATATCCTTTTGGTCATGTGTGTGTTAAGTTATGTACCTTGTAGCACTGCTGAATGTTGCTTACGTGCCATGATGGTTTTTAAAGAGTAGATTCATGTAGTTCAAGTTCTCATCTTTGGGTGGTGCTGTTCCAAACAAAAAAAATCTCTCTTTAAAACTAAAGCTAAATTAAAATTAAATACTACTCCAAAAGCTTAAATATTTAACCTTAAATAAATTAATTAATATTAAAAGCTTAAATATTTAAGATTTAAACGTTTAGCTTTAATAGCTTAGCTTTAATTTGTGGGGGGGCGAGTGTGAGTGAGTGTGTGCGAGAGGAGAGAGAGAATGACATTTATTTCCTTGCTCTTCTGAGGCAGGGGAGGGCACTGCAGTTGAGAGCCTTAGCACTGAGGTAGGCAGACCTTCCAGCAGCCAGGTAGACCATGGCTACAAGCACCCTCTGGAGTGCGACATGGACACATGGGGCTACAACGAAGCATTTTTTCTGGGCAGCAAAACAAGGCGGCTATATGATAGTTTAGTGTGCTCAAAGGCAGTGGGGAGAGTTCTCTGAATCAAGGAAGCACTTGATCCAGAACCCCCGTTTATTTGGAGGATCTTTATTTGCAGACCTTGCAATGATTTCAGGCAGAGAACGGTCCCTTTCAGTACATCACAGGCACCAAGTCTCTGAGAAAAGACAGCAGTGGTCTGTCTAATTGCTCTCTCACAGAGTCCTTTGTTGCTAATATGATTAAGGCAGAGGGGAGGAAGGGGGATGTTTGGGGTTTGGCTGCTCATGTTGGCAGGAATCAGCCAGAGACAACAGATGGAGATGGCCATCTCACCATTCGTTTTGGTCAAGGGCTACTTGACTTCACAGTGGTAGCAGTTACCAAGTTGATTGATCACTCATTACTCCTACCTACTAGCCTTACAGTTCATATCCATTTGTTTGCTATCACAGCCCTTCCTTTGTTATTGATTCTTCTCAGCTGCCACTAACCATCCTCACAGCCCATCTCTAGTCTCAAAGGGTGCTTGTACACATGATGATTTACCCATGAAAATGTGATGAAACATACTGAAAATTTGCCATTTGGCTACCATAATGGCATCACCATGTATATGTGCAGAAGGTTGTCATGGAAAACTGCCTTTAGATTGTGGTAACTTAGACTACCTCTGATGTATTTTAATTTCCATCATGGCGAACTGTCCCATTGTGGACAAAAAAAATCTATCGTGTACATGTATCATACATGTCAACTTGCCAAACTATGTGCCCTGAGCTCCCTTTACCCACCAAGTATTACAACCACTGTAATTCACTGGTACTTTCAGCTAATTTGCAGTGTAATTTGCTGGGACACTCATGGCTGAAAGCCCCACCCCCCTTCCAACACGCGCACGCGCGCACACACCCCCCCCCCAAACCATAGATTGAAAACACAGAAACTTAAAAGAATAAAATTTAGTTCCTTTATAAATACCAAAGACAAAAATACCCATTCCCCACCTCACCTCCTAGCACGAATGTCCCCTTTGTGTAGACTTCTGTCTGCCTTTCTGAAAAATAACAATGACAGGGGACCCATATCAAGGAGTACTTGGTGTGCTGCAAGGGAAGAAAGAAGACATTGGGGTTTGCCCCATACTCCCCAAATCAGTTTTTCTCACCTCCCCTTGCAGTAGATTTCCCAAGCAATAGGTCTTCAAGTCTTTTGTGAAAATACCTATGCCTTTAAATATCCATCTGTAGGAGTTTGTATGGATGTGTTGGCTGTCAGGCAATGCACACCTGGAGGGCAGTTGTGGGAGACACATGGCAGTTAGCCTGACATGTTCACACCTACACTAACCAAATTCTTTCATTGCCTCTCCTATTACCATGTTCCCAATTCTAACCCCCCCCCCACACACACACAAACAATTTAAAACTTACCAGCTGCTAGGCTTCAGCCCCTGGCTCCTGGTTCCATATGTGCTGCTGAGGGGATGAGGCTGGAATGTGTGTGTTTAAGGGATGCTGGGGAAGTGGGGACAGGGAAGCCACACCACACCACAGCTGGTGGCTGAAACATGACCACAGTGAGTGGCAAGAGAATGACCACTGTTGGGGGCAGGAGCATCACCATGATGATAATATGAGTGTGTAAGGGTGTAGGGTGAAGCAGGACAAGAATAGGGGTGGGGTGGGGTGCAGCGATGGAAGGGGGGAATGGGATGCCAAGATACTTGCCTCCTTGGCAGATCTGGACTCCCTGCCATGGCACTTCTAAAGTGGGCTTCTATAAAGCTGCTCATAGACCTTAAATTAGATCAGATTTATACACAGAAAGGGTCTGTGCTCAGA
>JAGPOW010003648.1:119178909-119212803 GCA_030014935.1 Caiman crocodilus | reverse complement strand
TTAAGGCACCCCAACCCACCTTTAACCAGGGAGGTAACTGGCCTGGCATTTCACTGAGAGCCTCACCAGGCCACCCACTCCTGGCAGGGTGCAGTTTTAGGTCATGCCCAGGACCAGGAGCCTCTTAATTATCCCCTACAGCTCCTAACCTTACCTCCAGGATAACACCCAAAGCCTCACAGCCAGACAATGTTACTGCCTTCCCTGCTAGCAGACAACTGTTCTGTTTATCTGGGCTGCCAGAAATCTAAAATGGCCACCTCAATCAAGCATCTGCTGGCTGCTTGGCTCCGGTCTTAAAGTGGCAGGCACCAGCAGTGCTCTGCCACACGCCTTCCCTCTTTAAATGGTACCTAGGGGTTTCCCCTGCTGCTCCTCCAAAACAAGCTCCCACTGGAGCCTGTGGGAGCCCCCCAAGTGGTGAGCACCCTCAAAGGTACCCTGCCACACCTTTCCCCTTTGAATAAACTCTGGGGGGCAGGGGGTTTCCCTAGGCTGCCTTTACTGCTGAGCTCTACCCCAGCCTATTGCAGCCTCTGCCATGTAGTGAGCACCCCAAAGGTGCTCTGCCACACCCCACAATGCAGACTTCCCCCCACCCCCAACCTCGCTTCTCCCAGCCAACTGGCTGAACACTGTGTTTGAGAGTGAAATAAAGGAATGTGAGCAAGAGAATTTTAACAGTAAATAAACTTTACTGGAATAAATAGAAGAAGAAGAATTAAAAACATTTAAAATATAAGAAATAATGATTAATTCCAAATAAGAGGAAAGATAAAATTGCTTTAAAATATGTTTTAAATTATGACAGTAATGAAGGTACTGAAACTACAATTAAGTCAAATATATCAATTAATAAAACTAAACAAGTCTAGCTGATCTGCACATATCACTAGTGCCCCCTCCTGTAATTTAGTTCTAAGAGGTCATCAGGGTCAAATTGTTATGCAATACCCTCTACTGTATTTTACTTGGAATAATGCCTGGAGCAATTTGGAGATTTTTGATCTGTCACCCATAACTGAGTGACATGAAAAATTGACACCAATCATGTCACTTTAAGGGACACATATTGAGAAAATGTAGAAAAAAACCCTGTCGTGTAAAAGGGTCCAAATCTTCTCTTGCACTAAATCCCTTGGTATAAATCCCTGCTTTATATTTTCCAGCCCTCCCACATATCTGAAGTGAGTTCGTGAGCCTAAATACATCCTGAGTTTCACTCCATGGAACCACATTCTCCACTGCCTCGTGGCAGTAAGTCAGCAGCAGTTCTATGGTCACCAGTGAGATGCAAAACAAATGCCATTAGAGTCCTTGCAGGGCACAGTACAATTGAATCAGGCAGGCACTTGACCCTGCCTGTTTTTGCTGTTAAGGTGCAGAATGCCCAGCTCCTCCATTCAGCCTCAGGCAGAAGTGGGTCAGGGACACAGCTCTGCCTGTCAAAGCCCTGGTTGTCACATGACATTCTGGAACCAAGAAGGTGACTGGCCCTGGGATCTGAGGGGTTTGCAGCTGTTTACATTAGAGCCCCCATGTGAGGAAGCATGGAGGATGAGACTGTTTACTTCACAGCTGTGGAATTGTTTGCAAGATGAAGAGGAGCCCTGCTGATACTTCCCACTGGGCCTGCAGTCTGTTGCACTCCCTGGAAGCTGCACCATTGCCCTCGTATGTCACTGTAGCTATTTTTAACCTGTACATTCCTCACCTCCCACCCTCAAATATTTCTCACAAATTTTCTGCCTGAAAGTAATAGATGGGAAGTTGATGAGTTGTCACTGTTTACCATGTAGGAAGGAGGAACAGTAAAGAGGATGTCTCAACCCAGGGACCACCCAAGAAGTGTCTCTGCTTCCAGGGATAATTTGTCCTTCTGGTAAAATTTACCTCTAAGCAGATAGGCCATGGCCAAGCCTGCAGAACACCTAAGCATTCAGCCTATGGCCACACTACTGTAGAGAACCCTTGTCAATACCATGGGTGAATTCAGCAGCTTTTAGGTACTAGGAGATGGTGTGAGAGGCAGTAGCAATGGGACATTCTGCCATATAACAGCCTGAAAGCTGTCCAGGTGCAGACCATCAGACCCCCACAACTTGGACCCCTTAGTTCAACAGCTCAAAGTTGTCCTTTCTCCTACTGGACAAGCAGGTGGCAAAGAGTAGTGAGAATGAAAAAGCCAGGTGTAACAGGAAAGGTTCAGGAGGGCTTTGTCCTGAACTAGAAATAGGCTTCATGTGTCTGCAAGGAGCCAGGCTCTATGCTCCAGAAAGAACCTGGCTTCTCCAGCCCTTGGGGATAATTTTTGGCTACGTCTATTGTGGCTGTTAACAGCACAAACACTGAGCAACTGGCCCTCTGTAGGACCATCTTTCAATCCTGGGGTTCTGCAGACAAGAGGAGCAGGCAGGTGCAGCTGTGCCTGAGGGGTTGTCTGCCACCAATCATGTCCAGGGACACAGGCAAGAGCAGGGAAGGTGTGCAGAGTGTATCATGGAATTTCCCCTAACCACATCAGGCAGCAGCTAAGGAGACTCACTCAATTCTTAGATAAAAACTATCTCATACCTATCACTGAGCCTGACCCAGCTCCTCTTCTCTTATTGTTCTATTTTACTTTGGAGACTGTCTTTTTGTTTGATGTGTGTGCAGCACCTGGCACAATAGAATCCCACCCCACAGCTGGGGTTGCTGCATGCTCCTGCAGGATAAATATTGGTCATATCTGAGCTTGACACTGGCATAAAAAGGGCTGAGACGCGGGAGAGGGTTTTAATGAATACTTTCAAATAAGTCGGAGCTTTCCTTTAGTTCAAGTTTTCACGACTGTTTTTTCCAGTTTTTCATCTTTCTTCATCTTTCCTTCCCTGCTGGTGCCTGTGCAAGTACATGTGTCTTGGAAGAGCAAATGTATGTATGTATTGTGTGTCTTGTATATTTGGAAGCATGTGCCTGGAGAGTGAGTCTGTATGTGTGCTCTTTAATTCCTGAGACAGGCATCTCAGGAATGACAAGTAAGCAAGATTTGATGGCTCGTAATCCTCTCGCTACTTTGTCCTGGGAGCATTTAGACACCACATAGGTCACTCCAGACCAGGGCACAGAGGATCAAATGTATAACTGCAGGACAGCACAGGATCCCACTGCTGAAACATCCTAGCTTGTGTGGCTACTTGAATTTTCAAGTTGGCAAATCCCAAGGTGATAACTGAGTACTTTACTCTTCCAGCAACAAAATATGCTTTATATATTTAACCTCATTCACAACCAGCCAAAACAAGGAAGTGTGGAGATAAGAAATTATAGGCTCTGGAGCTACACCTGGTGGACAAGCTACATAACTCTCAACACAGACAGACCCTAAATCGTATTTTCCTGATAGATATTACAAAACCAGAAGCAGAACCTTTTTCAACTGCATCTGGTTCAGTTAAACTATGTCCATCAAGCTTTAGTTATCACGCGATGATCAGGCCCCTAAACAAGATATAACCCCATTCATGTGCATCATGTTATGGGTTGTAACACATTATCAAGTTGTAAAGTGTAGCATCTATCATTGCCTCAAGATGTGAGTTGAGTATTTCATGGTATCCTAAGAGACCAGTGGAGCAGGACAGGATCAGTGTGGATGCAAGAGACTGCCACAGCTCTCCTTTAGAGAGTTAAAGGGACCCCATTCCAGCAGCCCTCTACCTTTTTGCAAAATGCTATAAATTTGCCCTTCATTGTAGTTGTTTTATAAAGGTAATAGATACTTATGGCATTTAAATACAAACAAGGATTCCTTCCCATGGAGCTTGTAAATGAGGGGTTTCCATAATATCTGAAGGATTGCTGTAAGGAGGGAGAACAATTTTGCTGCAGAGGGTAGGATATGTAGTGATGGATTGAAATTGTAGCAAAGTAGGTTTAGATTGGATATCAGTAAATGTTTCTTCACTATTGGAAAGTGAGACAGTAAAACAGACTGCCTAGGGAAGTGGTGGAATCTCCTTCATTGCAGGTTTTGAAAAAGAGTGTGAAGGACAATTAGCAGGAATCTACAGGAAGCATAAAGCCTGCAGTGTGTGTGGTGGGTCAGTAGGGGGAGCTCTTGCATTGAGCCTCCCACCTCACTGTGCCCGTCCACCTTCTGTACTCCATGCATCTCTCCAGGGGTGCCTAAGCCCTGGCAGACCCTGTTTTGAGCCCCACCGTAGAGTCCAGGGGTAACATGTACTGCCACCACCCCGAGAAGGGACTGTCTGGGTCCTATGTCCTCAAGGAAACACAGGCCTAATAGTCCTACAGGTACTCAACCCAATACAAGAACTTGGAGCACTTCCTCAAGTCAGGGGCCAAAAAGGATAGTCTCCCTTAGTCAGCAGACCCAGGGGGCCTCCTGAGCATAATTAAACCCACTCCTCAAGTTGCCCACACCAGGTACAAAGGAAAATTATATTGGCTACAGAGGGTAGGGTTACAATAGGGTACAGGGTAGAGCAATATCAGAGCATAGAGCAAATGCCTGTGGCTGGGGTAGCTTTTAATCTCGCATCTGAGTTACTGCAAGCTATATACCTAATTGGGTCTCAGTTAGCTTACTCACAAGTATCATCCAGAGGCTGTTGGAGATTCCCTCTGGAGGCAAGCAGTTCCTTGATCATGAGTTTTGAGAGAGACAGCAAGTTTTAGATGGTACTGCTCTTCTTTGTTCCCTCCCGGGCAGTCCTTAACTTATATGGCCCTTGTGACCTCATTTACTTGGTCCAAAGGAGGCCAGCACCTGTTGGCTGTGAGCCAACCAATTTGAAATACATCACTAGTTGCCGGGCAGACTCTAGCCCACCAGGAAGGAAGCCCCTCACCCAGGTTACCTAAAGAGATAGGGTAAGGATGTGTCTCTCTGCTGGGCCCATCCTTATCAAATTAACACAGAGCAGGGACTTAGGGGAGAGACAAATGTGGCTTTCTGCCACGTTGTACACACATCACTGGGGACTGTGAAAGAGTTCTATAGCCCAGAAAAGGTGGACAATGGAGAGGACCATGCTCAGCAACTGACAAAGGAAGCAAAGCTCCACAACAAGTTTAGAAGATTAGAGGGGCCAGGTTAAGTTTATGGAGGGAATAGGAAAGGAGAGTTCTAGTTCTCCAGTTAGGATTTGAGATGCTTGGAGTTGTATTGCAGAATGGAGGGTGTTGGTTATCCCATGCCTCTGGACTTTGTTGGTTGCCATATGGGGCCAGGAAATAATTTTTCCATTTTCTATTGTTACAGATGTTGTGGGGGTGGGAAGGAGGGTTGCATTCCTCAGAAGCATTCAGTGTTGACTGCATTCAAGGCTGGGGATTTTTCCTGGGATCTGCTGATGCTCCTGCTGGGACTAAAAACCCAGAGGTTCCTGGCTAGAGGGTCTTTCTTCCCCACTGAGGGTCAGACTGATCACCACATTGGACTGCAGGAAGGAATTTTAACCCATGATCAGTTGGGCATGGTCTGGGGAGAGAGGGACTGCTATCCTCTATAGTGGGGGCATGGTCCTCTTCCTTGGATCTCTTGAACATAGTAATAAAAGCTAAGGCATTTTTTATGTTTTGTGTATTAATCTTTACAAGAAGATATTTCACAAAATTTTAAAGATTGGTTAGACAACTTGTCCCTTGAGACCTACATATCTATGATTCTGTTATTTCAATAGAGAACCTGGTTCTGGATTGAACAGGAAGTTTTCCATGTTGATAGCTTGCAACATAGGGGTTAGACATGGATCGTACCCAGGTAAAGGACATAAGTGTTGAGTTTGGATCTTAGATGGAATTTGGGTGCCTAAGGTCAAAGTTATGACCCAAAGAATGTTAGCTTAGCATGTGTGTGCTGCTTTCCTTGACTTGAAGACAGATGCTTTGTGTCTGAAAGCTTATCAAATATCTCTCCAAACTGTACAGATGAACCAATAAAAGGTATCCCAAGAATTCCTTCCCTTCATATGTTTCCACATATGAACCACAGCTATAGCAATGTTCCAGTCCATGATAGGTTCATCATAGTGCTGAGATAAGAAGAGAAAGGGTCCTGATTCAAACACCCTTTGGGGTCCCAAGTGAATTCCCTAGCCACTAAGGTATGGAGCCAGAGGGAAATACACATGCTGTCCTTTTTGATTCTCAAGTCTAAGTATGGCAGTCATGGGTTCTGTAAAACTGTTTTCAGACATTTGAATGATATAGGGCATATGTAAGGGCTGTGCCAGGAAGTGAAAGGTCCTGGTTCAAACATCTTCTGGGATAAACATGACAGGACCTTCAGTATCCCAAGTGATGTCTAGTGCAGAGCCCAGGACCTCCAACAATCCACAAAAGGAGTACATAAGGGTTATGGCTGCTACAGTGCATAGTAGTACATAGGCTCACTGCCCTTCAATAGAAATGTGACAGGTGGGCGGGACCAGAAGTCCGCCCCCTTCACCCACTTTCCCCTTAGATGGTGTGTGGTGTTACAAGCCCTGCCCCCTGACCCCAGTCACATGGTGTGTGACATCAAAAGCCCCACCTCCTGACCCCAGTCATGTGGTGTGTAACATCACCAACCCTGCCCCTGTCTCCAGTTACATAGTGTGTGACATTAGCAAACCCATCCCCACCCCACAGTCACATGGTTTATGACACTACAACTCCACCCCCATCCACAGTCACATAGTGTGTGACATCAGTAACCCCACCCCTGCCCTCCAGTCACATGGTGTGTGACACCACCAGCACATGGTCCAGGACATCAGAAGGACAGCCCATGCAGCTCCACCAAAGCCCACCCCCTCATGCTGCAAGACTCACCCTAGACCACATGGTACAGTTATGACCTATCAGGACTCAGGCTGCTCTAGCCCCCAGGCATAGGCATGGCCTATGGGGTGGCAGTGGGGTAGTGTGACCCTTCTGACAACCTGGCCCACTACCCCCAACCAATTGGCCATGGGTTTCAGAGGCCTCAGACCTCCTCAAAAATGATACTGAACCAACTGGTGCAAGTAGAGGGGTGGGGCTTAGGGTGCAAAACCACCAGGTCTCTCTGCTTTCCCAGGTGACCCCTCTGTTTGTTTGAGACCATGCTAAGGCAAGCAAGGGCAGATATGGATTCTTTCACAACACCTATAGTCCCCCTTACCACAACCCTAAGATGGCCGCATAGGAAGTGTTACCATAGAAATAGTTTTGACGAGGAGGGCAGGCCCAAAGTCTCTTTGAGATGCCTCACCCTGTTCAGGAAGAACCAATGAACAGGCAAACAGAGGAGGCCCAGGCCCCTAAAGCAGATGTTGAGAATTTGGAAGATGGTATCTTTGTGCCAGAGCCTGCATGCAAAGTAGAGGTCATCACAGAGGAGAGGCCAGTAAGAGACTTGGAACAGGGTTGTGGAGGTGGGGTGGGACACTTAGATTTTGATGGTAGTGGTGTGGGTTCACTTCATAGCACGCATGTGTTCGGAAGTAGCTAAAGACTGATTAAACAGCAGTTAACTAAGGCTGTAATTGCCAGGCCTCAAACATCTTACCTTGGGCTTCCTTGCTCTGAGGGTTTGCTGATATCTGGCTTGCTGTCACAGGTGGCCTTCAGGGAGGTCTTTCCACACGCTGCAATCCTCCCTTTCTCTCCTGCCACAACTTCAATCTTTCAGTGGGTGGGACTTCATGTAGCATGGTTACCCTCGTGGGGTACCTGCGTCGTAGATGTCTTCTGAGAAGCTCCTCCTCCCCTGCACCTCACCCTTACCCAGCCTGGCAGATCTTGGTATTTCTGTTGATGCTCGAGTACTCCCTCAGGCCTGCAAATAACGAGCTCACCCCTCACTCAATCTCCCTGCTGATGCGCACTCAGCCCCTTCTGACCCGGGGTAACACAAAAGAAAAAACCTTTCAAACTTAACTAAGATTCAATGTGCCTAATGAGAGGCATAACCTCTCTCATATTAAGCTCCCTAGCAGGGTCTGTAGCCTCGCTGCCCCTCTGCTTACCAACCGGGTCACCACTCATGGCTTGGTCCATTAGCCCTCTCTTTCTGTGCCAGATACCTGCCACTCGTTGCCCAGTATCTCCCAGTGTAACCCTCTCTCTGGGTTTTCCCTGGCCTGTAGCCCTCACTCTGGGTCTTTTGGGGCCCGCAGCCCTCTCTCCGGGTCTTCCCTGGACTGCAGCCTTCCCTCTGGGTCTTCCCTGGACCACAGTCCTCTCTCCAGGTCTTTCTCGGTCCCCTGACCCCTCTACACCACCAAGGCTCTTACCACTCTCTCCCCCATCTCACCTACCATTGTCATGCTGTCCTTGGGTTTGCTTCATCCCTAGGTTCCTTTAACTCTCTGTGACAAAAGCCAGCCGTCAGGTCCCGCATTCTGCACCTCCAGCTGACTCCACTGGCCAGGCTCCCTCCCAGCAGCCATGTGCACACCTCGCCCCGCTCCGACACTGGCTCTTTTATTGCTGCCGGCCGGCGATTACAAGTGATGTCACCTGCCAACCACAGGTGACTTAAGGCGACATCCAGGCCGTGCACGGGCTTCTCTGGTCGTAAGTTGTTTTTTTTTCTTTTCTTTTCCCTCCACTCCGCCCTCTGTCTCTGTCTCTGGGGATCCCTCCATGAGCTCGGGAGTCTCCTCAGTATTTCTCCGCCTGTGACATAGGCCTTTATTTGAACTCCTTTGTACTTAGATGAAGCCTTTTTAATGACTCCAGAAAGCCTACTCACCAGTACACACCTACTCATCAGTACACACAGCTGACACGAGAAGGAAATGTATGCTTCTGCAGAGAACAGAGATTAGATGAGGCTGAAGAGTTCAGCAGACAATTAGGCATTGAATCATCAGGTCCTGTTTCACATCAAGAACATAAAATCCTCATGAAGTCTCTTATGTGCATTTCTGTTTATGGCATAAAGAAATATTGATTGAGGAGGAGACTTTTTGGTAACTGCTGGGGGTGCGTTCGTTCTCTGGGTGTTCAGTGAGTGCATGATTGTTACTTGGTTAGATGAAGACATAAATCAAACAGTTCAGGAACTTTTCCAGGAAATATGTCTTGATAGCATTTTCAATGCTGTTGTAGCCATTGGTTTGCCAGGAACATGCTCGGAATTACTGAGAAACATTTACTTCAGGTTAGAGAGCTTCTAAATGCTTTGTATTCTGCAGAAGATACTAATTCTGCTCTTCATGATTTAATCACTGAGGAAGATAAAACTGTTATACCCCATACTGAATGCTTAATTGGTACTAGAAGTTATAAAACCCTGCTTAAGAAAAGGGTTTAGCAAAAACAGTTTAAAACTAGGTTTATATCTTTTGCTGATTTTGGGAGGAGGCTAGGGGTGGGGGGTAGTAAAGCGCATTAACAGTTTTCAGGTATGTAGATTAGCATTTGCTTTAGTGTCTTGGATCCCTAATACATACAAAAAAATAGAACTCTTGGTTCCAAAATGATACCTTTTATTAGACCAACTGGAAATGGCAAGAAAATTGTCCTTTTCTGCAAGGTTTTGGGATCAAAGTCCCTTTGTCAGACTTTGGGAAAAGTGTAGATGGTACAAGATGGTAAAAAGTCCCTATAGGTAGGAAATAAACTTAATTTTTGGCCAAAAGGAGCTGAAGTTGGAAGGTTGTCCCTCTAGGTCCATGAGAGTGTCTTTGTGAGCTGTGTTGAGTAGCAATTTGACATGTTGATCAGGTAGAATGCCTTCCCTGGAGGTGTCAGATGGCAGGCAGGGAAGTAAAAAAAACCTCCTTGTTGTTCTGCAACGAAGTTTAAAATCCAAAATCAGCTAAAATTTGGCATCGTCCATGCTTCAGGGTTGTACTTGGTAGACGTGTTGGTGTGAGACAAAAAGAGATAGAAAAAAACTAGAACTATTGGTTCCAAAATGATACCTTTTATTAAACCAACTGGAAAAGCAAGGAAATTGGATTTCTAATCACATACATATGGGGGGAGGTTGTAAAGATAAAGCCAATAATGCTTAATGGTCACTAGAAATGATAAAGCAAACAGACAAACAAAAACCTTCTTAGGAGAAGTTTTAACAAAATAAACCAGTAAATATTGTAAAAGTTTTTGATGTAAATAAAGACTGAATTTAAAAATATATATTTTCATAGATTTTGTATGGTACGGGATGGGGGGAGGGGTGTTGTAAAGATAAACCAGACCACAAAAAAGCTGACCAGTGTGTTCAGAGCTCTGCATAGTTTAAGACTAAAGGAGTTATCTTTTACCAAAAGGCCTGTTGTTAATATAAAGCCAATAAAGCTTAATGGTCACTAGAAATGATAGAAAAAAAAACTTCTTAGGAGAAGGTTTAACAAAATAAACCAGTAAATATTGTAAAGGTTTTTGGTGGAAATAAAGACTGAATTACAAATATATATATATATATTCTTACAGGTGCTGTATGGTGTGGGAGGGGCTGTGAATTTTCCAAGAATTTTCCAAGAACCCCTTCTCTTAAGCAGGGTTTATAATTTCTAGTACCAATTAAGCATTCAATATGGGGTGTGACGGTTTTATCTTCCTCAGTGATTAAATCATAACGAGCAGCATTAGTTCTTCTGCAGAATACACAGCATTTAGAATGATAAACCAAACCACTAACAAGCTGACCTGTGTGTCCAGATCTCTATATATTCCAAGACTAAAGGGGCGAGTTTTTAGTGGTGACTCTGTTTGAAAACAGTTATATTTTACTTTATAGATACACTATTTTCCTTACTGTGTTATTTAATTTTTAATACAGAGGACTTACTTATTGTCTCATCCCATTTCCATTACAGAGAGCTTATCTAGTGGGAAAGTCACATGCAATTCTACCAGAGCAAGATAAAAATTATTTTTAAATGGTGGGTTATTTGTCACTGTGTTAATATAATCACACTAAGTTATAAAAACTGTTTGTAACCATTTGTTTTTAAACAGAACCTCTTCTTCTAAAATAGGAAAGCAAAACAAACACATACGGTCATGTTTTTATCCAGTAGTAAAAGGTAATTTTTCTGAAATCAGCTTTTGAAACTTTATGTGTCTCTTGTGGGAAAAGTTGTGTGTGTATGAATGAGTCCCACTGCGAATATAGATGATGAGATTAAGCACATTTTAAATTTGTAGTGTGTGAGGAAAGTGAATTCTCAATGCTGAGATGTAAATTTTATATTTCCGAAGTGCTCACATGCGCCACTCCCAAAGAAGAGCAGGGATCAGGGCAGAGACCTGTAAAAACACAATAGAAAAGCACAGAAATGCTTAGGCTGCAGATCATAACTCCCAAGGATCAGAAGACCATCAGGACAGAACAGAAGAGCATGGTTCCTCAGGGGAAAACATGCCACTTACCTCCGAAAAAACCATATGTAAAAACACAAGGATTCATACCATGAAAACAAGTGATCTGGGCCCCGTGAAGAAACCCAGGGCTGCTTGCTCTCACAATTTAGAAAAGGGGAGAATCTTTCTCCTTTTTTGAAAGACTGTGATTATTGTGAAAAACAACAGTCGGTTTTCAGAGGGAGAGTAACCACCTTGTCTTGAAAATCATGCTTATCGTGAAAAAAGAGGGAAGTTTGGGGTGGTGCTGGCAGGAGTATACATCTCAGAAAAAATGTGCAGAGCGCTTTGAAAGATCTTGATTACTACTGGAGCAAAAGGGTAAATTTTACCCAGAGAGAAGGTAGTCTGTGTAACTCAGAGAGTGGTCGTGGCATGGATCACAAGAGGAGGAGTCACGGTAAACGCAGCGGTAAGAATGGGTGGCTGACCAGCACGTGGCTCACGGGGCAGAAAGTAAGGGCCTGGTTAAAGAGGAGCGTGGAGAAAGCTAAACACTGGTTGAGAAAAATTAAGAGATACTTCAGAAGGGAAAGCATTTTGAACTACATACATAATGCTAAGATTCTAATGGTGCACGTACTTGGTAAAGGCTTTCTTGATTTCGGCGCTGTCACAAGCAGAGTCCATCAAATCATCTACCACAACCAAATTTATTTTATTAGGAGGAAACAAACAGTCATCACTGAGACTGTCCAGTAGACGGGCCACAAACTTGATAAAAGGATATTTACAAACCAGTTCTTTATACAAAGGCTGCCAACAGCTATAGCACCACATGATATTCTCAGGCATAACAGACAACACTCTATCCAGAAGGTTTTTTATAAAGTAACTTTTACCACAGTTGCTAGAGCCTGCCAAAATCACAGAAAAAAGGTGCTTCCAGCACATATCCATGTTCAAAAACCATAGGAGAGACTATTAAAGGTTTCTGTGAGGATCCTTTTGTCATAAACGACTTTCTGAATTTTTCTTAAGGCTTTGGTTTCTATCGTCCACTTGCTTTTGTTCCTGATGATAGAGTGCTGTTGTATCACAAGTGTATTAGCAGTGTCCCCAGTAGGGTTTGCCCCATAATCTAGAACAAGATCTCCCAAGGTTTCAAAGTTAACTTTTTCACAGTTGGCCATATTCAGGGTAATCCTTTTGACCTTCAAGCAAACCTTTGCCCTGGACAGCTTGTACCTGTAGTTTTTTTGGACCAGCTGACACAGACTCTGTGATGTGTTTATCTGGTGGGATTTCGCTGGTGAGCTCGCCTAAATAATCACCTTGTGAGGGTTTCTAATCTCTCTCATGGCTCACAAATATTGCAGAATCTGTGTCATGGTACAGACACAGGTCTTGAAAGCTGTCTAATAGCTTGTACAACTCTAAGCATGCATAAGAGGTGGTGAAACAGGCTATAAATATGTTTGTGTCACCTGAGAACATGTAATGCTCTTTGGCGTACTTCCAAGACACTCAGGCTGCCTCATCATCAATAAAGTCACAAGATGAAATTTCATAAGTGGAAAAAAAGGCCAAAGAGTTCTTCGAGGTCTCTCACAACGCTGGTGTTGGGCAAGCTGGTTCTCTGACCGAATTTACCCCACAAATAATTTAGAAACAATTTTGCTATTTGGTGCTTTGCAAGGTTGGGTTTGATATGCTCTGATCATGCCTTCTTTTTGGAAGAACTTGGCCACGTATCTCTTTTTCTTGATAGGTACACTAGGCAGGGTAGCCTGAGGCTTCCTACTTCTGTCAGAGGTGTATTTTTATGTACCGTGAAAAAAGGGTGCTAGACCTCTCGGCAAAATGCCAGACTTCATAGATTTCAGCTACTTTGTACCCCTTGGTAATAACTTTATTAAATTCTGGTGTCCACCACGTGCTCAGGAGGGCCCTCACTTCATCTGTGTCATTACACTTTTGCTGTCTTGTTTCCATGCAGAGGCAGCACAGTATGAACATAAGTTTCCCATTCACCCTGTTGGGTAGCATGGGGAAAAAAAGATTTTGCAGTGGGTACAGTTTCATAAGTTTATATTTACCAAGTGATCACATGCGCTACTCCCAAAGAAGAGCAGGGATCAGGGCAGAGACCTGTAAAAACACAATAAAAAAGAAATAAATAAATAGATTTACCCTTATAACTATTTACCCTTATAAATAAATAGTTTACCCTTCTCAAAATCTGGTTGTAGGGGCTTTGTCAGGCTTTGTTCTCCATCGACGTAGAGGGCCACAAAATGAATATTGTAATATTTAAAGGTAAAGGGGTTTTTAGAATAATTCCCCCTAAAAGCATCATTATCCATGAGCCTGATGACTATGAGTTTGGGCAGCTGCCCCAGAAACCGATTCTCCTGGTTACTGACTCAGCTGCTGGCAAGAATGCTAAACACTTTCATGCCCACACGGTCTATGGGGTATTTAGCATTGGCCATAAACAAGGCCTCCGTGTGACCCAGTCGGATGCCCAGGGCTACCTTCATTTTTTTCACAAAAAATGAGGTGGATGTCATTTTTAGTTTACATTTGCCAGCTGCTGCGGAGCCCATCAAGCAGAAGGCATCTTTGCTGAGTGTCAGTTTAATTTTCATATCCACACCTTTCAGCAACAGTTTTTCTTGAAAAAATAAATCGCTATGGAGATGACCAAGCAGCTCTATCTTTTTGCTCTTGTCTGTCAGGTTTGCCCAACTCCAAAACTCATGATTATTGACATCCCACACAACTGTTTCAAGATGTCCGGGGGTCTCTTTATAAAAAAGGCCAGCAGAAAATTGGGTGGCAAGGCTTGGTAAGGGTAACAGTTGTGTCCCAGGGGAGCTGGGACACTGGAAGGCCCCCGTGGCATCAAAGGGTCCCGCTTACCTCCTGGAGGGCCAGAAGATCCAAGGGAGGCACACGCGCCGATAACGCCAGTGCGGGTTGTCAGCTGGGCATATATCCAGCTGCAGCAAAGCAACGGGGCAAGGGATACCTTCTGGAAGGAACAAAAGGCGGCTCCGCCAAGGCAACGAGGTGGCTGGGCGGAGGAAGCTGGAGCAGTAAGCCTCAGCAAGCGGGGAATCAGCTGCCACCCGTGGAGTGTGGGAAGGAAAGAGGCGGAGCCAGACCCAGCTCCAAGAGATGGAGCGGAGCAGCTGGCAGGAGTGCTGGTGGAGAAGCCAGCACTGTGATTATCGTCTTAGCCTGTGGGGAAACCAGAGGCAGCACCGGTAGCAGGACTGGAGGAGGAGCTGGCAGGAGCCTAGTCAGAGTAGCTGGGAAAGGAGCCAGCAGCAACGCCAGCGATAGAGTCAGAGGACGGGCAGAGGGGGCCCCAGGCAGCTTAGCTGGGGAAGGAAGCAGCTGCAGCACCAAAAATAGAGCCGGGGGAAGAGCTAGCTGGATCCCAGACCTCAGAACTGGTAGCAACGTCAGCTGAGGCGTAAGTGGCAGGAGCAGCGGAGAGGCCAACCTCATCGGGAGAGGGGGTATCAGTGAGGTAACCAGGTGCTCCATACAGACAGGAGCCACCAATAGATATGGCAACCCCACAGACCACTGGAGCGACGCAGGTACCAGGCCAGAGGGGCCGGGATGGCATCCCTATAGGCAGTATGCCCAACCCGAAGACCGTTGTTGATGGCTGGCATATTGAGGCGAGAGGGTGGCAAGCCAGGATGATGTTGAGGCCATAACAGGTAGAGCCTAAGGTGGCGAGTGGCCGGAGTATGGGGAGGATGGAGCCCCAAGGTTACCCGCCGAGGAATGCGCTAACACCCGTGGATACCCCAAGGGAGGACCCCCCACTGAAGGTACCATCAAAGTCGTGGCAGAAAAGTTCAGGGTCCCCCTGATACCAGAAGGGGTAACCTCCGGGGTGCACTCACAAAGCCAAGGTGCACAAAACCTTGGGCCTGGGCAAAGGCGGCGTGGGAATACCTGGTAGAGTGGAGGCGGGTACAAGTTGTTTCTCTGGCTTATGAGATGATCTCCCAAACTGACATCCAGCTTACTGAAGACAGGCCAGCGAGTAATTCACCAGACCCACCGCTACCCCGGCATCAAGATCAGTTCCATCACCTTTTACAATGTTACAGCAAAGGTACACCACCATGTTGTTCAAATCCATGTAATCTTTGCCATTCCCAGCTATTGAAAAGTCAAGAGGGCTGGATTCGGTAATAGCCGAGAGTGGGGGAATCTCAACCTACAGGCTTTTCTCAATGCAGGTCTGCATAGGGGCTTTTTTAAACACATCCAGTTTGGATTTGGTGCATTCTTCAGACCCACGGTAAACAAAGGCCATGGTGATTAAAATATATTTCTGTTTCCTCCAGGAGAGTGCCTCTTCTTTCTCCCAGGCTGCTTCTTGGTTTTTCATGTATGGCTGCCCCGTTGACTTCACCTTGTCTTTTTAAGGAATTGAGGAGGTCCTGTACATCCGCAGTGTGGTGCATCTTGCTTTCTTTTAAGGCTCTTTCTTTGATTATACACAAGGCTGGACCCATCCTGCTTTGCCGATTTGACCACTTTATCCAGGACAGCTCAAGAGATGTGACCGATCACATCTCTGGCTATGTTTTGCACTGCATTTTTAACATGGGGCTTAATGATCTCCAGACCCCTTCTCAGAAGCAGAATGGCTTTTCTAAAGAGGCTGTGGAATATGCCTCCCATGTCAGTCCCATACAACACGGGCACCCACTGATATCCATACCCAGCCTGGGCTTTATAATATTTTTTGTACAAGTTAGGGTCCCCATAGTTCTTTACCATCACTATAGTGCTTTTATTTATTTTAAAATCTCAAAGTCTTCCAGGGGTGTAGGTGAAGCTCAACGATCACCTTACCAAAGAAAAATGTGACATCTTTGTTCTGATCCATCTTTATTTCAATGCTGATTGTGTCACTGTGGTGATGACTAATGGGGACATAATGTGGCTTGTCATATGTGTTGGTGACAAACTCATTGTTGTTCCCACAGACAGGGATACAGAATAGTAAAGGAACCAAGAAGTCCCTGACAAGTTGATGTTCTACAATGTCCATGTAGACATACAGTGAATTGAACCCACTGATAATATCAGCTGGAAAGGGTGTTTTTTTTAACAGAGGACTTGGGTAGCATTCCCAAAATATAGGCTAGCTCACCACAGGTATACAAAGCATAAGAGTTATCTTTGGTTTTAAGTCTCACCTTTCCTATCACTTGATCATAGTACATAACTAATTCAATTGGAGTAGGGTGGATGGTAATTGTATCATTTGTAAGATCCAGCAACTCTGTGATAGTTATGTAATACCCCCAATGCAGGAGGTACTTCCAATTTTTAGTCCCAGAAATTATTTTGAAAGGGATGTCTTCATTAATCTTGTTCCAGCTGTGCGGGTATTGTATTTCTACTCACCCTATCTCCTAGTTCCCGAGCAGATCCAGAGGCTTTAACCAGCTGTATGGTAAAGTTTGAGCTGGTGTTCTGTGGAAAAATCCTGGCACAAGCATTGCTGGGCAAAATGATGTAAAGGACGTCATCACACACCTCGGCCTTCTGACCGAGGTACCCCTATATGTTACAAGCTTGGGGGTCTTCCACCCAGATGGTAAATTTAGTTGGCTACCCCAACCATTTCACCAATAACCATTTCTTTCTTCCCTTTCCTTTCATTGCTAGAACTTTTTCAATCCTGTAAACTCTGTCCTGTTTGGGGTTCACTTTTGGTAGTTCTTCAGAACCCTCGTTAAGTTCATAATCTTTTAGGTGGTATATAGGTGTCTGCACACATCTAAGGACTTCATCCACTCTAAAAATCTCATCTGTGAATGTTTGTTCATAACCTTTTTCAAACCTCCCTTTGGTCCTTATGTAGTCTCCTTTTCTGAACATGGGTGCTGCTGCTTTTATTTTTAAATAGGACTTGTACATGGTTTTCCACACCCATGGAAAGTTTGAGAAGTTCACGTCAACAAGCCTGGTGTGGATAGTTCTGTGAAAACTGTGGTTGTAGCTCTTTATAAAATCTGGTAACACATCAATGCAGTGAAAGATGTTGTGGGCTGTAAAATACCTCCACATCTTTGATTTTAATGTTCTGTCATCTTGAACAGTTGTTCAAAACCAGGTCACCTAAGAAACCTTCTTCTAAACTGGGTTGGGATACTTTTTTATTTGAAAATAGTTCCCCAGTACATCCCTGCTCAGTGACCTCCATGGCCTGATAGCCCTGCTCGATACCCTCCATAGGCTCAAAGCCTGGGTTAGCAGTCATTGTCTTTGGACAAAAATGTTGCATTAGTCTTTGGTCTTGAACTGCTCTCTTTTGGACATGAACAAAAACAGTTCACACAACAGACCTTTACTTTCAGCGGGGTGCCAATGTGCAGGTTTTGAAAGCTGTCTATGAAGGCATTGTCTACCTGCAAAAACACTGTTATTAACAAAGGCCCAGACCGTTACAAGAAAAGAACCCCACAAAAATCATCTAAATTGGTTACCTAAGCAGAGTCCCTTGAGACAGAGTTGGACTTCTTGAGTTCTATCATGGTCCCTGGTCTTGTTTTGGTAGACATGGCATCCATCTCACACTCCTGAATCTCCTCCATGTCTTCCCCTGCTTGTCTTAGCATGGTCTCAGGCAAACAGGGGGCTCACTTGGGAAAGCAGATAAACCTAATGGTCTTGCAGCCTAAGCCCCCACCCCTCTACTCACTTCAGTTGGTTCAGAGTCGTTCTTGGGGAGGTCTGAGCCTCTGAAACCCCTGCCAATTGGTTGGGGGTTGTGGAGCAGGTTGTTAGAGGGGTCACACACCCCACTGCCACCCCATAGGCCACACCTGTGCCCAGGGGGCTAGAGGGCCTGATAGGTCATAATTATACCACCTGGTCCAGGGCAGGTCTTGTAGCATGAGGGTGTCAGCTTTGTGGGGCTGCATGGGCTGTCCTTCTGATCTCAAGGACCATGTGGTGGTGGTGTCACATACCATGTGACTGAAGGGCAGGGATGGGGTTACTGATGTCACACACCATGTGACTGGAGGTGGAGGTGGAGTTGCTGGTGTCACACCATGTGACTGGGGAGTGAAGGCAGGTTTGCTGGTGTCACACAGCATGTGACTTGGTGAGGATGGAGTTGCTGATGTCACACACCATGTGACTGGGGCAGGGGTGGGGTTGGTGATGTCATGCACCATGTGGCTGGGGTCAGGGGTTAGGGCTTGTGATGTCACACACCATATAAGGAGAAGGGGGGCAAAGAGGGGGCTTCCAGTCCTGTCCATTTGTCACATTTGCATTGAAGGGTGGTGAGCCTATGTACTACTGTGCATGCTCAGTCAGTGCAACAATATAGTTGCATCTAGTTGCACCTAGTTGTTCAAGTGCACACACCAACTGCTGAAGTTTCCTCAGCCTGATGAAGGGTTTTGAACCCGAACGCTTGCTTAATAACTATTCTCCAACCATTTGGGTTGGTCTAATAAAAGATATCAAAATCACCCAAGGAACCCTGTCTGCCTGGCATTAGACCAACACGGCTACAGCCTAAACCCCTGCAAGAATAAAATAGTCTTTGATTCAGAAGTTCCAAAAACAACATATTGATGCCCAAATATTGTAACTCAGATGATCAGGGAAGGATAGAATTTCATCCCAAATTTGTAAGCCATTAGAATTCCTCTTGTTTTAAAGAAAGATTTTGGTTTGATTTACGATTAATTTCAAATCAAAGTTGAGCATTACCTGGCCAAAAAGCAACTTAACATTTCTTATGATGGGTTACATCATATAACGTAGATGCTTCTGAACAGATTGTGGTAAGATTCTTCAGGGGTTGAGACCAAGCATAGAAGCAGAAGTTAACAAAAGTCCAGGCATAACTTTAGGTTTTGCTCTTTTCAAAATTTTGGTGGAGAGCAATTACTTGTGCCAGCTTAGCACCTTGTGGGTTTTGTTGTTTCCGACACTTAGCGCAGGCATCCTTTTAGAAAAAAAATGTTTGGGTTTCTTAATTGAATCACTAAAAGAAAAAAGTAGTGCTTATTACAAATAAAAGAAAATTTTAATTCAAACCTGTTTTATAAGTTCTTCAAACTTGTTTTAAAATTACTTAAGACTTTGCCAGATCTCTAAACCCATAAGCTTCATTCATTCCAGAGCTATTCTGTTATTATTTGGAAAATATTTCTGTGGATGGATCTGATGCATGATCCTTACTATTTCTGTAAATAGTAAAAATAAATCTCCCCTGAGAGATAAAGGAAAGAGGAGGTGACATAGAGAACAAGTGATTATATTTCTAAAAGAAGATGGGGGAAGCGATAGTGATACACACCCAAATTGAAAGTACTGAGGGGGAAAAGGGCTGCTGGGAAGAATTGAAGTGGTCCTCAAAGGGAGAGAGAGTGAGAAGAAATAATTTACTTTCCCATACATCTGGCAAAACCAGTGACAGCACCAGAACTGCACTCTTCCTTTCACTGTATACCCAGTGAAATTTACCCATCCGGTCTGAAATACTAGCTAAATCTACAGTCCATCCTGTAGCTTCCATGAATATGTCAATCAAAATAAGGCTGTCTTGTGCTACTCTCACATGCACGTTAGATTCTTACGGGATCCCTGCTTTCAGTCACAGGGTCACTGGAAAGCCCCGGCAGTTGTTATTTTTGCCATACATGAAAAGGAATATTGTGATGTGACTAAACCATGAAAGATGAAGAAAAGCTGGAGTCTGGGGTGTGAGCTGGAAGAGGGGGTGGGAGTCAGTCACACAGGAGAAGCTCTCTGGCAGGACACGTTCAGAGCATTTCTACACCACTCTTCTGGAACCCTGAAGCTGATCAGCTTTGCAAATATTTCTGGAGGACTGATAGCTACATTCTACCCCCACTCCCTCGGTATTTCTGTAGTGCTTCAAGAAATAGTTGAAGACTCTACGATGGACAAAGAAAACGTCCACCCTTTGCCAACAGAGACAATGACATTAATTTCGGTTTTTGACTGTAAGGGCATGTCCACACATGCAGGCACTTGTGCTTACAGCAGCTCAAACAGAAGTGGTGCAAGTTTTTGCCTCAGTGCACATGCCCAGACACGCACTTTGATATGGTGCAAGTTGTGTCACTTGGGGCAAAATAACCTTGCTTGGCTCCTCCCAGATCTGCAGCCAGGGGGAGCTAGAGCCTTGGGACAGCACCTGTGCTGGCCCCAGCAGTGCAAAAAAGCTACCCTGTCCTGGCCACATCAGTACAGAAAGCTGTCCTGGAAAGTAACTCAGAGTCACTTGCGCTCAAGAGCTTCTGGGGGAGGAGCCTCTGGGAGGAAGTTGGCCATGCCCCTTCCTGTTCCAGGCTGCTACTGCTGCTGGTTGCTGCAAGCTTGGTCTCAGGAGCTTCTGGAGAGAAGATGGCTAGGCCCCTTCCTGCCTCTGGTTACTGCTAGCTGCTGGCTTGTTCTCAGAGCTTTTGGGAATGAGTTGCCCGCACCTCTTCCTGCCTTGGACTGCTGCTGTTGCTGCCCACCACATGCTGCTGCCCCCTGACTTGGGGTGGGACACCACATTGCACCATACCCCAGCAACACATGCCAGATTCTGCACTCCTGTTCCAGCCTCCTGCCCAGCCCACCGCCAAGCCCATGTCAGGGGACAGCATGGGGAGGGAGCCAGTGCTGACTGTGGGCCCTTCCCCCACCATCACTGCCAGAGCCTAAAGGTGCCTTGCCTGCCCCAGCTACTTCCTGCCTTCATCTTCGCTTTCACCTTGAGTGGCTGAACTTGATGGCTACTACCACCACTGCTGCTGCTGCTGCCACCTGCTCTGCTCCTGCCCCATCTTAGGAGAGAGGGATATTCCCTGCTGCACCACCTTGCACTGCTATACACCTCACCTGCACTGGATTACTTCCTTAATTGACTGTTGCTTCTGCACTCCCCCACAACTGCCTCATCATATCTACTCCTGTGTTTGTGTTCCTGCCTGCTGTCCTGCTGCTGAGTGCCTGGCTAGAGGCCTGAGGGGCTTCTGGACTGAGCTTCCAAAAACAAAGCTCCTCTGCCGCTCCAGCCATCTTTCTCATGTGCCTCAGCAGCAATCCTGTGTGTTTTGCCATCATGTGGTAAGTCCTGTGGTCCACTCCACCTGCTCTGGTGCTTGTTGTGTGACTGAGTAAGCCAGGTCAAGTCTCTTTAGCCCCTGTGTATGTGTATCTCCTCTCCCCAGCCTTCCCCAAGCATAGCCCACCCAGTTCTTACTGGATTCACTAGCCCCACTGTATATTTTGCTTTATTTTATTGATTTCCTTTTCCCCTATGTGAATAAATGGTAGGGCAGGACCTCTTGGATGCATGCCCCTGCATCCTCCCCCCCAGAGGCAGAGTCCAAATGACGTCCTCCGGGGTTAGAGAAGCCTGAGACCTCTGCTGCAGGGCCAGGCAAGACTCCAGCAGGGAATGAACAGGGCCAGGGGATCTCCTTTGGCCAGGCCTCTCCCAAAAGGTTTCCTAAGCCCCTTTCCACACTATCAGGGACCAAGGGCAAGAGAAGCAAGAAGGGCTTCTCTTCAGCCTCCTACACAGCTGGGGGGTGGGAAGGGTAAGGGTCCCACCCCCAACCCTAGACCACTGGTACCTGTGGGGACCAGGTGTGCCACCCCAACCAGAACAACCACTCAGCCTGTCCCTGGCCCTAGTCCCAGTCCCATGAACACAGCCCCCAAGAGGGGAAACTGCAGCTATGCACAGCCAGCTGCAGTGCAATCAACAGCCATGGAGCCCAGACCCTCTGCTGGACCTTCCAGCTCAGGTGGTGGGGCCCCCTTTCTGGCACTCACCGGCAGGCACGGGGTGAAGTGCCAACTGCCCAAGTGGAAGAACCTGCATTTTGAGACCTGGGTGCAGGCCCTGGCTTAGGTAATGGGAGCCCTCAAGATTGTGGTGGCCTCCTGCTTTCATGGAAAGGGGCTCTTTTTCCTTGCCTCAGAGACTGCTGCACAAAAGACGATGGAGAGGGGGCTCATGGTGGAGGATGAGTACATCCTCCCTCAAGCACCTAGAAAAGCTTGGGACCAGAGTGGTCCTCAGCTCCATCCCACCTTATATCCCCAATTGGGCCCTTCTTCCCCATTTCCAATCCCTGGGTAAGTTTTCTTCCCAATGGTGGTCCTCTCATCATGTGTTCTCTCTGCCATGTGTGCTCTTTCCATCATCAGGTCATTATCTACCCAGTGGCAGGAGTGAAGCTGCAGACCGAGGGCTTCCTCCTGATTCCTTTCCAGTGAGCCCTAGTGAGGATTTTCTATGGGGGGGGACCTGTAATGCTTCCAGGGTCATGCCCTGGGGAACTTGCATCATGAATGCCTCATGGGTCAGGCAGGGATGGCATCTGCAGGTCCCACTGGCAAGAGGGGAGACCCTACCACTGACACCCCTCCTCTCCCAGGCCACCGTGGCACTACAGCCACAATTCCCAACCCCCTCATGAGCTCAGGTGACCCTGCCCACTAAGTTTGGTGGAGTCCTGAGGAAGAGGGCAGCATCCAAGGGAGAAGCAGCCCCCCTCCCCAGCCATGCCCCTGCTGTAACTTCCTTACCCCACCAACCCTCACCTTCCCCTACTAGAGCCTGTCCACCTGAGGGCCACTCCATGGCTGAGTGGGTAGAGGTCCCCTCCAGGCACAAAACCAAGAGGAAGGCCCAGGTGCAGCTAAAGCCCTCTGATATGGAGGACCCCCCCCACACACACACACACCATCCCAAGATCATCACATGGGAAGAAGGAATGGCTCAGTTCTGGGGGCTTCCCCAGCTGTGCCTGACACCTAACCCCCCAGGAAAGATTAAAAGAGTTATCCTAGTGGAGGAGGCTTTGGGGCTGCTAGACAGTCCCAAACAGGAACCCAGGGAGGAAGCCCCTCACTCAGCTGGTGACCACAGGACCACGGGCGCAGAAGCTGATGCCTCAGCCCACCCAAAAGAAGGTCCAGCAGCACAGCCCTCCCCCTCTGATGAGCTGAAGGAGGTGGGGGCCCTGGGGCTCACCCTGGTGAGTCCTGGGGAGGGAGATCCCCTTTCCCAGGACCCTGAGGCAGACACCAAAGCCACTCCAGTGTCTGACAGGTCCCTTCCCTCTCCCTCCCAGAAAAACCTCACTTCCAACCTGCCCCATGATCCTGCACCAGAGTGGGTGGGAGTGAGGGTGCTCTGATTAACAAGCTGATCTAGTTGGGGACCTTGTGCAGCCTCCCCAGAACTCCAATTCTACCCTACCATCTTGTGAAGGAGCGCCACCCTTACCCCTGTCCCAAGGGGCTGCAGAGCTCTCCCAATCCCAACCAGAGTTTGGGGTCTTAGCGGACCGGGGGGATCAGATAGTGCCTAAGAAGCCCTCTGAGCCCCAGAATCAGGAGGTGGACACCCAAGAACTGGCAGGCTCCATAGAGCCTGTGGACCTCTCAATCTTTGCGGTCCCCAGAGATGAGCTACATGCATTTCTTGACTGTGAGTACACCCGGTGGTCTACCAGCAAGGTACAGCTTGTCTTGGACCACTGGAGAGATTTTGACAGCATCCTTGCCACTTCGAGGGTTCTGGTGGAGGAAGGCAAGGGACCCAAAAGCTGCAATGCTCAGATCTATAGGCAGGCCTTCAGTTTCATAGATGCCCTCTATAATTGTGGGAGGGTGCTACATGAGTTGACAACCCCCAGACCGGGCCCCTCCTGAACACTCCAGTCCACCCTTCTGGACATGAGGTCATTTAAGATCACGATCCTCAATGTCCATGGCTGCAGGAAGCCTCTCTGGAGATGCTGGGTGCTCTCCTTCCTTCAGAAGTGGGGGTATCCCATGGTATTCTTTCAGGAGACCTTGATTATGACCGATGAGTCTAATTGGCAGCTGAAGTGGAGAGACAGGGTTTTTTTAATTACCTCTCATCCACCTCTTGTAGGGTGGTCACCCTGTTCTCCCCAGGCCTGCAGTCATAGGTTCTTTAGGACATTGAGGTAGCGCCGGGTCACCTGCTGCACCTCCGGATCCAAGTGCAGGGGCTGGTTCTGAACCTTCTGAATGTGTACGTCCCGCAAAGCACCCAGAGTTGGCAGACTTTTTCCACCAGACAGCCACTTACAATGAAATCGTCAATGCTTGTGAGTGCCTGGTCTTTGGTGAGGACTTTAACGTCACCCTAGATGTGTGAGACTGGTAAGGTAGGGAGCAGAACCAAGCCACTGTGGGGGTTCTTGGGGAAATCCTTATGGACTAGTCTCTGGTGGATGTCTGGTGTGCCTGTCACGTGGGTGGCCCCCCTGCTTTCACCTATGTGAGGGTGGGGGAAGAACAGGCATGCCACTCCCAGTTGGACAGGGTTTATATCTCTTTGCCTTACTGTGCCTGGGTCCAATCCTCTGGCATCTGGCCAACCCCTTTCTGTGATTGTCACCTTGTCTAGGCCCAGGCCACAATAGGGCCTGGGCATCCAGAGCCGGCCTATTGGCATTTCAATGCCAGTCTACTGGAGGATGTGGGCTTCAGGGAAGCCTTCCAAGAGTTCTGGCTGGCCTGGTGGGAGCGAGCTGGTTTCCCCTTGGCTTGGAGATGGTGAGTGTGAGGAAGGTATGGATCAAGCTTTTTTTGCTGCAGCTACACTCGGGGGACAGACGGAGGCAGTCTAGGAGCAGGTTGAGTGGGAAGTACTGGAGCTGGAGACGCACCTGGCCACTGACCCAACCAATACATCCCTCTATGGAAAGTGTCAAGAGAGGCAGGAAGAACTTTGTGCTCTGGAAGATCACCACACCCATGGTGCATTTGTCTGCTAGCATGTCCAACTCCTTTGGGAGAGGAACCATGGCTCCCACTTCCTTTATGCCACAGAGAGGAGGTGGGGGACCAAGAATTACATCACCTGCCTTCTGGTGGATGATGGCACCCTGCACATAGATCCAGGTGAGATACACTGGTGCACATGGGCCTTGTACAAAGAGTACTTCTGCCTGGATCTGACTGACACTAAAGCCTGTCAGACCCTGTCAGGCTGAGTTTTTGGCCACCTCTGCCTGATGCCTGGCAACAAGATGCCAGGCATTGAAAGGCTGACTGTGGAGTTCTACCAGGCCTTCTGGGAGGTCCTTGGCCCAGACTTTGCTGTGGTCTGGTCTGAATCTGAAGCAAGTGGGGAACTCCCCCTGTCATGCCAGAGCGCTGTGCTGACACTCCTACCAAAGAAGTGAGATCCCCGCAACTTAAGGAATTGGCATCCCATGTTCCCTCCTCTGCCCAGACTACAAGGTGGTAGCAAAGGCCATCTTGCTGCACCTGTGGTCTGTGCTGAAGGATGTGATCCATCCTGACCAGACGTACACGTACACACCCAAACATTCTATCTTCAACAACCTGTACCTGGCTCAGGATCTCCTGAAGCCGGGAGGGCCTATCCTTTATCCACCTATCCCTGGACCAGAAGACATTCAGCACAGTGGATCACGGGTGCCTCACAGGCACACTGCAGACCTTTGGCTTCAGGCCCTACCTTGTGCAAGCTCTCTAAGTTCTTAATGCCTCTGCAGAGTGTTTGGTCAAGCTCAACTGGACCATGAAGGAACCCATCCCATTCAGGAGTGCGATGCCTCAAGGCTGCCTGCTGTCAGGACAGCTATATGGCTTGTCCCTAGAGCCCTTCCTTGTCCTCCTGCAGAGACAGGAGGTGGACCCAACGGTGTGGCTGATCCTGTCAACGTATGCTGACGACGTACTCCTCACAGTCCAGGACTCAGATGACCTGGCACAGGTGGAGGCCTGCCAGGCATTGTGCTGGGCAGCCTCCTCTGCCTGGGTCATTTGGGTCAAGAGCTTTGGCCTGAAAGTGGGAGATGGGTGGCAGGTGGGTCACTCCTATCTGCACTCCACAGGATCTGCTGGACCACAGGCTCACACCTTTACTTGGGGGTCTAACTTCCCCATGCACCCCTCCCCACTGGAGAACTGACACCAGCTGGAGGCGAGGGTGGTGAAGTGGCTCCGGGCATGGGCAGGGCTCCTGAGGTGTCTCTCCCTGCATGGGAGAGTACTGGTGCTGAACCAGCTGGTCCTGTCCATACTCTGGCACTGCTTACACACCCTGCTTGTGCCTCCTGAGGTCCTGGCAGGGCTCCAGAGATGGGTGCTGGAATTTTTCTGTCCAGGATGGCACTGGGACACTGTGGAGGTCCTAAGCCTTCCCTTGTGAGGGGGTTGGGAGGGACAGCCAGGGCCTAGTTTGCCTGTGCAGCCAGGTCCTGGCATTCCACCTTCAGGCTCTGCAGTGGCTGCTATACAGTTTCAGTAGCCATGTGGCTGAGGCCACCTGGGGCCCACTTTCTTCCACCACTTCTAGGGGCTCTGATAGGACTGGCAGCTCCTCGGCCTGTGAGGCTTCTTCCTACAGGACCTACAAGGGCTGCCAGAGTTCTACCAGGACATCCTCTGGACCTGGAGGCTGGCCTTCACCTCCACATCCCCTGTGACATTTGCCCAGTGCACCAACCTGCCCATCAAGCCCCTCCTCTGGAACCCCCAGCTCAAGGTGCCAGCAGCAGAAATGCTTCAGTTGCAACACATTAATCCTGGCTGGTATCACCTGTATCAGAGACCTCCTGAACTATGATAGGCAGGTGTGGGTGGTCCCCACTGCACTGGCCTGGCACATGGGACTACCCACAAGACATGTGACCTGCCATCTGGTCCAAGAGCTGAAGTCTGCCCTACCTCCCAATGCCCTTGCTCTTGCTGACCAGGTCCTACATGGTTGCAGTTCCTGCCCCCCTTTTCTATGTTCTCCAGCCTATCAGAGTTAGTTGTGGGGCCAGCACCTCACCCAGCCTTGCAGCACTCCCTGCTCCACTACCTAAGCCAGCTGGAGGACACCAGACCAGTCCGCTTTTCCATCATCTATCAGCACCACCTCTACATGTTTGTGTGCCACACAATCCATCAGGCCACCATCATGTCCCACCCATACACCAAGTGAGGGCATGGCTGGGGCACACCAGTGGCTGAGTCTGTACTCCACCCTCATCCCATGAGCCACTGGAGAGCTCAGCTGGTGACTTCTTCATGAAGCCATCACCATTGGCATGTATGTGGTGAGCTTCACAGACACCTCAGTCTTCTGCCCCTTCTGCAGGTAGAGGAAGTCCCTGGTGCACATGACCCTTGAGTCCACCAGGCTGCAGCCCCTCCACCTCCATCTCTAGAACCTCCTCCTGAGGTTCTGGTTGAATTTCACTCCCCACCTTTTTGGTTTTGGTCACCCCATCTACAGCCCTACCAAGTCCTGAGACCTCCTCATCAAACTCTTCCTAGCCCTGGCACCCTGTACCTTACCAGGAAGGAGGCTGTGGCCAGGAAGGTACCCTAAGAGTGCAAGGCTGCTTTTCTTTCACTTGTCTGAGCATGTTTCTGGGCAGAGCAGCTGTGGGTGGCATCCACCATCTCCAGTGGATGCGGCCTGGGGGGCTCTGCTCAGTGTCCCTCTCAAGTGCACTTATTTTCATGTTTTGAAACTTTGACCTACATGACACTCCTCTCGTGTTTTTTTCATTACTTCTCCTAAGAATTTAGTTGTTCCATTCATCCATTAGCCCCCATAAAAAGGGACTACTATGTGTGCCTTGCCCATAGTAATCAGAGGAACAAATAGACAGGAGCTTCTGGGACCTGGCCAGTTGCTACTTGGGGACACTATCCCTTGTGTCAGCTGGACTGCTAATGCATCCCTAAGAGTTTCCTGCACCCTCGACCTACTGCAGTAGTCTGGTAGTAGAGGCTGCTGCCTGGCTGTGACCCTGCCAGACCCAGATGGGGACTGCACAGCCAGTAGAGGCATCTGCCCCTCTGAGACAGCTGCCAGTGGACTGTGGCTGCAGAGTTGGACTTTGTGTGTCACTACTGCCATATGTGCCCCTGCCCAGCCATCTGGGAAGCTATCACCCAGAAGATGTTCCCAGTGTGGTGGCCTGCTTTGAACTATCAAAGCATGTCCTCCTGACGCCATCAACCACCTCCAGATGCGTCCAAGGTGCCAGTGCTGAGCAGGCTCCTTTGCTTGGGTCCTGCCACTTGCCTCCCTGGCAGGAATTCTGGTGGTCCTTATTTGAAAACTGAAAAATTCCTGATAAAAAATCCCAAAGTCACTCTGTAAAATACCCAGAAAGCTATGTTCCTCCACAATTAAAACAAAAGACCACTAGAAAGAAAGAGAGAGAGAGAGAGAGTCAGCAATCAGTTGGGCAATGTTTTATTGATATATCTCTGTGTTAAATCAGTTTGGACATCTACCATTATCTCTATCATCATAATTGAATACATTATAAATACTTATATGTTTTGCTGTTTGCCTTTGGTTTTTTTACCATAGAGCAGTTAAAGCTTTCCCTGACCCCTTCATTAACCTGGATGTGGGAACAGCTGTCTCTGCAGCCACAGCTTCAACCAGCAGGTCTCATCCTGTCTGGTAGCTGGGTAGACAGCATGTGCTGGGTGGAGAGGGGGTGGGAAGAAGGGTGGGGGGATGTGGAAGGCTGCAGGGTGTGTGGGTAGGTGTGCGTGGATTGTGGGGGGGGCTGTGCAGGGGTACTGCTGAAGAGGAGTGGGTCCCCTGCCCCCTGCAGGGTGCAGCCTCCCCCTGCACAGCTTATAGGCTTCCCACCCACAGGCCTACAGCCCCCCAACAGGGGCTACAGTCCCCCCAACATGGGCCACATGGCCTCCACAAGAGCTGTGACCCCCCACCCCCGCAGAACTCACATGCTCCAGCCCTGCTTGTACCCCCAGACCTCTCAATGGTTTTTCCACCTGGCCCCATCTCCCACTTGCACACCCAGACCCCCTGATGGCTGTCCCACCTGGCAACATCCCCCTCCAGCTCCTGCAGCCTCCCTGATGGCTTCCCCACCCAGCCTCTCCCTCTGCTTGCACCCCCAGACCCCCCAAAGGCTGCCTTACCTGGCCCCCATTCCCTGCTTTCAGATCCAGACCCTTGATGGCTGTCCAGCCTCCTTTCACTTTAAAAAAAAAAAGTCCTGCACTCACTGATAGTAGCAATGGCTGTAGGGGTCACTGCGGCCTCCTGGAAGAGCTCCCCTGCACAGCACGGGGCAGCAGGGAGCATCAAGGGACAGTGAAGACTGGCCCCAGCTGCATGGCACTCACACTGCTACTGCCCCATGCCACAGGTGCGGCCTGAGTCAGTAGAGCACTGCGCAGCTCTGGCACTGGGTCAACAGGGCACCCAGGACCCAGCACCACTCTTCCTGAGCAGCCCCAACTGCCTGACAGCACGCAGAGCCACGTGGCTCCTTGCCAACCCCAGCCACACCTGCACAATGGGGCAGTGGCAGTGTGAGTGTCAGGCAGCCTGCTGCCCCCTGCTACCCCATGCTTTGCAGCGGTGCTCTGCCAGGAGGCTCCAGTGACCCCAGTGGCATCTGCTACTGCTGGTGAGTGTGGGGCTTTTTTGTTTGTTTTTTAATTGCTGGGAAACTGGGCCTGGGCAAGGCAGTGATTGCGGGGGGGGGGGGCTTGGAGGGTCAGGTGGGGGATGGGGCCAGGCAGGGCAGCCACTGGGGGGGGCTCACAGGCAGGCAGGGGATGGGGCTGGCTGAGGTCCCCCCATGGTCCCCTCTCCCCTCCTCCAGCCCCCCTCCCCTACTTACCAGCACAGAGCCCAGGTCCAGCTCCTTATAGCTGGCATGCTGCATGCCCTGCACAGGCAGGCAGTGTGCTTCAGCACTGGGGTGATGGCAAGTCACACACTCTGGCTGGCTACCAGAGCATCTCTGTGGAGGACCGGAGCCTCCAGTTGCCTCAGGGCATGGTCCTGGACCATGCCCTGTCCTGCTTTTTTTGCCCAGGGTATTTTAGGACTCTTGGGTATCCAGGGGTCTAATTTTGCTGCCACACTGCAAATTTGCTACAAAAAAATTGGGCTTTTTGTCCCATATGCACCTCTTGTAGCATCTCAAAGGGTTTTGAGATGCTGCAAGAGGCATGTTCACACTCATCTGGATGCACTCTAAGAGTTTTCTAAACTCCCTGTTCTGTTCTTTCTCTTAAATGTCTAATGCTGGGCCCATGCAGTCACTTTGGTAATTCAAAATCAAGTGTAAATGGCACACCACAACATGACATTGAAAGGCAGATTGTCATCCTCATATTCCACTGCCCAATTTAAGTTCAGTAAAAGCTGAAGTAACGATAGTATGCATGTAGTCTAGTCCATCTCTTATAGGATATGTGCATTGAAAAATAGAAATGGGTACAACTGCAAACATCCATTTATCTGGATTCCTTTTGGTAACAGTTATAATATGGAAACCCCATCTTGTTTGGGGTTAGTTTTGCAGAACCAAAGCTTAATCTTCTCCATTCTTCCCTAATATCATTGGCAAGGACTAGATTCTGTTTCACCTATTAGGTACATAAGTGACTCTGAAGCACTTCAAAGGGAAGCAGATAGACATAACTTCTGACTCCAGAAATGGTGGAAGCACTCCAAAAATATCCCTGCAGGAAAAATCTACTGTATTTACCTGAATCCAAGATTACTTAAAATTTAAGACAGCTACCCCCCTTCCCCAGTAATTAGGTTTTATACCTGAAAATTATAAAATTCTAAAAATTATAAATCTTTCCAGGTATAACATCTAAGCAGTAGAAGTTTGTCTTCAATTCACTGCCCTTCCCCGCAACTGCTGTGGTGGAGAAAGCCGTAGCAAGGGTGAGGGGCCAGACCCCTGCACCTTGTCCTGCATGCCTGTGGCCTCGCCCTTCACACCTGCACCCCCTGCTGCCTGTGCCAACTCCCTGTCCCCATGCGTAGCCTCCCTGCCCTTCCTGTACACCCAACCCCTACTCCCCTACCTACTCACTCCCCTGTTCTTTCTGCTCTGGATCAGGGCATTCAGCAGCAGCCCTGCCCAAGCCTCTCCCAGCCTGATCAGGGAGAAGTGGCAGTAGCTCCTGGCTGGGCTGGGTCAAGCCTGAGGGGGCTGGAGCTGAAGCAGAAGGTAAGACAAGGAGAAAGCAAACTGCAGAAAAGCACAGGACGCGGGGTGGATAGGCTGCAGGTTTCCTTCTCCCTTTCCCTGGTCTCCTGTTTCTCCCCTAGGCTACACATCTGCTGTCCCACCAGATGAGGAATTCCATCCTGGGGCAGGCAGCAGATTCGCCCAGGGTCAAAGCCAGAGCTGACCTACTGCCTGCTGTGGGCTGGAACTGGTATTCAAAGCAAGGTCCTCTTCCTCTTCCCAAGGCTGACCAGTGACAAAAACCTCATCTTGTGTTTAGATTGCTTCCAAACAAAGCTTCAGCAGACTTGGTGGGGCATGGCATCAGTTACAAGACACAGAATCCCCCCATCATGCCCTCTGGCTGCAGAGCAGTGCTGCATGCAGCCATGGTGATTCTGAAGTGCTCCACCCAGGGAGCAAGACAGTTGACTGTAGGCCTCTCCACAGCTGAAGTGCGCTGTCTGAAACACTTCAAAGTGGAGCTGTAACACATACCTGTCCATACGCAAATTTCAAGGCTATTCCATCCAGTTTGAGCCCCCAAAAAAACTGCTGATACAAAAAATGACTGGGACCTCCCGCTTGCTGCTTTTTTTGTGAATCAGTTAAAGGCAACCCCGCTTAACGCTGTTTCTCTTAGCGCTATTTTGCTATAATGCTCATTTGAAATTGATACCTGATTTCACATAATGCTCAACAAGTTTCGTTATAATGCTCATGGTCCCCATCTTGGGTCATTAAAAACAACTGCGGTTGCCATCTCGGGTTGTCAAATACTTTTGGTTTCCCTTAACACTCGTTCTGCTTAACGCTCAGTTTTTCAGGAACCAATTAAGAGCGCTAAGCATGGGGTTACCTGTATAAGGGATGGTGGCATGCATATTACAAAAGAACATTTATAAATGGATTTTCAGGGACTCAGGTAGGCATGCTCCATCATTTAATGCCATATTATTATCAGTAATAATTTCTAGTGCCTCTCTTTTGATCTCAGAGCACTTCAGGAATATTTCCTAGATAAATATGCATTTAAGGACTGGATGAGTTTAAGTCAGCAGGCCTGGATGAGCTCCATATGATGGTACTGAAGGCATTGGCTGATGTCATTTCACAGCTACTGGCAAGAATATTTGAGCACTCGTGGTGCATGGGCCAGGTCCTGGAGGACTGGAAAAGGGTCATTGTGGTCCCTATTTTCAAGAAGGGGAGGAAGGAGGACCCAGGCAACTATAGGCCAGTCAGTTTCACCTCCATCCTTGGCAAAGTGTTTGAAAAGATTATTAAGGCTCATATATGTGAGAGCCCAGCAGGAAAAATTATGCTGAGGGGAAACCAGCACAGGTTCATAGCAGGTAAATCATGCCCGACTAATCTAGTTTTTTATGACCAGGTTACAAAACACCTGGAAGCAGGAGTAGGGGTAGACATTGTTTACTTAGAATTCAGGAAGGTCTTCAATATGGTATCCCACCCCATACAGGTGAACAAATTAAGAGGCTGTGACTTGGATGATTACACAGTCTGGTGGGTGATAAATGGCTAGAGGGTTATACCCAGAGAGTGGTGGTGGATGGGTCGGTATCGACCTGGAAGGGCATGGGCAGTGGGGTCCCACAGGGCTCAGTCCTTGGACCAATACTTTTCAATGTCTTCATTAGTGACTTGGATGAGGGACTGAAACATGCTCTGTCTGAGTTTGTGGATGATACAAAACTGTGGGGAGAAGTGGACACACCGGAGGGCAGGGAACAACTACAAGCAGACCTGAGCAGGTTGGACATATGGGTGAAAAACAACAGAATGCAATTCAACAAGGAGAAATGCAAAGTGCTGCACCTAGGGAGGAAAAATGTCCAGCATACCTACTGCCTAGAAATTACCTGCTGGGTGGCATGGAAACGGAAAGGAATCTTGGAGTCCTAGTGCACTCCAAGATGAACATGAGTCATCAATGTGACGAAGTCATCAGAAAAGCTAACTGCACTTTATCATGCATCAGCAGATGCATGACAAATAGAACCAAGGAGGTGATATTTCCCCTCTATCAGGCACTGGTCAGACCGTAGTTTGAGTACTGAGTGCAGTTTTGGGCCCCACACTTTAAGAGGGATGTGGATAACCTGGAGAGGGTCCAGAGAAGGGTCACTCATATGGTTAAGGGCTTGCAGGCCAAGCCCTACAAGGAGAGACTGGGGCACCTGGACCTCTTCAGCCTTTGCAAGAGAAAGTTGAGAGGCAACCTTGTGGCTGCCTATAAATTCATTATGAGGGCGCAGAAGGGAATTGGTGAAGCTCTACTCACCAAGGCACCCCTGGAGAGCACAAGAAATAATAGCCATAAGCTAGCTGAGAACATCCCGGAGGACTGGAAGGTGGCCAATGTGGTTCCCATCTTTAAGAAGGGGAGCAAAGAGGACCCGGCCTGTCAGTCTCACCTCGGTCCCAGGAAAGATATTTGAGAAAATTCTCAAGGCTCATATCTGTGAGGGACCGGCTGGAGACTTTATGCTGAAGGGAA